>CM041777.1:108093587-108703521 GCA_023374045.1 Limonium bicolor | reverse complement strand
AAGAATTTGCGTGGTATTAATTAACACATATAAAAAAGTATTAGCTCTCGAGCAAAATCCCTAATTTTGTATTACCTTCATGTTTCTCGAGTGGACTTTTGCTCACAAATACACATGCTTCGTCATTGATGCCTATTTCTTTCTTCATGCTTCTGCGTTTGTGGTTAATTAATATCATGAGAAATTTACATATCTGTGAAGAGCGTCAACATATCTATAGGAAATAATCGGGAAGTACTTGGAGATATAAATGTAAACTCATCCTATCCGGTATAATTTATGAAAAATACGATGTAAAATAGAATAAAACTTTATATATGATGAAAACAAGAGTTATATTTTTTCAAAATTTATGAATGTTTTTATTGTTATAGTATATATATAATATGTTATATATCATTTTCAAATATGTATGTATATATGTCCATTCAACATATTAAATCTAATTAATTAACATGTTCTATTATTAATCTTATATCAGAAAATTAAACTATAAATAACTAATAGTATAACTGTTATGTCTATTTTAATTTATAATATTTTAATATCTTTTTATGTGCAACCTAAGGGTTTATGGTTACCAAATAGTCAAATTTGACCATTTCTTAGACGGCCAGAAACAATATAGGTGGGTCGATTCCATTCAACGGAAAACAGATAAGATAAATAATTAAATAAATGATTGAGAAATTAACAGTAATAAATTACTTACATGTTTTCTATTAAATTTTAAATTGTAATATTATCTATTTATATTAATAATAATATGTATAAATCTAAAAAGGTAATACGTCCAAGAAACATAGATCGTTCAATCTACTAGTTTAAAAAACTTAGACGGCCTATAAACTTAATATAAAGGGCTATATAAATCTAACGATCACATTGAAAGTTCGATGTCCATTCGTAAGTCTAATTTGAAACTTAGTGGGCAATGTAATTTTTCAAAGAAATATAATAAATTTACTTTTGATAAAACTGTATTCTTTGGGCAAAAATAAAGATAAATACTATATAAAAATAATACTCCAGTAAAAAATAGTTCAATAGATACTATAGAAAAGAGCCTTTTATGTGCCCGCGAAATATAACGATAGCATAAAGATCGCGATCCTTCGTAGCCTCTAGCTAGTGGCTCCTTCAAACAATTTTCACTTCTGCGCGGCGCGAATTCGCAAATCAAGTAATAGATCCCTAACCTAGGGTTTCCTGCTCTCTATTCTCTTTCCTGAAACCTGGCGGTGTTATTCGTCTTTGATTCCGTATTATTGAAGTTTTTTCCCCTTATGTTTTTCATTCTGGGGTTGGTGAAAAGGAGACACAGATAGAGGGACAAATAGCTACATTTCGCTCTAGGCGCCGATGGATGTTGGATTGCGAATCAGTCTGAAATCGAACAAGATGGGTTTGATCGGGTCCCGATTGACGTTCAAGTCCGCCTTCGACTCTTACTCGATTGCTTGCGAAGCTTTTCAGAACACCAGTCGACCTTGATTCCTCTCTCTTCTTTCTTCGTGGTTCTTGAGTTTCCTCTCTTTCTCCATCGTTTGTCCGAAAAGCCTGCCGATAGAACAAAACCGCTTCTTTTCTTCTTCTGTTTTCTTTTCTGTCATGATGGATACACGCGAAGTTTCGAGTTTGGCGTTTTTGAACAAAATCACGATGGATTCGGATGATTCTGAGATTGCTGAAAGAGATCCCTCTGGACGATATGTAAGGGTACGTGCTGTCGATTAGTCTCTCTCCTGATTTCTCAGAACTGCTCTTTCTCAATGTTGTTGTTCTTTTTACATTTGATTTCCTGTTTCCCATGTTGAATCGTTATAATTGATGTATATGGCTCTGTTGATTCTGAGTCAATTGCAAATCATGGCTGTAGACTCCATGCCGTTTTTGAAGTTCCTGTTTACGCAAATAACTAGCGATTATTGACTTTGAGTGTATGGAACCCCTTTATTTATTTATATATTATGGTTGTCACTGATTCTCATGTGTTGCTTTGTTTGTTCTTTTGTGCATTGGATTTGGATGTCTGATTCTATTCCTTTCCCCTCGGCTCTCAGGGTAGCAAAGTCTTGGGGAAGGGAGCATTCAAGACTGTGTATGTTCCTGAAGTTCATCTTCTGGTTTACTAGTATTATTACTTCTACAGTCGCTTGGGAGCAGTAGGGAAGATTTTTATTTTTAGGAGAATTAATCATTGCTGCATGGTTTTCTTATTGTTAGTTACATTGCATTCGATGAGGTAAATGGGATGGAGGTTGCATGGAATCAGGTCCGGCTAAATGAGGTTCTACGATCGCCTGAGCAGCTTGAGATGTTGTATTCAGAGGTTCATCTGCTCAAGTCTTTAAAACATGAGAACATTGTGAAGTGCTATTACTGGTGGGTTGATGATATTAACCACACAATCAACATGATCATGATCATGAGCGCTTCACTTCGGGGTTGTTGGTTGGTGTCTACTTTATATAAGTCTAGTTTTATGAAATATTGTTTTACATTATGCCCTGAAGGCTTATGCTCACACAAATTATGTTTTCTGACTTCAGATATAGGCAGAAAACATAAGCATGTGGTTTGAAGGCAATTAAGAGATGGGCTAGGCAAATTCTCAGTGGTCTGCAGTATCTTCACAGTCACGACCCACCCATTATTCACAGGGACTTGAAGTGTGACAATATTTTTGTCAATGGGAATACTGGACAAGTTAAAGTCGGGGACCTAGGATTGGCTGTGGTTATGCACCGACCCACTGCTTGCAGTGTTATTGGTATTGATTTTCTCTCTAGTTATGGTGAGATATTATCGTGTAAGTGAAGCTGTGGTCGACATTTACAGTCTGTTTGATTTTTCCTCAATAGGTACTCCTGAATTCATGGCTCCAGAACTCTATGAAGAGAACTACGATGAACTTGTTGACATATATTCCTTTGGAATGTGCATGCTTGAGATGTTTACCTGTGAATTACCTTACATGGAATGTAAAAACCCAGCTCAGATATACAAGAAAGTGACTTCTGTAAGTCCACTATTGGTTTTATTACCACCTGTTGACGTATTGGGCTGCTATAGTTGATTATATTTTATCTGCTTTCTAATTTTTCTCTGAACATCTACTAGGGCAAAAAGCCTGGGTCTCTTAGCAAAGTTACAGACCCACAATTGAGACAGTTCATTGAGAAGTGTTTGGTGCCTGCATCTATGAGACTGTCTGCTGCAGAGCTCCTGAAAGACCCATTCCTTTCTCAGGCTTCTAATTCTGGGTTGGCATCGTTTAACCAAGTCCCATCTTCTGAGAACATGGAAGTGCCCGTGGCTACCGATTTGCATTCAAT
The DNA here is from genome assembly GCA_023374045.1 of Limonium bicolor. Taxonomy (NCBI): domain Eukaryota; kingdom Viridiplantae; phylum Streptophyta; class Magnoliopsida; order Caryophyllales; family Plumbaginaceae; genus Limonium; species Limonium bicolor. The sequence goes on along the minus strand of CM041777.1, from coordinate 108,700,183 downwards.
GGATATAGACGTCAAGAAGAAATCTTCCGTTGAGTGTTCTCTGAGCAAAGTTGAACCCCTTGTCACTATGACCTCTGAAATCACTAGATCAAACAATGCCAACAAATTCAGAATGAAAGGAGAAATAAGTGATGACTGTTCGATTTTAATATCAGTGCGCATGGTTGATATGCTACATGGTAAGTTATCCTGTGCATCAGTTATCCTCTCTCCTTCTAATTTAAGATGCGATGAGTTAAAATAGTGTTTTTTCTGACAGGTCAAGTGAAAAATATTCATTTCCCCTTCTATCTCCAAAATGATACTACGCATTCTATTGCTGGAGAGATGGTTAATGAATTAGACTTGCCAAAGAGGATGCAGTCTTTATAGCTCAGATGATGGATGACTTGATAAGGGAAGTAACTAATGGATCCAAAGCTGCTCGTGAATCAGTGACACTGGGTGAATCAGCCGACCAACCCAGGTTCTGGGTCCCTGGGAGAAAGAATGGGGTGCTCAGGACTCTCTTGTTTCTTGCATGTCTGCGGAATATGGTCCCGTAGCTTCTCATGAACAACCTTGCTGCGCAATTCTCACATCCTCTGAAAGCTCTACCTGGTTTGTCCTCTTCCTATCCTGCAATTTATTGACTTTTCTGGATATTGAAGCCCCCTAATCACAATGAGTCGTAAAGTTGTGCTGACCTATTTGTCAATCGCATGGACTGACCTATTTATATATGTGTAGCGGCGGATTGAGGAGTCAGGCCTTTCAAACATGTCATCTTTGACCTTAGCACCAAAGATGAGGATGAAGAGCTGAAAATGGAGCTTAATGCCATTGATGTCCAATATCACCAACGAATGGCTGAGCTTTTGAGGATGAGACAAGAGGCCATTGAAGACGTTAAGCGGAAGTGGTCTGCAGGAAGTATCCAGTTGCCTGAAGTATGCAACTTATAAATTTGTTTTGCTCTTAGGTTATAATCATATATGGATCAGGTGGAATAGTTGGATGCGTTTGGGGGACGTGGGTTTCTTGTTTTTGATGTACATAAATATTCGTTTGGGAAAATAGGATTCTCATTGTTTTTAAACTCATTGTAGGTAAGGATTTACTTTCTTATTTGGTGGTAGTGAGGAATTATGAATAAATATATACCCAGATTCCCATTATCTCAACTGTTCTGAAGTCACGTTGCTTATTTGGTGGTATTGAGAAATTATGAATGAATTATACCCCGAGTATATCAACTGTCCTCGGCTCGTCTTCTATAGTTTTCTGACAGTGTTGTGTTAGCCTATTAGCCATATCAAGGGGGGTTTTATGCCCATTTTCAGTGATGTAATATACATTATGGATCATATTGCCATAGGGTTTTCAATTTTACATTGAGAGCTCGCTGATTATCATTGCTTTCTCTGGTCGTCTTAAGTGAATATATTTTGTTTAGCTTATTTTCTGCTCATGTCCACAAACATTAATCTATTACTATTACTCCCTATTGGTTGATGATAGGGTTCCCCTTGGTTGAGCGTCGACAATCACCCATTTTGTAGCTGTTATTACTATTTTTAATTTTTAGACTACATTTTTACTTTTTGGGGAATTACTAATATTCCTAATTTTTCTTTTTAGCTAAAACAGTGGAGATCTTTACAAATAAAAAAAACTGACTCGTACGCTCAGTCGTGTTTTCACTTCGCACAGTCGGAATTAAAAAAAACTTTACGATCTTGCCCCTGCTTTAATATCTTTCATAAATTACTATATTTAACCACAATTTATAACATATTATGAGGTGACCCCCAAATTTCATTACGCACAGTCGGAATTCCAATACACTCAGTCAGAAAATGACCAATTAGGGGCTAATGTAGGCAAATTTATTAAAAGCGGTTTGAAAAAAGCAAAGAAGGATTCCGAAGTACTTATATAAGTAAAAAAATATATCAAAAAATTATCAGCAAAATATACCATGACAAAGTAGACGAAAAGACGAACGCGTAGGCGCAAACGGATCGAAAAACGGAGCTATAACGAAAAAAATATGGCAATTTTAAGACCGGAACCCGGCGCAAGCGCCGATAAGGAAGGGCCGGGCGCGGTAAAGAAGACGCGCGCGCGGCAAACACGTTCGTCTTTTCGCTACGTACTTGGTCATGGTATACTTGCTGATAATTTTTATGATATTATTTTTTACTTATATAAGTACATCGGAATCCTTCTTTGCTTTTTTTCGAACCGCTTTTAATAAATTTTGTCTACATTAGCCCCTAAATTGGTCATTTTCTGACTGAACGTATTGGAATTCCGACTGTGCGTAATGAATTTGGGGTCACCTCGTAATATGTCACAAATTGTGGGTAAATCTAGTAATTTCTGAAAGATATTAAAGCAGGGGCAAAATGGTCATTTTCCGACTGTGCGAAGTGAAAACAACTGAGCGTAGTGACCCTCAAAAAAATGAATATCATGTAAATTCAAATTAAGTATGTACATTTGGAGGTAAAGCAAAATTTAAAACTGATAAAAAAGATTTTGGAGTAAAACTAAGATTAGAGATGAAGTCTGTCATTGTTGGGGGTGAAAAGTAAGGAGAAAATAAATAAAAAAGTTGAAGACAATACTTCGAATATATATAACATAATAAGTAGGAATAGAATAAATAATGAAAATAAATAAAAAGAGTCACTCGATTATTTGTTTTAGTTTCATTGTTGTTAGACTTGTATAGAAAAATAAATGGGATTTTTAGATTTTTTTCTTTTATTTAATGAGGAGGAATATAAATAATTTTTTTTGGTAAAAACCTCTTAAACGTCAAATGTTTTTAACAAAACTCAGAACCTAAAATGACAGATAAAAATGGACGAAAAGAGTATATTTTATCTTATTATATTACTAATTAATTGTTTTATGTTTTTTCATTCAACTTTTCTAATCCTATCTCAGTTTGGTAATATCACAAATGGTTCGTTGGTACACGGGTATAGAAAACAATTTCTGGAATTGAAGATACGTCATCATTTGGTTGATGGAATTAAAATTTCAAGAATTATTATAATTCCCAGCAACTCACCTAGAATTCTATTCCCCACAAATTAGCTAGGAATTGTTATTCCAAGTGATTTCCCCTAACTTCCATCATCTACAAAACGAATTTTCTCTTTCTTTCTTTTTTGTTGTCTCTCCTTATTCTCGCTTCATTTCTCTCATAACAAATTTTAATTATAGTATAATTTATTATTTTATTCATATATTAGTCATAATTAATTAACAATAAATATACTAATTAATAAATAAATTATTTTATATATTTTAAAAAATAAATAAGTAAATAATTTAGTATGGCACATACATATGATGTTATATATATTGAAATAAAAAGATTATATTATATACCATATATTAAAGATAATGTAAATAGATAAAATATTTTAATTAATACTAAAAAAGGTTCGGGATTAAATTTAAAAAAATGTTCTAATAATAATTATTGACTATAGCGAATATATATGTGTGGAGGGTGCTTTTCGGTATGAGGGGGGTTAATCTAAAATGGTATGACTAAAAAGCCTAGATCCTAGAAATTGTCATTGTGGCGGGTGAAAACCCGTTATTCTGGCACACCCTCAAATACCTACTAAATCGTCCGTCTTTCCCAGAAAGCATAAGGGGAGTGTAAGTGCACACTACACCCGCTCTCGATGGGCCCCCCGCGGACTTATGCCTCTATAAGGCGGAATTGACTAGAGTCGCCACCTAGTTTGACCTATGATAACTAGGAAGGAAATCGGGTGTGGTTCTAAGAACCGTTAATTGACTCTGAGTTTTTGGCTTATGGATAGGACTTATCTAGTCATTTCGGAGATTCTGTGTGGGTCGCATTGGGTTACACCCTTAGAAGTGGCAACGACCATGACTTCGGATTGGTGCCCGAGGAAACCTCGGTCTCCAATTGTAGGGATTACCATCTTTCACAAACCTTATTAAAGAGAGATTCAATTAAAGCCAAAGGATATGGATTGAGTGTGGGTGGAGAAATAGATGACTTAGAAGAGTTGAAGAATAGGCTGGTCTTGGAGTTGTGTTTGGTTGAAGTGTGAGAGTTTTTTATTGTTTTGAGGGGGTTGAGGTTGTCTGGCTTTCACGGGGATTAAGAGGGATGATGGGGAGTTTTGAGGAGTAAAAGGTGCATTTTAGTCATTTCTGTGGAGTTAAGGGGTATTTGGATCATTTGGCGGAATTGAGGAGTTGTTTGTGTTGTGAAGTTCGGATCTTGAAATGGTCGGGTTCTTGCAAGTGTTTTGGGAAGTCGAAAGTGTTGAAGAGAAATTCGGGTTTTCAAAACGATGGAGTACGGAATAAGAGGATGCTCGGTTTGCAGGTGTTCGGGTTTTGAAGATGTTTCAGGTTTCTGATGACTAAGGTTGTTCGGGAATATTTGGGAATTGGAGATCCTATGTGACTTGGAGTTGGTTCAGAGGAGGATTGAGAAATGTTTATGGTATCTGAGGTTCTATGGGAAGGGTTGGATTGGTTTATTTAACATTGTCTCTCTTAAAGTTTTTAAACCGGGAAAAATCGTTTTTTGTTGTAAAAGGGCGGATAATCCCAAGGGATTACCCTATGTACCCCCTCGAACACGACACTTAATTAATGTAAGTGCCGAGGCTCGAAAGATGGGGCAATGAATTTATGTCGAAAAATAGGATTCAGAGAGAAACACATGAATGAGATGTTCTCGGTCGAACCCTAATAACGTCTCTAACTCCCGGGTTTAAAACGTTTAAAAACCAAAAAACATTGAAATCGAGCGGAAGGGAGTTAGACGATTCTAAAATCCCGGCTGCAACTAGGAAGGTCGTTACTTCCCCAGCACCATGCCTTGTAAAAATCTAGGCTGCAATTAGGGGAGGTTTGTCACCCTAATGCCACGCCTAAAGAGATCCAGACTGCGACAAGGGAGGTTATGACCCCAATGCCCCGCCTCGGATTTTTTTTGGGAAGGGAGACAAGTGATGTTCTAACCATGGAGGAAATGTTTTGAAGGGGTTAGACATTTCTTGCTCCCCGAAAATGGTTTATTTGAGTTAAAAATAGAGTTGGAAAACTTTTGAAGTTGTTCGGAATTCTCTGTAAAGAAACACTGATTTTGAGAAATGTTTTAGGAGAGAAAACTTTTTGTATATGTGAGAAGAACTTTCTACAGTTGAGAAAAGTTTTTCTGTGATGTGAGAAGAGCTTTTCCTTTTAAAATTCCACAAATGGTTTCTTGGAAAACTTGAAGAAATTTGAATAAAATAGTTGTTTGAAATCTAGGAAGATAGATTTTTGGATTTGGATTTTAATGGAATGAGTTTGAGTTGAATGAAATAAATCAGGATTTGAGTTTGAGCAATGAATTGGATTTGAACGGGTGGGTCAAGGTTAGACCAAGTCAAAATAGGATCAAGTCAAACTTGGTCAAAGGTTAAAGCTCAAGTTGGTCAAAGGTCAAAGCTCAAGTTGGTCAAAGGTCAAAGTTCAAGTGGTCCAGGGTTTGAGTCAGGGTTTGGGTCAAAGTTCGGGTCAAGGTCTAGGTCAAAGTTCTGGTCAAAGTTTGGATGGTCAAGGCTTGGGACTTGGATTATTTTTTTTGTGGACTTGGATTGTTTTTGTGAACTTGGATTAGATTAAAGTTGGATAACATTTCATGGGTGAATTTCTTTTTGAGATTTGGAGAGTATTTGATTTGGGTTGGACTTGAAGTGTGGGCTAAAAGGTTGATTTGTGGACTTGGGTCTATTTTGGACTCTGGGCCATGGGCTTTGAGTTTTGGGCCATGAGTAATGGGCCAGTTTGGATTGGGCCGGCTTTGGATTAGGCGGGCTTGGATTGGGCCGGTTTTGGTGATGGGCCGATGTGGGTAATGGGTCTGGGCCGAGCTAGGTGATGGTCCAGGTTTTGAGATTGGGCCGAATCTGGTAATGGGCCGGGCTGAGTATTGGGCCGGTTTTGGATTGGGCCGATTTTGGTGATGGGCCGGGTTTGAGGAGTGGTGGGCGGATAGAGTAGCAGGCCGGGCTTGGATTGGGCCGGTTTTGGATTGGGCTGATTTTGGTGATGGGCCGGGTTTGAGGAGTAGTGGGCCGGATAGAGTAACGAGCCGGGCTTGGACTGGGCCGGGCTGAGTAGTTGGCTGGGCTGAGGTTGGGCTGGGTCTAGATATTGGGTCATTTTTAGATATTGGGCCAAGCTGAGGTTGGGCCGACTTTGGATATTGGGCCAGCTTAGAAGTGGGCTGGTCTAAGAAGTGGTGGTCTTGATGGAATTGGGCCCTGATTTGGAGATTGGGCTTTGGAAATGGATTTCTAAAATGGGCTGATAAAAAACTTGAAACTATTAGGGGCTAGTGGGCTTAAGTCATGTCTGAATGAAAATTACTTGGATTTATAAGTGGGTTGGATTTTGTTGATTGTACATTTTATTATGAAATTAGGGGATGATTTGGAAAGTTTTAAGGAAAACGGGTATTCCTCACATGGACCGTGTCTAGGACCCGTATGCATTGAGGATACCCCAAACCTAAAGCTTTTCTACAAAAGGGATGACCTATGGGCTAACTAGTTTCCTATTGTTTTGGGCCTCTATATTGGGCTGGGCCCAACAATTGCCAAACTAATCTATAAAAGATAAGTTACATATGACAATAAATCTTCACAAAATAAAGTTGTACATATACAACCAAAAATGTATCATGGATTTAAATCAACAAATCTTGACATATACATTTGACTCTAAATCCAAATCGTAAAACACTAACCATCTATATTTCAAAGCCCCAACCGAGTTACTAATCCATTTTTTTTAGTTTCAACCGGTACAAGATTTGGCTCCGTGAATTATTCGAATTAAAATGAAATGAATAGATATAAAGTTAAAGAGAATTTAATCTACCTATCGTGCTAATGAAACCTAAAAAATCTACTGACTTATATAGTCATCATCATTATTATTTTTTACTGCTTGACGGTCAAACAAAGAAACATGAACTAAAGCATTTGAGAAGGAATAGGAAGCAGAGTGTACGGTGGGCGATATGTAGCGCAAATATCCCACGAAAAGATTTGAACAGAAACAAAACTGATTAAGAGCAACTTTGGTTAAGGGAAAAAATAGTACCGTCAGTCCAATGAAGATTATCACATATTGAACCATACAGAATATACTAACTCAATATGTAATAAGCAGACAGAACACACACGCGATGGCAGGGATATCAAGCAACCAACAGAATCGACCCGTGAAATCACAAGACTAAATTACTGAGATAGAGATAAATACCAGGAAATAGGGTAACATAAACTTCCTGCAAAACGGTGGAAATGAAGATCCAAATGAAAGAAAAACAATAGAAAACGCAAACATGGGTTAGTCTTACAGTTTGGCCAATAATCGTAAAGCTCAAAAGATAAGAATATGAAGTATCAAGCTTCCCTTATACAGATGGTGGTCGCTTTTGACAGTATTCCCAGGACCGACACTACTCACTTCATGTCAAACTTATATGCCCATAGATTCACAGATACAAATGTAATCAATATGGACAACATATAGTTTGCATAAGGCTACTGAATCTGAACCGCGTAGAGACAGATGGTGGGGTTTTCCAGCCAAAACTCTGGTTAGTGAGAGTTCTGTAGCATTGATACAGAGACATAATTTACAGTAAATAAAAATGGAGAGAAGTATGACAACGCTGCATCTCATGGTTTCTTTCTCTCTTGCGAATACCTAAACGAAACTGATAACCGTATTGAAATTTCTGAAATAAAATGATAAAACAGCCTGAATGATATAGGTGAAGCTCATACTCGTGAAGATGAAAAGAAACTAAGTATGCTCCAGAGTGGAGAAGTGTTCCGGTGGGAGTTTCATATCCCTCGTGGGTCAAGCCAAAATGTATAACAAATAGAAGTAAGATGCCGTGAAGATTAGGACAAGTATCTGGTAGACCTGGCAATTTTGACCCAACCCGAAACCCAACCCGAACCCAACCCATATTTTTGGGGTTCGGGTTAGGGTCTTGATTATTGACCCATCTATTTTTTGGGTTGGGTTAGGGTTAGGGTAATAAGTTAATTTTGTGGGTTGGGTTAGGGTAGAGATCATAACCCATGACCCAACTCGAACCCCGAAAATATATTTGATAATAATTAATTCACAGTTATATATATATATATATATATATATATATATATTATTTTCAGATGAAACTATACCTTAGCCTTAAGCCCAAGTGCAGTTGGACTATCCCACCTTAATAATATCATATATTTTAACTAAACAAACGGCCTAACTAGTTGCATATCAAACAAAGGGCCCAACCAAACCTTAACATAATGTTGAAAACCCAAATACTCTCGTCTTGTAGACTCACTTCCATTTTTCTTCTCTACATCGTTGTTCATGTCTATGTTGCTCTTCATCTCTGCCCAAGGTTTGTTTTTCCTATTCTCACTGCCATAGTTGTTCTTGAGAACATATGTATGTTTAGATTTTCTAGAATGGTGAACAAAAGTTAGTGATATGTATTTTTTGTAAGTATGATCTTGATTATGAACCTCTTACTGAATTCTGAAACCAACAATACGGATATCATGCTACATAGAAGTTCCTCAACTGTTGGTAACGATTAAGTTATTGTGATTTTACTTTTCTCTCTCAGTTTATAAATTATTTCTAACTTAGAAGATTTGTCTTTAGTATATTTCTCTAATGCATAATGAAGATTTTCATTTTGTTCCCTCTTTATTAAGAGCACTAGGATCATGTGCATATCTAGATAGGATTCCTCCCCAACAGTGGTAGAGCTTTATGCTCAGACTGATAAATATAAACTTATGGAAAAAGTACGTGTCATTCTATTCATGGGAAATTGGTGTAGTACTTTTATATTCTTTGCATAACATGAAATTCATTTAAGTTGGGTCGATCAAGCAAGGTTACTTCTCTTCATTTTGTTTCACCCTAATTAGTTAGCACTGGATGTTTTTTGGATTTTTTTGTTAAAGTCTACTCCTAATTCGTCTAAATTATTGTATGCTTAAAAAATGGATTGGGTGGGTTGGGTGGTTGAAGGATTTTAAACGGGTTGGGTTTAGAGTCATGATTTTCTGACCCATCCATTTTGGGTTGGGCATGGGTTGATGATTTTTTAAATGGGTGGGTTAGGGTTGATATCAACCCGACCCAGCGACCCAAATTGCCAGGTCTAGTATCTGGAGTAGATACGAAGACAAACTCATTTTATATTGTAAGCAACTAATAATAAGCAGCAAGCTGAGATGAGGAATGATGGAGCAGAATATTTGAATGCCAAGGTTCCTTGAAAATAGATTCGCACTGTCCTGTAAACCCCGAAGACCCATTCTGGGCATGGCATTCACGCGGACGAATAAGCAGAGGAAACATGAAATGAAATAGATAATCGACATCCTTAGTACTCGTTCAAAAGCAGAATAGACATCGACGGAAAGTAAAACGAGCAATGGATTTTTAACACTCGACAATAAAATACAGATTCAAGAGGGGAGGGACCCTTTGACACCAGCACCAATGCTAGCTCAGTGAAGTCGAATGCATTCGATTTCCCTCTACCACCAGATTCGTTTGAAAACAAAGAACAGAGGGGAGAAGGCGAGAAGAATAAGGGTTTGACAACGAATTCAGTAAAATGAGAATGAAAATAAGATAACACTTACTCTTCTTTGCCAAATGTGAGATTGTAAAACTGGGCAACAAAGAAATACGAACTCGGATGGGCGGGGGTGTGCTTCAGGAACAGAGGGAGATTTTTTTATCTTCGCTCTTCGATGGTGCGGAAGAAAAAATGGAGGCCGAAACAGTGAAGGTAGTCGAGATTCAGAACGAAGGTATCGATGTGAACGATGAAGAGGACTCTTGTTTCTCTGAGTTTCTCCTCAGATTTCCAGGCGTGGGTGTGTGAAGACAGAAGCGAGAGGTAGAAAATTTAAAACTGAAGCATGGACTTGGGGAAGAACGACAGAAGAATCAGGAGTATGGGGCACCCATACTGTAGTGTTTTTTTTTTTTGAAGGAAGAGATACTATATATTAAGAAACGAGTTGGTGTACACGTTCCGGCATTAAAACCGGTGTCCATGAACCCGAAAGTTTGTTACAACGGGCATGTTAGTTAGCTAAGCTATGCGAAGCTATGTTAACATGTCGCGGAATGTAATAAACTGAAGATCCGTAAAGCGACCAACTGAAACATGAATTTTGTTCAGAATTGTCAGTGTTGATGGTAGCAATGGAGACGGACCCCCCTTGTCCAGATAGCGGATAACATTCTGACAATCTGAAAGAACTCGACAAAAAGCATAACCAAAAAGCAGCAGCCAGCTCAAGGGCGATGGCAATAGCATGGGCTTCTGCATCCGAAACTAGCATGGGTGATTGAACGTGCATGCATCTGACTGCAAGCAACTGCTTTCCCTGTCGAGCTACCACAGCATAGCCGACATCATGTTGAGAATCTAAACTGGCATCCACCCAGAGCTCTATGTAATCTGGATGACGTTGGGGTGAATCTCCAATGACAGCAAAGGGAACGAAGAAGTATGCATAGTTGTCGATGAAGATAAGTAGATGCATGGCACCAGCCCTGATTAAGATCCCGTACATGGCCATGATTGAGCTGACATCTTGCATACCAAACTTCCAGAGGAATTCCAGATACGCAGTCACTCTGTGCTTAGGAGAGTTTGTGCAAAGAGAATGAAGCCAATCTCGAAATGCATGGTCGGTACGTACCTGCTGGGGCAGAGAAAACCCAAAAAAATTCCAAAGTGAAAGTACCGCCGGGCATTGATAGAAAACATGAAGCATAGTTTCTGGTAAATCACAGAGAAGACAAGCAACGGGCATGTTCACTTTGATGCGGTCCCTGATGGCAGTCTTGAAGGGAGCTTAGATGCAAGTAACTTCCATCCAAAAAGCTGTAACCTTGGCGGCAAAGGAAGCCCAGAAAGCTTTAAAAGCCGACATGCTTGATTCAGAAGCAGAAGCTGCAGGCTGGTCATTGTTCGACAAAAGTTGATCTGCATGATATGCCGATTTAACAGTAAACAATTTACTTGACGTGAGGCCCCAGTACCAAAAATCCCCTGTGGAGGACGACTGATCAGCTGGTGAAGGCAAAGGAATTTGCAAAATATAATGAAGATCAGGTGGATCACACACATTGATCAAGAAGTTGGCGATTCCATTCATTTGGCCTCCGAATCAAAGTAGCGACCGACGCGAGTTTGCGCACCAGCGGAGGAGGAAGAAAGTAGGGGAATAAATGCCTCCAGGCTTGGAAGGAAGCCACGAGCCGTAATACTAGTAGTCTGGCCATTAACAATGGCACGTCGACTCCCAAATTCAACCAACTCCCGTACAGCCAATAGAGCTCTCCAAATTGGGGTGCGTTTGAGCCTGGCTTAGCGTCTAACCATGAAACAAAGACAAATATTTCGCATGGTAAAACTGTGATAAAAGGGATTGGGGAGTGGAAATAATGCGCCACAATTGCTTGGCCAGCAAAGCACGATTAAAACTACGAAGTTCCCGAAAACCCCAAACCTCCTGATGACTTATCTTTGCAAGGACTGACCACTTAACCCATGAATTGAAGACTCTGAGTAGTGCCTCCACCAGAGGGACAGATGTTGACATGGGTTATAATCGGCTCTTTCAAAAAACATGCCCCATACTGTAGTGTTTTTGGGGGAGTTTTATAATAAGGAAGTAGGGTTTTGAGGACAGATGTTGACATGGGGTATAATTGGGGCCGAATTTGTCTTTGGGCCAAGGGTAGGGCTGCGTTTTTTGGTCTGGACCGAGGCAAGGTCTCGCCTGGGGCGCTGGTGTCCGAAAAAGAAAAAAAATTCCTCCTCTGCTTTATCCTGGGTTCGAACCCCGGGCATTTGTGCACCCTCAATACGTGCTCACCAACTGGACTAAGACAGAACTCGGGTGTATTACAAAAAAAAACCGGAACTAAAGGTCTATGGTGAGCGGAAGGGAAAAGAAAAGACACACCTCTCCCGTTATTTGTGAGTCTCGAACCCGGGACCATGGGTTACATGGAGAGCATGTTAACCGGCTATACTAAGTCGGAAATCAATATACTCACGAAAAAAATAATATTAAAATTTTAGCTCAGACCGGATAATCCTTCTAACAATGCTATCATTTCAAAAGAAGAGTACAATAAATGAGAACAATAATATAATGACATGAAATTATGAAATACCGATAGGATTCAAAATGTAATGAGACATAAAAAAAGGAATAGCACATGTGCATGAAATGATGAAAAATAATGCCCGTGAAGGGGAGATGAAACAAATAAAAAAATAGGCAAAATAACAGGAGTAAAAGTTACATAAAATGATTGAAATGACGATGATAAGACAATGAGAATCAACAGGAAATAATAAATAATAATAAAAAGTATGAATCAATCGAGTACATAAAATAATACAAGGTAATAATAAAACAGTGAAATATTTTAAAGCAAAAGCTACAAAATAAGTATACAAAATGAAGTCATTTAAAAAAAACAGATTACAATAAATAAATAAAAATAAATAAAAAAAATAAAATAAATAAAATAATATATATAAAAAAAGGCTCGTGCTCCTTTTCCATAGGAATGCGAGAGATTTTAAATGTCGGAGAAAAGAAATTCCTTTAGTTGAAAATGGGGACGACCACCCGTTTCTAGAAGCATGTTTATTCTTGTATTTTGGTTTTAATATAAAACGGGTGAGAATTTTTGGTGTCTACAGATGGCTCCCCCTTGATTCAATTCTGCAATAGAACGCCTGGATCAAGGTTGAGGGGGGTGCCAAAAATTCTCACTAGGGCTTTTACGGGGTACATCCAGATGCGATCATGGATAGCACCGTGTGAATGCAATGGGAGAGTAACACGATAAATGAGTGCACGAGGACTTAGGAGTGCCTCAACTGGACCTCTTGATATCCAGTCTTAGGGCTTATGACGGGCCTAGAATGCGATTGAAAGTACGAGGACTTAGGAGTGCCTCAACTAGACCTCTTGAATCTAGCTATAGGACTTACGACGAGCCTATAATACCAACAACCTGGTTCGGTCTAAGGTGCACGAGGGCTTAGGAGTGCCTCAATGGACCTCTTGATATCCAGTCCTAGGGTTATGACGGGCCTAGAATGCGATTGAAAGTATGAGGACTTAGGAGTGCCTCAACTAGACCTCTTGATATCTAGCTATAGGACTTATGACGAGCCTATAATACCAACAACCGATTTGATTTAAGGTGCATGAGGGGTTAGGAGTGCCTCAACTGGACCTCTTGATATCCAGTCCTAGGGCTTATGACGGGCCTAGAATGTGATTGAAAGTACGAGACTTAGGAGTGCCTCAACTAGACCTCTTGATATCTAGCTATAGGAATTATGACGAGCCTATAATACTAGCAACCCGATTTGATTTAAGGTGCACGAGGGCTTAGGAGTGCCTCAACTGGACCTCTTGATATCTAGTCCTAGGGCTTATGACGGGCCTAGAATGCGATTGAAAGTACGAGGACTTATGAGTGCCTCAACTAGACCTCTTGATATCTAGCTATAGGACTTATGACGAGCATAATACTAGCAACCTGATTTGATTTAAGGTGCACGAGGAGGCTTAGGAGTGCCTCAACTGGACCTCTGATATCCTGTCCTAGGGCTTACGAGGCCTAGAATGCGATTGAAAGTACGATGACTTAGGAGTGCCTAAACTAGACCTCTTGATATCTAGCTATAGGACTTATGATGAGCCTATAATACTTTGATGGAGTTGTACGAAACTCGCTGCGGTGAAAGTTGATCTGAATTCGAATTTATTGCATGTTGATTCGGGGCCGGACGCTCTCTGATGGGTCCTTCGATCCTCAACGAAGGATTTGAGATTGGAAATTTTCCTATGGTGTGTCTCCCTTAACTGCATGAATGTTCGGGATGATGGGATCGGGTGATTCCGATATATATATATATATATATACGGTCGGATGGTTGACATAACTGTTGGGGACCGTAGTGGTCGAGTGCAATTTTCGTGATATTGGAGAGGGCTTTAGCCGATGACTCTGGTAGTTTGACGGCGGCCCTGGTGTTGCACTGGGATGACCCTGGCGTGGCTCCGGTATGGCACTGGGATGGCTCCAGTATGGCCCTGAGATGGCTCCGGTATGGCCCTGGGATGGCTCGGTATGGCCTGAGATGGCTCCGGTTTAGCCCTGGGATGGCTCCGGTATGGCACTGAGATGGCTCCGTTTAGCCCGAGATGATCCTCTCGATTGAGGCGGGTTCTTTCATAGAGTGATGGCAATGGCATTGTGGTTCGAGGGGAGGAGGGTTTTTATTTGGGATGGGGTCGCACCCTGAGAGGGTTGCCTACGTACTCAACTCCCTGTTGAGATCAGACTTACGTAGTTCATGAATTTCGGCGAGTGAGGAGTTTGGTGGGAGGAGGGATGTCTTAGGGGCATTTCTTGGAACGGTGCCCGGAGACTTTTAATCCTTTGCTTTGATGACTGCGCATTCTTTCACGTACTCAGCGGATGGCTACGTGCCAGTGACGAAGGAGACAGACACTATGTCGTGGCTTCCCTACAAGGGGAGAGATACTCATCTTTCTCTCATGTTGTAGGATATTATGTTGAAACGATGGATGCAAATCTATTTACATGCATTTTTTGGAATTGGATATGATTGAATGCAAAGGAAATGTCGTGTCAAGGTGAGCTCAACCAAGAATTCTAGTTAAGTCAGATCAGTCACCTTTAAGCCACTTTCTCTTGAAAAATTCTCCGAAAGAGGTCTCTGGGATCTCTCTGTACCTTTCCGTTTCCTTTTTAAGGCCAGTTAGGCTTTCTTTTATCGAGGTGATGAACACTCACTTTTTCTCTACCTTCCGGATTTCTTTGACACTCGTTCATGCACGATTGCATTGACAAGATCGGACGCGTCGTGGCCTTCATGTTTCGAATTGGTACTTTTCAAATCAAGCAAATACCATCTCTAAGTCGGAGGTCTTGCAATGGGTTATAACGGGGCTGGGCTGCAGGGTATGTCACATGGGACTGGAGGATTTGTTTGAGAATTGTGGAGCTTTGGGCAACAGAGGATATGCTTCCCCTTTGCCATGGATGAGTGATTTTAGACTCTTTTCGCATTGTGGGATTATTATGTGTTCTCAAGAAAATGAAACTCCATTCCTACATGTTGTAGGTACCGAAAATCATTGTGAAAAGCTATAGAATACAAGGTAATGCTACTCCTTTTAAGCTCATTTTAGAACCTTAATCTCCTTCCTTTGTCTAACATTACAAAACACTAAAACATGGCTATTGTTGTTGGTTGAGAGACAAAGCCGAGAAGGGTTGAAAGGGGGCTCCTTAATTACCGTGGCTAAACAAGGAACATTTAAAAAAAACCTATTTTGAAGGTAATAATTTATTAGGTGTTAATGGTTAATTAGCTATGTTATGAGCCTTGCATTAGGGCAAGGAGATTTAATTAGCCCTATGTCCTAATAGAGTGCTGAGGGCTTTGTGGAGGAAAGGATTTTGGAGCCAAATCATGTAAGTTTTACTTATTAAACTTTGAAGTACATTAGCAAATTAATGAACTAAATGTACGAAGCGAGAGGCCGAGAGGTTGAATTGGTTTAGGGGTTAACTAAACCCTAAGATGGTGTATTAAATTATGGTTAATGTTTAGTTAGTATATCTAAGTATAAATGACTTATAAAAAATATGTTTATAAGTTTAAATGCGAAAGGAAATTAATTTAAAAAGATTTGTGTGAAAATCTGTACAAACCATGGGTTATATGTGTATTTGGGACATTCCAATATCATTTGTAATTAAGGATATATTATGCTTAAGGGCATGTATTAGGATATTTTAGTATGGTTATTTAAAGCCCTAAATATTAACGATTAAGTTTTTAGGGTGGAATTATGAATTTTATAAAATGGGTGCAAAGGGGGAGATTTAGTAGAGATATCATCTAGGAACACTTAGTCAAATTTTGGATGAATTTAGGTGTTACATAAATCAATTATAAGGTTGATAATATAATTTAAAATAAATTATAAGCCTATAGTACTTAAATAAATAAAAGACTCGTTATGGGGTCAACCGTAAATAAATAAAATATAGGGTGCTAAATATAAATTATAACCGAATGGGAGTATTGGCACAAATAAAAATAAATATATGATTTTATAGTTTAAATACCTTAATGTAAATAAAAAAATAAAAGTGGGGTGTTTCCATGAAATATTGGAAAAATAGGGTCAATGGATGTTGAGTGTTTGGATGGTCAACCTGGACCATAGATGAGGTTTGACCAGATTTAAAAACAATAAGATTAATCATTTTAGTGATTAAATTAGTTATTAAGTTAAGAATGAAATTAAAGAAAAATTGGGGTAAAAGCGAGAATATGAAAAATATGGTCAAAAGTATATTGTGGGTGGTCAATCTTGACCATTGTTGGGGTTTGACCAGAATAAAATTAGTATAAGCTAATTTAGTATTTTACTAAAGTATAAGTCCAAATGGGAATTTATAAACGTATTTGTGGGGTGTTTGGTGATTCTGAAAGTTTGGAGGTGAGAATAGAATTATGAGGGCCTTAGGGGATGTTATGAAATTTTAGAAAAAAATTAGGGTTAGTTTTGTGATTTAATAAGATAAGTGGTATAATATATAGTTTGAGTATTAAAATGTTAAACTTATTAAATTATGGGGTTGAATTGTAAATAACCAAAGTTATGGATCAAAAACCGAATTAGGAAGTGACATGGAGCTTGCGAAATAACAAGATTTTGTGGTTAGAGTTGATAATTAAATAAGTTAATAGGTACAATATAAAGCTTTGGTATTTAATTGTAGTTTGTAAAATAAAAGTGGACCAAAGTGTAAAATAAGGAAAGTTATGTGTTAGAGTTTATGAAAAACGATCAGAGGGGTCCATTAGGAATTTATGAAATTTATGGGTTAGTTTTGGTATTCTAAATAATTAAGGGGGCGTTTGTTTTGGGGGAATCAGGAAGGGATCGCGGAATGATCGAATGATTCCTGTTGTTTGTTTTGCTAGTTTTTCCTATTTTCAGGAAAGGGAAAGGGAATGGGATTACCCCAAAACCCTCTATCTTGATTCTCCACCCCCTACTAGGGAATGGAATTCCCTTTCCCTAGTACATGTTGACCGGTGACATATGACCATTGACCGATGACCGGTGAATGTTGACTGGCAATTATTGACCGTTGACCGGCAGCCGGCAACTGTTGACCATTGACCGGTGGCCGTTGACCGATTATTTATTTAATTCCCCCCAGCTCAAACAAACAACCGGGAAAATCAAAGGGAATTCTTTTCCATTCTTTTCCATTCCCTTTCCTGATTCCATTCTGTTTCCTCCGCTCGAAACAACGCCCCCTAAATTTGTATAATATAAGGTTTGAGGATTAAGTTGTGAAGTTTATAAGTAATGGGGGTTAATGAATAATTAAAAGAAAGTTGTGGGGTGAAAGAAATAGACGTTGGAAATTTGAGTGTTGTTCGGCTAATATGAAAAATAAGTGAAAACTATGGGTTAAAAATTAATTAAGGGTATAAGTGTGATATTATGTATGTATAAGTTAAAAATGAAAAGTTATTGAAGTTATATGGAAAGAAAGTATTTAGTGGAAATTATTGGGTATGTGCGAAAATAAATAAGAGTTGGGTTTGAATTTAGTATAAAGTTGGAAATGTCATGAGATGACATTAATATAGATGGGGTTGAATCATTAAGAAATAATACAAGGTGGTAATACCTCACATTGAAGAATGAAATACCTTGAAAATAAAAGGTAATTTAATATAAAGTTCTGATTTTATAAGTGAGGATATAATGTAATGTATATGTAGCATGAAATACGACATTACAAAGTACTAGGATTATATTCCTAATATGTGAATGAGATTATAAGGTACCCCACATAAAATGCTAGAAATATCATTAGTAACTAGTAAGGATTGAAATTATAGCTCATTTAGAGTTATATAAACACATGGTATAAATTTGGTTGAAAGTGGAATGGTAGTTAACGGAGGATTAAGAGGATGTTAGTAGTTACATGAGGTAATGAACTACTTGGAAATGTGAGGATTATAATATAAGGGTCATAATATGAAGCTACAACTTTATAAGTTATGGGATAATACAATGTCGTTATGACATCATAAATATTATCAAATTAACGGTGAGATGGGTTAATGAAGAAATTAGTAGGAGTTGAGAAGGTAAATACTCACATAAAATGATGAGGATATACATAACTACAAGAGTTATAATACAAGCTTTGAAACTTTATAAAATTAAAGGAATCGATACAATGCAACTAAGGCATTATATGTAACATTATGATATACTAAAATTATGTTCTTAGTGAATAAAATGTGAGGGATAACACCTAGAAGAGTCTAAGTGTGCTCACATGGAATGATAGGAATCCAGGTAATAAATAAGGACTATAATTCATATTAACCCAATATGGATACATGGGATTAGGAGGATTAAATGAAAATGATTGTATAATCATATGAGAATCTAATGGTATATTGTAAAGGGGGATAATGCAAATAGGAGTATTGAGGATGCTATATTATATAGGGATGGATTAATGAAACCAAGGAATATATTAGAGAGTAATTAAGGATGACTTAAACGGTAGTGAATAATGAACACATACGATGTTGGGAATAAGTTATAAAATACTCATGAATATGTATAGGTATATATTACCTAAGAACTAGTAATGTAGGTAATGAAAAAGGATTGAGTCCTAAGTGGTAGATAATTATCACATAAATACTCTTATAACAAATAGAGTATAGTTGAATTAAATTCCAATTTAATAAGATAAAAAGATTAACCGACTATGGGGTTAGTTACCGGGAAAGGAATAACGTTCTTGTGGAATAGATAACAAGACTTGAAACATAAATACTAACACTTAGAGTTGATTATTCCAGCACATATTTCGGTAGAGGACCGGTAGCGGTAGCAGGAGTGAATGCGCGGGGTCGGCGTCTGCTCTACGGGACCAGCTACGACTGGTGTACGATATGTTGGATCCTATGGTCTGAACCCCCAATGGATTCTTTAGGTTCAGACATTTGTGTGCTAATTGCTCAAGAAGATATGCGTGAATTATTTCATGTGGTTATATGATAATGTATCCTCAGCAAGTGTTTTTTTTATATTGTGCGTGAACGTCTTTTGGACTACTCAATTTGTACATCGAGATTATGCCACGAGCGAGGATCGAGAACATGATGAAGTACGACTCGATCGAAAATTACTTCAATCTATCTAAAACTTAAAACTTAGGTAAAGATTCGATGTTACCGATCTTAGAGCATTGGCATTGAACATGAATATGACCTAGATGACTTCTAGGTATAAGTAAGACCTCCTAAGGCATCAAATAAAATGAATTCTCCATAAGAACTCAAAAAGAAAAAACAAAAACAATGAGTTGGTTAAAACGCTTAACTGTGGAGAAATGGTGGATGGTATGGTGATGTGGTATATGTACGGGAAATCCTGGTCTGCATCCGTTCTAGCAGGTTGCGCAGTGTGATCACTAGAGAGGATCCAAGTGTGGAACCTCTCATTGTGGAAATCCAATCGGTCGTCTTAGATCGGTCGGTAGAGGGTGCTGCTGTTTGGCACACGGCTACGACCATATGGACGTCTCTCACAAGACTCAGGGGAGTCCGGATCATTGGCATTGAGGACTACTGTCCAAAATTTAATTAAACATGGTGAGTATTAATGGGGAATTGTTTTAACATGACACCCATGAGATAATACGAGTAATGGTGGAAGCGGGGCTTCAAGTGATGGTAAACGAATATGAGAGTACGACTTTCGATGTGGTTAATATGTTTCTTTTAAAGATTAAAATGGATGATTTGCCTGTATATGGTGTACTTGACTGGATGGTTATGTTGATGATAAGCATGAATTGCTAATTGTTTACCTTTCGTATTTGCCGTCTTATGTATATATTTGTAAACCGGAACAACATGAAAAATTGAATAGCATGTTAAGACGGCTAATCAACTCATGTGGCTCAATGGGGCCTAGGATCATATAGTTCAACATACTCATCCTCGTGTTGAGCCTTTTGGCAACCACATTTTTGCAGGTATACAATGATTGACGCCGGAGTGCGGGAGGGGGTATGGTTTGATTTTGATTAGGCGGAATGAGTAATAGTTTTCCGGACTATGGCATTGTATTAAATGTGCCAAGTGGTGGTTGTGATATATCATGAATCTTAATAGTTGCTCACTAGTTCTTAGGTTTATATGGATTTACTTATGGGTCGGATGGTTTGTGATACATTTGATTAGCGTTATGGTTTATGTTAATCTCATCATCACTGCGGATGGAAGGTTAAGTAGTTGGATGGATGGTTGTAACACCCGCCTATTTAGTGAGAGTGTTCCGCTACGAATGTTGCTATTGATGTATTTTTAATTACGGTTACGAGACGATTACGGTAAGGATTAGGATTAGTAGACGGGGGTGTTACAGTGCTGGTTAACACAAATATAGATGAATCTGTTTGCCCATATAATTAATTAAAAAGAAACGAATGAGGATGCAATTATGTTTGTGATAATGAATATAATGTTTATTGTTAAATTTTATTTAGTAGGTTTTATACGTTGATTCTTGAATCTAAACTTAGAAGTTTAATTCGCTTTTTGCCTTTATCTCAATTGAACAGTTACAGCAGAGGTGTAGCTAATCATGGAAGGTGTCAACGAATCGGTAGCTACTACTTGGGTAACACCCATACCAACAGATCCAACACCCTATGCTCCTCTTGGCCCTTCTGCACCAAGTCAATCGATTGATAATGCCCCACAAACAACATAATCAACAGCTACTGGACAATTAAGGAAGCTTAAATCTCCGGTTTGGCAATCATTTGAAAGGATTGTAGTCAACGGTGTTGCCACTATAAATTATATATATTGCAATAAGGTGTTGTCAGCTGGAAGCAAAAATGGAACTTCTCATCTTAGGGATCATGTAAAATTCAGATGTAATGGAGCAAATAAGAAAGTTGATATTCGACAAAGCTTCTTACAGGCGAGTAAAAAAGCTGATGGAACAACAAGTTTGGGAAATTATAACTTCAATCAGGAAGCATCTAGGAAGGAGCTAGCGAACATGGTCATTTTGCATAAGTATCCATTATCTATAGTGGATCACATTGGCTTTAGAAGATTTATGGCTAGTTTAAATCCAAGCTTCAAGATTATTTCATGAAACACTCTGAGATCTGACTTTATGAAGATGTTCTTGTGCGAGAAAGCAAATTTGAGGAAGATGTTTGACAACAACAAGTCTAGATTGTCATTACTACAGACATGTGGACTCCTTCAACAGGCGGGAGACGGTGCAAGCCGGCCGCGCTTAACAAAAGTGCGGACATGTGAGGTGGCAGTCCAGTCAGCTGCTGACTGGATTGCTTTTTGATATATTAACTTTAAATTATTGTATCTTTTAAAATATAAGTCCAAAATAAAAAAAATTTACACCATTGTTCATCTAAATTCAAACTCTTCAAAGCAAGACCAGACATGAATATGTTTTAAGAAGTTTAAAAATTTATGTTAATTACATGTATATATCAATATATATCAACGACACTTATGATTCACCATATACAGTTTAAAATACACTATATAACATTAATAATACACCACAAAATAATAATGATTCAGCATTTGTTCTGAAGTTTATTATTTAATTCACTACTTATTAGTTAACGAATCATATTACCAATTTCAATGAATCATAATATCAAATTTAATGAATCATAACATTTTAGTGTATCATTAGTAACACATACAAATAAATTTTTTTAAACAATAATACAACACAAAACAATATTTGGTACGTAAGAAAGATACACGATTCACCATATAAAGTTTAGAATACACCATACAACAATAATAATACATTACAAAATAAAAATGATTTTATCAGATCCGAAGTTTGTTATCTAATTCATCACTTATTTAATGAATCATAATATCAATTTTAATGAATCATAATATCAAAATTAATGAATTGTATTATGATTTAGTGTACCATCATATACATGTAAAAATAAAAAAATTTCAAAGTTGTTAAAAACATATCCATGTCTGGTCTTGTTTTGAAGAGCTTGAATTTAGGTGAATAATGATATAATTGTTTTTCATTTTGGACTTATATATTAAAAGTTACAACCATTTAAAGTTAATATAGTAAAAAGGCAACCCAGTCAGCAAAACAGTCCAGTAAGCAGCTGACTGGGACTGCCAAATCAACATCCCGTACGTATGTTTACGCGGCTGTCCCGTAGGATAGAATTTGCCCTCCTTCAAACCAGAAGAGGGGTTATATGGTTGTGATAACGCATTACATAGACCAATTTTGGGTCTTACGCAACAAAACATTGAGGTAACTACTTGTCTACTACTACATTATAATAATATCTTTCCTTATGTATATTTGTTTTATATTTACTATGTTAATTTTTTTTCTCAATATGGATGTCAAAATTGTTTTCTAAGATTATAGGTTTGCTTATGTCTCATGTCCACATACATAGGATACCCTTGCCCAAGTTTTATAAGATACTTTAAATGGGTACCACATTGAGGAAAAGATCTATTTTTTGGTTGTTTACAATTGTAGTACAAATGATGTCATGGTGAATGTTTTGAAACCTAGATTGGGTGAAGATTCTCTTATGTTGAAAGGTAAATTCTTCCATATGCGATGTACTGCACATATATTGAATTTGATAGTGCAAGATGGATTGAATGTGATTGGTGAAGGGATTGAGAGAGTCTGGGATTGTGTCTCATATTGGGTAGTAACCCCAAACAGAATTGAGATGTTTGAGAACAAAGTGAAGTCAGTTAAAGGTGAAGATGCTAGAAAGATATCTCTTGATTGCAAAACAAGATGGAATTCGACTTTCTTAATGCTTCAAAGTGTCTTACCTTATAAGGACATCTTTGCTAGTATCGATCGTCAAAATCCCAAGTTGAAGTTCACCCTTCCTACCTAAACTGATTTGGATTTGGCTGCTTTGGTTTGTGAGAAATTGATCATCTTTCATGAGTTTACAGATAGGGATGGTAGTGGGTCCGTGGGTACCCATTTCACCTGGTCACCCGACCCGAAACGCGGGTGAAATACCCGTATAAAACGGGTGAAAAACGGGTGACGGGTGGAATGAGTGAGGGTGCGGGTCGGGTGACGAGTGAACATTTTTCACCCATCACCGACCCGCTCACCCGCATAGATTAATATATTATATGTTAAATTGTTACTTATTATTCATTCTCCTTCACTCACGATTTTTGTAACCCTAACTAGTGAACAAGGAACATTTATGCTCTGGGTGACTACGCCCTCTCGGTAATTTTGCAGCCCTAACATATTTGCTTTACGTAATTTTTAATTGTAACCCTAACTGGCAAACATGGAACAAAGATGGTCTGTGCCTTTATTTTCTTTCTTCACTCTCGGTAATTTTGAAACCCTAACTGAAAAACAAATAACTTACATGCTCTGTGAAGTTTTTCATTCTCTTCACTGAAGGTAATTTCACAATCCTAACAGGCAAACATTGAGCATACATGCTCTATGCCTCTATTTTCTCTCTTCACTCATGGTAATTTTACAACCATAATTGGCGAACATGGAACGTTCATGCTCTATGCAATATTTCATTCTTTTCACTGAAGTAAATGTCGCAAACCTAACCAGCGAACATAGAACATACATGCTCAGCGTCTCTATTTTCTCTCCACTCACAGTAATTTGCAAACCTAACTGGTAAACAAGGAAAAAGAAAAACAAATGGATAAACGGGTTCACCCGCTTCACCTGCGGGTGACGGGTGAAACGGGTAATGGGTGATACATAACGGGTGACGGGTCGGGTATGGGTGAAGCGGGTGAAGTCGGGTGACTGGTGCGGGTGATGGTCCACCCGACCCAAACCCGACCCATTGCCATCCTTATTGACAGAGTTGATATCTGGTAGAAGATATCCTACTTCTAATTTGTTTTTTTTGTGAAGTTTGTGAAATTAAGCTTGCTTTGACTTCTTGGTTAGAAAGTGACAACCAAGTCATTAAAGATATGGCAATGAAGATGAATGAAAAGTATGAGAAGTATTGGATGACTATCAATCAAGTATTAGCTATAGCAGCCATTTTAGATCCCGGGAATAAGTTGGAATGCGTTGAATGTTACTATGAGGATATTTATGGTGATATGGCTGGAAGCTTGAAATAGAGATCATGATGGTGAAGAAAACTTTGTATGAACTCTTACATGAGTTGAAGATAACCCTGAGGGATGTCATTCCATTACCACTGAAACAATGAGTTGAGCATTCAAGGCGATTGTCATAAAAGAGTTGACAAGTGGAGTAGAGTGAAGAAAACTAAGAAGAGGAAGCTTAATGTGAAGTCTGAGTTGGATTACTAATAGTGGAGCAATGAAGAGAGTAGTGGAGAAGATGTGCAAACCAGGGGAGGTGAAGAAGAATGTAGTGGGAATTGAATAGTGGAGGAGAAAAAGGTGTCCCAGACGAGTTGTCGCCGGTTTCCAAGAGTCGTAGTGGAGTTGGACGGCATTCATTGCTTCGAGACTGTTGTTCCCTTTTAATTTTTGTTCTTCTTCATCTCAAGAGTTTACAGTCTAATATCGTGTAGGTTTTAGTTAGGTTTAAGCTTATGCATGATGTTAGTCAACAGAGGATTTTGTGTTACAATATTTGTTAACTGATATATTGGAGTATATTTTTGGGTGTTTATATTGTGTTGTGTGGTTATCTTAGGAATATATGTTAGACGTCTTTTCTAAAGCTAGGATGAATGAGGTGATAACTTTTTCTATTAATCTAAACATTTTAATTATAGACATTAGAACGTGAATTATAAATCATCAGATACATTAAGATTTGAGTTAGAATCTAATTTGAAGTTATTTTAATTCGGACTATTGTTTTTAATTGTAAGGCAATATTTCAGACTGTAGGCATGGTAAAGGCAATTTGTTCCTAGTTGTAGCTTTTGCTTTGCTTTGCTTTCTTTATGGACCTCCATCTGTGGAAGTCTTTTAAAGATGAAAAGGATGAGCTATATTCTCAGGTAATTAATAATGTATTGCTCCTGTTTCACGTTCATGACCAATATAACACAATTTTCTTCATGTTTAAAATCAACTTATCGTTTGACAAGGTTAGAATAACATGGAAATTGGGTAATCCAAGCTGTCAAATTGGGCGCAGGCTACATAAGGCCGAGTGAATGATTTTGACATCTGACAAATATTTCGGCTAACCTTATAGGTTATGAGAGAATTGATTAGATTATAATCACGGACAATAACACCACATACTTTCATGTATGTTGTGATCAAGACAACACCTACTAATCAATTTCCTAGTTTTTGGCACAATTATAATTAAACATAATACAAGTTAGGATGCAACCAGGGAAAAAATAGTATTCTTTGACCCTATAGGTGCAATAACTTCGTTTGGGATTATCGTTAGCCTAAGGGTGTTAAATCTGTTATAATAATGAATCTCAAACACTAGACCAATTTCTATAACTATCCGTGATCACCCATGTAATAAACTAGTTTGAAGTCGGCAAGGACGGAGCCAGAAATTGAAGTTGAGGGGTATGAACAAAATTATAAAAAGTTAGGGGGTCTTTTATCAAAATTTTCTAAAAAAAAAAATTACACTATAATTTTGTGTAATTTAGCAAAGTTGGGGGTGTGTTGTACCCCTATCCTCCCTCTGTCCGCCCGTCGGGGTGTTGTGGGGTTCATAAGCCCGTATATTGTTGGGATTAGGAAAGCAACTCATATGAAACATTTACTATAGGAGATAGTATTTGCATCTACTTTCATATTTGGTACAAAAAAAACCAATTCTAAAAATATAGCTTAATTATTCTTATTTACTTATAACTTACCCAGAATAGTATTCCATGGTAAGTGGGAATTATAATTCATGATACATACGGTGGCAGCTTATCAGTTGTTCAACAATATACTATGAGTTTTCTTTCGTTTTCTAAAGAAAACAAGGATCTATGAGGTTTTTCCATATATATGTTGGAGTTCAAGTGTGAGTCTCACATTGAAAAATTATGTAGCTAGGAAGTAGCTTATATAGTCTAGAGCTACTCCACCTAATACCAATTGGTTTTAGGATGGAACCTCATGGATTATTGGGCTTTACTAGTCTATATGAGTATTTTAATAATTCCCTCGTTGGTCTATTCCTCCCACAATATTTCTAACAATCTATGTATGATTTTATTTTATTTAATTTATAAGGGGATCCTTCCTACACCTACCTGAATCCTCGAACAGCTCATGAGTTTTCAATGAATGAATGACATCCAGTCCAGCAGTGGGTCTTATAGTATTATTACGTAAGTCCGTCCGTTGACAGTGAAGGACAAACAAACTAATTAGTAATTACGGATCGATATTAGACATCTTCAAGCCAAACTAGTTGACTATTCTCTTTGGAACTTCTCTTCTCTGTAAGGTATGTCATAGTATTTCCCAATTATAGAGAAGGACACCGTAACATACAGACAGCAGAGATAGACAGATTTATACTCCCTCCGTCCTGTTTATTTTATGACACGTTTTTCCACTTCAATATTAAGCATATAAGATAAAATAATTTTATAAAACTAAATTTTGACATATAGTTTATCATGTAAGGATTCATATGCAAAACTTAAATTTTCAAAATTAATTTATCTTATATGTTAAAAATTGAAGTCAAACGACATGTCTATAGTCAGGACGGGGGAGTATGTGCTAAGAATAAGTGATGATGAAAGAAAAAAAAAAAAACAGAGTGCGCAGAGCATGATTCAAGGACTTTGACAGATCGACCATTCAGCGATGAACTCCTAATCAAAACCATAGCATATGCATTTAAGGTTTCTGCAAGAAGAGAGCCTTGACTTGATATGCCTGGTCATTCAGACCACTCAATTCTAATCGGGTAGATATAAGGGTACGTTAAGGGCTAAATAAGAAATGTTGTCATTAATTAGTATATGCTAATAGAGTCTTTTATGGTAAAAGATAAAACTCTCTGTCCCTTATCCTAATTCTCTATCTCTTCGCTTCTGTGTTTTAGTCATCTAATCCTTGTGTTGTCTACCTCGAAATCCCCTTATTTTACTATTGAGATCGCTGAGACTTTGGTAAGTGGCTATGTACGGCCAAGAGTACGTACAAGAAAAATTCATGTTTGTACTATCCTCTTGAACTATTTAGACATATTGTTTTGATTTCATAAGATAAAATAATTATAAAAAATTTAATTTGATAAATTATTAAATATATATTACAAAATTTAGTTTTATGAAATTATTATATGTTATATATAAAGTGAAAAAAATGTGTGGTAATTGTCTGTAAGCCCATGTTTTGGCAAAAGTAATAAGAATAAGCATGAAAACAACGTTCTACTATACACAATAAAAAGTCATGGGATATATAAAAAGAAAGAAAAAGTTGATCGTTAGAACGTCGACGTAGGGAACTTGTGGAGTGGGGATACTTTATTTTTTGTAGCATTGTTTATACAAAATGGGACAGTGATTGATCTAGTACGTTCGAACTAACCTCTTCAATTATCTTAATTCTTATGATAAACGTACTAGAACGTGACTTAATTAAGAGTTGAAGCGAAGAGGACCACCGCGCTATAATTAGCTTTATTAGACAGACAGGTAACTGCTTAAGAAAACTTATATATGCAACATCTCCTCTTCCTTTCTCTCTAGCAGCAACACATAACATTAGCCAGCCATCAATCGTATACGAAAGATAGTATCTAATAATGTCTCCTCCACCTCCTCATCATCATGATTTGGATCATCATGATGATCTGGATCAACATCATTTCAGCAACATCCCATCCACACCCGGCAAATAAAATCAACCTAGAAAAATGCCCATCATTTGACCGAATTCGTAGTCACGATTCATACGCACTCGCCAAGTTTGCCGTCTCCGTCTTAATCTGTTCCCTCCTTGTCATATTCATCTTCAAGGCATCTTCACCACCACCACCAAAACCTACTCAACAAATTCACCAAACCCTCGACACTTCATGGGGCGGATCAGCTTGGGAGAATCGTATCCATAACTCAGCTCGAATCAGATCCCCAAACGGAATCTCCCCTCGTCACCGGTGCAGCCGGTTTCATCGGTACACACGTCACTTCCGCCTTGAAACGCCGTGGTGACGGTGTACTCGGTCTTGACTCATTCAATGACTACTACGATACTTCATTAAAACGCGCACGTCAATCACTTCTTGAACGTAATGGTGTCTTCATCGTTCGTGAAGGTGATATTAATGACCGTCTACTTCTCACGAAAACTATTTGATATTATCCCGTTTAACATGTCATGCATCTTGCTGCACAAGCTGGTGTACGATACGCGATGCAGATCCAGAATCGTATATCAATTCCAATATAGCTGGATTCGTGAACCTTCTAGAAGTATGTAAGTCGGTTAACCCTCAACCGGCGATTGTGTGGGCGTCATCCAGTTCTGTTTATGGGTTGAATACGAAAGTACCGTTTTCAGAGAAGGATACAACTGATCAACCAGCGAGTTATACGCTGCTACTAAAAAGCAGGTGAAGAGATGCACATACATATAATCATATCTACGGGTTATCACTTACAGCTCTTCGATTCTTCACGGTTTACGGTCCCTGGGGAAGACCAGACATGGCGTATTTCTTCTTACAAAAGATATATCTGGGAAACCGATACAGATCTTTGAAAAGCACGAGAGTACTGTGGCGAGAGACTTCACTTATTGATGATATAGAAGGGTTGCTTAGGAGTTTGGATACTGCGGAGAAGAGCACCGGGAGTGGTGGCAAGAAGCGTGCTGCTGCGCACTCCAGAGGTTTAATCTGGGTAACACTTCACCGGTAACTGTCAGTGAGATGGTGGAGATTTTAGAGACGGCTTTGAAAGTAGAGGCGGAGAAAGTTGTGGTCACTATGCCTGGGAATGGTGATGTACCGTATACACATGCCAATATTAGTTTGGCGAGGGAACAGCTTGGGTATAAACCTACAACTGATTTGAAAACTGGGTTGGAGAAGTTTGTTCACTGGTATTTAGCGTATTATAAGCCTCATCAGGGTCAAAGGAGCTCTCAGAGATGATCAAATTAACCGTCTTACATTGGATATTATTGTTCTTTTACCTGAATCAAATCAAATCCATACATCCATCCCTTTCCAATACTTTTCTTCTTCGGTGAATTGCGGTGTCCATATGTTTCTTTCTCCAATTTAGTTAATTTGGTCCGTAATTTTGCATCAGTAGTTGATTGCCACTATCATAATCTAGCTCCCTTGTTGTGTTCACTTCTCATTTGAAGAATTTAATCTCCTATTCACAATCAGCAAGACAATGAGTTCAAATCAATAACATATCAAAAATGTAATAGCTATAAGAGATAGTCAATGACCTCAAATGAATCTTCACCTGAATCATCTCCCTATCAAGCAAAGAAACATTGAAAATATAGGATTGCATAGTAATTAAAAAAATTAAGACATTGTTCAAACTATTTATAATATGTAAATAATTATTACCAAATCCAAATCATCAACTTCGCGTTCAAATTCGTTCCCCACACTGTTCTCAGACACTGCATCATGATCTTCTCATATTATAGCACATGCTTCAACTGTATCAAGAGAAGTATCTATACATAGTATGAAGAGAAAATTATTAATAAATAATCATTGAAAGCGTGTACGAGTAAAAGAAAATGAGAATATAAATACCGGAAGAAAACTCCCCTGGAATCCAGTTTTGTATACACATCAACGCCTCAGCTGTACTTGGAACAAGCTTCGAACGGTGTTCACTAACAACTCTCCCGCCCATGTTAAAAGCACTCTTGGATGCCACAGTCCATATCAATTCTTTTTCAATGTTGGATACTTGAGTTCAACCTTCCAATATTGAATAATGTTGAAATTGTCATCTTCTGGCAAGGCACCCTCCTCCAAATAACAGTATCTGAACAACGACACTTTCGAGGTGTCGCAGGTTGTGGCCTGTTCTACATGTGACATTTGGCTTAGGGTTGAAAAGCTGGGGAAGACAAAAGACTCGTCGAATATGGCGTCAAACGGGCTGAAGATTGACGTCAACATTGTATTTTGTTTTTGACCAGTGAAAACCAAACGGAGAGCGAGCGGGGTTGGAGTATTACTTAGGAAGGAGAGATTACTTAGCTAGGGAGGACTAGATCGACTGCGGAAATATATTCTTTGCGAGGTTTCGTGCTTTGAGAGGATGACTAGAGTTCAAGTTATATAGCTATTCAGGGCGGCAACTCAACACCAATTTTTTATGGGTCGTACAGTAACTGTGGGATAAATCTATCTTTTAAAAATAATGATAAATAAATACAAAAAACAGGGGATAAATAATTACATGTTTTCAAGGAAATAAACTGTAAGTAATTATCTTTACATATTATATGTTTTTTTTTGGAATAATGATATATAAATGGTAAAGAATTACATGATAGTTAGATACATAGAGACACTATGTATCTGAGTACAAGTAGGCCGTCATAGCAATAAGAAGGTTGGGTTTACCAAAGCCTCCTAACCACCTCATAAAACCAGTGAAGCAGTGACAAGAATTTTCCAAGGGCAGTTGCCAAAATACAAATTCATGGGAATACCAAATGGAACTCGTACATACAGAAAGCTCCTAAGAGCAGAGAACTCTATCAAGCCAGTCAAAGTCTGGATTGGCTGCATTCATCTTCGTCCATATGATAGCTTTCATGGCCGCCTTGATGTCAGAAATTATGAGAGAGGGGTCTCTGGCACTACTAGAAAGCACGTAAATAGCGACGGAATTGGCGACGGACAAAAATCCGTCGCTATTTAGCGACGGACTAGCGTCGGATTGGCGACGGATACTTCTGCGACGGAACGGCGAGGGAATAGCGACGGTATTTGGGCGGGTCCGATAGCGCCAAAATTTCCGGTCTTGGCGCCTGTTTTAGCGACGGACTGGCGACGGGTTTTCCGTCGCTATCTTTTTTTAAATTAAAAAAAAATACAAAAAATATTAGCGACGGACACGTATCCGTCGCTAAAGGGACGACGTCGTTTTGATCCACTGTGTTATCGCCGCGAGTTATGTTACTAATTAAAACGACGCCGTTTCACTTATCTTTAGCGACGGATTCGCGACGGAATCAGTCCGTCGCTAATTCTTTTAGATAAATCCGACGCGTATTTCTTCTTCTTCCTCCCTCGCGCAAATCGGTCGCTGCTTCCCTCTCCTCTGCCTCCTCTCTTCTCCTGCGCGCACCAGACCACCATTCCGGCCAGATTCAGGCTCCGTCGCCGCCATTAGCTAGTTTTCCGGCCACCGAAACGTCCCAGACAACCTCTGCATACTCCTGCAACTTCACTGCGTCAAATTTGGTTAGTTTCAGCCAATTCTAGGGTTACGAAAATTGTGTTAAAGATTTGTAAATTTGTGAGTTATTGTTTGTTATTTGGTGCTATGAACTGGTGGTTATTGGTGTGTTGTTGGTTTGTGAGTATTATAGTTGCTAATTTTTCTGTTTTGTTTAATTTTTCACTAATTTTAGTGTTACATATATATATAACCGAATTTTTCAGTTTTGTTTGGTAATTTTTCAGTTTTGTTTGGTAATTATGAATGTTAGTTGTAGATTTTTTTTATTGTAGTAGACCTAGGGTTATAATATTGTGAAACCGAAAATTGATTTGTGTGAATTAACATAATGAGAACGTTTCGAACTGAAATTTATAAGTTAAGTGACAGTTCGTGATTTTAACTTGATTTTATATTAGAATATATACATAATTTAACTGTAATTTTTTAATATATATTGTTTCTTATTAAATAATTCAGTTGATAATTTAATTGTATAATTAAGTTGATAAAATCAATTAAGTTAATTATATTTTAAACTTGAGTTTATATTAGGATATATTATTTCTTATTTAATATATATAGTACGTACTAGGTAAAAATGCACGTACTACATCAAAAATTGTTAGTATACAAATTTGTTGATGTTGTTTGGTAATTATGAATGTTAGTTGTAGATTTTTTTTATTGTAGTAGACCTAGGGTTATAATATTGTGAAACCGAAAATTGATTTGGTGAATTAACATAATGAGAACGTTTCGAACTGAAATTTATAAGTTAAGTGACAGTTCGTGATTTTAACTTGATTTTATATTAGAATATATACATAATTTAACTGTATATTTTTTAATATATATTGTTTCTTATTAAATAATTCAGTTGATAATTTAATTGTATAATTAAGTTGATAAAATCAATTAAGTTAATATATATTTTAAACTTGAGTTTATATTAGGATATATTATTTCTTATTTAATATATATAGTACGTACTAGGTAAAAATGCACGTACTACATCAAAAATTGTTAGTATACAAATTTGTTGATGTTGTTTGGTAATTATGAATGTTAGTTGTAGATTTTTTTTATTGTAGTAGACCTAGGGTTATAATATTGTGAAACCGAAAATTGATTTGGTGAATTAACATAATGAGAACGTTTCGAACTGAAATTTATAAGTTAAGTGACAGTTCGTGATTTTAACTTGATTTTATATTAGAATATATACATAATTCAACTGTATATTTTTTAATATATATGTTTCTTATTAAATAATTTAGTTGATAATTTAATTGTATAATTAAGTTGATAAAATCAATTAAGTTAATATATATTTTAAACTTGAGTTTATATTAGGATATATTATTTCTTATTTAATATATATAGTACGTACTAGGTAAAAATAAAGTATAATATGATATTTGTTTGAGCTTAAATATCCATTGCTTGTTAGTTACTTTTGTGTGTGTGTTTTGTTAGTTACTTAATTTGCGTCGATGAATCAAGTGGTTGGATCTGTTGTATGCTGTTGTAGATATTGTGTGGACAATCTGTTGGGTTTTGTTGATAACTGTTGGTATTTGTGAATCGTCCTTGTGGGATGCTTAGAAATAAGCGGAAAAGTAAAAAAATAGGGGAGACTATGTCGAATTTTTTTAAATTTTATTAGTTTGAACTAAAGTAGTGTTGATAATCACCGTATTTTATATTTCGGTTGGTCTCCTCCCTCAGGCGTAGTCGCATGGCACAACACCCACCAGCACCACCGCACACACCGGACACCACCACCATCTATCTTCTTCTTCTTCTTCTTATTGTTCTTCCTCTTCTTCTTCTTCTTCTTTTTGCCTTTCTCCAGTCCAATTCGTTCTTCTTCTTCTTGTTGTCTTTCTCCAGTCCAATTCGTTCTTCGATTGATGAATGTGAATCGTCATCAACCCGATAGGTATGAGACCTCGTCATCAACCCGATAGGCATGAGACCCGCTAGATTGTGGATGTACGATGAGAGAACCTTTGAGAGAGGTAGAATCTCTGCCGAATGGTTGAGGAAGATGGAAGAGTTTGTCGCTTTTGCACTACAACACCCTGAATGTATGGAAGATGGTAAAATTAAGTGCCCTTGCGACATGACAAGGTGTAGAAACAGACAGTATCTCAAGCCTGATGTTGTTAAGGTTCATTTAGCACAGAAAGGTTTTATGTACGGTTACTTTGATTGGATATTCCATGGAGAAGATAACACACCCGTACAATCTACCTCGAGAAGCACTACGCCTAATGAGGTTCCACATGTTGAAATGTTAGAGCAAATGATTGCACATGCTGTTGGTGAGGTTCCAGAAGAATTCGGGGATACAATTAATTTTATGGAGGAGGTTGAAGAGGATCTAGAGGATACTCCAAATCCTGATGCTAAAAAATTTTATGAGTTGATGGAACATGCTAAAAGAAAGTTATTCAGTGGCACGCATCATAGTGTACTATCTATCGCCACTGAATTAATGTCCATTAAGAATGACTACCAAGCACCTCAGGCATTGATTGATCGAGTTTGCAAAACCTACTGCGAGCTCCGTCCAGAAAACACTGACATTCCAAAAAACTTCTACGAAGCAAAGAAAATCATACGTGGTCTTGGGTTACCTTATGAAGAAATCGATTGTTGTTCCGAACTATGTATGATTTTCTGGAGAGAAGATAAAGATCTGGATGTATGCAAGTTTTGCACTCGTCCCAGATACAAGCCCATCAAAGAGGGGACAAAAAGGAGAAAAAGTAAGGTACCTTTCAAGAAGATGCAGTACTTCCCTCTCATTCCAAGGCTGAAAAGGCTTTACGCTTCTCCTGCAACGGCTACCGATATGAGATGGCACGCAGAACACAAAATGGAAGATGACAACATGTGTCACCCCTCCGACTCAAAAGCGTGGAAACACTTTGACCAGATTCATGCTATTTTTGCTTCGGAGTCTAGAAATGTCAGACTTGGGTTATGTACTGATGGTTTCCAACCATTTACTGCTTCTGGAAGACAGTACTCTTGTTGGCCAGTTGTAATTACACCATATAATTTACCGCCTGGGATGTGTATGAAAGATGAGTTCTTCTTTCTTACAGTACTTGTTCCTGGCCCTAAAAATCCTAAAGGAAAGATTGATGTGTTTTTACAACCTCTTATAGCTGAGTTGCAAGAGTTGTGGGCTGGAGTCACAACATATGATGTGTCTAGAAAGAAAATTTTCAAATGCGAGCTGCATTGATGTGGACCATAAACGACTTTCCTGCGTATGCAATGCTATCAGGTTGGAGCACTGCTGGTAGACTGGCGTGCCCACATTGCATGGAAGACAGTGACGCATTCACATTGCGTTGTAGTAAGAAGCAGTCGTGGTTTGACAACTCCAGAAAGTTTCTTCCTCCAGACCACAAGTTTCGTAATGATAAAAAGTCTTTTCGTAAAGGGCACAGAGAGACCAAGGTTGCCCCACATTTCAAAACTGGTGACGAAATACTTGCAGAGTTGAGTCGGATGGGTTTTATGAAGGTCACTGAGATTGGTTCGGCTGAAGTAAATGTTCAAATTGCTAAAACTTGTGGATGGAGTAAAAGAAGTATCTTCTGGGATCTACCGTATTGGAAAGATTTATTGATCAGACATATTATAGATGTGATGCACACTGAAAAAAATGTTTTTGAAAACATATTCAACACAGTTGTAAATGTGAAGGACAAGACGAAAGACACATTTAACTCGAGGCAAGAGTTGAACGATTATTGCAACCGTCCTGAGTTGGCACCGGATTTGAGTTCAAACACAATTCCTAAGGCAAAATATGTCATGGACAGAGATAGTATTCAAATCTTGTGTGAATGGGTGAAAAGTTTAAAGTTCCCTGATGGATTTGCTTCTAACATTGGGAGGTGTGTTGACATGGCCAACAGAAAAATGTTTGGGATGAAAAGTCATGACTGTCATGTTTTCTTGCAAAGGTTGATGCCCATAGCTTTTCGACATCTTCTTGATCAAAAGGTGTGGGAGCCAATTACCGAACTGTGCCTATTTTTCAAAGAGTTGACATGCACGTCGCTTTCAGAGTCGAATATGCAAAGGTTAAACTGTCAAATTCCAGAAATAATGTGCAAATTGGAAAAAATATTCCCACCAAGCTTTTTTGACTCAATGGAACATCTCCCTCTTCATCTCGCCTTTGAAGCTACTTTATGTGGACCTGTGCAGTACAGGTGGATGTATCCGTTTGAGAGGTACATTCTATACAAGTTTCAATAATGCACGTACTACATGTTGTACTTTTGTGATATGTAACTCATTGGTGTAACTGGTTTGCATATATATATATATATATAGGTACTTGGGGAAACTGAAAAGGTTCATCAGAAACAACAACAAAGTTGAGGGATCCATTCGCAATGGATTCCTTCTGGAAGAGATCACCAAATTCACAAAGTTTTACTTCGTTGACGATGGACCATCGTACCCATACAAGCTTGGTAGAAACGAGACAATTGTAGAGGATGTTGATGACAACCCAGAAAGATTATCTGTTTTTAAAACAATGGGTAAACCGATTGGCAAAGGAACAAGAAGAATGTTGACAGCTCATGAGTTAGATGCCGCTCAATCGTACATTCTACGAAATTGTGCAGAAATGGAGCCTTATTTTGAGTAAGATATATACAAATATTAGTTATATTCATCGTTCTTACATATAATTCAATAGTGTGTTCACAATTCAGTTTAAATCTTTTGTTGTAGAATGTACGAGCGACAACTACGACAAGTAGAACCAACATTAATGGATGAGACAATCACCTTAAGATGGAAACAGATTTTCCCTTATGGTTCCGATCATATGTGAGTGACTTTATACATATACATAAAGGTCAATACAAAATATGGTATTAAGATATTATTTTTTCTAAATTACAGTCAAACGATGTTACCACGCCAAACGAATTCGTTCGTAGCTTGGCCCAAGGCCCGTTGAACGTGGCAACCTCCTACTCTGGTTTCTATGTGAATGGGTACAAATTCCACACAGAGTCTTACTCAGAAGACCGTACAACGTACAACTGTGGTGTTTGCATATCTGGGACAAACTATGGTGACTCAGAGTATGATTATTACGGGGTGCTGAAAGAGATCATCGAATTAGAGTATCCCGCATTACCTGTGAAGAAGATTGTAATGTTTAATTGTCATTGGTTTGACCCAGAAAAGAGAGGAGTACAAGTACATCCTCGATATAAGCTGGTTGACATTAATCACACAAGAAAATTTGACAAGTACGAGCCGTTTATGTTAGCTGATCAAGCTGTTCAAGTGTATTATTGCTCATACCCATCAAAGAAGCGGGATAGGAAAGATTGGTGGGCTGTCTCTAAAGTGAAAGCGAGAAGCACTTTGAACATGACCGACTCATCAGCAGTTGATGAGGAGGTTCAGCCACTGCAAGATGAAACCGTAGATCATGTGGTTTTATCACCTTTGGTCGATGATGAAGAAACATTTGATTTAGTAGACATAACAGATACATAAATTTAAAAAGTAAACTTACATACAACTACTATGCAACAACAATATATTATTGATTTCATTTGTTTTTTAATTAGTGTATAAAAATATTTATTCTACTAATTGTTTAATGTGATGTTTGTCATGCATGGGTTTTCACAGTGATGGCAGGTGTAGAAGTTTTTTTAAATCTGGGTGGTCATTTGGTCGAAGCAGAAGCAGGGCCAGCACTTCTACTCCCCCAGGTGATTCGCAGCAGCCTGCAGCTGATCATGTCGATGGTTCCGGTCATGATTCGCAGTCCCCTTCTCACTCCTTGTCAGGACGAGCACCCATGGGGACCCCTTATTTCGACTCTCACCCACACCATTCTTCGATTGTCCCAGATTCACAGCCGTCTGTTGAGAGACGTCGATCTGTATCTCTACCTCTACGTCGACAGTCTACTCCTCCACCTCCACGGCAGCCTACTCCTCCACGTCAGCCTACTCCTCCACATCAGTCTACTCCTTCACTACATGATGATTCACCACCATCTGACGAAGCACCGCATACCTCAGACGCTTCACACCCTACACACGGTGGTGGTGTTGATCCCCGCGTGGTCATTACTATCTCTGATAGGTAAGTACTATGTAAGTAAAAAACAATTCTCAATAAACTTTGTTTTAAATATATATATGCTAATTGTCAATTTGTGACGCATTATATAATTATAGGGAGCTACTACCTGCAAACAAGGTTGCTCGTTCTTTTCTTCCTTGCTTTGAGACGAGGTGGTTTCCAGAGGGTTATAATTGGGAGGGTTTGGGCCAGGACGGGCATAGATTCTATTTCAATGAATTCAAGGTATTTAACCATTCTTGATATTTAACTTCTTTTTTTGTATATGTTATGCTTACACTTACTAATTTATGCAGAAGCGCTTCCGTTGGGATCCTGCCTTGAGAGTGTTGTCTATGAGATATTCTGCGCCTTGGCCAGAAAACGTTATTCAGACACACTATACAAGATGAAGGCTAAGAGAATGAGGAGAAAAGTCAGCGATGAAATCTGGCAGGCTTGGGAACACGAATGGGCGAATGAGAAGCGTAAGAAGATCAGCGAGATTAACTCTCGCAACCGGCGGACTGAGCATACACCTGGCGGTGGTCTATCTACTCATGCATGCGGTTCTCGCTCGATAAAGGAGCATCAGAGGGTTCTGGTGAGTTTTTTTTGTTATGTAAGTGTATATGAAAATGGATGCAAGTACTGTGAATGTGAATGTGAATGTGAATGTGAATGTGAATGTGATGTGTAATGCAACTTTGAATGCATTATGTGAGTTGTGATTGTTATCAGATTCTGATATGTGCAATATTGGATTGTATATGTGTGGGCAAATGCAAAAACAGGGGAGGTTATGTCAGATTTTTTTAAGCCTTGATTGATTAATCAATATTATCTGATTCTGACTGAACAATCCTGGTTTTTATGTGTGGGAAATGTAAAAAAACAGGGGAGGTTCTGTCAAATTTTTTAAAGGCTTGCTTCTAATTTAATCAAGTGTTTTTTTTGTAGACTAAGAAATACGGTACACAACCGGATGCTTACACATTGTTCATACACACTCATTCGAGCAAGGATGAGCATGGAAACAGTGTGCCTGTATGCCCCAAGGTCGAGGAAACTGCTGTAAGTGTTTTAATTTAACTTATTTAAGTTGATTACATTATTGAAATTTATTCATTAGCGATGAGTACTAATTATATATATATCATTGTGTTATGATTATGAAGCATAAATACGAAGAGCTGTTAGATGCTGCCACTCAGGAGTCAACCACTCCTGATGATCCATCTCTGCAAGCCACACCAGTAGACCCTAATGAAATTTTTTATAAGGCTGTTGAAGGGAAATCCAGAAAGCAGAGGGTCTATGGTGTGGGGGAGCTAGCACCGGCGTACTTCCCTGATTCATTTCACTCCACCGGCACTAGCTCACGTGCTTCCGGCAAAGACCATACCACATACGAGTCCATGAAGATGGAGATTGAGCAGGATCTGACTCAGAGGTTCGATGAAAATTACAGGCGGCAGGTTCGTATTGAGGAGAGGGAAGCGATGCGCCAGGAGATATATGGCGAGGAGATGCAGAGGATGATACGAGCGCAGATCTCCCAAATGTTTCCCTCTCAGCAGAGTCGACCGTACGGTGATCCTGGTGCTGGCTCTAGTACGGGTGGATGGGGTCAGTGGCCTAGAGATCCACGTGATGGCTCAGGTGGTTCGGGTGGTCCGGGTGATCATATGGGATATCGTCCAGGGGATGGACATGGTTGGGGGGCGGGTATTAGATAGATATGATATTTGACTTTATTAGCTTGAACTATGTCTGTATCAAATTCGACTGCACTATTTCATGGTTGTGTTGACTGAACATTTATTTTTGGTCTGCTTGTGAGATTAATGAGTACAACTGTTTATGGTATTGCATATTAAAGGTGGATATGAATAAAATGTGTTATATGTCCACATTTACAGGTGAAAATATGGCTACGAATCAAAATATTAAATATTTTTTTAAAATTAAAACTGATTAGCGACGGAATAGCGACGGCCATTCCGTCGCTAACAAATAAAAAAAAAATGTAAATTTCCGTCGCCAGATTAGCGACGGACAGTTCCGTCTCTAATCCGTCGCTATTTGGCGATTAGCGACGGACAGTTCCGTCTCTAATCCGTCGCTATTTGGCGACGGATGACGGCTTCCGACGCGACTTTGGCATTAGCGACGATGGCATTAGCGACGGACAATTCCGTCTCTAATTCGTCGCTAATATCGTTTAGCGACGGATTAGAGACGGAATTGTCTGTCGCTAATGCCGTTTTTTCTAGTAGTGATTGGTTTGCCATGGCTCGTTTGCATCTTTCAATCCAGATGTGATAAATAACATTGGCGACAGCCGCTCTCTTCACTAAGTCCATCGGGCGCCGTCTCCTGTAGTATCGATTGATCCAGTGTGAACAGCTACGGAGGCTTCTCCTGTTCGTGGGGATACCCAACCAGTCACAAGTGCTCCATCAAACTCTGCTCGAGTACCTGCAATGGAAAAAAAGATGGTCGCTTGTCTCCTGAGCATGCTCACAGAGCCAGCACCTGTTAGCAAGACAAATGCCCCACGATTGGAGCTTATTGCAGGTTTTAAGTCTACCTTTTAGAGCAATCCAAGCGATAAATTTAGCCTTGGGGGCAGACCAAGAGTTCCAGCATATATTGAACCAGGGGAAGGGCCGAGGAGGGGTAGAGACATCTTTATAGAATATGCTGACCCTAGGGCGGCTAGGATAGGAGTGGAAGAGGGAGTAGGCATCATTGGGTGACCCACATTGCTCAATCCACCAATCCCTAGCATGAAGGATATCTTTCCAGATCCAAGGATCGTTCCCTTTAGCAGCGGTCGTCCAAATGGTAAAAGTGGGCAGGAAGAGCTTATGGATCCATTGGATCCAAAGGCGCTCTGGGTCGTGGGCAATGGCTGAGATAGTCTTGAGCATGAAGTACGTATTCCATTTGTGGATATCCTTAAGCCCTAGACCGCCAGTTTTCTTAGTGTTTGTAATGAAGCTCCAAGCAACTGGGGGAGCAGAGCTGCTCTCTGCCTCTCCTGACCAGAGGAACAAACGAAAACAGTTGTTGACCCTTTTAATGACAGTCTTAGGGATAGCTATACAGGAGGCCCAGAACCCAACAATACCGAAGAGTGTACTTTGGATGAGCGCAAGCCTGCCCGCAAACGAGAGGGATTTACTACTCCAAGAAGTGATAGCTTTACGGATGTTATCCATTAAGGGGTTGAAATCAGCAGCTCTAGGCTTCCTAGCTGTGATAGGGATGCCAAGATAGCGAAATGGGAATGACCCCTGATTAAATCCCGTTAGTTGGATAAGCGAGTCAGCAAGCGCAGATGTAACCCCCCCAAGGAATAGGTCTGATTTGGTTGGGTTAAGCATAAGCCCAGAGGCATTAGAGAAAAGATTAATTTTGTCGAGCATAAGAGTGACGGAGCGTTTGTCTCCTCTGCAAAATAGAAGGGCATCATCTGCAAAGAAAAGATGGGTGATACGGAGCGATTTGCAAGATGGGTGGTAATGGAAGCCAGTGGAGCACTGAAGTTGGTGAAGCAGGCGAGAGAGAATATCCATAACCAGGGCGAAAAGGAAGAGAGAAAGGGGGTCGCCTTGGCGCAATCCACGCTCCCCTTTGAAGGATGCTGAAGGGAAGTCATTGATGTTTATTGAGAATGAGGTGGTAGTGACACATTGCATAATCCAGTTCCTAAATTCTGGGGGGGAGTTTAGGAAGGAGAGAGTGTCCTGGAGGAAGTTCCAGTCAACGGTGTCGAAGGCCTTTCTAATGTCCATCTTCATTGTGCATCGAGGGGAGATATGAGCTCTTTGATAGTTTTTCATAAGGCACGAGCATAGCTGAATATTGTCTGATATAAGGCGGCCTTTGATGAATGCTCCTTGGTTAGCACTCACTAGGGAGGGGAGGACATTCTTGAGTCTCTCAGCAAGGATTTTGCTGATGATTTTATAAATGGTGTTGCAGCAGGAGATAGGTCTGTAGTCCCCAGGGGTTGAGGCATTGTCCGACTTTGGAATGAGCGTGATGAGGGTGGCATTAATCTCTTTGAGAAGCCTCCCACTGTGGAAAAAACTTTTAATAGCATCACAAATGTCGTCACCAATGAGAGGCCAGGCTGCTTTGAAGAATTTAGCAGTGTAACCATCCGGACCCGGGGCTTTATCATCACCAATGGAAAAGAGAGCTGATTTAATAGCATTATTATCAACCGGACGGATTAGGGAAGCCCAAGAAGATTGGTCCAGCAGTCTACCATAGTCCAAGTTCAGATCAGAGAGGGAACGATAGAGGGGAGCTCTAGAACCTAGCGATAGTTGGAAGTGGTCAACTAGGCATTTCTCAATGTCAGGGGGTGTATTGAAGACATTCCCCTGATCATTGGTAATGGACGCAATGGAGTTTTTGTTCCTTCTCGCTTTTATGGCTCTATGGTAGAAGGAAGAATTAGAATCAGCAAGCTTAAGCCAGCAGGTTTTTGAGAGCTGGCGCAAGAACAGAAGTTTATGGGAATCCCTAGCAAGGAGCTTATGCCCCAGAGATTTCTCCTGGGAGATAAGGTTTACGTTCCAAGGGTTGAGGTCCAAACTTATTTGAACGTCAGCAAGTTCATTTCTAAGGCGTTGACCTTTGTCACCAATGGAGTCGTACTCCTTTTTATGTAGGGTGATGAGCCCCGATCTTAGGCGACGGAGCCTCTGAACAATAGTGTGCATACGACCCCCCTAGGAGAGAAATCCCACGTGTCCCTCACAAGGGGAAGGAAGGAAGGGTCCGAGGTCCAAATATTGAGAAACTTAAAGCTTCTCCTTCGGGTGGTGGGGGCTGGGAGGGTGATGATCATTGGGCTATGGACCGAGACCAGAGGAGGGAGGAAGGTAGAAAAGCTCGTGGGGAACCTCAGGATCCATTCCTCATTAATAGACTCGATCAATTTTTCCATACGGGGACGCGTCTATGGTCAAATTGGTTATTCCACCAGGTGAAAAGCGTCCATAGAGCGAAGGTATTGTAACTCAGCTCTGGAGACACTTCGAGAGAGAAGTCGCGGTAGGTAGTCACTCGTGATGAGGGTTTACGCATGCTGATCCATCTTGAGCGTAAGAGGATATTGGCCTTTAAAATCCCTGCCACAACCCACGACCCAGTAATGGTGTGGGTG
Source organism: Limonium bicolor (assembly GCA_023374045.1). Lineage (NCBI taxonomy): Eukaryota > Viridiplantae > Streptophyta > Magnoliopsida > Caryophyllales > Plumbaginaceae > Limonium > Limonium bicolor. The sequence continues at coordinate 108,657,180 of CM041777.1, read as the reverse complement.
AGATTGATGATGTCCTCCTAAAGAAGGGCTCTAAGGCTAGAGTTGTTCTTCCCGTAGACAGTTGAAATGGTAAATTCATGGCCTCCAAGGATAGAAGCCTTGCATGAGAGGATTTGATCGGAGCAATGGAAGGGGGTGACGGTGATGATGGAGGGGTTGTAGAGGGTCCAAATGCGCCCGCTTTGGTGTGCCTCATAGTTGTGGACAATACTCCAAGTAAGGAAGTATCGAGCTAGGATAGATTGGTGATTATGGATTGAAACATGAGTTTCGAAAAGGCTAAATGCACATAGCTTGTTATTAGCCACAAATTTTTGGATCTCAAGGAGCTTAGGTTGGTCGTTGCAACCCCTAATATTCCATACTGCCAGATTCATAGAGAAGTGGTAGAGGAGGGGGCGGGGAGGGCATTGCCCTCATCCAAGGAAGCAAATGAATTAGTGAGCTGGAGGTAAAGATCCTCAGGGAAGGACTGTCGAGCTTTATCAAGGGGGCTCCTCCCAATAGTGGGAACTTTCTGCCAAGGTTCTTCTACGATGGGATTTAGCATAAGCTGAAGAGAGGGGGACATCATCACATTAGGATTATTAGGGGAGGGGGAGGAGACTGATCCACCTGAGCAATTAGGGTCAAGAGGGTCAAGAGACCGGGCAAAGGCCACTTGTGCGATTAGACTCGGGGAAGGGGCCGTAGGCGACTGGTTCAGAGAAGGCTGTGTCGACAACTTTGAAGAAAAGGGCCCAGGAGCCTTAAACTCGGTGGTCTGAGGATCCACACTCCTGGATGGGGCAGGTTGAACTAAGGAATACTGCGGGTTGGGCTTCAGTAACACGGGTTAAGGGCTCAAATGCGTGACATGACCCGGAGGCGAAGGAGATGGACGGTGGGAGGGCGGTTTAGACACCTGAGAGTGCCCTAGACGGGATGGTCCAGGCTGGGCAATACTTGGACAGTGAGCAGACAAATGCCCTAAGAGGCTGCAGGAAGAGCAAATGATTGGCTCCCATTCATAGACAACATGCTGGACCACTGAGCCACTGGGGGCGCGAATCTCGATTTATCTTACAAGATCCAGGTTGAAGTCCACTTCGACGAGGACTCTAGCGTAGGAAATCCTAGATTTTGAGGCTGTAGATTGATCAGTATGAAGAGGTGAGCCAATCTTAGAGCAGATCTTTCTTAGGCTAGATTGGGACCACAGGCTACTATGGAGGCCTGGGAGCTGAATCCAAACGGGGATGCGATTAAGATCTTTTGGATTAAAGGAAAAGTCTGGGGACCATTTTTTAAGGACCAGAGGGGACGAGTACAGGAGCCAGGGGCCCTTATCTAGAACTTGTTGGAGGTCCTCCTCTTTATCGAACCGGAAAAGGAACCATCCCTCGTCATGAAGAAGAATTTGAGGGGTAGCTACGAAGTTCCAGGCTCTTTTCACAAATTCTTTGACCACATTGAAGCCAAATTTTTCCCCCAGATATGGCCAACTAACGCATTCTTCCAATAGTCTATTTCAGGCAATAAGTCATCCTCCACAATTGAAACATACGGACTATCATGGTCTATATTGTCATTAGTATCTGAACGCAAGGACATACCAAAGTTCGACTTTTGTTTTGCAAGAAGCATATCAAGAAATGAAGGGTTAGATTTAGTACCTGCCGAGCTAGGGTTTCCCCCTTTGCCCGGGACGTTTGGCTTGGAGGATTTTCTGGCAATCGGAACGCAATTACCAACTTGGTCGCCTACGACCTGCACCTTGGGCCCAGGGGCCCTGGAGAGGGGTGGAAAAGACTTGTCCGTAGCTACCTGCGGGCCCGAGAGGTCGACGTACAATTCTAAGGCAGGGGACAAAGAGGCTCGCTCACCTGAAGCCTGCTGAACAATCTCATTATTGTGAATGATAACAGGAGGGTCAAATCTTGCTCGCTCAACTGAAATGTCTTCCACGGTCAACGAACTGATGGCAAGATTCCCGATGCCATCCCCATTCAACAGAGGAACACCACCAGAAATCCTTCCCTTCAAGACATTAATTGGCTGCAAGGGTGGGTCTATACCCAATTCAGTCGACGCTGCAGTAGATTCCGATTGAGTCAAAACAGTTGACTGAGCATTTGGGTCCGCATCTTTGACCCCCGGTTGGGACAAAAATTGACCATCGCAATTGTCACGGCAAACCGGCAAATATTCTTTGCCAACAGAAGCAACTCCAGGCACTGATTTTTCCTTGCCAACCTCACGAGACAAATCGACCCCCACAGTAGAGTCACACAAAGTTCCACCCACAAATCCGTCAGTCGAGGCAAAGGAGGTCGATAGTCCAACAGCCGGGTTGACCTCTGAGGGAATCGAGGACTCACCCTCCTCGCTCTGGGAAATGCAGGCGCCGGAAAGAGGGGCCTGGACCATGGGGCAACCACCAGCGACGGACGGCGAAGCAGCAGGCACCTTGGGGCTACCACCGACAGAAAGATGAAGGGGGATTGGTGAAGACGACTGCAAGCCTGAAACAACTGAGACTGGCAAGGGGTTGCCACCGACAGAGGTAGAAGGCGGGCACAGAGAAGGTAACGGAGGGCCTGAGACCGGCGACGGGGGAGAACCCAAAGGGGAGACCACCGGAGTGGCTCTGGTGGCTGGTCTTTTACGGCCCATTGAAGCAACGACCGAGGAACAGGGAGAGAGGCTGGTGGAAGGGGAAGCACCGTCCGGCGGCTGGGCCTAGCCACCAGGCGGGGGCCTGGCAGCGAGGTGGTGGGACAACCTGCGGCGGCTCAGGGGGGGAGGGGCGGAGCAACACCAGGGGGAATCAACGGGAAAGCGAAACGGGAAGGAGGATAGGGGAGGAGGTTTGAAAATCGGCTTGGCATGCGCGCGTGAAGCGTGTTGAAATTATAGCGGGCAGAAATTTTAGTTGGTCCTATATTATATGTTATATGTGTTAGTTGTGGTTTTTTTATGTATGGACGGGTGATTTCTATCCTTCAAGAAGCATGGTAAGCTCACATGGGTTTCTTTTACCAGAGCTTATGCAATCATCCTTTAAACTTCAGTTATTTATTGCGTTTAGGAATACGGGGTCTATGTTAGTCTCTTCCACGGGATTGTTCTTATATTAGCTTGATTCGTTTACTTAGGTATGTATAATTTTATCTTAGACTAGTGATCCTTGGTGTGTAATGACCACTTAAAGTTAATATATGATATTTAAAAACACACACATATTATTTAACTTTATCATCTATCTATCTAATAGTACTAAACAAAATGTGTATCATGCGCAAAGGTGTTTAGTATTCACTTAAATGTACTCAAGCCTCAAAATGCAAATGCTTTTATCTATTTTATTACGAGTATTTAAAATTAATTTTAGTTTATAATTATTTAAATAGAAACTTGTCTCTTAAATAAGAGGAAGTATCTTATTTATATTATTTTTAAATTTAGATGAATATTTTTCTATTTCATATGAGATAAAACATCCAATGTGAATCTTATCAAGTGTTAAAGAAAAAAAAATTATCTGCTAAAGACACATATAATGTAATTGTAATATCTATCATAAGAAACTTCAACAATTAATCTTAAAATTAGATAACATAGAATCAAATATATTTAGGACGTAACAAATATACAACAGAAATGATTAATACTCACTTTTGAGTTTTGACAAGCGTAAAGTAAATAAATACAAGAAAAGTAAGTATTAAATGTACTAAAATGTGTATTGGATCTTATATTGAAATAATTATATCAGCAAAGCTACAACATAATTTTATGTTTTATATGATATAACCATCCATAAAATTAAAATAAAAGTGAATTAAAATCGACCTTTACTATAAGGGGAAATCAACTTTACCCAAATCATTCCAATATATATTATTGAGATTTAAAAAAAAGGTAAAAGAAGGAAAGGGAAGATTATAATGTATGAAGCAAATTAATTTGCTTCTGTTATCATTGTTACTCGGATATCAATTAAACAAATATTCTAAGACCCAAATTCTTAGCTACATGTGGCTATCTTGGCTACATCCAGGAGATTTTAGTCAAATTAAAATAAAAAATATCTTTTGTAGGGTAATTTTATAATTAATGAAACATAGTGGATAAAATTGAAAATAGAAATAAACTAAGTGACTACAGGCGTAACCCTGCCGTTTTCGTTTTTATTTTTTTTATTTTATTTTTTTAATCTTTATTAAAACAACAATAATTTAAACTGTTGTAACTTTTATTATATAAGTCTAAAATGAAAAAAAATTATACTCCCTCCGTCCTGAATTGACTGTCTTGTTTGCTTTATGGCACGTTTTTCCACTTCAATATTAAACATATAAGATAAAATAATTTTATAAAACTAAATTTTGTAACATATAGTTTATCATGTAAGGAATCATATGCAAAACTTAAATTTTCAAAATTACTTTATCTTATATGTTAAAAATTGAAGTCAAACGACATGTCCAAATAGTAAACAGGACGGTCAATTCAGGACGGAGGGAGTATCATTGTTCATCTAAAGTCAAGCTCTTTAAAACAAGACCAGTCATGGATATGTTTTGACAACTTTAAAAAAAATTATTTTTACATGTATACCATGATATTTTAATGTGAGGATGTATGTACATGTTTTAATGTGAGAATGTACATGTTTTAATGTGACGATATACATGTTCAAATGTGAGAATGTACATATTTTTTAATGAACATATGTACATGTTTGTATGGTCATATGTACATATTTGTATGACTGTCTGTACAAGTGTTATTTCTTATATGTACAGGTTTTAATCTAAGAATATACATATTTAGTGATTCGTACAGGTTTATGTGACCTTCTGTATGTTTTTAATGTACATGTTTTTACGTGAGGATGTACATGTTTTAGTGAACATTTGTACAGGTTTGTATGACCATCTGTACAAGTTTTCTTTTAATTTTGTGCACTATACATGTAAAAATAATTTTTTTAAAATTGTTAAAATATATCCATGATTGGTCTTGTTTTGAAGAACTTGAATTTAAGTGAACAATGATATAATTTTTTTCATTTTGGACTTATATATCAAAAGTTACAACAATTTAAATTTTTTGTGATAAAAAAAGAAAAAAATCTTTGAAAAAAGTGTGCAGCGCGTGGCGCCTTTCACTTAAAAAAAAACAAACGAGGTATGTAGCCAACTCTGGCCTGTAGCCAAGACAGGCTGTTCTAAGACGAAACCTGGCCTCCGTCGAGTAACATTATGTTTAAGCCCAAACCTAACACAAAATCTTGGCTACAACCTCTCGTGGCTACATACGAGGCGCGCCATTAGTTAGTTTTTTTTTTTAAAAAAAATTATTCTTTTTCTTTCTTTATTATAAATTTTAAATTGTTATAACTTTTAATATATAAGTCTAAAATGAAAAAAAATTATATCATTGTTCAACTAAATTCAAGCTCTTCAAAACAAGACCAAACATGGATATGTTTTGAAAACTTTAAAAAAATTATTTTTACATATATACGATGATATTTTAATGTGAGAATGTATGTACATATTTTAATGTAAGAATGTACATGTTTTAATGTAACGATGTACATGTTCAAATGTGAGAATGTACATGTTTTTTAATGAATATGTGTACATGTTTGTATAGCCATCTGTACAAGTTTTCTCTCTTATATGTACAGGTTTTAATCTAAGGATGTACATATTTTAATGATTCATACAGGTTTATGTGACCATCTGTATGTTTTTAATGTGATGATGTACATGTTTTTACGTGTGGATGTACACGTTTTAATGAACATTTGTACAGGTTTGTATGACCATTTATACAAGTTTTTTTACGTTTTGTGTACTATACACGTAAAAATATTTTTAAAAAAGTTGTCAAAACATATCCATGACTGGTCTTGTTTTGAAGAGCTTAAATTTAGATGAATAATAATATAATTTTTTTCATTTTGGACTTATATATTAAAAGTTATAACAATTAAAATTTTTTATGATAAAAAGAGAAAAAAAATCTTTAAAAAAAGAAGAAAGAAAAACACACACACAATGGTATTGAATTTTTTATTTGACACATTAATTACCATGTCAACAGATCTAGCCATTTTTAGATACATCCAGATGTAGCTAAGACCAATCGAAACCTAAACCCAAAACCTACACAATAAGACTGTAAACTCTCAAGAACTATAATAAAAGGGAATAATAGTCTCGAAGCAATGAATGTCATCCAACTCCACAGTGACCATCGGAAATCAGCGACAACTCATCTCAGAATCCTGTTTCTCCCCCACCTTATCATTAATCGCCGTCGCATTCTTCTTCTCCTCCTCCTCTGCTGGTGTGCTCGTCTTCTCTGCCACGCTCCTTATCATGACTCCACTACTACGGTATCCAAACAACGTCGCTTCCGAGGTGTTGCAGGTTGTTGGCTGACCTACTGTTGGAATATATACTTATGTATATCCTTTTATATATAGCGCGGTGTCGGGTCTGTATGTTTACTATATTACCGTTAGTACTACATATATATATATAGAGAGAGAGAGAGAGAACAGTCCATCTCTGTAATACAACACATACAGTAACATAAGTCGTATGTTACTAGAAAATAATAATAAAGAAAGTATTCTACCTTCTTGCTCGATTCGTTCCTCTTCTCGATAGTCAAGACTGTATACAGTGCACAGCTCTTGACTGAATTTCTACATGGTATCAGAGCTGTAATTTGACCCGCTTCCATCTTCTTTCTCCTACTCTCGCTTCGCCAATCGCTTCATACTCTTCTCAATTTCTAACCACCAATGACGAATACAGAAAAGGAAGAGACATTAAAATCGGGAGAAGCGAAGGCCGCAGATAGTGACGACCCTTTTTTCTTGAGTTCTAATGACCATCCAGGTCTGATTTTGGGATACACTTTCAGCAATCGACCAGGGAAAGCTTCGGGGCTGGAAACAAAAAATGACGGTCTCTCTCAAAGCGAAGAACAAGTTCGCTTTCTTGGATGGAACCCTAACGGAACCAGACCGCAATGACGCGAAGTATCGAAATTGGGAAAGATGTAACAATATGATAGTCTCATGGCTAAGTCAATGCTTGAGCAAAGAGATTGGCGAATCTATCATCTATTTTACCAAAGCAGAAGATGCGTGGAAGTCTCTGTGTTCGACATACGAACAAGCAAACGCAACCCAGATATATGCGCTCAAGAAGGAATTGAACAGAATGGAACAAGGGGCTGAGAGCGTCTCAGATTTCTACACAAGAATGCGACGACTGTGGGATCAATTAGACGCCCTCGAAATCAAACCCACCTGTTCGTGCGACGCCAAGAAGGCATACCAAACCAAGCACGCGTCAGAAAAACTCATGCAATTCCTTATGGCACTGGACGAGAAATACTCTAATGTCACCGCTAACATACTCCTAAAGGATCCTCTGCCTAGCATTCAGGAAGCTTTCTCTATGGTATGTCAAGAGGAGAAGCGCAAGCAAATTTCTGAGAAGAGGAACGAATCGAGCAAGAAGGTAGAATACTTTCTTTATTATTATTTTCTAGTAACATACGACTTATGTTACTGTATGTGTTGTATTATAGAGAGAGAGAGAACAGTCCATCTCTGTAATACAACACATACAGTAACATAAGTCGTATGTTACTAGAAAATAATAATAAAGAAAGTATTCTACCTTCTTGCTCGATTCGTTCCTCTTCTCAGAAATTTGCTTGCGCTTCTCCTCTTGACATACCATAGAGAAAGCTTCCTGAATGCTAGGCAGAGGATCCTTTAGGAGACTGGTAACGGCGAGCAAGATTCCCTGGTCCTAAGTGCAAGAAGAGAGCAGATGAAGAAACCTAGTCAGACACAAGGATACAAGAAACCATCGTATGGTGTGAATAAACAAGATCTTCACTGCACCAAATGCCAAAAACGTGGGCACATCAGAGAGAACTGCTTTGAAATTGTGGGATATCCGGACTGGTGGAAGAAGAAGGCAAATCTGGTGGCCGGAACTGCTACTGTACAGTCAGGAGACAACAATTCCATGCTTTCTAGTGAAGAGGTGAGTCAACTCAAGGCTTTGCTGCAACGAGAACACACAAGTGAACACTCGACAGAAGCTTTCTGCAGCTTTGCAGGTAAAAACAATCGTGCAAACTCTTCTGATTCCTTCTGTTCTGTGTGTTTAACTAGTGAAAATGAAATTAGTAGTAGTGAATCCTGGATAATTGACTCGGGAGCCTCTGAGCACATGTGTGGTAATGAAAAAATGTTCATCAGAATGCAAAATCTCAAAGATAATCGAAGGGTGATCATGCCTGATGGACATGTTCAAACTGTTCAAAATGCGGTAATGTCAAGATAGGAATAAGTTCTTGAAGATGTTTTATTTGTAAAATGCTTCAACTTCAATTTGATGTCAGTGAAGAAACTTGTTAAACAGATTGGACATCCTATCACCTTCGATGCATCTTCTTGTTCTCTGCAGGACCCTGATGGTAAGAACAATGTGGTGATTGGAACTACTGTGAACGGACTGTACATGTTACACAATGATAGTTTAGACAATATAGCTGTAAATGTTGTTAATGGTGAAAGAACCGTTGTTGCTTCTAGTTCTGTTCATGACAAAAACAATGCTGTTTGTGGCACATTAGACTCGGGCATGTCCCGTATAAGAAACTGTATTCTTTGGGCTTAATAAAACATGAAAAGGTTGAAAATGATTGTGATGTCTGTCAACGTGCTAGAGCTGTAGAAAACCATTTGCTGATTCTATTTCTAAACCAAGAAATGTTTTGATCTCATCCACGTGGATGTTTGGGGACCTTTCAAGGTGCCCACTTATGATCAAAATCGGTATTTTTTGACATTAGTGGATGATTACAGCAGGAGTACTTGGGTGCATTTACTAAGAAACAAATCTGATGCTTTTTGCATTCTCACATGTTTTATCAAGCTAATAGAGAGACAGTTTAATGTCAAAGTCAAGAGAATCAGAAGTGACAATGCTTTTGAGTTAGGGAGTAGCAGTGAGGGAATAAAATACTTTAGGGACAATGGCATTATTCATGAAACCACCTGTGCCCACTCTCCACAACAAAACGGAGTTGTGGAGAGAAAACATAGATATCTTCTAGAAACTGCCAGAGCCCTCTATTTCCAAGCCAACATTACCCTAGACTATTGGGGTGAGTGTATAAAGTATGCCACACACCTCATTAATAGACTGCCTTCCAAAGCCATAGATGGGGAAACACCATATGAGAGACTCTACAAAGAAAAACCTGATTATACTTCCCTAAAGACCTTTGGTTGTCTCTGTTACAGAACCATTTTGGGAAAGAGTAAAGGAAAATTTGACCCCAGAGGATCTGCTTGTGTTTACTTGGGGATAGCTGAGAACAAAAAGGGGCACAAAGTCCTTGACCTAGAGACTTCCAAGGTTACCATCAGTAGGGATTTAACTTTCTGTGAGAGTAAATTCCCTTTCCAAACCAGAACTAGCAACACAGAAAACATCATCACACAGCAGTACACCTCACAACAAAGTCTAGAAGACGATTGTGTCAGTCAACATATTGAATCTGAGAGCATACCAGACAGACCAGACCTAGGCAATACTGAAAACACACCAGATCTTGGTAATACCGAAACCACAGTTATACCAGATCTAGACAATACCGAAACCACAGAACAGAACCATGAGGAGCAGATTAGTGACTCCAGTACCCTTAGGAGGTCTACCAGAGAGAGACACCTACCCAGTCACCTGAGTGAATACTTCCTTGGGAAAGTTCATATACCTGAAGATGACATCTTTACTGAAATCCTCCATGAGAGATTGAGAAATACAGAAACCACCAACAACCTATTACCTGAGTTCCTGACTGATAAAAACCTATCAAGGCCCTGCTTGTTCACTCCCTTAACCAACAGTCCTATTTTTTAGCCTTAACTCACAGAATTTCAGTGAACCAAAAACTTACAAGATAGCTGTTCAAAAACCTGAATGGAGAAAAGCTATGGAAGCTGAATTAAAGGCTTCAGGATAATAAAACCTGGAGCATCACTGATATTCCTAAAGGCAAACACATAATAGGGTGTAAATGGGTGTTTAAGGTTAAACTGAAAGCTGATGGGACTCTTGAAAGGTACAAGGCTAGGTTAGTAGCCAAAGGGTACAATCAAAAATATGGGGAAGATTATTGGGAGACATTTTCTCCAGTAGTGAAGATCACAACTATTAGAATGCTTGTTGCTGTTGCTGTAAAACAAAACTGGTTCATTCATCAGCTTGACATCAACAATGCATTCCTTCATGGAGATCTCCATGAAGAAGTGTATATGGAAGTACCAGATGGCATGAAAGATCTTTACAGAAATAAAGCTTGCAGGCTGCATAAATCCATTTATGGACTGAAACAGGCAAGTAGAGAATGGTATGATAAATTAAGCAATTTTCTTTACAGCCATGGTTTTGTACAATCAAAAAATGATTACTCACTGTTTGTTAAGTTCAATGGCCAATGCAGAACATTCTTAGGCATTTATGTTGATGACATAATAGCCACAGGGAATGACATCTCAGAAATCCAAAAGGTAAAACAGTCCTTGGATGCAGAATTCAAAATAAAAGACCTAGGAAGGCTGAACTACTTCCTAGGAATGGAGTTCCTATACAACAAAGAAGGAGTGGTCCTTCACCAAGGTAAGTATGCCCAAGAGTTATTAAATGATTATCTTCCTACTAACAGTTCTGTTGCTTCTGTCCCCTTACCCACAGGAGCCAAACTCGAAAATATGCAAGGGAAACCTCTTAAGGATGCAACCACCTACAGAAGACTAATTGGAAGAATCAATTTCTGGTGAACACCAGAGCTGACCTGGCATACTCTGTTCAGTATCTCAGCCAATTCATGAAGGATCCAAGAGAGGAACATTACAATGCAGCTATACATCTTCTCAAGTATATAAAAGGGAACTCCAAACAAGGCATCTTCTTCAACACAAATCCAGATCTGAAGCTGACAGCCTACTGCGATGCAGATTGGGCTAGTTGCACACTAACAAGAAGGTCTGTTAGTGGGTACATCATACTCCTAGGAGGAACACCAATCAGCAGAAATCGAAGATGAAAGAAATCGAAGAAAAGAAAGAAGAAGAGAAAGAAAACAACAAACCGTTTGTCCTTGAGTACAGCAGAAGCAGAGTACAGAAGCATCAGACGAGTCACCACAGAATTGACATGGCTTTCCAGGCTCGCTCAAGAACTAGGGGTTAAAGAGATAACACCCATTCAAGTTAATTGTGACAACAAGGCAGCAACTTTCATTGCTAGAAACCCAGTCTTCCATGAGAGGACTAAACATATAGACCTTGATTGTCACTAGTGAGAGAGAAAATCCAGGAAGGTCTTATCTCTCTGCAGCACATACCAGGGACTCAACAAATAGCAGATGTTCTAACTAAGCAAGCTACTGCCAAAGGATACAAGGATTTTCTTCTGAAGACAAATACTTCCGCAACATAAAAAGGGCTGTTCTCCACGCATTTCCTACACTGATCTGTTCAACACCAAGTCTGTTATACATCTCCCATCCTTGGTCTTGAGGGGGGCTGTTGGAATATATACTTATGTATATCCTTTTATATATAGCGCGGTGTCGGGTCTGTATGTTTACTATATTACCGTTAGTACTACATATATATATATATATAGAGAGAGAGAGAGAGAACAGTCCATCTCTGTAATACAACACATACAGTAACATAAGTCGTATGTTACTAGAAAATAATAATAAAGAAAGTATTCTACCTTCTTGCTCGATTCGTTCCTCTTCTCGATAGTCAAGACTGTATACAGTGCACAGCTCTTGACTGAATTTCTACACCTACAGCTACATGTGATTGTTGGTTCAGGGTCAAAAAGCTGGGGAGGCCAACAGACTCGTTGAAGACCGCATCAAAGGGGCTGAAGATTGACTTCTTCATTGTGTTTCGTTTTAGACCGGAGAAGACCGAACGGAGAATCCAGAGGGGTGGATTATTAGGAAGGAAAGATTAGCTAGAGACGACAAGATCGATTGAGAGGAGATATATCCTTTGCGATGTTTCGTGGTTTGAGGGAAGACTTAGAGTTAGGGGTCGTTCGATACCAACAAATCGTGAATTCACCCACATTAATCTATACCTTTAATGGATAAAGCTTGGTTCAAAAGTGACCGATTAATGTCATTTATGAGCTTTATGAAAACGCAGGTGCGTTTGCAAACATAGAGCTGATTTCTCGGTTATCCCTGACATCGAAGTTACCAGTTCACCCTTGCACCATAAATAATGTCAACAAAAAATTTCCTTGCCTGCCTCATCGAACTCCACCGTCATCTTCCAACTGCAGATGCAAAAATTTTCCTTGTCTGTGCGATGAACTGTGTCGTTCACTCCCAACCCCGGTCTTCTTCCATCTTTGCTTCTTCTCATCAAGGAAATGTTTTCCGACATCTTCTTCCTTCTGATCATGCAGGTAAGGAAATTTATTCCACCATCTCAGGTTTGTTGTTAGATTCGCACGACCATAGAGGTAAACATGTGAAGCATCTTCCATGTCTTCCAGAGAATGGAGCAGCACATAATTTTGGGTATTAAGTTTTCAGTTGGAGAATGAGCAGTAGTAAGGGTGAAAAATGAGGGTTGGGATGGTCATTTCATACAAATTAAGCACTTCATTTGTTTCGTCTCCAGCGAACACTACAAATTAAAATCTACACATTTACTGGCAAATCGTGGTTAGATTAATCTGCAGCTTATTTATGGTGAAATATTGACACCATTATCGAATGAGCCCTTAGTGTTATATAGTTATACAGGGCGACAACGTGGCAAATTCTTTCTGGAAAAATATATCATTTAGAAATACTGATAAATAAATTTGAATGTTAAGGATAAATAGTTATATTATATTTTCCGGGAAATAAACAATACATACTGATCTGGTTTAAACAATAAAAGAAGGATGCCTCAAGTTATCTTTTCTTTTAAAAAAAGAGTTGCTAGTTTTAAATTTGATACATTGATCGGTTAAGAGTTAAATTCTTACATATTTCTAACAGTTTTGTAAGGTATTAGTTAGGGATAGTTATGTGCATTGCATTTATGCAATTGTCTAATACATTTACAAAAGTAATGGAAGAATAAAGTTAAATGACATTAGCAATAGAATTCATACTACAAACAATTAAAATAGTCTTAGAGAAGTTTGTTCATCACAACTATATAGATATAAATTCGTCAGAATAATAATACATTGAACACACAAACACATCTAACAGTTGTGAACAACATAATTGAAATAGACTTTTTTTTCAAGCACAAAAGTTGGCTGATATAGCATCTGTAGTCTGGTCACGAATAGCAATCACAGGTATTACACTTTCATCAAGGTTGTCATTGTCTTCAAAGACCTCTTCATGTGGATCATTAGCAGCTATTGCTACGACTCCCATCTCATCAACCAAAGAGGAGGTAGTTTTTTTTCTGAAACCCAAAGCATATGGCTCTGTTCAGCATGACTTTTTTGCGGTTGTTTTGTAGCTGTTTTGGTTTGGTTGTTTTGATCGGTTGATTTGCAGCGTTTTGTTGGTTGTTTTGTGATGGCATATATGTGGCTGTTTTGAAAACTGTTGTTTGGCAGTGTGGTTGTTTCGTCCGGCATTTTTGAATAAGTTAGTTACGTGCAATGCGTTACCGATTTCTATGCCACAATTACAAATTTTATTACATTTTAAAATAATTTATTGTTAAGTTTTAAATAAAGAAACTACAAACAAATATATATATATATATATAATTTATTAACTAGGAAGACAACACATTTTTATTACAATCAATTTTTGCTAACATTTATATTAAGGTCTATACAAATAACTTCACTATTATCAACCACAATCCTGAGGTGGCCTCGAAACTGCATCAAGGGTAAAATCATGACCACATCCACTCGAGCAATTACCAGTGCTAGAACATCCACTTGATCCACTTGGACCATGGGGTGTTTTTGTCCATAAATAGGTCACCGCTCTTTTTCCCTTGCAGTTGGCTTCGTCAAGCCTCAGGTCCCAACATTCTGATGTAGAGGCATTAGCCACCAGTTGATCAAAAGATCTCTTCCTATACGCATGTGTAGGTCCTAACCCAAAACCAAGGCCCATCTCCATACTCTCATTACCAACATAAGGTTGTCTCATGGGGTTTATCGAAGCACCTGGGGGGATGAAGCCAGAAACCCGAGGGAGATCCTGTCCCAACAAGTCATAAGCAATACATCGCGTAAGAGACAAGGCTCTGGATGATCTTCAAGGGTTAGGGACTTGGAGCGAGCAAGAGAGATGTCCAGGGAAAGCCACATACCAAATGGAACATCGTCTTCATCAGGTGGAACCATTAACGAGCAAACTTTAGAGGCATGGGTGACCGAACCACACTTACAACAAATTGGGGGCATATTATCATAGGTTATGTAAGAAAACAAATCCAAATCATCAAGATAAAGAGGAAGGGAACACCAAACCGGGATTGAATGTTGAGGAGTACTTTGATGTGTAAACAATTACGACCAAGGTGGGTAGTAGCCTCCATGATAACAATGAAACGGCCGACCTTGGAAGCAACCCTTTCAGCAAAAGAGATATTGAAATAAGCTCTCGGAATGTCAAAGATACGAACCCATAAGGGTACCCATATGAACTCCTAGCTCTCCAAAGATCTATCTGGATCAAAGGCTTAGACTTCAATGAGATTACGGTTGATAGTTCACGGTCCGTGAACAAGGACCACTTGCATGGTGTCCTTGTGTTCGAACTCAATAGTAAAAAGATTCGGCCTGACTTTAGAGAACCGAAAGCTACCAAAGCCACTCCAAATGGCTTGAAGATGATAATACAGCCATATAACATCAACTTGGTGTTAAGAAAAGAGTTTATCCAACAAGCAACAACTGCAAACTAATCGAGCTCCAAGGACATCAATTTCCATCATGGCTAGAATCAGAGAGTCGGGTATGGAACAAAGGATAGAACTTAAAGGGATGGAGATCATGAACAATCGGAGGACAAGATTAGAGAAGCGAGAGAAATCACAAGGTAGAAGGGAGGATGAAGGCTAAACATCGTCACAAAATATAGAGCACAAAGAGAAGAAAGCACGAAACAGGGCGAGGCGAAAGCGGGTGTTGGAGCAGGGAGACGATGCATCTCAAGAAACAAACCATGAAGTGTTAGAAGAATAGATCGAGATAGAGGAGGAACTCAAGCGCTACACTCGTGGTAGAAGGTTTGAGAAGTAGGAGTAAGACGAAAAACATCCAACAGATGATATAGGACAAATATTTGTTTAGATTTCCAAAGAGGCCGACAATAGGGAGGGAATGTTGGTGCATAGGTCCAAAGGCAGAAACGAAAACCAATCTAATTTTTTAGTGGAACAATCATGAGTCATCTTCCCTATACTACATTAGAAACAACAAATCTTCCTCTAACATGCAAAAGAAAACGACAAACGACAATGAGGCAGGAGAAGATGAAGGTGAAGACCATGATCCCTAACTTACGTCTCCCAGCTCTCGCCTCTCTCTATATCTACATCTTCCTTAGTTACAACAAATTGCCCAAAAGGGGTGGTAATTGATTATTCCTTATATAGTAGAAAAATATTGGGCAATACAAGCATGCACTAATGTATTGAATGTAATCATTAACATCATACGACGTCATCATCTTCAATATTTTACACTTACTTTGATTACAAGTACATGTAACATCTTTTAATAACACTCCTTAAAATTGAGTGTGCTAAGTTAAATTAATCATTTCTGGTAACAACTATGCTTCTCAAATGGGTTGGGTGGTAGCTTGAGATACAAAACCAATATTTTGTTTTGGTTTGCATTTTCCTTATCACCTTAGTAATGCTTTCATATCACTAAACATGTAATTCAACGACTGACTTGTAGTTATGGTAATATAAAAGATCATTCATTAATTCCACCTCATGATAAAGAAAATAAGAACAGTAGCTTGATGCAAGTACTTACTAAGTGGATTCTCAGGGAAATATAATCCTGAATTGACCTGCACCTATGATACAATCATGATGCATTGAACCCTCACACCCAGTAAATACAAACATGATCAACATGTTAAAGTCACATGCTTCATTAGTTAGTCTGTTAAATAAACTTCTCTACACAAAAGGAATAAATTGATTATAGTTTTGCAATATCTATATGGACCTTCTCTTGGCTCCATATATAGTAATATATACCACGACCTCTCGATCTAAACAAAACAATCAATAATCAAAAGGGGACAATACTCTCAAAACAATAAATTTCGTCCAACTCAT
Source organism: Limonium bicolor (assembly GCA_023374045.1). Taxonomy (NCBI): domain Eukaryota; kingdom Viridiplantae; phylum Streptophyta; class Magnoliopsida; order Caryophyllales; family Plumbaginaceae; genus Limonium; species Limonium bicolor. The sequence goes on along the minus strand of CM041777.1, from coordinate 108,640,769 downwards.
CAACAATCCTTGGATGTCGACGAAGATAACTCGTACGACGAACCTTCTCCTCCACTTTATCAACCTCTGCTACCATCACCCTCTCCTCCACCGGTATGCTCATCGTTGCACTCTTCGTGATTCCATCACTATTTATGAATTCAAACAACAATGTTGTCAAGGTGTCACGGAATGTAGTACTCTGTTCTATTTGTTTGCGTTGTTTAGTCGTTAAGCTCCAAAAACCGATGGACTCGGGGAAAACAGCGTCGAAGGGCTGAAAATCGACGTCATCATCGTATTTTGTTCTGTTGTATGGGTAGATCGCGTGATGTGTTACACACTGATGTCGATCGATCCGCCAAGAGAGGAATTGGGGAGGAAGAACAAGATGGAAAAAGTTTCATATTGAATTCGAACGAAGGGACGACGAGATTGATTGAGAGGGAATTTGTCCCTTGAGATTTTTGTGTATTGAGGTGGCGTACATTTAGAAGACTGCGTCGGCTTATATACAACAGAGGAAGTAAAGAAGCATTTGGAAGACCCTGTCCAATGTGGCTGCACGGGCGCCTGGCTAGTGGCTACGCGGCAAATTCGATATGGATACGTTTTAGTGAAATACTTTTTTTATTTGGCTTGTTGTTTTATCAATTGTGACACTAGTTGCAACACTATTACTAATTTTTTCCCTCTCTCCGAAGCGAGAGGTTTCTCAAGAGTTGTGAGGCGCCGCCTTCCTTTCTTCATTTCCTCCTCGTAGTTCTCAATTTAAGCTATTTTCAATTTAAGCTTCTCTTCTTCTTGTTAATACCAAGGCAAAGTTGTAGTGGGACTTGAGTTTTCAAATTATTAGATCCTACATGTGGGAATGAGTTTACTCTTTGTGCTCCTTCAGTTTTATCAGTCTTACCCTATCTCTTCCCTCTCGTCTTGTCCCCTCACTTCACTTCCTTTCCCTTAGTCTTTTTCCGAATATGACCGATCAACCTTTACATTAAAAAAAAGATGAGTTAGTGATAAGTGGTGAAATGTTTTAATGTCTTTATACACCTTTATTTTACTTGGTGCATAGCTCATTTCACCACTTAATAGAGTGTTTCTGAGACTAATAGTGAACTTATATAGTTTAATCTTTTGATAGGTAAAAGCTCATTTTGAGCACACTTTTGGACCCTTGTAGAGCTAGTGGCATGCATCAACAGATTCCACATCCTTCAAGCTTTCCAACACCACAAACGGGGAACAATTCCAAGCCATAATGAAGATTCTAAGCCCTGCGCAAGTTAGAGAAATTAGTTTCTGCAGTCAACCGACCCATGGACCGACCCACACTGGGTCGGTCGGAAGCTCTTGGAATAGATATTCATCTCTGCATTGGACCAACCCATAAGACGACCCACACTGGGTCGGTCAGAACTAAAAGAAGGTCATGTGCCCAGTCTCCAGAAGGCCGACCGACCCACGAGACCGACCCACTGTGGGTCGGTCGAACGCGGAAATTTCTCTAAATCTGTCAGATTTGAGGCTGATTCTCACACTTTCACTTCCATACATTAAACCACTCAACCTAGGAGAGGGAGAGGCAATTTTAGAGAGGAAGAAGAGGAAGAAAGCTCACCTTCTCCAAGCTCAACCACCTTCAACAATGGCTTCTTCTATCTCTCTCTCTCTCCCTTTTACTTATCTCCATGTTTGACTAGTTCCATTTAGCACTATAGGATGGGGATTTGAACTTAAATCCCCCAACTAGCTTGTAAAACCCTTATTCATTTATTGTGATGGTTTTCTCTCTCTTGTTCATTTAATGCTATAACTTGATCATTTATGGCATTTATGGTGATTCCCAACAACACATGATTTTGAGTTAGGGGTTGTGACAAAAAAGAGAGAGAAACCCTAGATTATGCTAGCTTGATTAGTTGGTGAAATTTAGGGCTATTAATGTGGACTTGCAGTTAATGCTATCTAGTGATTTGAACTCTTCTTGATTTGGGAGTTGGAAGTATCTAGGTAAGAGTTGATTCTTCCCTGACTTGGAAGGTCATTACAATAGTCCAAATAGACAATTTGAGTGGAGTGGGTTTATAAGTGAAGTTGGGGTGAATTTAGGTGATAATAACCATCCTAGGGTGCTTTCCATCCAAATCCATTAACAACCAATTTTAGTTTCCATATTTAGTTTGCAATTTCGTTTGAATCAATCCATTAAGCTTACTACCGGCTAAACCCCCATTTTAATTATTGTTCTGTTACCGAATACCGAAGCCAGGGAGATAGATAGTCAATTTCCTAGTGGAACGATACTCTTTACTACTACTTCGATTGGGTCCACTTGCCCATATTTTACGATATTGATCATATACAAAATTTTCCTAACAGTTAGCATCACGATGTGCTAAGCTCTCAATCACGAAGAAAGAAGGTGAAACGATAACTTTGGATGATATAGTGGATGATGACCAACCCTTTCATTTAAGCGTTGCCTGCTAGGTAAGCTCTTCTCCTCAAAGGGTATTGATATTCAAGTGATGAAGAGTACAATGGACAAGATCTAGCAGTTGAATGGGTAACTCAATCTCCAAAATACTGGTAAAAATTTGTTCCTCTTTGGGTTTAAAAAGTTTGATATGGTGCATATAGTCCTAAATCGAGGCTCATGGTCCTTCAGTGGCTCGTTGTTGGTCTTTCAACAAATTGACAGGTCAGTGGCACAAAAAAATCACGAGTTCAACTGTTTCCCGATTTAGATTAGGATCCACGATGTACCTTTCAACATAGGTATTTCTCCCAAAGACTAGGGACTTGATTTGGGACCTTTCTGAAGTACGAAGAAGATTATGGTCGTCTTGGTGGTAAGTTTATGAGGATTAAGGTCTAGATAAGAATACATAGACATATCTCAAGATGTGTGACGGTATCCGTGGACGGTGTTGAATCAGTACTATGGGTGCCCTATGATAGGTAACTACAACTCTTGTACCAGCGCTGGCATCGAATGAGGATAATAGTGAAGTGTGGAAGTACATTTACGATTAGTCGGGAAGAAATCAAATAGTGAGGCTGGCCCTTCCACCAGAAACCACAATGGTGATAATCGAGAAGGATTAAGGACTGGAGATGTTCCATCTTAGACATATGTCGATGGTATTGCGGATACAATAACTACTATGGTGGTTGATGAATAAGAGCTAGTTGATTGTCTTGTCCTTATGAAGGCCGATGAGATCCAGAAGTCATGGAGGTTGTTGGCGTGAAGAAACACAACTTTGATTGAATTGTCCAGGATGGCACGCTTGAGGAGGTTTGGACCATCTACAAGACAGGTCCTAATGTTAGCAAAAGGTAAGTCAACACAATCTGGTAAGCACTCTTGCCTAGTGGTCGATTTGGTCCATATGATGGAGTCACCACCGAATGTTGCTGGGTCGACACTTGATGAGGAGGAAACCCTTGGGTCGGCTAGGGGTTGCTAGGAATAATGAGTTTTGATCCTCATAATTGCTCGGTTTAGTAGAGAACCGAGGTAACCATGACTTTGTTTTAGCTCTCTACTGCTTTATTACGATTACAAAGTTTCTCGGATGTGTTGATTATAACTGGCCCCTTATTTTGGCTGTGTACATATCTAAGTAGGGGGTCCTTAATCTAGATAAGTTGGTAGCATACTTCAGTTTTTCGGTTTTCTCAGGACTCTTTGGGACGGGGTGGAAGAAGAGAGGAGAATCTGATACCCAAAAAACTAAACTCTACCTTATATAAAGTTTTCAGAGTACAATTAACCTCTAGATTTGAAATCACTGCTTATATACCCGATATTGGCTATAATTTACAATAACATTCTATAGTCTTAGTAAGAGGGGGAAGGGTTAAGGATTTACCCAGTGTGAGATATCACATCGTTGGAGGAACCCTAGATGTTGTTGGAGTAAATAATTGTTAAGGGTGTTCCAGTGCGTTTTAGATTCTTATCCAAGACTTGTATCATTTGATGATGCCATGTGAATCGCTAGAAACATGTGAAGTATATGGCTAACCCGATAACAAAAGTTTCGTAAGGAGACTGGAAGCATACTTTACTTTTTTGTTTTCTTGGGAGATTATGTAATTCTAAAACTACTTTATTTTGCTATGACCCAAGTAGGTGTTGGGGTAGAAGAGTTGGGGATGCTCTTGGTTTCTTTAGTCAGTCCAAATTACATCTCGAGCCATAGATGTTATTCAGGAGTGGATTGTTGGTCTTACAACTTACGCTCATGCCATCTGACTGAGTATAGGGCTTGTAAGCTAAAAATTGTACTTGCATCTCTCTTTATCTATTAATAGCTAGAATGTTAGTTTTTGAAAAAAAAAATTGTGACACTAGTTATGGACCAGTTATTAAAATAATGTAAAAAAGAAAAGATAAAAATTGTACTAAAAATTAAAGTGTTCACTTAGTCCAACAAATGCTAGTCTCTGATTTTAAGAATGAGACTTTAATTTCCCAAACAAAAAGGCGAGGCTGACTTCAGCGCTACATTCCTTTGTGGCTTCGGTGCCACATGTTAGCATCATAATGACTAATTAAATTAGAAAAAGTTGAATGAAACTGATAGTTTTAGGTTTGACGCTCTGATTGGAAATTGCGTAACAAATTTATATATGACAACAAGCGGAACATTAACGCGGAAGAAGACGATCTACCTCACCGGAGCTTCTACAAGAAGTACAAATCGAAGGAGAAGACGATCAGAATTTTGCAAAACACTTTTACGTAATAAGGCTGGAACTCCTGATTTATTGTCATTGTGAAATTATACATTATGGTAAAGGAGAAGACGATCTACCACAACAAAATGGATGGTCTATCTATTTGAATCGGTTGTGTACATTTTGATGGAGGAGATGATCTGCAGCAGCAAAATAGTCGCACTAGAGGACTAATATCAAACAATACTTATGACAGTATGTTATCCACTATGGAAACACCAAAGATTTACAAACAACAAACATAAGATTCAATTTTATTGTTGTTGACTTTAAAAGTTATTTTCAGTTCAAAATCTTAATTTTAGTTAATTCACTTTATGAATCGTAAAAGATTTTTGTAGAAGAAAATTATTCACTTTAAAAACACTAAATTATCATAATTAATAATACAATGATTCACTTTGATTCCACTTATTATCAGAACTATCACACATTAATATATCAGAATTTGATTCATACGGAAAAACAAATTCATCATAGATAATTTACTATAGGAACATCTAACAATTATTATAGCAGCAAATAGTTTTCTTTGATAACTATACTGATTCATTTCTCTTAAACATTAGATTCATTTTAAACTATGACATCACAATACATAATAAACTTTATAAGTTAAAAACTGAATTTTATAAGTACAGAAGATTCATTTTATACTATAACATCACAATATTTAATAAACTGTTTAATCTTAAACTAAATTTATAATAGAAAATAGTTCACTTTGATTACCAAGATGATTCATTTCTCTTGAACAGAAAACCCACTTTAAATTGTTACATCACAATATATAATAAATTTTAGGGAAAATTCACAGTATACCCCTAAAAAGTTTCATAATTCACAATATATCTCAATTTCAAAACTCGTTTTTCATATACTGGAAAAATTTCAAAATTCATAATATACCTCTGATCCATGAAATGACTTTGAATAATTATTATGTTACCTTTAACATTGCAAATCATGTGCCAAGTTCACAATATGTCATTTTTTTATTCAAATGCATTTTATGATATTTTACAACAAATATAAAATACATAAAATATAAATATTTACAAAAGTAATAAAATTTAAAAAATAACTAAAACATATAGGCAGCGTTCACATGGTTGTTTTGGTCTGGCTGTTTTGTGGTTGTTTTATATGTGACAGTATATTATTGGAGTAGAACGTAGGACCCACGTGGGACTCACGTGGGACCCACGCGGGGAACACCCCCAAAACAACCAACTACTCAGCCATATAAAATTCAAAAAATTTTAAAATATTAAACATAGATAAAACTTCAAACAATTTAATTTTTTCTTGTTTTTTAAACTTTTTTGACTGTTTATCAATCTTCATTTTCATTAAAATATTTACATTGATAGTTAGATAATGGTAAATATTATAAAGTAAACATATATATGTCAATTTAGTAACAAAATTAATCCAGTATATAATAAGATAAATAAAAAGGGAAAATTACAACCCCACCCATGAGGTTTGTCGTATTTTCACAAACCACCCATGTGGTTTGGATAATTACTTTCCCCACCCATCAACTTTACTCCGTTTTACACCCATCAACATTACTCATGTTTCCGTTAATAATGTCCACGTGGCTAATATGAGTCATTTTTATTGTTGCTGACATGGAGGGTCCTCATACTTTGCGGTTTCGGCTATAGCAGAGAAATTTCAAGGTAGTCTTCTTCATGAAAAAAATTTAAGGTGGTCTTCATTCCTTCACTCACTGTAATTTTGCAACCATGACTCATAATTGGCCATAGAAATGATAGATTGTGAATCGAAGAGGGGAAAACTAAAAGTTTCACTGTCGTTCTCTAAAATTCAGGAAAAAAAATTCATGGTTGTCTTCGTTCCTTCACTCTTGTAATTTTGCAACCCTAACTCGACACAAATCGGCCACCGAATGGGAGAACCAAAATGCATTGATGGTAGGACGAATTCAATAAGCAACAGCTCGATTAAGACAAGTAAATAACTCTAGATCTAGACCGGACTCATTTCAACGACGCCGCAAAAAAAAATCAAATGAGTCCTCTTCGCCAACTTTCCCTTTCTTCTAGTGAATCGTTATTTATGTTAATTCACCCAACTATGGATCGAGACTACCACAATTTGCCAATTAATCTATTCCAGTGAATCGTCGACTTTCCACACCCACTAGTAGCTCGAGCGTCAACAAAACTCACAATCTCAACAGCAACAACAGATATCACATGCAGTCACCATCCACAATTCAATACCGAAATCCCCAATCCCCAACCCCTGATCACCAGATCTAACCTAAACAACCCGTACTGAGAAGTACGTTGTCGCTGATGAGCTTCACCAAGCAAAAATAGACACGAGTGAATTCCCAAGGGTAAGAGGAATTTGGTTGAACGGTACTAAGGTGATGTGTTAATTGGATATTTTCTTCAGTGGGAGGAGTAATGAACAATAGTTTGTTTGATTTCTCTGGTCTCGTTAATTGGATATCCCTACGGAAGTTCCCCACAGTCCTTTTCCCCAGCTTGCTTGATTTTCCCGGTCTCGTCCTCAGTCCACAGTGGAGGAACCAACGGGAAAACAAGGAAGACAGTAGCAACAATGGTTAGAGCATAGAGGAAGGAGGAAACCAGTCCACACGTCAACAAGAGGAACAAGTAAAAAAAGGCCACGTGGATATGATTAACGAAATCATGAGAAATGTTGACGGGTGTAAAACGGAGTAAAGTTGATGGGTGGGGAAAGTAATTATCCAAATCACATGGGTGGTTTGTGAAAATACGCCAAACCTTATGGGTGGGGGTGTAATTTTCCCAAATAAAAATGTATACAACTATCTCATCTTATATTGGATTAATTTATTTATTTAATTACTAGTGATTAATATGTATTTTCTTGTATATATCATTCTAACATATTATTGAGATAAAAAAAGGTAAAAACGAAGAAAAGAAAAATAATATTTTCAAAAACATAAGATAATATTTCTAGCATAAATAAAATAATCGAAATTATGTACTTTCATCATGCTTATTTTTTATACAGAGTTGATTAAGCAATGAGGGGAGGGTGTGAATTACACCTATCAAAGAGGTTATTTGTTCAAATTTTAGGTTGTATTTCCATTTGAGTCAAGAATTGGTTAAATTGATATAGTTATCGAATTGTTTTGAGTTCAGTCATCCGAGTTCAATAAAGTTGAATTTCAGTTTAAATAATTTCATATAGAATTAAATTTTAATTATGAAATACCCCTAAATTAATTTAAATTAATTTAGGGGATTTCTTTTATTAAACCTTTAATAATACTATTAAGTATTAAATTATTTTATGGAATTATGAATATTAAATTATTATATGGAGTTATGAATATTAAATTATTATATGGAATTATGAATATTAAATTAGTATATGGAATTGTGAAATTTATTTAGGGGGTTTCTCCTATTTAACCCTAATTATTATATATTATTATATAGTATTATGAATTTAATAATAAGATTTATAAGTCCATAAATCTTGGGAAAATTTCTAAACACTCCAACTATATTATAAAGATTTTAGGAAGTGTTGGAACATTGTTTTGAAACATAAAAGTCAATATAAAATTCTAGAAACCTTAAAGCTTATTAAGCCTTGCTAGAGTTGACTTTTTGAGAATGGTCAAACCAGGCCATGAAACCTATACCAATAAATAGGTTATGAAAACCATGAAGATCGATAAAAAGAACGTCAAAAACGGATCATCCTAGCCAAAGTTATGCTAGATTGAAGTTTTGAGCCAAAATTTTAAAATCTGCCACGTGTCAAGCTCACACGCGCCCACACTTTGATAGATTTTATCTCCACGATTTTCGGAACCGATTTTGCCCTATCTTGTGACCTTCATAACTTTCTCATCTTATGGAATTTTTGAGTGCCGTCTTCTTTGTTGCCTTCTCCCACATTTCCTCTAAACAACCATAACTCACACAAGCCTAAACTCGTTCTAAATCAACCGGAAATTCGAGCCAAAGTTGCCACCCTGCAAAACCGTTGCTGCAGTTTTCCAGTTTCTCTTCGAATTCAGGTAACTTTGACTAGCCATAACTTCTTCGTTTCTCAGCCAAATTCCATGTTCTTTAGCTCGTTTTGAAGAGATCGAATCCCTCTATAACTTTCATGTTGATGACCAAAGCCAATTCCAAACCTTTTGTAAGAGAGAGGTGTCTAAAGTTTCGAATTCATCACAGCATAAAATCACAGTTTTCTTTCCAGAAAACGTAAGGTAAACTCGCAACTTCTAGCTTCGATTTCTTTCTGTGTGTTGTGAGTTAGGATTAGTTCTTGTTATCAATATGTAGATTTAAGTTTCCTCTTTCGATTAAGCCCTTATACGTATTCTAATTCGATCTATAACTTAACTTATAGATCTGCAAAGTGAGCTCCTCGAAAACATTCAAGTTCAAACTTTTCCAGATTTTCGAATTCGAAATCACTCAATTCGCACAACTCCTGTAAGTTTCCTTCAAATTCCTTCTACCATGCTAAACTATGTTATATTATCGGTCAAAAACACGTTTCAATTGTATCAATTACGCAATAGATTGAGTGAATTTGTAAGAATCGAATTCGAAACCCTTATAACTCTATTCGAATATAAACCCAGAATCGAATTCGATGAGTACTGCATTATAATTGGGGAAATCGGTATCATTAGGACCGAAATTTGATTTCGAAACCATAGAAACAAGAATCACTCGATTTCGTTCTGTAGATTGAGATAAAATCGCGAATTAGTACTCGAAGTCGAGTTTGAATTCGCTGATGAACTTGGGCTTCAGGGACCGTTCGATCGATTCTTAAAGGATTGGACGGCTGAGATTAAAACGTTTCAGATTAAGTTTTTATAAATTCCAGTAAATAACCCTAACTTGTTGAATTAATTTAAATACCTTCCCGAAGGTATTTTGACTTGAAATTTTAACCATAGATTCCTTATTTAATCTAGTTTATTTTGATGTAAATTAATATGGTTTTGGAGTTTTCAAACATAAGTTATGATTTTTGCAAGTTACGTGTTTTCTAGAATTACTTGGCCAAATTAAAAAGATATTTTTATGAAATAAAAATTTTATAATATGTCTAAAATGTTATAGTTACTGTATATTAAATTTGGGAATTTTTGGGCAATGGGAAAGGGTTTTAAAAATTGTGTTTATGAGTTTTTCATAAGAATAACCTATAATATAAGGTTTTTAATGTAACCAAAAATTAAAGTATGGTTTGTTAATAAACTCTTTAAGCTGGGAAAATATGGAACACTAAATTAACATTTTGTAACAGTAAGTTTATAAATGTTTTAGTATTGGCTTTTAAGAGAAGTGAAATTTTTACATATATGTATATATACTTACTTAGTAGAAACTTATATATTAAGGATTTAGTTATCTTACGTTTTATTTACTATATTATATGGGAGTTAATATTTTTATTTGAACTAAGGAATAAATATATATTTATTTTTACGCATTTATGAAAAGGGGATTAAGTAGTAACTTAGAGTAAAACAAGGAATAAGTTTGATTAACACTTATCATAATTAAATATTTTAAGAGCTAGAATCCTAAGATATGGTAAAAGAAATACTTTATAAAATATACTTGGAATACGGTTTAAGGTTGTTTTAATAAGATAGTTTAAATATGATAAATTACATAGGAAATGTCTTAGTTAATTTCTAATACGGGTATACTTATATATATGAAATAAATAAGGGAAACACTTTATTTAATGAACCATAGGTCGGTTGTAGTTGTGCCTAAAAGTTATTAAACATAATTAAATACAATAAACTACATAAATAATGTTTTGAACAAATCCTAGTATATATAAATATATACACATTTAACATAAATAAAATTAGATACCTTATAGGAAATATAATACGAAGGAATTAATAAGTTAAACTAAACCTCTACATAACATTAATAGAAGAATATTATATGAGGTGGTATTAAATTATAGTTATGTATTAGGCTTAAGAGTTACCTTTGAATTTCCAAGGTTTATATATAACCATATTAAGATACATGTATAGTATTATTTGTCAATGACCAGGATGTAAATCTTAGATTGGGATTAAGTAATTAATAAGTTAAAACTTAGGAAAAATTGTGATTTCATAAAATGTTGTACAAATAGATCTTATTCTATAATTAATGATAAACAAATGTAATACGTTTGCATCTAGATGTACTTATTATATAAACCATAATAAAATAAGTAAAATACTTTTACATCTAAACGTGAGGTGGATTAGTAAGTCTATATTTAATCATTTCTTAACATTTATGGTAGTGAGATATAACTTAATGTTTTAAGATAGAATCATTAAAGGGATTATGATATATTCTATATTAAACGATGATTTGGAAATTTATCTAAATAATTATCCTTAAGTTTCTTAGAATTAGTTAAGCCATGTAAAATACATTTATTACCAATATTCAGGATGTGAGTTTACATTTAGGTGAGGTATTTAGTAGTGAGAATTTATAGGAAGGTTTATAATAGGAATTTTATACTTAAAACCTTTGAACCTTCTATTAGGTAAAACTGAGTTACATAAGATATTGTATTGATATACTTTACGGTAATGGGAAATAATGATATGTTATTTTGAATATAAAATATGGGAATTTTCATAATAGACTATCTTATTATTTAATTAACAATTTCACTTACGAACCAGAATTTAATTCTTTGATAAATTCTACTTTGTGTAGATATATTGTCCATCCTAAATACAATAAAGGAAATTAATTTATTAAGTTATTTCTTTGAAACCTTAGGTTTTGTACAACAGTTTAAAACGTATTTAAGGTTTAAGGTTATTGAAGTTTAGTACAAAGGGTTATGCATAGTCTATAGAGAGAATGTGTGTAAACATAAAACATTTAGGAAATTAAATGTAAGTAAGGATACATAAAAGGTTATACTAAACACCTTATTGTATAGGTAATAATAAAACATATAATATACCTTGTGAATACTAAATGTAAGATTAATTCGTTAAATCTAAGTTAACTATGGTATAGATATTCAGGATGAGAAGCAATTTGACATCTTATGACAAGTTTATTAGGTGGCTGTGATTAAAAGTCATTCTGAATTAAGGTTATGATAATTGAGTTTAGTGGCTCAACTAAGTTATAATAAAATGTGTCTACAACACTATGGTTCCAATAAACAAGATGTAGCTCTTAATTAAGTTAAGGGGAAACTTAATCATGTTGGTTTATTTGGTAATATTGATAAAGTACATAATCATTACATTGTGAATTAATAGTATAGTATTCTAAGATAAACCTACAATAGGTCATAAGACGATGTTTATTCTAAAGTAAGAGTAAAAGTATTGAGCTTAAGAATTGTTATTGAAATTCTAAGATTTGATTGAATAACGTATAATGCACTTATGTTATTAAGGTCTTTAATGTGAGAATTATGGTTAAGTATGGGTAAAGTGGATAAGGGTGGAACAATTAACAAGTGTTAATAAAATACATTCCTTGATCCTACAGCCTTGAGTTATACAACATTCTAAGACAAGTCAAAGGTTATACATAACATTTAAGTGAGGGCTTAAAAGACAATTGAGACTTAGAAATAAGAGTGAGGAGTTTATTTAAGCTTAACGTGGGCTACAAGTGATTGATGATAGACTACCTTTAATATTCTTCAGAGTACTGTTGATTGTTTGCGCAAGTTGATTAGAACTGCTACAACGTTACCCAGGTACGATTTCTCGTACTCAGCTTGTTGTGTTTTGGACTCTATGGAATGTTTTGTACGATTTCTCGTACTCGATACTTTTGCTGATGGACTTTATGGAATGTTTTGGAACACCAACTAATCTTGAATGGATTTCGAAATGAAACTGTTGTGTGACTAACTGAGCTTGATGTGACTAACTGAGCCTGTATGTGAAACTTCCTTGGTTATTGGTTCCTCCTATCTAGTTGTTTCACTAGATATTAACTGCCTAGGGTTTACGCTTCTGCACTCTGTAGGACTGAGTGTTTTGGTATTGCTCTTGTGCAGTTAATGATCTAGTGGGGTGACTGGGAATATAGGAAAATATCTGGTAGTGGTAATTCTTCCTTTGGATAATGGGTAATGTTTCAACCATGAGTCGAGTTTGATCAGCCTTATTGGAGATGGATTCTTTCTATTGGATATTAATTGTTGAGGGTTTACGCCTCTGCACTCTGTAGGACTGAGTGTTTTGGTATTGCTCTCGTGCAGTTAAAAATCTAATGGGAATATGGGAAAGTGTTATTCTTGGTATTGAGTATGGATTATTTCTATTAAGTGGTGCACACACTTTTCACCGATGACCGAGAACGGGTCGGTGGCAGCGGAGGTCTGCTATACCTCGTCCATCTGGACAACTGACAGCGGAGGTCTGTTTACCTCGTCCTTGTGACAACTGACTGGCGGTGGGGGCCATCTCTCCCAATTGGTTTATTCCACTCTTGAGTGTATTTTGTCTATGGGAATCATCTTCTGAAATGGTGGAGACATAAACTGTCTACCACGGGTTATGGATATTAATGTCACTCCTAGTCCTTTGTGACTACTTAAGTCTTTCTCTTCTTAACCAGAATTGGTTCTAACATCAACAATGGATGCTTACTAACTATGTGGTGTGACTACTTAAGTGGATGACTTGGTTTGGAAGTTCTCTATCTCTATCTTTGTCTTGTTTTCTTTTCTCTTTAACTTGATTGTTTTGAAGTGTTTTATCTCTGTTTTACTTTAAGAGGTTGTTTTCATGTTACTGTTTATTTTGAAGGGTTATGTTTTATAAGTTTGTTTTTGGAGAATTGTACCAGTTCCATTCCAGGGAACTGACTCACCCCTCTCGGGGTGGGCTGCTTGGTTTCATCTTGCAGGTACAAATTGATTTACAGGTGGCCACGACGAGCATGAGTGATCGGGATGGGATTAGGTCTATGGAGAGCGAACGTGTTTTATTTTTATGTTAAGTTTTCTCGAAGTTCAGACCGTAACTTAGTTAATTGTAAGGGTTGTAATTGGTGAGGTTGGTACCGGGTGTTTGGAGCCCGATGGTCTGTAGCACCTTTAGTTTATTTTCCGCTGTTGTTTTATTATTATAGGGGTGTTACAAATTATTTTAAATCATAATCACTACAACATATAAGGTCTATGGAGGCAACTTTTCTTGCCTCTATAAACAAAAAAATTGCCTTTGTAGACTTTTTGGGACAGAAAAGAGGTTGCCTCTAAGTTGCCTCTAAAGGGTCGCCCCTTTGAATATGGAGGCGACTAAATGGTTTGTCTCTGCTGATTTTACCTACAGAGGCAACTTCACTCACCTCAATTGATCTTCAACAATTGAGGTAAGCACCAACTCGTCTCCATTGCTCTTAAAACTATTGAGGCAACTAGCTTATCTTGCCTCCGTTGAGCTGTGTGAGGAAGTTGATATTGTTCAAACGAGGCAATGCTAAAAAGTCACCTCCCTTGGTCTTTTTGAAGCATAAGCAACGGAGGCAACCAGCGTTACTCGCTTCCGTTGGTCTATGCAAAAAATAAACAATAAAGGCAACCTATTTTACTCGCTCCCGTTATCCTTCAACAACCGAGGCAAGATTAAAAACTTGCCTCTCTTGGTCTGTGGATGACGCTTCCACTAGCAGCAGCAATGGAGGTAATCGGTTTTACTTGCCTCAGTTGTTCACCATCATTAGAGGCAACCAAAAAAGTTACCCCGGTTGTTCTTTTATTTTATTAAAAAAGTAAAAGACTAAATTGCTACAGAATGTTAAATATCAACAATAATATTATATTTAAAATCAATAGCAATTTGTAAATAGTAAGTGGGTAGTGGAATCAAGGGAACTTCAATTTTTGAATATATTGAATGTACTTGTGTACAACATATCCACTAATATCTTTTCTTGAAAAGGAATATCCACTAATTTCAGCACCATACAATTTATAGAGCTTCAAGAAAAGACACAATAATGTACTACAAACTTGGGAAAAAAACACAATAGCTGCCATCTCTCTCTGTACACATAACACTGATGAAACCGTAGCAAATCTATGTCAACATCGGCAAAACTGCTAGAATGATAAAATGATTTGTCCTTCAAAATTTTAACAAGTGTCAATGCTTCTTGTTTCTTCTTTAGGGTAGTTGGTCCATTTCTTCTTCAGGCTAGTAGTCAGGAATGATGAAACAAGGAATGATCTTTATCACATTATCAAACAGACTGACAGTATACCAAGAAAATATTAGCATTCACTTGATCAATGAGGCTACAATTACTACCATCCTGTCATTCGCTTAACCCAAAGTAAACAGAAAGAAAAAAAAGAAATGGAAAAAGGAACAGATCAAATGAGGGAAACTGATGAGACCGTGGGTTTAGGGCCTTTGGGCTGAAAGGCAGTTAGGACCAATAGACAGCAAGAAATATTTAAGCTAGGGGTAATTTGGGATTTAGCTAGTGTTACCCCTTATGCATGGCATGTGCCTCAGCTGCTGTCTATTTAAGGAAATTAGGATCTAGGGTTGTAAGCATCGATGATTGTATTCCTCATTGAGCCACTCTAATGGATAGGCGGGTTACCCGATTTAGGCAGAGCCTAGCTCTGATTTTGGCAGGAATAGTTCCTAATTCTACCTTTATTTCCTCATCCGTTTCCTCTATTCATTCCTAAACTCTTCTTGTAAGCTGATGAGCTTTAGCTCTCTGTTTTCTTAACGTAAAGGCAGTCTTGAAGGCTGAAGTACTTGTTGTTGAGTTACAAATATCTGGGTTTCATCAATTGGTATCAGAGCCTAGATCTTGTTAAGTGGGGTTGGAAATGGCGTTGAATTACCAAGAGCTGAGATAAGGTTTCCTAAAGTTGGAGAGAAGAGTGAGAGAGCTCTAGGAGCTCACTGCACGCTGGAAATCCAAAGGGATTATTGTGGCAACATCAGCAGTCGAAGCTAGGCCAGGGGAAACTGATGATAGGGACATGAGGAAGGAATCCAAGAAGCTTACGGGCACCATGAATGTCCATAGGCTGAACTTGATGCTAGAAGGAATAGAGGTACCTACAGGCCCACACCTGGAAAAGGAACTTAATGAGAGGGTAACTACGTTCACCAATGGCTACCAAGGACTGACAAGAAGAAGAAAAAGAATGAAGATATCGACAAAGGTGAGACCAGTTCAAAATAAACCACCAACTCAAAGAAACTGGGAGCAACAGAACAGGCAGGAAAAGAGGTATGTTCGACCCACTTCTCTGATTAAGAAAATTGTGGAATCGGGGAAGAATAGGCGGCTGGTTGATCGGAAAGGAGCTGCTAAGTGGCAGAATAAAATCAATCAGAAGAAAAGAAAAAAAAGGAGGAAGAAGAAACGGAAAAAGAAAACAAAGAAGAACGGGTACCTATGGCAATTAGTGAGGCGGCGGCAGAGGAGGTGTGCAAAAACTCGATCAGGGTTGCTTGTTTTTTCTCCCATGAAGGAAGAAGTAAGTGGGCCAGACAACTTAATATTATTTAATTGGGCAGTAGGTGGAAAAGTCAGTGAGGACTATTTAAGAGCAATTGGGCCTGTTCACTTATTAAGAATACGGTGGCCCACATCTTTTCACTTGAAAGGTGGGTTTTTTCTTTTAAAATTACAAACACAGATTTGCAGCCCCACGTCGAAAGAAATATTGCTTCATTACCCGTACTATATTACCGATAGGGTCATGGATGTTGGCTCTGTGCGGCCCCGGAAACACCAACAGATGAAGATGCCAAATTCCCCAACATCTTCCCAGCACATCAAGCTAAGGTTCTGGGCTTTGCTCCTATAACTCCAGCAACCCAGAAGAAAACAATAACCCATCACCAGCTGCAACCATGTCACAGCTGCCTGCTCCTGGGCAGTCACCATCTAGACATCCAGTTCCCTTCATTCCTAGGACAACCTTTTCTTTAGTGTCCCGTCTTCAGCCACCATACCCTTTCCTGTCCCGGAGAATTCTGCTCCCAAGTGTTGGGAAACCTTTCATATGACGAAAGCTCTTCAACTACTAGACAGATATATCTCCAGGAAAGGATGTATTTGGTGTTGCGGTCTTCTATCCCAGATCTCATAACCAGCAGGACAATAATGCCAACTTGGACGTCGTTAGACCCAGATTCTTTTTTTTTTTTACTCAACAATCACCATGCCACCACCACCTTGAGGACAAGGTGGTTGTCTACCGGGGAGGGAAGACACCATTGTCATGGCGCTACAACCATACAACCAAATGGGAGTTCGTTGAGATCCGACATTCATGGTGACCCACAATCAGAAGGCAATCAATAATCAGCAGTGTGGAGGCAGCATCTTCAACACCATCATAACTATATTTAATTCACCACCTTGAGGACAAGGTGGTTGTTAACCGGGGAGGAATGCTGAGACCGTGGGTTTAGGGCCTTTGGGCAGAAAGGCAGTTATGGCCAATAGACATCAAGAAATATTTAAGCTAGGGGTAATTTGGGATTTAGCTAGTGTTACCCCTTATGCAAGGCATGTGCCTCAGCTGCTGTCTATTTAAGGAAAGTAGGACTAGGGTTGTAAGCATCAATGATTGTATTCCTCATTTAGCCACTCTAGTGGATAGGCGGGTTACCCGATTTAGGTAGAGCCTAGCTCTGATTTTGGCAGGAATAGTTCCTGATTCGACCTTCATTTCCCCATCCGTTTCCTCCTCTAAACATTCCTAAACTCTTCTTGTAAGCTGATGAGCTTTAGCTCTCTGTTTTCTTAACGTAAAGGCAGTCTTGAAGGCTGAAGTACTTGTTGTTGAGTTACAAATATCTGGGTTTCATCAAAAACCTGCTTGTAGATAAAAGATTGGAGCTAAGCTTCTACTGAAGAAGCTTCCTAGAGATATATGAAGCACACTCAACAAATTAGAGAGTCAATCAGTATAGAGATGAGCCAGCAATATTTCACCTGCTGTGTACTTCTACTCCAAACATGATCACCAACTAAAGAAGGTACAATATAGTATTCAAACCAAACATCAGATGATGAGAGAACATAATTTAGAGTGTATTATCGGTTCAGGAACTGTTTTTTTTTTCAACCCCTTGAAATCTGGTGTGCGAGATGCTGCAGTTTAATGTTTCATCTCTACAGTGGCATACAAAACAAGAAGAGATTGAAGAGAGGTGCAGACAAAAAAAAGCCCAATGCTTCTATTATTTTAATGGCCAGAAGGAAGAAGATAAGTCTTGAGTATATTACTGGTTCGAGAAGGAAACGTTTTCAGCCCCTGTTAACTCTGGAGTGCAGATGCGGCAGTTTCTAGTGATTTATTGGTTTCAGCCCCTGTTCAACCCATCACAAATTTGCAATCAATAGCACGGAGTAATTAATACCAAGCATGCATAGAGAAGAAAAACCTAACACATCTCAGACACGAGATGAATCAGTATCTTCATGACAGGCATATTCAATTATGTCATTATATATTTCAAACAATAAAATTTTCAAGGCCATATCATCATGCCCACTCCATATCCTCTCAACCCCTTAAGCTCACTTAGCTAGTAAACTGCACGTGAAGTGAAACTAGATGGAAATTATCTAACCACTTCAGAGTTCACTTGTTATATCCTTTCTTTTATATTGATGTCTAGCAACTAGAAAAGACTGGAGTCAAGACTGAAGTTTGTGCCATATTCGTAGTAAAAAGCTAGAGAACCACCACAAAAGATAAGACTCATATCCCATATCTTGTGAACATTTCTCCAATGTCAAGAACTAGAGCTCCCTAAACACCAAAAATTACAATTTTCAGTGATGACTGAAAAAACAAATGACGTGTCGAGAGATTAAAGGCATAGAAAGCATTTTAGTAATGGATACAAGCGTTTTTATTTATAGAGAGGGTTATTTATCAAGTAGAACATAATTTACATAAAGCAAAAAAGTATAAGACATTACGAAAGCGTATGCGGCATAATAAAGCACGGCAGAAGCCTTCTTCCAATTGAAGGTTGGTTTGTAAGGGCTCAAAATCTACAGAGGATGGTACCAAGAACGAGACGTGAGTTTTGGATTTCAGAATGGGATGGTTTCATTCAATGTATTACAAGGCTTTTATAGAGGATTTCTTCATCAGAAATCTCTATGCAGTCAAACTAAGGGGCTGGAAAAATCTACTACAACAACTACATGGTTGCAACTTATTCAACAATGGAGAACGTAAATAGTAACAGACAGTGCATGCCTAACTCTTGTAGATGGGGTAGGTCAAACAGTCATTCAGGATTATTATTTTCAATATCCTCCCTTATTCCTGAATCTTTATCGAAGTCATCTCCATCTTTTCCTTTAGTTTGACGAAGGCATCATACTTTAGAGGTTTGGTGAGAATGTCAGCAACTTGATCTTCAGATCTACAATACTTCACTTCTATCTCGGTCTTTGCAACTTGATCTCTTAAATAGTGATAACGGGTCTCGATGTGCTTGCTTCTACCATGTATGACTGGGTTCTTTGCCAGGTTAAGTGCTGAAGTATTATCGATAAAGATCATCATGGGCTTCTTTTATGGAATATCGATGTGATTCATCAGGTACCGCAACCACATTGCTTGGCAAGCACTTGTTGTTGCTGCTACATACTCTGCTTCACAGGTTGATAACGCTACAATAGACTGCTTCTTGGATGACCATGAGCACGCAGTCATTCCAAAGTTAAAGCAGTAGCCTGAAGTGCTCTTTCTACCGTCTACATCTCCACCCCAATCACTATCAGAGTATCCTATAATATAAACATCTTTAGATGACCCATAAAATAATCCATGGTCATAGGTTCCCTTCACATATCGTAAAATTCTGTTTGCCACTTGCAGATGCGGTGACCTAGGCATCTTCATGTATCTACTGATTAATCCAACACCAAAAGTGATGTCCGGTCTTGTACAAGTTAGATATCTCAGGCTGCCAATGATCTGCTTGTAGTAAGTTGTATCAACATGGGCTCCTTCTTCATTCTTTGATAATTTGGTTCCAACCTCCACAGAAGTTCTTACTGGGTTGCAATCCGACATCTGGAACCTTTGCAGGTGATCACCAGCGTATTTCTTCTGAGAGATGAAGATGCCATCATTTCTTTGAATCACCTCAATGCCAAGGAAGTATGACATTAACCCAAGGTCAGACATCTCAAACTCCTTCATTATGGATTTCTTGAAGGATTCAATCATTGTGGGACGGTTACCTGTAATAATCAAATCATCAACGTACAGACAAATGATTAACGTACCGCCAGTTTTATCCATCTTCACATACAGGGCATGCTCTGAAGGACATCTTGTAAAACCACTCGCGTTCAAGAAAGAATCTATATGCTTATTCCAAGCTCTGGGAGCTTGTTTTAATCCATACAAGGCCTTCTTCAGTCGGTATACTTTCCCATCACTTCTAGATTTACCGAAACCGGGAGGCTGCTTGATAAACACTTCTTCTTCAAGTGGACCATTGAGGAAAGCTGACTTCACATCCATCTGGTGAATCTTCCCCTTATTTTGAGCAGCCAAGGCAATAATCAGCCTTATAGTCTCCATTCGAGCAACTGGTGAGAAAACTTCTTGGTAGTCAAGGCCTGGTCTCTGCTTGAACCCTTTTGCCACCAATCTTGCTTTATATCTTTCTACCTCACCATTTGGTTTCATTTTTGTCTTAAAAACCCACTTCATGTTGATGGCTTGTTGACCTAGTGGAAGGTCGGTAAGAACCCATGTACCATTTCTTTCGATTGCGTCAATTTCATCACGCATGGCCGCCATCCATTTTGGATCTTGAAGTGCTTCTTTCACAGTCACTGGCTCAAGATCTGCGAATAGAGCAAAATGCATAATCTCTTCATCATCAGTATCTTCATCATCAAGGTTTACCTCATAATCTTGAAGATGTACTGGTTGGCGGCGATGACGCTGTGGTCTCCTAGCATTTGTCTGAACTTGATCAGGTGTTGAGTCTCCTCCCTCTGGATTTGACTCTTCAACAAGGGAGATATTACGGCTCTTGGGATCTATGGCACCACTATTATTCCAATCCCATGATTCATTTTCAGCAAAAGTAACATCACGAGTGAATATTACCTTTTTCGTCATTGGATTGAATAGTTTGTATCCTCCCCTCATATCCAATCAATACTGCTTTCTCGACTCTATCATCTAGCTTTTTCCTTATCTCAGCTGGAACATGCGCATAAGGTATAGCGCCAAATACCTTCAAGTGTTTTACTCCTGGTTTGACTCCGGTCCTTGCTTCTTCAGGGGTAATACTTGAGACACCTTTCGTCGGAGAGCGGTTCAATATATAAGGTGAACAGGAGACTGCCTCCGCCCAGAAAGAATTTGGCATCCCTTTGGTCTTCAACATGCTTCTTACCATATCCATGATGGTTCTGTTCTTCCGTTCAACGACACCGTTATGCTAAGGGGTGTCGGGACATGTCACTTCATGTTTTATCCCTTGTTCCTCACAGTAGTCCTTGAATTCATTAGAGACATATTCACCTTCACCGTCAGTGCGTAAAACCATAAGCGAGTAACTGCTTTGTCTCTCTGCATAAGCCTTTAACTTCTTGAAGTATTCAAACCCCTCAGATTTCTTCTATAACATATAGACCCATGGTTCTGAGAAAAATCATCAATAAAGGTCAGAAAATACCAATTGTTACCATTTGACATGGTACTCATTGGACCACAGACATCAGAGTGCACCAACTGAAGACGATGGGAGGCTCTTTTTCCATCTCCTGAAAAAGGTGATCGGTGACGCTTTCCAATGGTGCAGGCTTCACATAACTGCTCAGGATGATTTATATCTAGTAAACCCTTCACCATATTTTCTCGGGATAACTTTTTCAAACCATGAAAACTCATATGACCAAATCGTAAGTGCCACAACCATGACTCTTGATCAGTAAGACAGTGATAAGCTCCACAGGATACATCAATTGGAAACGTACGATTTTTAGTCATCGTTGCGGTGAGAATTAAGGTACCCTTTTCATCAAAAAGTGAAAGCTCGCCTCCATGAAGCTTCATATCATACCCATTTTCATGCAGCTGGCCAATGCTAAGTAAGTTAGTTTTGAGCTTGGGCACATAGAAGACATCCGAAATATACCTGTGGTCTCCATTCTTCAAATTGATGAGAATTTTTCCTTTACCGGCAACTGGGATCTTACTTTCATCTCCAAATTTTACTGAGGTTTGAATCGATTCATCAAGATGAGCAAACAACTCCTTATTTCCACACATACGATTTGTGCAGGCGGTGTCATGGAACCAAGTCTGGCTATCTGGTTTCTCCCCGTCGTCAGTGACCATCAAAAGTGTATGATCTTTATCATCACTTGCATCACTATGTTTCACATAGTTAACCCTCTGGTTTTTGCCTTTGCTTCTACATTCTGAAGCATAATGACCATATTTATGACATGCATAACATTGGACATCAGGTCAATCATACCTTCCGCATTCTCTACCTCTACCACGTCCACGACCTCTATCGTGATTTCGTTGACGGTTGGAACTTGATTTATCTTCACCGCCATCTTGATTTCTTTGGCCACCATAATTGTTGTAGCCGCCACGACCTCTATATGATCCACGACCTCTTCCTCTCTGGATGAAACCACCTTGTCTTTTCTTTGGCTCATCGTCTTGGTCGTCAAAAAGGGAAACCTGAGCCTGCAATGCTTGCTCGATTGGCTTCTTTATCTTTCTTTCATTTATACGTGCTCATGCACCTGCAACGTTCCTGTCACCTCGTCCACGGTCATTTGAGCTGTAGCGTGAGCCTCTTGGAGCGCTATTATGACGCTGTCAAACTGGGGTGTTAGTGACCGCAGGATCTTCTACACTTTGGACTGTTCTGTCAGCGTCTCTCCATTGGTTTTCATCTGTTTGTTAAAGCCAGGAGTCGACTGATGTATTTTGACACCATCTCTGAAGGCTCCATCTGTAGCAACTCGTACTGGCGTCGTAAGGTTTGTAACCTCACCTTCTTGACTTTCTCTACACCTTTGAAAGTGGTTGTCAAGGTATCCCAAGCTTCTTTTGTCGTAGTTGCTGCATCGATTTTCTCGAACACCTCATCATTCACGCCTAGATGAATCAAATAGAGTGCCTTTTTATCCTTTTTTGTATTCTCTTTGTGGGTACTTTTCTGAGCATCAGTTGCATTTACTGCAAGCTCCGGAACACCGTCATTTACCACTGTAAATAACTCGTGATTATCAAATATCACCCGCATCTGGATCGACCACCGATTATAATTTTTCCTGTCTAACACAGGAATAGATATGTTGGAACTGGAATTGGAACCGGAAGAACCGTTCATTTTGTTTTTACCCTGGAACGACACTACACCTTTTTTTATTTCTTAGTGGCCTTTACTATTATGCTTTTCTTTAATAATAACTTCTTTTTCTTAAAAAATAAAGCAGACTTTTCCCACTCTAGTCTAAACTGACGTGATGTGTGCAGGGGATAAGAAAAAAAAACAAAAAAAAATACTATTGAGCACGACAGCGAGCACTCCCAGCTATGTGTCGTCTTCTTTTTACCTTTTTTTGTTTTTTTTTTTGTTTTTTTCCCCTACTCTTATCTCTCCCTCGTTCTTTTTTTTAAAAAAAAAACCTTTCTTTACTCAGCACCCAGCAGCTCTCCTTCGACAACAGCGAGAACTCCTTTTTTTATAACTTTCCTAATTTCCTTCCCTTTGCTTCCCCCTCTCTCTCTCAGTCTTTTTTCTTCTTCCTCAACTTGCAGCAACACGCAGCTTTACAAAAAAAACTCAATTCCGAATTGAGGGATATGGGAGAAGACAAGAAGAAACATTGTTTGTGGCTGGAGCACAGGGAATGAGAGGTTGAATTAAAGTGCGGCTGACTCAGAGACTCAAACTGATTTTTGATTATCCAGCAGATGGAAAGTGGAGACGGCTCTGGTACCACTGAATGGGATGGTTTCATTCAATGTATAACAAGGCTTTTATAGAGGAGTTTTTCATCAGAAATCTCTATGCAGTCAAACTAAGGGGCTGGAAAAATCTACTACAACAACTACATGGTTGAAACTTATTCAACAACGGAGAACGTAAATAGTAACAGACGGTGCTTGCCTAACTCTTCTAGATGGGGTAGGTGAAACAATCATTCAGGATATCGAAGTCATCTCCATCTTTTCCTTTAGTTTGACGAAGGCATCATACTTTAGAGGTTTGGTGAGAATGTCAGCAACTTGATCTTCAGATCTACAATACTTCACTTCTATCTCGGTCTTTGCAACTTGATCTCTTAAATAGTGATAACGGGTCTCGATGTGCTTGCTTCTACCATGTATGACTGGGTTCTTTGCCAGGTTAAGTGCTGAAGTATTATCGATAAAGATCATCATGGGCTTCTTTTATGGAATATCGATGTGATTCATCAGGTACCGCAAGCACATTGCTTGGCAAGCACTTGTTGTTGCTGCTACATACTCTGCTTCACAGGTTGATAACGCTGCAATAGACTGCTTCTTGGATGACCATGAGCACGCAGTCATTCCAAAGTTAAAGCAGTAGCCTGAAGTGCTCTTTCTATCGTCTACATCTCCACCCCAATCGCTATCAGAGTATCCTACAATAGAAACATCTTTAAATGACCCATAAAATAATCCATGGTCATAGGTTCCCTTCACATATCGTAGAATTCTTTTTGCCACTTGCAGATGCGGTGACCTAGGCATCTCCATGTATCTACTGATTAATCCAACACCAAAAGTGATGTCCGGTCTTGTGCAAGTTAGACATCTCAGGCTGCCAACGATCTGCTTGTAGTAAGTTGGATCAACATGGGCTCCTTCTTCATTCTTTGATAATTTGGTTCCAACCTCCACAGAAGTTCTTACTGGGTTGCAATCCGACATCTGGAACCTTTGTAGGAGATCAGCAGCATATTTCTTCTAAGAGATGAAGATGCCATCATTTCTTTGAATCACCTCAATGCCAAGGAAGTATGACATTAACCCAAGGTCAGACATCTCAAACTCCTTCATTACGGATTTCTTGAAGGATTCAATCATTGTGGGACGGTTGCCTGTAATAATCAAATCATCAACGTACATACAAATGATTAATGTACCGCCAGTTTTATCCATCTTCACATACAGGGCATGCCCTAAAGGACATCTTGTAAAACCACTCGCGTTAAAGAAAGAATCTATATGCTTATTCCAAGCTCTGGGAGCTTGTTTTAATCCATACAAGGCCTTCTTCAGTCGGTATACTTTCCCATCACTTCTAGATTTACCGAAGCCGGGAGGCTGCTTGATAAACACTTCTTCTTCAAGTGGACCATTGAGGAAAGCTGACTTCACATCCATCTGGTGAATCTTCCACTTATTTTGAGCAGCCAAGGCAATAATCAGCCTTATAGTCTCCATTGGAGCAACTGGAAAGAAAACTTCTTGGTAGTCAAAGCCTGGTCTCTGCTTGAACCCTTTTGCCACCAATCTTGCTTTATATCTTTCTACCTCACCATTTGGTTTCATTTTTGTCTTAAAAACCCACTTCACGTCGATGGGTTGTTGACCTGGTGGAAGATCAGTAAGAACCCATGTACCATTTCTTTCGATTGCGTCAATTTCATCACGCATGGCCGCCATCCATTTTGGATCTTGAAGTGCTTCTTTCACAGTCACTGGCTCAAGATCTGCGAATAGAGCAAAATGCACAATCTCTTCATCATCAGTATCTTCATCATCAAGGTTTACCTCATAATATTGAAGATGTACTGGTTGGCGGCGATGACGCTGTGGTCTCCTAGCATTTGTCTGAACTTGATCAGGTGTTGAGTCTCCTCCCTCTAGATTTGACTCTTCTGACTCTTCAGCAAGGGAGATATTACGGCTCTTGGGATTTATGGCACCACTTTTATTCCAATCCCATGATTCATTTTCAGTAAAAGTAACATCACGAGTGAATATTACGTTTTTCGTCATTGGATTGAATAGTTTATATTCTCCCCTTTCGTATCCAATCAATACTGCTTTCTTTGCTCTATCATATAGCTTTTTCCTTATCTCAGCTGGAACATACGCATAAGCTATAGCGCCAAATACCTTCAGATGTTTTACTCCTGGTTTGACTCCGGTCCTTGCTACTTCAGGGGTAATACTTGAGACACCATTCGTCGGAGAGCGGTTCAATATATAAGCTGAACAAGAGACTGCCTCCGCCCAGAAAGAATTTGGCATCCCTTTGGTCTTCAACATGCTTCTTACCATATCCATGATGGTTCTGTTCTTCCGTTCAGCGAAACTGTTATTGTTATAACCCAATGTTCGTTACAATTTTATTTCGTGTAGCGTTGTCTTATGTTGAGATATTTCATTATTCAGGACAAGGAGGTCCATTCTAATTAAGCTGGGGACGAGAAAGTCTTTTTCCCTTCCCATTTGATTTTCTGGTGAGAATAACATCCTTAACCTAATTTATTCCCATATCCTCTTAATTACTCCTTTCTAATCACGTTCTCACGACTCGTCAGTACACTCCTCTCTTCATTGTTCTCTCTCTCTTCTCTCTCAACGCTGCTTCTTCTCTCGAGCAGTCAAGACTCCTTTGGTTCTGCTGTCAAGATTCAACTGTGGATTGCTCCGCCATCGCGAATTGCTGGTTTCTTCGAGGTAGAGTTATCAAACTACTCTGTTAGTTAATTCTTCGGTCCATGAGTTCTCCCCATTCTGATCTCCTCTGCAATCTGATTGTGATTCAGCGTGGGTTCCTGTGTCGATCAATTTCTTCTGCTGTTGGCCCCTCTGCGATTTCGTTGGCAGAATCAGGTAAGGATTTGAATTGTGTTCGTCTATGGCAGTTCCAGGGTTGTGAGTTCTCTGTTTTCTGAGTTGGGGTTGTCTCTGCTTTTGTTGTTGGTTCAGTGAATTGGAACTACGTTTCGATCTATGTTTCGGTCTGCATTGGCTGGGTTCTGCTGCTTTAGAGTGTGGGACTTCGTCTTTGCTGTTAATCGAGGTAGGTGGCTTATGGATTCGGCTAGTGTGTTCAGCCTTGGGGTGTTTCAGATTCTGGTTTCATTGTGTGAATTTTCTCTGCATTATGTTTATGAATCAGTCTGTTTGCGTTGTTTTGAAAACTACAAACCCCCAAGGTTGTTTTCTGCAAGCTCATAATGCTTTGACATTGTTTTGGTGCTTCGATCTGTGTGAAATCCCCTCTGTTTTCTGAGTTTTTCGGCGCGTCCGAACTTCCGTCCGACCTTGGAAGCTCGGACACGCCCTTCTGTGCTTTGAATTTTCTGAAGTTTTGACGTGTCCGAACTTCCGTCCGAGCTTCGATGTTCGGACGGGGTGCGAGGACGAGTCCGACTTACAAGTCTCGAATGGTGTCCGAACTTGTAAGTCCGGACAGAAGTTTGGACACACCTATCTCCTTCTTCTGATTTTGCTTCGACTTGTGTCCGAGCTTTGTAGTTCGGACACTACACGTATTTGGTTTCCGAAGAACGTCTGAACATCCGTCCGAGCTTTGATGTTCGGACACCTCTGTCTCTGCTTCTGTTTTAAGGTTCGACCTGTGTCCGAACATTGATGTCCGGACACATGATCGGACTTGGCTCTGTTTGACCATATCTTGCTCGTTTGGGCTCCGTTTTGACTACCGTTTGCGGGGTTGGATTCCCCTTCTGATTTCCAAGCTACTTATGGGCTTTCTGGTGCCTTTGGCGCACATGTGCTTATCTGTTTTAAGCTTCTGTTTTGGGACCTAGTTATCTCTGTGTCTGAACCTTTGGATGGCTGGTCTCGCTGTCTCGTAGCGCGCTATGTAGGATCCTTCTGTTTCACGGGTGATGTTCCCCGTTCTGTTCACAGGTGTTCCACCTGTTCTGTTTACGAGTGAGGTTTCCTCGTTCTGTTCACGAGCTGGTTGCTCATTCTGTCTGTATGCTGTGATTAACTAGTGTCCCGCTCTGTTTTCTGATTCTGTCTGCTTCTGACTCTGTTTAGTCCTTTATCGTGTGGACTTCTGCTTCTATTTTCTGACATGTTTATGGACTCCTTGCGACTCCTTCTGATTTGTTAATATTCTTAAAATGTTTTGAGCATGCTGGTTGATGAAGTTGGTCATCTACTGGGCATAGTTGTTTGCTCATCCCCCTACTCTATCTAACATTGCAGATTGATCTGCAAGGGTCACTTTACTCAGCTTCCGGAGTTTAGTTTGCTTTGTTATTTCGGTTCATTTTGAGACATTGTATTTGACTTTGAGTCTTTGGGCCTCTTCAGTTAGCTTCCGCTTTTGACATTCGTTTGGTGGGTTTTGTAATGACTTTTGGGATGTTTCCACATCTCTTGGTTTATACTTTATGCAAGTATTCGTTTTAGGCCTTGTTTGATTATTTGTTTAAGTTCGTTTATTAGAGTCTTGCGTTATTATGTAATAATACGCGGCGTGTAATACCCCTAACTCCTAGGCCAGTGTTTGGGGGTGTTACATTTAGTGGTATCAGAGCTCTGGGTTCTAATATGCTGGGATTTTAAGTTAGCCAGTCAGTCAGAAACGTCAGTGCTAGTGTCTGAGTCTAATTGCCTGTTGTTGGACTTTCAGAATGCCGCTAAGAAGAGCTACAGGAAATGTTGCTGATGCTGTTCAGCAGTTTATGACGCAGCTCATGCAGACCATGGCTGCAGGGGGTGGACCAGTTGGAGGAGGACCAGCTGGCGGAGCAGGCCCAGTTGGGGCTGATGCTGGAGGAAGGAATGTGAAGGCGCTTCAGGAGTTCATGAAGCTGAAGCCGCCATCGTTCGATGGGGCAAGGGACCCCCAGGAGGCCAGTCATTGGCTGTCAGAGGTGGAGGACTTGCTACGAGTCATTGGCTCTGAGGAGGAGCTGAAGGTGGACTTCGCCACCTTTCTTTTTAAGGCCGAGGCTAAGGAGTGGTGGAGGTCTATGATGGGGAAGTTCCCACAGCCTTGGACGTGGGACCAGTTCACTAGGGAGTTCAACAAACAGTTCTACCCCGACGTATATAAGGATCAGCGCATTCTGGAGTATAACCGACTACGCCAGGGTCAGGACATGAGCGTGGAGGAGTATGTCCGTAAATTCATCAGTCTGTCTAAATTTGCACCAGAGCTGGATGAGCATAGGAAGGCCAGGAAGTTTGAGAGCGGCTTGAGGCCGGATATTCGCTCTGCTGTGACACCCCTGCGTCACAAGACCTTCAGGGACGTTGCTGATGTCGCCCTGTTGGTAGAGGCTGATTTGAAGGGTCGCCAGTCTGGAGGGAAGGACCAGAAGAGGAAGCAGAGGTCCGACGAGAGCGACGGGAGGGATCAGTCTGCTTCTCAGAAGAAGCAGTCTACTGGAGACCGCCCTGGAGACCGTTCGAGAGATAGAGGTGGTTCGTCTTCGTCAGCTCCCGCTCCGAAGTGCCGGGTCTGCGGCAAGTTTCACCGAGGTCAGGACTGCTACAGGAATTCCGGAGCCTGCTTCAAGTGTGGATCCTTGGAGCATAGGATCGCTGACTGCCCTCAAGCCGAGAGGAGCAGAGGTAGCTCTGGAGGTAGAGCTGGAGGATCTATATCTGAGTCCAGAGATCGAGACCGGGCTGAGCAGAAGAAGCCCCAGGGCCAGGCCAGAGTGTACTCGATGGCTGGAGAGAGAGAGAGAGACCGATTGACTGACAGAGTTGTCACAGGTATTCTCCAGCTGTCTTCTCGTTCTGTTTTCTGCTTGTTTGACTCTGGAGCCACCCACTCTTTTATTTCTGCTGAGTTGGTGGGTGAGCTCGGTTTGCCTGTTGTGCCTCTGGGTGTTGAGTTATGTGTACATAGTCCATTAGTTAGGGACTTTTCTATGCTTCTGAATTCCATTTGTAAAGATAGTCATGTGTTAGTCAGAGATAGGACTCTGTGTGCTAACCTCATCCCGATGGAGATGACAAATTTTGATGTGATTCTGGGCATGGATTGGCTTGCTGTGCACCGTGCCCACATTGATTGTGCTGCTTCGAGAGTCACTTTTGAGGAGCCGGGTCAGCCCCGCCTAGTTGTAGCAGGGAATGGACTCCCGTGCTCGCCGCCAGTGATTTCAGCGATGCAAGCGTTTCGCTTTCTGAGGAAAGGATGCCAGGGATATCTATGCTACATCCCTGAGGTTCGCAAGGACGCGAAGTTGGAGGAGATTCCAGTGGTCAGAGACTTCCCAGATGTGTTCCAGGATGATGTACCTGGGCTTCCCCCTGTCAGAGAGGTGGAGTTCTCGATCGAGCTCGCACCTGAGACTCAGCCCATTTCTAAGGCCCCATACCGTATGGCGCCTGCTGAGCTCAAGGAGTTGAAGGTTCAATTGCAGGAGTTGTTGGACAAGGGCTTCATTCGCCCTAGTGTGTCGCCTTGGGGAGCGCCAGTGTTATTTGTTAAGAAGAAGGACGGTAGCATGCGTTTGTGCATTGACTACAGGGAGCTCAACAAGGTTACCATTAAGAATAGGTATCCTCTCCCGCGCATAGATGACTTGTTTGACCAGCTAGCAGGAGCTAAGGTGTTCTCGAAGATCGATCTGAGGTCGGGTTATCATCAGCTGAGGATTAAGGCAGACGATGTGCCTAAGTCCGCCTTCAGGACTCGTTATGGACACTACGAGTTCCTAGTGATGCCATTCGGGCTGACGAATGCGCCTTCTGTGTTTGTGGATATGATGAACCGGGTGTTCAAGCTGTTTCTGGACCAGTTCGTCATAGTATTTATTGATGATATCTTGGTGTATTCCAAGAGTGCTGAGGAGCACGAGGAGCATTTGAGGACTGTTCTCCGACTCTGAGGGAGAAGGAGCTGTATGCGAAGCTGAAGAAGTACGAGTTCTGGTTGGACCAGGTGGTATTCTTGGGACACGTTGTCTCCAAGGATGGTATCTCCGTGGATCCGGAGAAGATTAGAGCTATTACAGAGTGGGTCAGGCCTACTAATGTTGGAGAAATTCGTAGCTTCTTTGGATTAGCGGGCTACTATCGTAAGTTTGTAGAGGGTTTCTCCAAGCTAGTGATCCCTTTGACTCGTCTACTACAGAAGGATGTGAAGTTTGAGTCGAGCGAGGCCTGTGAGCAGTGTTTTCAGGAGCTGAAGAAGAGGTTGACTACTGCACTGATTCTGACTCTTCCAGAGGGGACTGAGGGTCTAGAGGTGTTCTGTGATGCGTCCCATAAGGGACTTGGGTGTGTTCTGATGCAGCATGGGAAGGTGGTTGCGTATGGCTCTCGTCAGCTTAAGCCATATGAGAAGAACTATCCGACCCACGACCTGGAGTTAGCTGCTGTGGTGTTTGCATTGAAAATTTGGAGGCACTATTTGTATGGAGCAGCGTGCAAAGTTTATACGGACCTGTTCACTCATAAGGAGTTGAACTTGAGGCAGAGGAGGTGGCTAGAGTTGCTGCACGATTATGATCTGGAGATCCTCTACCATCCGGGTAGGGCGAATGTGGTTGCTGACGCGCTCAGTATGAGGGGTCCGTCTGGGGCTGTTTGTGTCTTGTCTGGTGTACAAAGGTCTGCCCTCGAGTTGCAGCGTATGGGTATCTGGGTCGTCCGTCCAGAGAGGTCTGGGGTGTTAGCAGCGTTGCAGATTCAGCCTACCTTGATCGACCGGATCAAGGCCAGTCAGGAGCTCGACACTGGGTTAAGTAAGATCAGGGATGGGATTGCTTCTGGTCAGGAGTCTGAGTTCAGAGTTGCAGAGGATGGCTGCCTGAGGTTCAGAGACCGTGTTTGTGTGCCTGCAGACGACGCTTTGAGGCGAGAGATTATGCAGGAGGCCCATGGAGCCCCGTACTCGGTACACCCAGGAGGTGTGAAGATGTACTGGGACCTCCGAGAGACATTCTGGTGGAACAACATGAAGAGGGACATTTCAGACTTTGTATCCAGATGTCGGACCTGTCAGCAGGTCAAAGCCGAGCATCAGAGACCAGCTGGTTTGCTTCAGCCTCTTCCCGTTCCGGAGTGGAAGTGGGAGAGCGTCGGTATGGATTTTGTCATGGGACTGCCTAAGACTCTGAGGGGTTTCGATGCGGTTTGGGTAATTGTGGACAGGCTCATAAAGAGCGCTCATTTCTTGCCTGTCAGGAAGACCTTTAGTTTGCATCGCTTGGCTCAGTTGTATATGGATGAGATTGTGCGTTTGCATGGGGTACCAGCTTCGATTGTGTCTGACAGAGACCCGCGCTTCGTATACAGATTCTGGCAGAGTTTGCATCAGGCTATGGGGACGAAGTTGTCGTTCAGCTCAGCGCATCATCCTCAGTCAGACGGGCAAAAAAAGAGGACGAATCAGGTCCTTGAGGACATGCTCAGAGCATGTGTACTTAACTTTGGAGGCAGCTGGGATCAACACATGGCGCTGATAGAGTTTGCGTATAATAACAGCTTCCAGACTAGTATCGGGATGGCCCCGTTTGAGGCTTTGTATGGCAGGAGGTGCAGATCACCCATCTGTTGGGATGATCTGAAGGAGAGGGCAGTTGTTGGGCCGGACTTGGTCGAGGATGTTGTGAGTAAGATTCAGTCCATCAGGGAGCGTCTGCTTGTAGCTCAGAGTCGTCAGAAGAGTTACGCCGATCAGATGAGACGACCTCTAGAGTTTGAGGTGGGCGATCATGTGTATCTGAAGGTTTCTCCCGTCCGTGGAGTAGTCCGATTTGGGAAGAGAGGCAAGCTTAGCCCTCGCTTCGTGGGTCCTTTTGAGATTCTGGAGAGGATCGGACCGGTTGCCTACCGTTTAGCTTTGCCACCGTCGTTGGCTGGTGTCCACAGTGTGTTCCACGTGTCTATGCTGAGGAAGTATGTTCCGGACCCGTCGCATGTGATCGACTTCAGTCCGCTTCAGTTGAGGGAGGACTTCACGTTCGAGGCAGTTCCTTTGAGGGTTTTAGCCCGGGATGTTTGCAAGCTCAGGAGTAAGACCATGCCCTTGGTGAAGGTGCAGTGGTCGGGTCAGTCAGAGGAAGAGGTGACCTGGGAGGTCGAAAGCGAAGTGCATTCTAAGTTTCCCGCCCTCTTCGGGCAGTAGGTACATTTAATTTCGAGGATGAAATCCTTTTAAGGGGGAGGTGATGTTATAACCCAAAGTTCGTTACAATTTTATTTCGTGTAGCGTTGTCTTATGTTGAGATATTTCATTATTCAGGACAAGGAGGTCCATTCTAATTAAGCTGGGGACGAGAAAGTCTTTTTCCCTTCCCATTTGATTTTCTGGTGAGATTAACATCTTTAACCTAATTTATTCCCATATCCTCTTAATTACTCCTTTCTAATCACGTTCTCACGACTCGCCAGTACGCTCCTCTCTTCATTGTTCTCTCTCTCTTCTCTCTCAACGCCGCTTCTTCTCTCGAGCAGTCAAGATTCCTTTGGTTCTGCTGTCAAGATTCAACTGTGGATTGCTCCGCCATCGCGAATTGCTGGTTTCTTCGAGGTAGAGTTGTCAAACTACTCTGTTAGTTAATTCTTCGGTCCATGAGTTCTCCCCATTCTGATCTCCTCTGCAATCTGATTGTGATTCAGCGTTGGTTTCTGTGTCGATCAATTTCTTCTGCTGTTGGCCCTCTGCGATTTCGTTGGCGAATCAGGTAAGGATTTGAATTGCGTTCGTCATGGCAGTTCCAGGGTTGTGAGTTCTCTGTTTTCTGAGTTGGGGTTGTCTCTGCTTTTGTTGTTGGTTTAGTGAATTGGAACTACGTTTCGATCTGCGTTTCGGTTTGCATTGGCTGGGTTTTGCTGCTTTAGATTGTGGGACTTCGTCTCTGCTGTTAATCAGGTAGGTGGCTTATGGATTCGGCTAGTGTGTTCAGCCTTGGGGTTTTCAGATTCTGGTTTCATTGTGTGAATTGTCTTGCGTTATGTTTTATGAATCAGTCTGTTTGTGTTGTTTTGATAACTACAAACCCCCAAGGTTGTTTTCTGCAAACTCATAATGCTTTGACATTGTTTTGGTGCTTCGATCTGTGAGAAATCCCCTCTGCTTTCTGAGTTTTTCGGCGCGTCCGAACTTCCGTCCAACCTTGGAAGCTCGGACACGCCCTTCTGCGCTTTGAATTTTCTGAAGTTTTGACGTGTCCGAACTTCCATCCGAGCTTCGATGTTCGGACGGGGTGCGAGGACGAATCCGACTTACAAGTCTTGAATGGTGTCCGAACTTGTAAGTCCGGACAGAAGTCCGGACACACCTATCTCCTTCTTCTGATTTTGCATCGACTTGTGTCCGAGCTTTGTAATTCGGACACATGTTCGGACACTACACGTATTTGGTTTCCGAAGAACGTCCGAACATCCGTCCGAGCTTTGATGTTCGGACACCTCTGTCTCTGCTTCTGTTTTAAGGTTCGACCTGTGTCCGAACATTGATGTCCGGACACATGATCGGACTTGGCTCTGTTTGACCATGTCTTGCTCGTTTGGGCTCCGTTTTGACTACCGTTTGCGGGGTTGGATTCCCCTTCTGATTTCCAAGCTACTTATGGGCTTTCTGGTGCCTTTGGCGCACATGTGCTTATCTGTTTTAAGCTTCTGTTTTGGGACCTAGTTTTCTCTGTGTCTGAACCTTTGGATGGCTGGTCTCGCTGTCTCGTAGCGCGCTATGTAGGATCCTTCTTTTTCACGGGTGATGTTCCCCGTTCTGTTCACAGGTGTTCCACCTGTTCTGTTTACGAGTGAGGTTTCCTCGTTCTGTTCACGAGCTGGTTGCTCGTTCGGTCTGTATACTGTGATTAACTAGTGTCCCGCCCTGTTTTCTGATTCTGCCTGCTTCTGACTCTATTTAGTCCTTTATCGTGTGGACTTCTGCTTCTATTTTCTGACATGTTTATGGACTCCTTGTGACTCCTTCTGATTTGTTAATATTCTTAAAATGTTTTGAGCATGCTGGTTGATGAAGTTGGTCATCTACTAGGCATAGTTGTTTGCTCATCCCCCTACTCTATCTAACATTGCAGATTGATCAGCAAGGGTCACTTTGCTCAGCTTCCGGGGTTTAGTTTGCTTTGTTATTTCGGTTCTTTTTGAGACATTGTATTTGACTTTGAGTCTTTGGGCCTCTTCAGTTAGCTTCCGCTTTTGACATTCGTTTGGTGGGTTTTGTAATGACTTTTGGGATGTTTCCACATCTCTTGGTTTATACTTTATGCAAGTATTCGTTTTGGGCCTTGTTTGATTATTTGTTTAAGTTTGTCTATTAGAGCCTTGCATTATTATGTAATAATACGCGGCGTGTAATACCCCTAACTCCTAGGCCAGTGTTTGGGGGTGTTACAGTTATGCTGAGGGGTGTAGGGACATGTCACTTCATGTTTTATCCCTTGTTCCTCATAGTAGTCCTTGAATTCATTAGAGACATATTCACCTTCGCCGTCAGTGCGTAAAACCATAAGCGAGTAACCGCTTTGTCTCTCTACATAAGCCTTGAACTTCTTGAAGTATTCAAACACCTCAGATTTCTTCTGAAACATATAGACCCATAGATTCTGAGAAAAATCATCAATAAAGGTCAGAAAATACCAATTGTTACCATTTGACATGGTACTCATTGGACCACAGACATCAAAGTGCACCAACTGAAGAGGATGGGAGGCTCTTTTTCCATCTCCCGAAAAAGGTGATCGATGACGCTTTCCAATGGTGCAGGCTTCACACAACTGCTCAGGATGATTTATATCTGGTAAACCCTTCACCATATTTTCTCGGGATAACTTTTTCAAACCATGAAAACTCATATGACCAAATCGTAAGTGCCACAACCTTGACTCATCAGATATTGTCGCAGTAAGACAGTGATAATCTCCACAGGATACATCAATTGGAAACATACGATTTTTAGTCATCGTTGCGGTGAGAATTAAGGTACCTTTTTCATCAAAAACTGAAAGCTCACCTCCATGAAGCTTCATATCATACCCCTTTTCATGCAGCTGGCCAATGCTAAGTAAGTTAGTTTTGAGCTTAGGCACATAGAAGACATCAGAAATATACCTGTGGTCTCCATTCTTCAAATTGATGAGAATTTTTCCTTTACCGGCAACTGGGATCTTACTTTCATCTCCAAATTTTACTGAGGTTTGAATCGATTCATCAAGATGAGCAAACAACTCCTTTTTTCCACACATATGATTTGTGCAGGCGGTGTCAAGGAACCAAGTCTGGCTATCTGATTTCTCCCCGTCGTCAGTGACCATCAAAAGTGTATCATCTTTATCATCACTTGCATCCCTATGTTTCACATAGTTAACTCTCTGGTTTTTGCCTTTGCTTCTACATTCTGAAGCATAATGACCATATTTATGACATGCATAACATTGGACATCAGGTCTATCATACCTTCCTCGTTCTCTACCTCTACCACGTCCACGACCTCCATCGTGATTTCGTTGACGGTTGGAACTTGATTTATCTTCACCGCCATCTTGATTTCTTTGGCCACCATAATTGTTGTAGCCGCCACGACCTCTATATGATCCACGACCTCTTCCTCTCTGGATGAAACCACCTTGTCTTTTCTTTGGCTCATCGCCTTGGTCGTCAAAAAGGGAAACTTGAGCTTGCAATGCTTGCTCGATTGGCTTCTTCATCTTTCTTTCATTCATACGTTGCTCATGCACCTGCAACGTTCCTGTCACCTCATCCACAGTCATTTTAGCCGTATCGTGAGCCTCTTCGAGCGCTATTATGACGCTGTCAAACTAGGGTGTTAGTGACCGCAGGATCTTTTCCACTTTGGACTGTTCTGTCAGCGTCTCTCCATTGGTTTTCATCTGGTTTGTTAAAGCCAGGAGCCGGCTGATGTATTTTGACACCATCTCTGAAGGCTCCATCTGTAGCAACTCGTGCTGGCGTCGTAAGGTTTGTAACCTCACCTTCTTGACTTTCTCTGCACCTTTGAAAGTGGTTGTCAAGGTATCCCAAGCTTCTTTTGTCGTAGTTGCTGCATCGATCTTCTCGAACACCTCATCATTCATGCCTTGATAAATCAAATAGAGTGCCTTTTTATCCTTCTTTGTATTCTCTTTGTGGGTACTTTTCAGAGCATCACTTGCATTTACCGCAAGCTCCGGAACACCGTCATTTACCACTGTAAATAACTCGTGATAATCAAATATCACCCGCATCTGGATCGACCACCGATTATAATTTTTCCTGTCTAACACAGGAATAGATATGTTGGAACCGGAAGAACCGTTCATTTTTTTTTACCCTCGAACGACACTACACCTTTTTTTATTTCTCAGTGGCATTTACTATTATGCTTTTCTTTAACAATAACTTCTTTTTCTTAAAAAAATAAAGCAGACTTTTCCCACCCAGTCTAACCTGAAGTGATGTGTGTAGGGGATAAGAAAAGAAAAACAAAAAAATACTATTGAGCACGACAGCGAGCACTCCCAGCTATACGTCGTCTTCTTTTTACCTTTTTTTTTGTTTTTTTGTTTTTTTCCCCTACTTTTATCTATCCCTCGTTCTTTTTTTAAAAAAAAACCTTTCTTTACCCGACACCCAGCAGCTCTCCTTCGACAACAGCGAGAACTCCTTTTTTTTATAACTTTCCTAATTTCCTTCCCTTTGCTTCCCCCTCTTTCTCTGTCTTTTTTCTTCTTCCTCAACTTGCAGCAACACGCAGCTTTACAAAAAAAACTCAATTCCGAATTGAGGGATATGGGAGAAGACAAGAAGAAAAATTGTTTGTGGCTGGAGCGCAGGGAATGAGAGGTTGAATTACAGTGTGGCTGACTCACAGACTCAAACTGATTTTTGATTATCCAGCGGAAGGAAAGTGGAGATGGCTCTGGTACCACTGAATGAGATGGTTTCATTCAATGTATTACAAGGCTTTTATAGAGAATTTTTTCATCAGAAATCTCTATGCAGTCAAACTAAGGGACTGGAAAAATCTACTACAACAACTACATGGTTGCAACTTATTTAACAACGGAGAACGTAAATAGTAACAGACGGTGCATGTCTAACTCTTCTAGATGGGGTAGGTGAAACAGTCATTCAGGATATCGAAGTCATCTCCATCTTTTCCTTTAGTTTGACGAAGGCATCATACTTTAGAGGTTTGGTGAGAATGTCAGCAACTTGATCTTCAGATCTACAATACTTTACTTCTATCTCAGTCTTTGCAACTTGATCTCTTAAATAGTGATAACGGGTCTCGATGTGCTTGCTTCTACCATGTATGACTGGGTTCTTTGCCAGGTTAAGTGCTGAAGTATTATCAATAAAGATCATCATGGGCTTCTTTTGTGGAATATCGATGTGATTCATCAGGTACCGCAACCACATTGCTTGGCAAGCACTTATTGTTGCTGCTACATACTCTGCTTCACAGGTTGATAACACTACAATAGACTGCTTCTTGGATGACCATGAGCACGCAGTCATTCCAAAGTTAAAGCAGTAACCTGAAGTGTTCTTTCTATCGTCTACATCTCCACCCCAATCGCTATCAGAGTATCCTACAATAGAAACATCTTTAGATGACCCATAAAATAATCCATGGTCATAGGTTCCCTTCACATATCGTAGAATTCTTTTTGCCACTTGCAGATCCGGTGACCTAGGCATCTCCATGTATTTACTGATTAATCCAACACCAAAAGTGATGTTCGGTCTTGTGCAAGTTAGATATCTCAGGCTGCCAATGATCTGCTTATAGTAAGTTGGATCAACATGGGCTCCTTCTTCATTCTTTGATAATTTGGTTCCAACCTCCACAGAAGTTCTTACTGGGTTGCAATCCGACATCTGGAACCTTTGCAGATCAGCAGCATATTTTTTCTGAGAGATGAAGATGCCATCATTTCTTTGAATCACCTCAATGCCAAGGAAGTATGACATTAACCCAAGGTCAGACATCTCAAACTCCTTCATTACGGATGTCTTGAAGGATTCAATCATTGTGGGACAGTTGCCTGTAATAATCAAATCATCAACGTACAGACAAATGATTAACGTACCGCCAGTTTTATCCATCTTCACATACAGGGCATGCTCTGAAGGACATCTTGTAAAACCACTCGCGTTGAAGAAAGAATCTATATGCTTATTCCAAGCTCTGGGAGCTTGTTTTAATCCATACAAGGCCTTCTTCAGTCGGTATACTTTCCCATCACTTCTAGATTTACCGAAACCGGGAGGCTGCTTGATAAACACTTCTTCTTCAAGTGGACCATTGAGGAAAGCTGACTTCACATCCATCTGGTGAATCTTCCCCATATTTTGAGCAGCCAAGGCAATAATCAGCCTTATAGTCTCCATTCGAGCAACTGGTGAGAAAACTTCTTGGTAGTCAAGGCCTGGTCTCTGCTTGAACCCTTTTGCCACCAATCTTGCTTTATATCTTTCTACCTCACCATTTGGTGTCATTTTTGTCTTAAAAACCCTCTTCACGTCGATGGCTTGTTGACCTGGTGGAAGGTCGGTAAAAACCCATGTACCATTTCTTTCGATTGCGTCAATTTTATCACGCATGGCCGCCATCCATTTTGGAACTTGAAGTGCTTCTTTCACAGTCACTGGCTCAAGATCTGCGAATAGAGCAAAATGCACAATCTCTTCATCATCAGTATCTTCATCATCAAGGTTTACCTCATAATCTTGAAGATGTACTGGTTGGCGGCGATGACGTTGTGGTCTCCTAGCATTTGTCTGAACTTGATCAAGTGTTGAGTCTCCTCCCTCTGGATTTGACTCTTCTGACTCTTCAGCAAGGGAGATATTACGGCTCTTGGGATCTATGGCACCACTATTATTCCAATCCCATGATTCATTTTCAGCAAAAGTAACATCACGAGTGAATATTACCTTTTTCGTCATTGGATTGAATAGTTTATATCCTCCCCTTTCATATCCAATCAATACTGCTTTCTCTGCTCTATCATCTAGCTTTTTCCTTATCTCAGCTGGAACATGCGCATAAGCTATAGCGCCAAATACCTTCAGATGTTTTACTCCTGGTTTGACTCCGGTCCTTGCTTCTTCAGGGGTAATACTTGAGACACCTTTCGTCGAAGAGCGGTTCAATATATAAGCTGAATAGGAGACTGCCTCCGCCCAGAAAGAATTTGGCATCCCTTTGGTCTTCAACATGCTTTTTACCATATCCATGATGGTTCTATTCTTCCGTTCAACGACACCGTTATGCTGAGGGGTGTAGGGACATGTCACTTCATGTTTTATCCCTTGTTCCTCACAGTAGTCCTTGAATTCATTAGAGACAAATTCACCTTCGTCGTCAGTGCGTAAAACCATAAGCGAGTAACCGCTTTGTCTCTCTGCATAAGCCTTAAACTTCTTGAAGTATTCAAACACCTCAGATTTCTTCTGTAACATATAGACCCATAGATTCTGAGAAAAATCATCAATAAAGGTCAGAAAATACCAATTGTTACCATTTGACATGGTACTCATTGGACCACAGACATCAGAGTGCACCAACTGAAGAGGATGGGAGGCTCTTTTTCCATCTCCTGAAAAAGGTGATCGGTGACGCTTTCCAATGGTGCAGGCTTCACACAACTGCTCAGGATGATTTATATCTGGTATACCCTTCACCATATTTTCTCGGGATAACTTTTTCAAACCATGAAAACTCATATGACCAAATCGTAAGTGCCACAACCATGACTCATCAGATATTATCGCAGTAAGACAGTGATAAGCTACACAGGATACATCAGTTGGAAACATACGATTTTTAGTCATCGTTGCGGTGAGAATTAAGGTACCCTTTTCATCAAAAACTGAAAGCTCGCCTCCATGAAGCTTCATATCATACCCTTTTTCATGCAGCTGGCCAATGCTAAGTAAGTTAGTTTTGAGCTTGGGCACATAGAAGACATCAGAAATATACCTGTGGTCTCCATTCTTCAAATTGATGAGAATTTTTCCTTTACCGGCAACTGGGATCTTACTTTCATCTTCAAATTTTACTGAGGTTTGAATCGATTCATCAAGATGAGCAAACAACTCCTTTTTTTCCACACATATGATTTGTGCAAGCGGTGTCAAGGAACCAAGTCTGGCTATCTGATTTCTCCCCGTCGTCAGTGACCATCAAAAGTGTATGATCTTTATCATCGCTTGCATCGCTATGTTTCACATAGTTAACACTGTGGTTTTTGCCTTTGCTTCTACATTCTGAAGCATAATGACCATATTTATGACATGCATAACATTGGACATCAGGTCTATCATACCTTCCTCGTTCTCTACCTCTACCACGTCCACGACCTCTATCGTGATTTCGTTGATGGTTGGAACTTGATTTATCTTCACCGCCATCTTGATTTCTTTGGCCACCATAATTGTTGTAGCCGTCACGACCTCTGTATGATCCACGACCTCTTCCTCTCTGGATGAAACCACCTTGTCTTTTCTTTGGCTATTCGTCTTGGTCGTCAAAAAGGCAAACTTGAGCTTGCAATGCTTGCTCGATTGGCTTCTTCATCTTTCTTTCATGTATATGTTGCTCATGCACCTGCAACGTTCCTGTCACCTCATCCACGGTCATTTTAGCTGTATCGTGAGCCTCTTCGAGCGCTATTATGACGCTGTCAAACTGGGGTGTTAGTGGCCACAAGATCTTCTCCATTTTGGACTATTCTGTCAGCGTCTCTCCATTGGTTTTCATCTGGTTAGTTAAAGCCAGGAGCCGACTAATGTATTTTGACACCATCTCTGAAGGCTCCATTTGTAGCAACTCATACTGGCGTCGTAAGGTTTGTAACCTCACCTTATTGATGAAATACCCCTAACATTTAAATAATTAAATATAAGTAAATAAATATTATTTGAGGAATTATAAATATTATTTGGGGGATTATTAAACCCTAAGAAAGTATAGAAACACTTGGGCGTTAAAAACGCACCTAAACTCCTTAAGGTCAGAAACGAGCGTTAAAAGCCCGACCTTAAGTTAAACAATTATATAAGCTATGGAAATTATACAAATTTAACCAAGGATCATTTTATGATCTTTAAAATACAAGTTCTCAGTTAGAACTGAGTAAAAATACAAAGTTCTCGGAAGTTCCCGATGTGGGTCCCATAAAGGTCCGGGAACGCCTAGGAGGAGTGCCAAGGTGGCACGAACCCCTATATAAATTATTCTTAGAGTTCCTAAAATTATTATTAATTATTTTAAATAGAATTCCCAAGCTAATTCTTCAAAAATAAACAAAGAGCTCGGGGGGAATTTCTTAACGCTCCTTTTACCCATTTAGCCCGGGAGTTGTGTTCTGAGTGGTTATAACCCCATATAATTCAAGGTAACATCTTAAAATATTATTATTGACTATAAAAAATGTCAATAAACACTTGGAAGTCATAGCGACTAATTAATTCTCAGAAAAATCCTTAAAGCACAAAAACGCACCTTCGGGTGTCACAAAAATGCGTTTTACGCAATTGCCTTGAAGCTTTTGAGGAGCCACGAGTTGATAGACTTAAAAGTGGATAAAATGACCATCTAAATCAGTTGATGGCAGTACTAAATTCATAGTACAAATGGGGGCGATTTTGGGATCAAAAAGGTACCTAAAATCAGCATTTTTACCTTAAAACTTTCACCTTTTACCATAATAAAAATGTACCAATTAAATGCTGGAACCTATTACACATATTAGTATGGTCTTAGTACAATATAGTGTAACAAAAATTAAATGAAAAATAAGTCTCAATTGGAGACCATCCCATGCGTTAACTTGTGCCTATATTGGCTAGTTTTCTTTGCAAAAAATATTGCCTAATGTATTTGTGACTCACGTATGTCCTACAAGATGATATGATAGCAATCAAACTCTGGCAAGGAAACTTCCTCCACCGTGTGCCTACACAAAGAAACAAAAGAGCTAATTAGTATAAGATTAGTATAAGACAAGTAATCAAATTAAAATATGCTACTAGGACTACTTTATACATGTGCTAGAAATTAAATTGGAACAGCAATGTGACCCTCTTGTAGCTGCCGATTTGGACTAAGAAAAGGAGGAAATAATTGCTATCAAATTAGTCAAGAAGACAACCACCTAACTAGCATGTTATCTTTGTCAAGAAACAAACAAAAATGAGTTGTCATTCCAGCACCACACTACCGTATTCAAGAGGATGAAAGCAAATTTGATTGCTTTATAAAATTGCCTAACAAAACAAATAAGTAGCTAGCATGTTCTTTGGTCAAAAATCAACAAAAAACAGTGGGCACCTACATCTAATAAAACCGAGAATGATAAGAAGAAAGGAAGAAGATTGGCATGGTAATTGACTTCAAAAATTCAAAGGAGACCACCACCACCATATCTCTTGTCTTCTAGCTTTCAATCAGCAAATAAACCTCTACTAATTTCCTTCAATCAACCGAAATCCTGTCTCAATTTAGAGACTTTTGGTAGGCAAATTCTAAGTCAATTAATCAAAGAAATAATACATAAAATAATACATCAAGTTATACCAATAATTTCCAACTTACCTCTTTGCCTTCTTGCCTTAATATCTCACGTAAGCTTCACTTCCTCCCTTGCTCATTCACGATTTGGTAAGTCTCTTCCCTTAACTCTCTCTTTTCTTCTCCTTCTTTCCTAGCTTCAAGCTCCAGCAATGGAGGTTTAAGTTCTAACTCCATTTAATGTCAAAATTCCTAGCTAATTCTACAAAACAAGAATCAAGTAGCAGATCTGTACAAGAGGTCTGACTTCGGGAGCAATTCTATAATTTTCAGTAAGTTATCTCGAAATCTTTCCAACATCAAACTTGTTCCTCTTCGAATTATTTCCATACATATAAAGATCATTAATTTTCATGGTGTATTCCGTTCTGGGTGAACAAAAGAAGGCGAAGTGGTTCACAGCAGAAAATCTGTTCAATAGGTTTCATCTCGGGAGTTATTCTGAATTTTCCGTAAGTTTTCTCAAAATCTTCTCAACATCAAAGTTGTTCC
Source organism: Limonium bicolor (assembly GCA_023374045.1). Classification (NCBI taxonomy): domain Eukaryota; kingdom Viridiplantae; phylum Streptophyta; class Magnoliopsida; order Caryophyllales; family Plumbaginaceae; genus Limonium; species Limonium bicolor. Next base: position 108,596,962 of record CM041777.1, on the reverse strand, counting down.
TCTTTGAATTAGCTTTCCAGACATATAAGGATCATTAGTTTTGGTGGTCATTTCAGTTCTGGGTACAAAAACCACAGAGAGTGCGCAATCTGGGAATTTCGGTAAGATATGGTGATCCCTATCTCCCACCATTTGGTGTCTATAATTAGTGCCGAATTTTAGAGATTCTAAACCTATGTTCTCTTCATTATTTCATGAAGGAAACTTGGATTTTCAATCATCACAAGGTGTATCAAAAATACCTTGATAAATTCCTAAGGTAAACTCTTGTAAAAACTACTCCAAAGCTTATTTATAATTTTGTTAGACGTCTAACAAATAGATCTCCTAAACATGCATAAGGAGGACGAAAATTATTCATCAAGATAGCACTTGGAGAGCTTGTAATTCAAGGAGAAAATCAAGTGCAAGAATTGTCTTGATTTAAGGAGTAAGTATATATTAAGGTTTATTAAGTTGAAACTTGATTTTAAGCTTCAAACCTTGGTATAAAAATTATGTATGACCTTTAAATAATTAAGGCCGAAAATATAAGGATTATAATGTCAAGGGAAATAATTTATAACATATAAGGTAAGATTATTACCTTAAGGTATAAAATTATGTCACAAAAATTAAATATGGTACACACATATATAAACCGAATTGTCTAGGTATTAAATGTTCTATTTTGAGATTATAATCATTCTAAGTCATTAGCATAATTTTTAGAAGTGTTATATGGCTTATATACATTTATATGTATTTATTATAAGGTTTAAACCAAGTTTTAAAACTATATAGTAAAAGTATATTACAGCCGAGAGTTAATATATAATTTGGGTGATTTTCGAAATATATAAGTATATTAACTTATATTATAAATTTTGGGAATATTAAAATTAGCTACAAGTATTTAAATGGCTAGTTTATAAAGTTATGTGGCAAAAATATAAATTTTGAGAAGTTTGGAGTACAAAACATGAAAACCGAGAACATAAGGGGTTGTTTGGTGTATTTATATTATAATATAAGGTAGGAGTTAATATTATGAATTTTGGTGAATTCAAATAAGTGGTTAAGTGTTAAAATGACATTTTATAAAGTTTTGGGACTATTTTGTGATTATTGAAAAATATAATGTATGGCCGAGAATTACTTATGATTTTATGGGTATGTTAAAATATTAATTGTGAAATTAAGTCTTGGTCAAAGTGTTGACCAAAAACTTTGGGTTAAAATGGTTTATGACATAAAATATTAAGTTTATAAAAGTTTAAGGGTGAATATGTAATTTATAGAAGTATATATGAAAGATAGAATTTAAATATGGGCGGAAATGTATTATAAGAAAATATATGGGTTACTTTGGTTATTTAAAGAAATAAAATATTTAAACTATAGTTTATAAGTTAATATGTAACTTATATAAAGTTTTGGGGTTAAAAGTGTAAATATAGGAACTATATGTTTAAACCGAAGAGCTTATGGGCTTAATTGATAATTTATAAGATTTGTGGTATTAATTTGTAATTACCAAAATAATAAGAGTATTTGATAAATTATAAAAGTATATGGTTATTGGTAAGTTGTAAAAGTTAACGGGATCAATTATGATTACCGGAAAATTATATGTGGTTATTTAGTGATTTATCAAGTTGTTGGGTATATATATAAATACCGAAATAATAAGGTTTGTTTTGTGATTTAATAAGGAAAGGAAGTGAAACTAGTTAATATAATGTATTATGAAATATAATATAAAGTTTATGAAATAAAGGTGGTGATAACATAAATAACTAAATGATATAATATAAATGGTAAGTGGAAATAATTATAAGTATATAATTAATGAGGTAAAGATATACCGTATAGATGACAATTCATTATCACATGTGAGCTTCACATAAAATAATGAACTGCTAGATTATCTAGAACCACTGTTAAAATAACAGGGGAAAATAAATAACATACAGAGTTATTATACGACGAGTACAAACAGTACAGTGACAGTACTGTAATATTTAGTGAATAGTTATATTAATACTACCCGGTATTGCATGTTTAAATAACAGCGTACGGGAAGGGACTACTAAACAGGAGTTTGTCAAGCTAGCAGTTTCATGGTGAACGGTATGTTAATTGTGTGGTCTGAATGTCCTAAGGATTATCCTGAGGTCCAGACATTGTGTGTTTAAATGTTTGAGAACGATATCTATGATTTTATGTGAATGATATTGTATGTGGGATTGCCCGAACTGTTACGTTGTATTTTATACGCGAATGTCTTGTGACTAAAGTTTGTACATCTAAACTGGAAAAAGGGGACTAACTGACCTTTAGGTATTATTGAACCTAACAAAGGTCAACTGTTATAGTCTTAACTCAAGGATTGGTTATTATGTCACTGACAAAAAGGGCTAACTATAAAGAGAGGAATCCAGATCGTTTCGACTTTCTGGTTGCGCATTGTGATCACTATGAGAGACTCAAGAAGGGAGTCACTCCAAATCCATCAGCCACATTCGGGGATGGCGGAATGCACTGCCGTTGGTGCACAGTTTCGACCGGATCGGTCATTACATATATTTATCCAGGGCCAGAAGGTCTGCTGGTAACGGTTCCTTTGGAACCCAGTGGGACACACTGTCCATTTTCACAGGTTATTAAGGTTTGTCTTATCATGACACTTGAGATGGAAATGAATTGGGAAAGGTTAAATGATTGGTTTAAAGGATAGGAGCCAAGTGACCAACTAACAAGTACAGTTTAATACGTGTATCTTGTTGATTATTGTTATGGTTTACTAAGGTGTGATTATTGGTGTTGTGTACTATTGTACTTTGGTGTTTACAGGTGGATTGTTATGTGTTTGTTAAGTGTTTACAGTTATTACTGTTATTGTTGTAAACCGGTATTTCATATAAAGAATCTAATATCAAGATGGCTTAAACGACTTAAGGAATCTAGAAGACTTAGGACTACATTTAGCATACCAGCATAGTTTGCTGAGCCCTTCATTGGACTAAACATTTCAGGTCACTGAAGAATACACAAGCCGAAGTGCGGGAAACAGGGTAGCCGTTGTGTTTTTTATAAACACTTGTGGATTTGTTATGTATTATGTTTTGGAGTTTGTTGTATTTCAGTTAGTTGCTCATTTAGTTGGATTTGGTTTGTAATAATTAGCGTGCTCAGTATCTGTTCATCACAGCGTGAGAAGTTGTAATGTTGGAAAGAGTAAGGATGCCTTGTTACTCACAAGGGTGAGTGACGGCGTGTAACACCAAGGTTAGATAGTTTTATTTTCCGCTGCAATTTGCTATTTATTATGCTACGAGTTATGACGTCATTACAGGTTTAAGATTAGGGGTGTTACAAAAAGTGGTATCAGAGCGGAGTACCGCTCTGATGAAAGATACTGAGTCTAGGACAATGAGCATAGGAATATTGGGTTACGGGAAACGTCCGTGAGGATTCGTGACCTGGAAAGAAAAACCCTAGGGATATTTTATTGCTAGTAGTTAGCTTACTTACATGTTTTTGATTGTGTATGTGATACGGTGTAGCAACCGAGTAGAAATAAAAATATACTATCTTAGATGTCGACAAGCGAGAGACCACGTGGAAACAGCAGTGGACGCAGTAACGAGACACCGGCGGATGTTCCAACAGTACAAGACTTAACAGCAGCCATGGCAACTTTCGCGCAACAGCTAGGAGCTCAATTTACGGGAGCCATACCCCACCCGCCGCGGCCCAGAGAAACCAACTGGTTGAAGAGCGTTGCAGACGCGAGAGTACCAACTTATTCAGGGGAACCGGACCCCGCCGCACTGGAGAAGTTCATTGCAGAGCACCAGAAGGCGTTCAAGGCTGTCAGAGTTCCAGAAGACCAGCAGGTCGACATCGCCGCATACAACCTGAAAGACGCAGCTGACATTTGGTGGCGGACTATTGAGGGCCACCGTAGAGCTACACCGGAATTTGGATGGACAACATTTATAGAAGTGTTACGGGAGAAATTCTACCCCGAACACGTAAAGCAGAGGAAAAGGCAGGAGATCGAGACCTTAATCCAAGGGAGACAGACAGTTGACCAGTACTACGCGCGGTGCACCAGTTTGTTAAAATATATACCAGGAGTCGATTACTCCGACGCAGGAAGAAAGAAAAAGTATTGAAGGAGATGATGATAGAGCAACCTCTGGCGGTTACTGCAAGAAGCAGAAGAAATTCTTTGAAAAGAAGAAGGGACAGAATAATTTCCATGGTCAGAAGACGGAGGAGCAAGTCCCTCGTCTGACCGGCCCAGCTATTGATGATCAGCCACTAAGAACGGCACCACCTAGAGGCAACAAGCCAACCCGACGACACTATTACTGTAAACGTTGTGGAAAGGATCACCCAGGCTTTGATTGCGCAGGAAGGAAGGTGGAGTGCCGCTATTGCAAAAAGGAAGGTCACCGGGAGTATGAATGCTTTTCCAATCCAGGGAGTCGAGTATACAAAGGAGCTAGAGGTTCGCAGAGAACACCGGCTGTGGAAACGGGCGGACCCAGAGGAGGTCAAGCGCCGCAGACTAATACTTATACTACAGGACCGGGAGGACAGCCATCCTCATCCAGAAGTCAGAAGGGAAAAGAGATAGTTTCATGAAGAAATGCCCTGTACTCAGTGGGAACTTCAGGCGCTGAAGCTAGCGCTTAGCGCGAAACCGGTAAGCCTAGAACCTAAACTAAATACATGATGCATAAATATGTGTTTATAGTATCAGTCGATGAGACTTATATATGTGATTAGTGAGTATCAAAATTTATAGAGACCTACTGTGGGTAACCTCTCACATAATAGGATACTTCAACATTGCTTTACATTACCTAAGAGACCGTGGTTACCTGAGCCCATGAGCGAAGGTCGGGAATATCCCGAGGCATAAAGCCAAGTACTTTGACCCGGTATGATCCTACTCAAGACATACTTAACTATAATGAACAAGTAACGATTAGGAATAAATGTAGAACTTAGGGATGAGCCTTGGAGAATTTATATTCCAGGATATAAGAGTGGATCAAAACTTAAAATTAATACGGTGTGTATGGATAAGGATTGGGATACAGTATGTGAGATAGTACAGTGAGGAATAGTAAGTTAATATTTACATGGATTGCCGAAGGACATTAACATATGTCCAAACTTACAGTAACTACAAATTATGACCTGCCTAAATGACGAGCAGATGTCATGTAGAAGAATACATTAATTAATATAAATACTTAAGACTACAGGAACTGTCAAGAGCTCACTTAAAGAGCAAACACTGAAATTTTATGGGATACCCAGGCACCGAGCTTACCGCTCAGTGCGAAACTGGAAAAGCTTACAATCTCTTATAAACTTCGAGAGAAAATAGTGAGAAACCTTGAAATATGACAATTGAGAAACAGAATCTCAAAAATATAGCTAAACATCCTTAACGTTCAAACACGGGTTTTAAAATACCTGAGCAAATACCAAGGGTCTCAGCTAGTACCAATAGATAACAAACGCTGGACTCTCAATAAAAAAAAAAGAGAACAAATCTCGAATATATATTTTCTAAAGTGGGGGAGAATTACCTAATTAGCACGACCAAATACTATATATATAAGTATAATTTGGGGTTATTAACCTAAACATTGAGGGTATTAGTACATTTCAGAAGGTTGAGTACCATTAAATATACCTACCCTATTTTGAGACACATGTCCTATACTAACCTTATGAATTTATACGAGCATATGTCTACTGTGACAGCTCAAATTTTGAATGCGAATAAAAGATCGCAGTAAATCAACTAAGGTTAAAACATATGTAATATAAACTCTAGTATAAACATGATAACAAACGATTTTCCTTGACACTTACAGTAAAGGTAGTGCCAGTTATACCAAAGGCTTAAACTAATACATACGCTGAGAATGAGTGTAAGTTATATAAGCGTGTGAAACAATATATGCACAAAAATGAGTGTAAATTAAATATAAAAGTAGGGAAACATACCCTAGGTTTGTGACCATTATTTTATACGTAAACCGTCTTAACGTTATATACTAAACCCTGTGATTCTAAATCCTCTATTTGACATACCTAACCGACTTATTTTTTTTGAAAGCCATTGAGCTAGTGGATTAACCACGTTTCTAAGAGATAGAAACAAATAATAAGCCTTGAATGTCCTGTTAGTAAACAGTAGGATTCAAACTGGAAATCCTTAGTTTGAGATGGTACTAATATTAAGAGATACTTGACTAGGGTGAGCATATGATTCACCTGATTTATGGATTTTAGATGGGATAAGGAAAAAGCTAAGCTCTAAGGTGGAGGGAATGATACTTTATGGGACTATAGTTGTGGACGGAGTCATGAAAACTTTTCTTGAAGTCTAATTGTGACTGTCTTTGCTCCAACTGATGATAATCAAGTATAGGCAATAATCAAGCCCTGATAAATGATATATTAGGTAAACCTCTTTAAATGAAGAGAGTATTCTAAGCTATGCAAGTCCATGATGGAATTTATTACTTGTATGAGGGATTTAAGAGTTGAAATGATTGATGGATATAGTTATTAGACAGAATGAGCCTAGATGTTTTAATAAGAATTTACTTTATGCCAAGAGGAAAAACTGGCTTCCCCGCTTGATGATTTAATCAAAGGAATATGGTACCGGGGATTTGGGAATACACTAGATTCGAGTATAGGTTATAGCAGATATTGGATTAGATATATAGTGGTCAAGAGAAAATGTAATACTCACCACGTCACAAAGTTTAATAAGATAAAACTTGGAAAATGACAATTATGTGATTGTTTTATATTTGACGTGGGAGGTCGAACTTGATCCTGGTCAGATCAAAGGGAAACCAAACACAAAATGGTGTGGAAGGATAGTTCAACACTGACGCTGACCCCGTCGGGGTTGGATGATTCCTGAGACTCCTTACAAGTGGTCACAAATGTTCCTGTGATAAGTAAGTATTTATTCCTAATTTTAATATAAAATTTAATAAATGAAGTATATGAGTTGTAGAAGGCGTAAGTTAAGAGTTGAGTTGTCTAGGATACCCCGAGGAGATTAAATAGCTAAAATAACTCCGCATATGTTGAAAAAATAATCAATATGAGGGAAATACTAAACTATTATTATCCCATGAACCGTGTTATTAAATCAAATATTAGATCAAGAGAAAATTACTTATAATAACAGTATTCTCAAGCTACCTTCTAAATTATGGCCAAATTGCCATCTGGAAGGAAAGATCGACTTCCATGTCTTTCTTTATGAATTAAAACCTAATATATTAAATGGGAACCTACCTATAAACATGGTAGAATATAAAGAGTATAAACGTTATACTAATACTCACCAGAGTTGATTCACAACCACAATAACATGTTTAATTGAGAGGAAACTACACCTTGTTAGAAACCTGAACAGAAACCCCACTGTGGTATACCTGATGAACAGACGATAGTAATCGTGTATATACTATGAACAATTGGTGAGTTAATAATATCAAGAAATATTTCTATAATATACATAAGATGCACGGCTCGGCCGTGGCTCAGACTTTAAATTGAGAACGAAAGCCGTATATGGCGGCAGTAAACTCAAATACCAGAATCATAAAATGATAACCTAAAGAAAGGGGATTTTGAGAATGCCCAATTTTAATACAAGACACGAGCGCCGACGATTACAACTAGAGGCGATTAATGAAAGTGTGTTATACACAAATAGTTTAAACAAGCCATAAAATAGTATTGGCAAATTACAAGATAGCAGATCACCTTCACCCATACATATGGGTTTCAAATATTAAAGCATACTAATGCACTAGAGAACATATCAAAGACTACATAGATTCATGAGGGCTATACCTCGTAAACGGGCAGAGGTCATATACTGACATCCATAGGAGAGACTTAGAGTTCGCAGTAGGCGATCGAGTCTTCCTTAGAGTTTCACCTATTAAGGGAATTTTCAGATTAGGGCAGAAGGGCAAGCTTAGCCCGAAGTATGTAGGACCGTACCTTATTACGGAGCGAGTGGGCCCATTAGCCTACAGATTAGACTTATATGTTGAGTTTGGGAGAGTTCACGATGTGTATCACATAACTTAGAGCCCGAGACACTCGAGCTAGATCCTACACTTGGATATGAAGAGACCCCACTTCGCATTTAGACTCCAACACATGGGAGTTAGAAGACTCCATGCGAGACAAGTATCCAACAATTTTCTTTTCGTTTTGTGTATACTTATAGGGGTACGTGGGCGTAACCCTTTTTAAGGGGGGTAGAGCACCACACGCGACTTGCATATCTGCAGTCTATATTGGTTTCGTGCATGATTATTTGTGTCGTTTGTTGCGCATGTGTGCAATTAATCAGATGGTTATGTCCTATGTGACATTTGGTGATTTATGATATGTCCTATGTGACACTTGAATGATTATTTGTGTGTTCTATGTAACACTTGAATGTTTATGAAGCACTTAATTATTTTACAGTATATTTATATTTATTCCTACAATCACACAAGAGATTCACTGCCAAGGGTTTACGCCTCTGCACTCTGTAGGACTGAGGATTTGGTATTGCACTTGCGCAGTGATGACCAAGTGGGATAGCTAGGAAGTTGGAACATGTGTGGTTTTACAGTATTTACCAAGTGCTTATACTATAATTACATGGATTATCTTGAGTAAGAATATGTGTGTATGAATTGCATACACTTGGACTATAGATGGAATATAGTGGTGTCAATACAGTATTGACACCCAAGAATGATAAGTAGACAGGAGTAGATATGAGGAACTTGATTCCATAGGATGAACAAGTATAAGTTATGACTTCGGGACGAAGTCCTTTTAAGGGGGGTAGACTGAAATACCCCTAACATTTAAATAATTAAATATAAGTAAATAAATATTATTTGAGGAATTATAAATATTATTTGGGGGATTATTAAACCCTAAGAAAGTATAGAAACACTTGGGCGTTAAAAACGCACCTAAACTCCTTAAGGTCAGAAACGAGCGTTAAAAGCCCGACCTTAAGTTAAACAATTATATAAGCTATGGAAATTATACAAATTTAACCAAGGATCATTTTATGATCTTTAAAATACAAGTTCTCAGTTAGAACTGAGTAAAAATACAAAGTTCTCGGAAGTTCCCGATGTGGGTCCCATAAAGGTCCGGGAACGCCTAGGAGGAGTGCCAAGGTGGCACGAACCCCTATATAATTATTCTTAGAGTTCCTAAAATTATTATTAATTATTTTAAATAGAATTCCCAAGCTAATTCTTCAAAAATAAACAAAGAGCTCGGGGGGAATTTTAACGCTCCTTTACCATTTAGCGGAGTTGTGTTCGAGGGTGTAACCCCATATAATTCAAGGTAACATCTTAAAATATTATTATTGACTATAAAAAATGTCAATAAACACTTGGAAGTCATAGCGACTAATTAATTCTCAGAAAAATCCTTAAAGCACAAAAACGCACCTTCGGGTGTCACAAAAATGCGTTTTACGCAATTTCCTTGAAGCTTTTGAGGAGCCACGAGTTGATAGACTTAAAAGTGGATAAAATGACCATCTAAATCAGTTGATGGCAGTACTAAATTCATAGTACAAATGGGGGCGATTTTGGGATCAAAAAGGTACCTAAAATCAGCATTTTTACCTTAAAACTTTCACCTTTTACCATAATAAAAATGTACCAATTAAATGCTGGAACCTATTACACATATTAGTATGGTCTTAGTACAATATAGTGTAACAAAAATTAAATGAAAAATAAGTCTCAATTGGAGACCATCCCATGCGTTAACTTGTGCCTATATTGGCTAGTTTTCTTTGCAAAAAATATTGCCTAATGTATTTGTGACTCACGTATGTCCTACAAGATGATATGATAGCAATCAAACTCTGGCAAGGAAACTTCCTCCACCGTGTGCCTACACAAAGAAACAAAAGAGCTAATTAGTATAAGATTAGTATAAGACAAGTAATCAAATTAAAATATGCTACTAGGACTACTTTATACATGTGCTAGAAATTAAATTGGAACAGCAATGTGACCCTCTTGTAGCTGCCGATTTGGACTAAGAAAAGGAGGAAATAATTGCTATCAAATTAGTCAAGAAGACAACCACCTAACTAGCATGTTATCTTTGTCAAGAAACAAACAAAAATGAGTTGTCATTCCAGCACCACACTACCGTATTCAAGAGGATGAAAGCAAATTTGATTGCTTTATAAAATTGCCTAACAAAACAAATAAGTAGCTAGCATGTTCTTTGGTCAAAAATCAACAAAAAACAGTGGGCACCTACATCTAATAAAACCGAGAATGATAAGAAGAAAGGAAGAAGATTGGCATGGTAATTGACTTCAAAAATTCAAAGGAGACCACCACCACCATATCTCTTGTCTTCTAGCTTTCAATCAGCAAATAAACCTCTACTAATTTCCTTCAATCAACCGAAATCCTGTCTCAATTTAGAGACTTTTGGTAGGCAAATTCTAAGTCAATTAATCAAAGAAATAAGACATAAAATAATACATCAAGTTATACCAATAATTTCCAACTTACCTCTTTGCCTTCTTGCCTTAATATCTCACGTAAGCTTCACTTCCTCCCTTGCTCATTCACGATTTGGTAAGTCTCTTCCCTTAACTCTCTCTTTTCTTCTCCTTCTTTCCTAGCTTCAAGCTCCAGCAATGGAGGTTTAAGTTCTAACTCCATTTAATGTCAAAATTCCTAGCTAATTCTACAAAACAAGAATCAAGTAGCAGATCTGTACAAGAGGTCTGACTTCGGGAGCAATTCTATAATTTTCAGTAAGTTATCTCGAAATCTTTCCAACATCAAACTTGTTCCTCTTCGAATTAGCTTTCCATACATATAAAGATCATTAATTTTCATGGTGTATTCCGTTCTGGGTGAACAAAAGAAGGCGAAGTGGTTCACAGCAGAAAATCTGTTCAATAGGTTTCATCTCGGGAGTTATTCTGAATTTTCCGTAAGTTTTCTCAAAATCTTCTCAACATCAAAGTTGTTCCTCTTTGAATTAGCTTTCCAGACATATAAGGATCATTAGTTTTGGTGGTCATTTCAGTTCTGGGTGACAAAAACCGCAGAGAGTGCGCAATCTGGGAATTTCGGTAAGATATGGTGATCCCTATCTCCCACCATTTGGTGTCTATAATTAGTGCCGAATTTTAGAGATTCTAAACCTATGTTCTCTTCATTATTTCATGAAGGAAACTTGGATTTTCAATCATCACAAGGTGTATCAAAAATACCTTGATAAATTCCTAAGGTAAACTCTTGTAAAAACTACTCCAAAGCTTATTTATAATTTTGTTAGACGTCTAACAAATAGATCTCCTAAACATGCATAAGGAGGACGAAAATTATTCATCAAGATAGCACTTGGAGAGCTTGTAATTCAAGGAGAAAATCAAGTGCAAGAATTGTCTTGATTTAAGGAGTAAGTATATAATTAAGGTTTATTAAGTTGAAACTTGATTTTAAGCTTCAAACCTTGGTATAAAAATTATGTATGACCTTTAAATAATTAAGGCCGAAAATATAAGGATTATAATGTCAAGGGAAATAATTTATAACATATAAGGTAAGATTATTACCTTAAGGTATAAAATTGTGTCACAAAAATTAAATATGGTACACACATATATAAACCGAATTGTCTAGGTATTAAATGTTCTATTTTGAGATTATAATCATTCTAAGTCATTAGCATAATTTTTAGAAGTGTTATATGGCTTATATACATTTATATGTATTTATTATAAGGTTTAAACCAAGTTTTAAAACTATATAGTAAAAGTATATTACAGCCGAGAGTTAAATATATAATTTGGGTGATTTCGAAATATATAAGTATATTAACTTATATTATAAATTTTGGGAATATTAAAATTAGCTACAAGTATTTAAATGGCTAGTTTATAAAGTTATGTGGCAAAAATAAATTTTGAGAAGTTTGGAGTACAAAACATGAAAACCGAGAACATAAGGGGTTGTTTGGTGTATTTATATTATAATATAAGGTAGGAGTTAATATTATGAATTTTGGTGAATTCAAATAAGTGGTTAAGTGTTAAAATGACATTTTATAAAGTTTTGGGACTATTTTGTGATTATTGAAAAATATAATGTATGGCCGAGAATTACTTATGATTTTATGGGTATGTTAAAATATTAATTGTGAAATTAAGTCTTGGTCAAAGTGTTGACCAAAAACTTTGGGTTAAAATGGTTTATGACATAAAATATTAAGTTTATAAAAGTTTAAGGGTGAATATGTAATTTATAGAAGTATATATGAAAGATAGAATTTAAATATGGGCGGAAATGTATTATAAGAAAATATATGGGTTACTTTGGTTATTTAAAGAAATAAAATATTTAAACTATAGTTTATAAGTTAATATGTAACTTATATAAAGTTTTGGGGTTAAAAGTGTAAATATAGGAACTATATGTTTAAACCGAAGAGCTTATGGGCTTAATTGATAATTTATAAGATTTGTGGTATTAATTTGTAATTACCAAAATAATAAGAGTATTTGATAAATTATAAAAGTATATGGTTATTGGTAAGTTGTAAAAGTTAACGGGATCAATTATGATTACCGGAAAATTATATGTGGTTATTTAGTGATTTATCAAGTTGTTGGGTATATATATAAATACCGAAATAATAAGGTTTGTTTTGTGATTTAATAAGGAAAGGAAGTGAAACTAGTTAATATAATGTATTATGAAATATAATATAAAGTTTATGAAATAAAGGTGGTGATAACATAAATAACTAAATGATATATATAAATGGTAAGTGGAAATAATTATAAGTATATAATTAATGAGGTAAAGATATACCGTATAGATGACAATTCATTATCACATGTGAGCTTCACATAAAATAATGAACTGCTAGATTATCTAGAACCACTGTTAAAATAACAGGGGAAAATAAATAACATACAGAGTTATTATACGACGAGTACAAACAGTACAGTGACAGTACTGTAATATTTAGTGAATAGTTATATTAATACTACCCGGTATTGCATGTTTAAATAACAGCGTACGGGAAGGGACTACTAAACAGGAGTTTGTCAAGCTAGCAGTTTCATGGTGAACGGTATGTTAATTGTGTGGTCTGAATGTCCTAAGGATTATCCTGAGGTCCAGACATTGTGTGTTTAAATGTTTGAGAACGATATCTATGATTTTATGTGAATGATATTGTATGTGGGATTGCCCGAACTGTTACGTTGTATTTTATACGCGAATGTCTTGTGACTAAAGTTTGTACATCTAAACTGGAAAAAGGGGACTAACTGACCTTTAGGTATTATTGAACCTAACAAAGGTCAACTGTTATAGTCTTAACTCAAGGATTGGTTATTATGTCACTGACAAAAAGGGCTAACTATAAAGAGAGGAATCCAGATCGTTTCGACTTTCTGGTTGCGCATTGTGATCACTATGAGAGACTCAAGAAGGGAGTCACTCCAAATCCATCAGCCACATTCGGGGATGGCGGAATGCACTGCCGTTGGTGCACAGTTTCGACCGGATCGGTCATTACATATATTTATCCAGGGCCAGAAGGTCTGCTGGTAACGGTTCCTTTGGAACCCAGTGGGACACACTGTCCATTTTCACAGGTTATTAAGGTTTGTCTTATCATGACACTTGAGATGGAAATGAATTGGGAAAGGTTAAATGATTGGTTTAAAGGATAGGAGCCAAGTGACCAACTAACAAGTACAGTTTAATACGTGTATCTTGTTGATTATTGTTATGGTTTACTAAGGTGTGATTATTGGTGTTGTGTACTATTGTACTTTGGTGTTTACAGGTGGATTGTTATGTGTTTGTTAAGTGTTTACAGTTATTACTGTTATTGTTGTAAACCGGTATTTCATATAAAGAATCTAATATCAAGATGGCTTAAACGACTTAAGGAATCTAGAAGACTTAGGACTACATTTAGCATACCAGCATAGTTTGCTGAGCCCTTCATTGGACTAAACATTTCAGGTCACTGAAGAATACACAAGCCGAAGTGCGGGAAACAGGGTAGCCGTTGTGTTTTTTATAAACACTTGTGGATTTGTTATGTATTATGTTTTGGAGTTTGTTGTATTTCAGTTAGTTGCTCATTTAGTTGGATTTGGTTTGTAATAATTAGCGTGCTCAGGATCTGTTCATCACAGCGTGAGAAGTTGTAATGTTGGAAAGAGTAAGGATGCCTTGTTACTCACAAGGGTGAGTGACGGCGTGTAACACCAAGGTTAGATAGTTTTATTTTCCGCTGCAATTTGCTATTTATTATGCTACGAGTTATGACGTCATTACAGGTTTAAGATTAGGGGTGTTACAATTGACTTTCTCTACACCTTTGAAAGTGGTTGTCAAGGTATCCCAAGCTTCTTTTGTCGTAGTTGCTGCATCGATCTTCTCGAACACCTCATCATTCATGCCTTGATGAATCAAATAGTGCCTTTTTATCCTTCTTTGTATTCTCTTTGTGGGTACTTTTCAGAGCATCAGTTGCTTTTGCCGCAAACTCCGGAATACCGTCATTTACCACTGTAAATAACTCGTGATAATCAAATATCACCCGCATCTGGATCGACCACCGATTATAATTTTTCCTGTCTAACACAGGAATAGATATGTTGGAACTGGAAGAACCGTTCATTTGTTTTTACCCTCGAAGGACATTACACCTTTTTTTATTTCTCAGTGGCCTTTACTATTATGCTTTTCTTTAATAATAACTTCTTTTTCTTAAAAAAATAAAGCAGACTTTTCCCACTCCAGTCTAAACTGACGTGATGTGTGCAGGGGATAAGAAAAGAAAAACAAAAAAAATACTATTGAGCTCGACAGCGAGCACTCCCAACTATGCATCGCCTTCTTTTTACCTTTTTTTTTGTTTTTTTCCCCTACTCTTATCTCTTCCTCGTTATTTTTTTAAAAAAACCTTTCTTTACTCAACACCCAGCAGCTCTCCTTCGACAACAGTGAGAACTTTTTTTTATGACTTTCCTAATTTCCTTCCATTTGCTTCCCTCTCTCTGTCTTTTTTCTTCTTCCTCAACTTGCAGCAACACACAGCTTTACAAAAAAAACTCAATTCCGAATTGAGGGATATGGGAGAAGACAAGAAGAAAAATTGTTTGTGGCTGGAGCGCAGGGGATGAGAGGTTGAATTAAAGTGCGGCTGACTCAGAGACTCAAACTGATTTTTTATTATCCAGCGGAAGGAAAGTGGAGATGGCTCTGGTACCACTGAATGGGATGGTTTCATTCAATGTATTACAAGGCTTTTATAGAGAATTTTTTCATCAGAAATCTCTATGCAGTCAAACTAAGGGGCTGGAAAAATCTACTACAACAACTACATGGTTGCAACTTATTCAACAACGGAGAACGTAAATAGTAACAGACGGTGCATGCCTAACTCTTCTAGATGGGGTAGGTGAAACAGTCATTCAAGATATCGAAGTCATCTCCATCTTTTCCTTTAGTTTGACGAAGGCATCATACTTTAGAGGTTTGGTGAGAATGTCAGCAACTTGATCTTCAGATCTACAATACTTCACTTCTATCTCGGTCTTTGCAACTTGATCTCTTAAATAGTGATAACGGGTCTCGATAAGCTTGCTTCTACCATGTATGAATGGTTCTTTGCCAGGTTAAGTGCTAAAGTATTATCAATAAAGATCATCATGGCTTCTTTTGTGGAATATCGATGTGATTCATCAGGTACCGCAACCACATTGCTTGGCAAGCACTTGTTGTTGTTGCTACATACTCTGCTTCACAGGTTGATAACGCTACAATAGACTGCTTCTTGGATGACCATGAGCACGCAGTCATTCCAAAGTTAAAGCAGTAGCCTGAAGTGTTCTTTCTATCGTTTACATCTCCACCCCAATCGCTATCAGAGTATCCTACAATAGAAACATCTTTAGATGACCCATAAAATAATCCATGGTCATAGGTTCCCTTCACATATCGTAGAATTCTTTTTGCCACTTGCAGATCCGGTGACCTAGGCATCTCCATGTATTTACTGATTAATCCAACACCAAAAGTGATGTCCGGTCTTGTGCAAGTTAGATATCTCAGGCTGCCAATGATCTGCTTATAGTAAGTTGGATCAACATGGGCTCCTTCTTCATTCTTTGATAATTTGGTTCCAACCTCCACAGAAGTTCTTACTGGGTTGCAATCCAACATCTGGAACCTTTGCAGATCAGCATCATATTTTTTCTGAGAGATGAAGATGCCATCATTTCTTTGAATCACCTCAATGCCAAGGAAGTATGACATTAACCCAAGGTCAGACATCTCAAACTCCTTCATTACGGATTTCTTGAAGGATTCAATCATTGTGGGACGGTTGCCTGTAATAATCAAATCATCAACGTACAGACAAATGATTAACGTACCGCCAGTTTTATCCATCTTCACATACAGGGCATGCTCTGAAGGACATCTTGTAAAACCACTCGCGTTGAAGAAAGAATCTATATGCTTATTCCAAGCTCTGGGAGCTTGTTTTAATCCATACAAGGCCTTCTTCAGTCGGTATACTTTCCCATCACTTCTAGATTTACCGAAACCGGGAGGCTGCTTGATAAACACTTCTTCTTCAAGTGGACCATTGAGGAAAGCTGACTTCACATCCATCTGGTGAATCTTCCCCATATTTTGAGCAGCCAAGGCAATAATCAGCCTTCTAGTCTCCATTCGAGCAACTGGTGAGAAAACTTCTTGGTAGTCAAGGCCTGGTCTCTGCTTGAACCCTTTTGCCACCAATCCATTTGGTTTCATTTGTCTTAAAAACCCACTTCACATCGATGGCTTGTTGACCTGGTGGAAGGTCGGTAAGAACCCATGTACCATTTCTTTCAATTGCGTCAGTTTCATCACGCATGGCCGCCATCCATTTTGGATCTTGAAATGCTTCTTTCACAGTCATTGGCTCAAGATCTGCGAATAGAGCAAAATGCACAATCTCTTCATCATCAGTATCTTCATCATCAAGGTTTACCTCATAATCTTGAAGATGTACTGGTTGGCGGCGATGACGCTGTGGTCTCCTAGCATTTGTCTGAACTTGATCAGGTGTTGAGTCTCCTCCCTCTGGATTTGACTTTTTTGACTCTTCAGCAAGGGAGATATTACGGCTCTTGGGATCTATGGCACCACTATTATTCCAATCCCATGATTCATTTTCAGCAAACGTAACATCACGAGTGAATATTACCTTCTGACTCTTCAATCCAATGACGAAAAAGGTAATATTCACTCGTGATGTTATTTTTGCTGAAAATGAATCATGGGATTGGAATAATAGTGGTGCCATAGATCCCAAGAGCCGTAATATCTCCCTTGCTGGAGAGTCAGAAGAGTCAAATCAAGAGGGAGGAAACTCAACACCTGATCAAGTTCAGACAAATTCTAGGAGACCACAGCTTCATCGCCGCCAACAAGTACATCTTCAAGATTATGAGGTAAACCTTGATGATGAAGCTACTGATGATGAAGAGATTGTGCATTTTGCTCTATTCGCAGATCTTGAGCCAGTGACTGTGAAAGAAGCACTTCAAGATTCAAAATGGATGGCGGCCATGCGTGATAAAATTGACGCAATCGAAAGAAATGGTACATGGGTTCTTACCGACCTTCCACCAGGTCAACAAGCCATCGACGTGAAGTGGGTTTTTAAGACAAAAATGAAACCAAATGGTGAGGTAGAAAGTTATAAAGCAAGATTGGTGGCAAAAGGGTTTAACCAGAGACCAGGCCTTGACTACCAAGAAGTTTTCTCACCAGTTGCTCGAATGGAGACTATAAGGCTGATTATTGCCTTGGCTGCTCAAAATAAGTGGAAGATTCACCAGATGGATGTGAAGTCAGCTTTCCTCAATGGTCCACTTGAAGAAGAAGTGTTTATCAAGCAGCCTCCCAGCTTCGGTAAATCTAGAAGTGATGGGAAAGTAAACCGACTGAAGAAGGTTCTTTCTTTAACGCGAGTGGTTTTACAAGATGTCCTTCAAAGCATGCCCTGTATGTGAAAATGGATAAAACTGGCGGTACGTTAATCATTTGTCTGTACGTTGATGATTTTATTATTACAGGCAACCATCGCACAATGATTGAATCCTTCAAGAAATCCATAATGAAGGAGTTTGAAATGTCTGACCTTAGGTTAATGTCATACTTGGCATTGAGGTGATTCAAAGAAATGATGACATCTTCATCTCTCAGAAGAAATACGCTGCTGATCTCCTGCAAAGGTTCCAGAAGTTGGATTACAACCCAATAAGAACTTCTGTGGAGGTTGGAACCAAATTATCAAAGAATGAAAAAGGAGCCCATGTTGATCCAACTTACTACAAGCAGATCGTTGGCAGCCTGAGATATCTAACTTGCACAAGACCGGACATCACTTTTGATGTTGGATTAATTAGTAGATACTTGGAGATGCCTAGGTCACCGCATCTGCAAGTGGCAAAAAGAATTCTACGATATGTGAAGGGAACCTATGACCATGGATTATTTTATGGGTCATCTAATGATGTTTCTATTGTAGGATACTCTGATAGCGATTGGGGTGAAGATGTAGACGATAGAAAGAGCACTTCAGGCTACTGGTTTAACTTTGGAATGACTGTGTGCTCATGGTCATCCAAGAAGCAGTCTATTATAGCGTTATCAACCTGTGAAGCAGAGTATGTAGCAGCAACAACAAGTGCTTGCCAAGCAATGTGATTGCGGTACCTGATGAATCACATCGATATTCCACAAAAGAAGCCCATGATGATCTTTATTGATAATACTCCAGCACTTAACTTGGCAAAGAACCCAGTCATACATGGTAGAAGCAAGCACATCGAGACCCGTTATCACTATTTAAGAGATCAAATTGCAAAGACCATAATAGAAGAGAAGTATTGTAGATCTGAAGATCAAGTTGCTGACATTCTCACCAAACCTCTAAAGTATGATGCCTTCGTCAAACTAAAGGAAAAGATGGGGATGACTTCAATAAAGATTCAGATTAAAAGAGGATATTGAAAATAATAATCCTGAATGACTGTGTCACCTACCCCATCTAGAAGAGTTAGGCATGCACCGTCTGTTACTATTTACATTCTCCATTGTTGAATAAGTTACAACCATGTAGTTGTAGTAGATTTTTCCAGCCCCTTAGTTTGACTGCATAGAGATTTCTGATGAAGAAATCCTCTATAAAAGCCTTGTAATACATTGAATGAAACCATCCCATTCTGAAATCCAAAACTCACCTCTCATTCTTGTTATCATTAAATGCCTGCGTAGTGTCTCTTCAACGGCATTTAGCATCGACGGAAACCTGTCATCTTTCTCCCCGCCCAATGGAAGACCATACACCATGGTGAACAGATCTTCTTCCTACCAGAGGACTCAGATAGATGAAACATGTAAGCTATATTTCAATGTGTTACATTTCACATCCAGCCTAATCCCTATGAATGGAAGCTAAAAGACACTGTATTTGAAGGTTCGGCAAATAACTTGTGTCCAGGGAACCTCAAAGAATAGAGCATTGGCATTAAAGAAAGTCAGAAGAATATATTTTAGAAGGAACTAAGAGCAATAGACATATTAAGGCGTAATAAAGCTACCAACAGGGATACGAATAGAAATGCATGCAGTAAGTCAACAACCATCAGATCCACCAGAGAAAAAAAATATAGAATTGAGAATTGAAATAATGTTCCAAACACTATATGTTACAAGCTTTTGATTACTAACCAAAAACACTACATAGAAGCAACAATCTACAATTCCAAGCTTTCGATCACATTTCAGAATAGTGAACAAGAGACAATGGAGCTAATTGTGTTTCAGAAACTGCGAGTCTTGCATCACTACTAGCTCAAAGCAAAGATACAGAAGAGATACAGAAAGAACACAAACTACAATCGAAAACACCACAAAACTGCAACCTATATCTAAAAAACCATAAACTGTGTGTTTTTCTCTGATAAGTAACTGTTTTATACAGTTACGGCTCATACATACGTGTTTTTATTCAGGATAAAAAAGGAATAGTTGATGAATTACTGCAACAGTTTTTAGGTTTGGGGAAACCGCCACTAGTTCATAGTACTTATCCATTTTCATTTACAAGTTAGACATGCCTCTCTGTTATGTTGATAATACACAAGAACTGTGCAAATTAACGTAAGAAGAATGACAAACATTACTTTAGTCCGCAGAGAGGGAGTGAGAAACAATTATACTAACCATGACAGCTAAATCCAACAATTATGGTAGATAAAAGTGTTGTCGGTTTCAGCTGACATCCTGCACATGAGAAAAAAGAAAAGCAGACAAGCATATCAAACCTGATAGCACAGGGGAACTAGGTCCTCTCCAGAAAAGTACACTAAACAATTGCACAACTCTCTAACAAGCACCTGGCCAAACCTACCCTTTCCGAGCTTTCTTTCTACCTTATATACAGGTGATCCCCCAATGTGAACCTACCATACATAGCACAATAACATTAAAACCCCCATGGCAGGCAAAACAAAATCAACAGGGCTACTTGAACAAGAGGAAGCCTGCAGCTAGAATAGTTCACAGAAATGAGATAAGCGCTCTCGTGATGATGGAGTTAACTGAGTGAAGGAGATTATAAATGTCTGTGTGTAAGAGATCAGGTCATAAATCTCAACATCATGTCCCCAGAGATCATGTCCCCAGAGGATGATAAAAAAAAAGGTAGAACAAAACGTCCTCAGGGGATCAGTAAATTGTTTCACTACTTAATGCACATGCCAAAGAAGTAGAACTCACCCTAGTTTTATCACGAATTACAAACATAAAAGTGGTATTATAAGGGCTAAACAATCGCATCATGACCTGATTGAGAATGTAGTTGAATTAGACCACAGATCAATATCTTCACAAGCTATTCAACAACTTTAACAACTTAATAAACATGTATGTTTGTACTCCGTCACCAAGACAGGTGGCAGAAGTTAACCATTTTCTAGACAGAATATATGAGCTAGTGGAAGAAAAGAGAAGTAGCAATCCTCTGTATCATACTGCAGTATGAAAGATAAACATTATACAATTCTTCACTATGTCAACTGCATATCTTTTTTTATTATATAAATAACCAAGACCTAGAGCAAAAGTTCCAGCAGCTTAATTAAGGTGACTCATAAATCCAAACCTTAATGTTATAATCATCCCTCTCCGTCATCTGCTTCAAAAGATGCTGGTTCTGTGCCTGCATATCTTCATATGCTTGCCCAATGGTCTACAAATATTACAAATAAAAGAATGAGTAGACACTGGAGTTAGAGAAAAAGAAGCTTAGTATTAACGATTATACAACTGAAAGTTAATGGGAGTGTATGAATTCAAATAAAAAAGAACGTGTGCCTCAATTTCATATATATATGCTTCTGCCTCTGTGTTCCTTGCCTTGGATAGCCTCCTTCAGCTCGATAACAGCCCTGGATCGTTGAAAGAACATAAGCATGTTACTAAGTTAACCCAAACCTCCACTAAAATATATGTGAATTACAAGTAATATGATTGATATTTCATTTCTAGACCTTTCTGTGTCATCTAGTTTGACCCCGAGATCACCAATTTCAGCTTCAGCCGTAATACTAACATTTCAACAAAATAAATATACTTGAACTAGAATTTCATTTCATGGTGAATCTTTCACCATGATACAAAGATTCTTAATCAGAAACAGAATGATAAAAATCATATAAGGGTAGGACCCATCTGTTGAAAAAAAATTTACTTGTTTTAAATTAGGACAAATAATAAACGAATACATATTAGCTTGGTCATTTCACTTTCACCCCACCCAGACAGCCTAAACAGGAAAAAATCCAAGTATTTCAGAAAACATGACAGCTACATTAGCATAAACTAACATGGCAGTCCCATTATCATACCTATCCCAAGTCTGTTTTTAGTGGAAATAAGAGATTTAGCTTCTTTTTTGGTACTTTCAGTCTCAGCTGCAAGGCATAGCATTAATATAAAAATTAGTAGCTCTTTTGAAATGAAGATACATAATAAATAAAGTAACTTGATGCCGTAGTTATTGATGTAAGCCTGCTGCAAGGTTTCTAAGAATGTCCCACCTAGAGTGGCAAAAAATAATGCAATGCCCACTATTTTTAAATCATATACTATTTTTTAAGATTACATCCATCAAGTTCACTTGACCTCGATGGCCATGGCGTGCACGAGGAAGAGGTAATCAAAACACAAGTGGGCAAAGGTAGATAAGCAAGAGGGTTGTGCTTTTGCTTCTTTACTTTGTTGTCTAAATCTTGTTAGAATACCCAAAATTTTCAGTGAGTTTCTGAATATATAAAGCAAAAGAATAAAAATTGTCAAGATACTGAGGATCTAATTTTTCAGTAAAACAACTAACTTATGCTTATAAAATATTAAAAAAATTTAACTCTCAATATATTATATGTGTATCCTTTGAAGAAGTACATATTATTCAATCACAAAATAAAAAATATATATGTACCGTGAGAAAAATGTTTGTTATTCTACTCTGTAAGAATGTATCCTATTACATCTAAAATATTCTCTTTTTTTATAGAATATTTTAGAGAAGCCCCCAATTCTGATGACTAACGATACACTTAAGCCAAGGTGATAACTTCGAACCAAAACCTACCCAGTAGATCGTAAACTCTTGTATCGATGGAACTAAAATAAAAAAGGGAGGGACTAGAGAGGCATCATTAGTCATAGCCTAAATACCGGTGCATAAAACCTCAACCTGTAGACCGAGTTCAAAACCCCTGTCCCTTCTGATCCATGTGATGTCAAAAAAAGGGAACAATAGTCTCAAAGCACTGAATGTACAGGGAACCTCGGAAAATGGTGATAACTCATATGAGAAACCTTTTTCTCCACCGCCTTATCATCGATTCCCGCTACCTTCTTCTTCTTCTCCTCCGCTGGCGTGCTCGACTTCTCTGTCACGCTCCTTATGACTCCACTAGTATGGTTTCCAACCAACGACACTCCAGAGGTGTCGCAGGCCGCGATTTGTCCAGCATGTGGCTGTTGGTTCTTGGTCGAAAAGCAGGGAAGACCAAAGCACTTGCCGAATCCGGCTTCAAAGGGGCTGAAGATCGACGTCTTCATTGTGTTTTGCTTTTGACCGAAGTAGACCGAACTATTGAATAGAGTGCTGTGCTCGTTGATGTTGATCCGCAAAGGGAAGAATTGAGGAGGGACAGGAAGGAAAAGAAAATCGTGTTGAACTCGAGTGAAGGGACGACGAGCTCGACTGAGAAGGAAATTGTCAGTTGGAGTTTTGTGTTTTGATCAGGTGGAAGACTGGGTCGGTTTATATAGGAAATTCTGGAAGACCGAGTCCAAAGCGGCTGCGCGGGCGGCTGCCTACGCGGCAATTTCCAATTTCGATTTGATACATTTCTTGACGGCCACGAATTTATTTATTTTGGAAATTTCATCAAATATGTCGTTGCATTTTTATTTAATTCATAATATGGCGCTATATTTTTTAAATTTCACGGTATAACATTCAATCTCATTTGATCAGATGGTATTATCTCATACTGAAAAATAAAATACCTCTATTATTAAAGTATGATGTTTTCTAATCAAAATTATATGTATTTTATTTACAAAAAACGTTAACTAATAACAACATTTGACATATTTAATTTTATTGATTCGTTTACGGTATATCTGTCTTGATAATTTTATAGCATATTTATAGTATATATATAACATAAATACCAACGTCTACATAAAACATAGAGTCTTACAAGGATTTGAACCCTACGGTTGATTTTAATAATAACAAAAATTATAAAACATAGAATAAATCATTTAAAATTTAATATATAAATATGTTTAGTTATTTAAAAAATTACCAACTATAACTTAAAATATTAAAAGTATTATAAAATTTAATTACCCACTTTATATATATATATGAGAATGAAAATTTAAAATGCAAAAAAAATTATAAAAAGTATTAGATAATATAGTATTAAGCTAAAATTTGACTAAAAATAGTAAAAGAATAATGATTTATTATCTTTAATATTGCTTTATATAATTTTAAAGTTTTTATAGTTATATATGTATATTTTCTTTGTACATCCAACCATTATATTATAAATTTAAAGTTATACTACTTTTATAGTTTTTAATATATATTATTAATTTTTGTGGTAGTGAATTAAAATATATAAAATAATATTATACAAAATTGAATTATCGTTCTCTTTACTATTTTTATCTTTTATTATTTTTGTAGTTTCCATATAATATTTAATTAGTTTTAATAATTATATAAATATGTTTTTTTCATTTTATACAACTTTTATCAATATATTAGTAAATTTAAAATTTTAATATTGTTATTAAGTTTATCAATACTTAGGTATTTATGGACTTTTGATGGTAACAAATTACGTATCTTATAAAATTACTTATCTTATAACATTTGTTAGCATTTAATTTATTTATTTCAATAAAATATTTTGTTACTATAAATTAAATTTTATAATTATAGTATACAAAATGATGAACGCAACGAACGTAGATAACTTAACTAACTTATATTGTAAAAAATGTCACACTGTCAAACATTAGTTTTCAAAACAGCTTCAAATATGCCACATTGCCAAACAACAATTTTCAAAACAACTATAGATATTCCTTCACCAAACAGGCAGCAATTTATGCCACAAATATACCAGATAAAACAGCCATCTAAATGTGACACAAATATACTACTACCTCTGTCCCGCCATAAGTGTCATGTTTGTTTTTTGGCACGCTTTTCCACTCCGATATTAAACATATAAGATAAAATAATTTTTAAAAATTAAATTGTACAATATATAGTTTTTCACCTAAGGATTATAAAATATAGATTTATAAAAATATATTATCTTACATGTTAAACTTTAAAGTCAAACGACACACTCAAATAGTAAAGTGGACACTACTCTTAGGACGGAGGAAGTACAAAACAACCATACCAAACAGAGCTGAAAACCGATTGTCGTTCTACTTTTTCTCTATTTTCTCTCATTTCTACACCATTCTCATCTATCTGAAAAAACCTTCCCCCCTCAATATCTTCGTCACCTTACACTTACTTACACCCGTGATTAGTGGAAGAGGTATAAAAAAAAAAGTGAAGATCCCAATTTAGGTGGCGTTCGATACCGGCAATTCGTCGGTTTTCAACAATTCGTGGGCATTAATCTACCTTTTTCCTTGGATTGGTCCACTCAATTTCGTGGGCATTAATCTGAAAAGCCAGCTCTAACATAACGCAGCAATACCCTGCGTTTGCTTTTTAATCTCTTCCTTCATCACATTTCGTACAACGTAAATTACTCATTTGCCCACATTTTTCATAAGTCAGCGTAAAAATGTTGACTCCTTTATGCCGGAGTACCCTTCTCTTTCATCATTGTAATTTGCATTCAATTTTCTCGCAACAACCAGTGATTAGCAGTTCCTCATCTTGTCTACTCGAATTTGGGGTAGATGACAATTGCCTCGTCGTTCTTGAATGTCCTTGTCTGCAGAAACATTCAACCCGCGTTCTTGTAAGTTCTTTGCCGCTTTCACTATTTTTCTCATACATTTGTTGCTGGGTACGTACTGATAATATCGTTGTTTCAGATTTGTTCGTTGATACTCCCCATTGTTGAGCTGGCTCCAGGTAATCGCAGCGTTTCCATTGCTTCCGGTTGGAATTGTTAAGATTCAGGCCAGAGAGAATGAAGCTCAGAAGTTGAGTTCAGGATGCTGGGGGCGGGAAGAGTACACGGGGACTGGGACTATTGTGATTTGTATGGGAATCATATAACTGCATGTCAATTACCAGTTGCGATGAAAACTAATTTTCTGAAATTTCTGAAACGAGGAATTGGAGAAGAAGAGGAAGAAAAGAAACAAAGCCCGTTGCTTTGTACGGATGTAGATGCGGGGTATACCAGTCTTTTTACATAAAACGACACTTTTGTACTTATCGCAGTCGTCGAACACCAACATTTGTTCTACACATTAATCTCCACGAATGGCCCACGATTCGTAGCCCATTAATCTGGACATTTATGAGCTCGCATTTTACCGCTCGTAATCGAACGGGCCCTTAGAGATCTTTGTAAAATAAGTCTTGCGCAAATTCTTTCTCTGCGGCTTCGCACGTGGGTGCAAATTAGTTGCTTAATTTGAGGGTTTCAATTAGTTAGTTGTGGGTCGGGTTCCTTTCTATACTTCAATAAAGAGATGTCAATCTTGACCTGACTCTGAAATCTGACCTGAAACTGGTCCGTAAAAAGTCGAGTTCGGGTTAAGATTTTGCAGACAGGAAAATGAGAGAGGTTGGAACTGGTGTATTTTAAACAATTGAGAAAGAAATTAATAACTCAAATATTCTCCGGGCTGCAAACAAAACCCGGTCGCAGTAGTATAGAAGACAGAAGCGGCCGGGTCAAACCGTGGGACTTATAGCGAAATAATATAGTACCTAAGCTTGTCACAAAAAGGGGGATAATTGACTTGTTTTTGTAAAGTAAACAACAGATTAAATTAACTGAGTGGAAGATAAATTAAACGGGACTCCGAGTTCGGGTTTATATAATCTGATTAATTATGCTATCTCTACCGGTTAATTATAATAGTTTGGCAAAATTTCCTGTTATTATCTTTAAAGACTAAATCCTAGACTTGAAAGATTCGTTTACCAGAAAATGCTCGATCTAATCTAGATTTGAGCAAAACACATGTAAACAGATTAAGTGCGAGGAAATATATTTTACATCTGAAATTACAAACTTATTTTATCAAAATAAGTTTTCCACAGATTTATCGATTAATTAACCTGTCTATTTATCACTGCTCTGATCAAAATAGACTTTGTAAAGCATTTTAATAAATTCATGAAATTTATTAAAATGGCGAGAGATAAGCTTTAATCGTAACAAACTGTATTTAATTAAACCGGTAAAAATATAGATTACATAATTATACAAACTATAATTACACCTTCACCCGGAGTAAATTCTCTTAGCCCACATAATTAAAAGACAGAATAAGAAGTAAAAGAAATCATCTCGGAAAGATAATTATTCAGCTCCTTTATAACTGCTAATATTTGGACAGAACAACGGTATGGGAATGGAATGTTTTTATGGGATGAGATGATGTGAGGATTTATGTGGACATTATGTAGATGAGATGTATGATTTTTGGAGAAAAAATGATGATTTTGTGGAGGAAAAATGGCATTAGTTTGAGGGTGGAATGAGATATGATTTAATGGAGGGTTATAGGTGTATTTATAGTGAAAATGGGGTAGAAATGAAGGGGGTGTCGGTGTGAAAAGATAAAATATAATTTATCTTTTCACACCCATGTCGATGCACCCTGATTGCTGTCAAAATAGACGTGTCCGAACCAGCGTCCGGACCAGCCTGGTTCGGACATGTCGATTTTTGTACGGGCGCGCTCCGCGTGTCTTGTCCGAATCAGCTCGTCCGGACGGTGGTTCGGACGATAATTGTTTTGCCTCTAAAATCTTCGTTTGAGCTCCGATTTGATCCCCGTTTGTTGCGTTGCGAAGCTTATGAAGTGTACTATGTGATTCCAAGACCTTTTTCTGCATTTGATACATAAAATGTATCAGTTCATATCAAAACATAAATCTAAGAGAATTCACATAGCAAGTGGGAAACATTACTTTAAAGTGTTGCAAATAATAAGGTAATTAAACCCTAAAAGTCTATATGTTTCGCACTTATCAAATTCTCCCACACTTATCTTTTGCTTGTCCTCAAGCAAATCTTTATGACAGAATCTTTAAACAAGTTAAATACAAAATAACCAAACAGGGAGAGCACAGAAAAGATTGCTACAAAACTTCTAGATTAAAGGGTACTAGAAACTTCTTTTTCTTTTCTTTTCTTTTCCTTTTTTCTTTTTTTTCTTTTTTTTAAGTTTTTGAAAAGAACCTTGAAATTATAAAAACGATTATTTTAAGAAGGAGAAGTAGAACCATAAGAATCCAGTTTTTAACCCTGAGCCAATCCACTATTTTCTTTCACATTTCCTGAAACGACAAGGGGCATGAAGTAAAATCATATTCCATTATACCTTTCAATGCCACATACACATGATCCATAATGAAGTTTTTATCATTTAAGTACATAATGCAAAGATACTTCGATTGAAGTTTAATTTTCTTTCACCTCAGACTTTTCTTTCCACCCTTGTAGCGGTTTTGGGTCAACTATCCCAGATATAAAGTACCTTAGGTAGCTAGGTGATAAAACACCCCAAAGAACTTAATAACCGAGTGGACGAGGCCTGCTTAGGTTTAGAATATGCCTGTTTGGATCAGAGGAGTACCTTGCCCTGTTCTTTTTCCACCTTTTCATTCCAATTCAAATCCAGGCTCAAAGCTAAAAACAGGGCTCAAATGATAATTATTCTTAAATTTTAAGCAATTTCTAATCAGAATAAATTTTAAAATGGTTGAAAATTTTTAGTACCCCATAATGTTTGTAGGCTTGCAATATTTCCTCTATGGCTCCCTTTTTGACTATTTCAAACTTAACAAATTTAAACAAATTATCAAAAGAGAAAACTTAAGAACAAGCTACGAGGGTACGAGTACTCCCCCACACTTAAGCTCAAGCATTGCCCTCATTGCGTAGAAAGAATTAAATTAACAGGGCAATGCAATTTGTACAAGGAAATTATACGAATAAAAGCAAAAGGGAATATGAAATATCAGAAGAGAAAGAGTGTACTCCCCAGAGTTCGTAGAGTGTGCAGAGCTCCCCCACACTTGAGTGCAGTTGTAGAATTACATGAAATGTACCTGTAAAGAATATTCTACACAGCCAGAAGAACTCAAGTAAAACCCGCATTTTATTATAACATATAAAAGGGAAATATAGTACAAAAGAGAAAACAACATAAAAGGAAAGGCAAAGTATAGATAGTGGGTTGCCTCCCACCAAGCCGCCCGGGTTTAACGTCTCTAGCTAGACCCATGCACTTCATTTTCCCAGATCAAAGATGAAAGTTGACATTGACGTTAACGGGAAAATGAAATAGCTAACAATCAGGATCGAACCACCTGGATCAAAACAAAACATTACATCAACAATTAAATTAAGAAAATAATTACTCCATAAAACCTGGTTTTTTAGGAGATATTGTTGGTAACGGGTCTCAAACAGTAGACCAGGTGCTGACTGTTGCTCTCCCTCAAATTGGAGGATGAAGACATCCTCCTTCTGTAGGTGAGGCTCATAGAAAGAACGTTGATCGATATCATCTTCAGAGAAAATTGATTCTTCGAAGGTGATAGTGGCGTTTTGTTTGGATGTTCTGGCGGGAGCGAGCATTTCCTCCTCTTCATTTTTGAGGATGTAACTATCCTCATTTTCTGGGTATAGCACAGAGAAGGAGGGAAAATAACGATAATTGACTTCAGAGGGAGGAGACTCCATGAAGTTGAGGTAGAAGCTATCCTCTGATGGCTTGTCTTCAAGCTCAAGCAGAAGGTTTGATGTTGTTTGCTCAGGTTCGAACGGGGGTGATGATAGAGAGTAACTCAAATCCTCAGTAAAGTTGTACACTATATGAACCATTTCGCTCTCCGGTTGCTGTGATGCAAGGTTTAGTGAACCTTCCATCATTTCATTTATCTCAACTAATTTGGCATAGAGCTTCAGTTGGTTCATGTCGAGGTATTCTTCCTCAGCTCGCTGTTCCACTTCATGGACCATTTCACTCTCTAGTTGTTGCTCCCTTTGAGCTAGTGTGATGGGCTGGTCCACTACATAAATTGCGTTTGCATACTCTTTTGGATTTGGATTGGTTTGTGAGGGGAGTTGGCCAGGAGGTCTTTGTTGGATGAGAAGTTGTTGAATTTGGGACTGCAAGGCTTTTTGGTCTTTACGAAGGGTTGTGACTTCATCTTGCGTGTCTCGGGTCTTACTCATCATTGCTTTAAACATCTCCTGCATTTGGGACATTCCAGAGTCGGGATTTGAAGGTTGTTGAGTCTGTCGGCTTGAAGAAGCATCATTACCATAAGGCGGTTGCTGATACTGCCTTTGGCCTCCTTGAAAATTGGGGTGCATGTTGTGCTGCCATGGTTGTCTGTACCCTTGATTGTTACCAACAAAGTTTGCTTCCTTTGCTGCATTTAATTCTTGTAATTGGGGGCATTTTTCATAATCGTGTGGCCCACCACATTGCGTACAAGAAACATCAGGAGATGATAGGGATAGAGGAGCATAGCCTGGAGGGGTTGTTGATGATCGGGAAGTCATCGACTTTGCTTGTTGGGGGTAGGAGTTCATGGACATCTGCTCAACTACTTTCTGCAGTGTGCTTACTTTTGTTGCCTGCTGGGCATTGCTCTCCATGAGTTGCTCATGGCTTTTCATCAGCCGGGCAAATTTGTTGTCACTCTCCCCTACTTGGTATAAACCTGGAGTGCCGCCTCTTGATCCGCCCGTGGCCCAGTCTCTGATCTCTTCACAGAGGGACTCTATCCCATTCAGAAACTGTTTTCCTGGCTTTTTCAGAATGTCAGCACCTAAAGAGGATAGTACCATTGTTTTGCACGGACCGATTAAGCCTTTGTAGAACAATTGTGATACTTGCTCTTTCGTGAGACCATGGTGAGGACAAGTAAGTAGTAGTCCTTTGAAACGGTCCCAAGTTTCACAGATGTTTTCCGACCCTGGCTGCTTGAAATTATAGATTTCAGCAATCATTTCCAACGTTCGGCTCGGGGGCAGGAATTTGTCGTAGAACTTGGTGGCCATTTCATCCCAAGTACCAATGGTACTTGGTGTAAGACTGTGATACCACTTACTCGCATTTCCCGTCAGGCTGTGAGGGAATAATGACAGTCTTGCGTACTGGAGTACTGTGTCGGTCGCAGTTAGACTGTTGGCATGCTGCAAGAACTTGGTAACATGTAGCAGAGCTTCGTCAGGACTGGAGCCATCGAACATCCCTAACTCCTTTACGCATCGGATCTGATGATATGGCTTTAGCTTTTGCCACTCATCGTATTCGGATGGGGTAAGGTGGGGAAGGATGATGGCAGGCTGTTGTCCTTGATTAGACGGCTTGTTGATGTTACGAACTGTAGCGGGTGTTGATGACATATCTGCTTCCTGGTTTGATTCTATCTCCGTGGTGGTTATGTTTTGTTGAGATCGTCTTTGCCTCAAAGTGCGCAGAAAGGTTCTCTCGATCTCAGGGATGTAGCTACCTGTATGATTGTTAAAATCGTCCGGAAGGCTTTGTGATCGAGTAACAGGCATTCACCACTCAAAACAGCAAAAGAAACTTGTGATGTTATAAAATAAATAAAAATGGAAAGAAATAGGGAGGGGGAAAAATTAAACAGTTAAACAGAAATAATTCGAAAATTAAGAACTATTTTTCTTTTTTTTAGAGTAAGTTAACCGAAAATAAATAAACAAAAAGAAATTAAAATAAATGCAGATTAAGTAAATAAAAACAGTAAAATAAAATAAAGAACAGGACAGAATTAAATAGCAAAAATTTAAATGACAAGGGAATTAAAATGACAGGGAAAATAAAGGACTGGAATTTAAATTACTGAATTTAAATGTTAGTAATTAGTTGACAGAAATTAAATGACAGAATTTAAATGTTAGAAGTTAGATTACAGAATTTAAATGACAGAAATTTAAATGTTAGGAATTAGTTTACTGAAAGTAAATGTTAGAAGTTAGATTACAGAATTTAAATGACAGAATTTAAATGTTAGGAATTAGTTTACTGAAATTTAAAGGACAACGGAAATTTAAATAACTGGAAATTAAATGACAGAAAATTTAAATGACTGAAAAATAAATAACTGTAATTAATACGGTATTTAAATTGCTGGAAATTAAATGACAGAAATTAATAGAAATAAAATAAACAACAACATAATAGTATAAACAGAATATTATAATATAACAGGTGAATTATCCGGGGCTTAGGGACTAGAATAAATCAAGTCCCCGGCAATGGCGCCATTTTACAGACAGGAAAATGAGAGAGGTTGGAACTGGTGTATTTTAAATAATTGAGAAAGAAATTAATAACTCAAATATCCTTCGGGCTGCAAACAAAACCCGGTCGCAGTAGTATAGAAGACAGAAGCGGCCGGGGTCAAACCGTGGGACTTATAGCGAAATAATATAGTACTTAAGCTTGTCACAAAAAGGGGGGATAATTGACTTGTTTTTGTAAAGTAAAACAACAGATTAAATTAACTGAGTGGAAGATAAATTAAACGGGACTCCGGGTTCGGGTTTATATAATCTGATTAATTATGCTATCTCTACCGGTTAATTATAATAGTTTGGCAAAAATTCCTGTTATTATCTTTAAAGACTAAATCCTAGACTTGAAAGATTCGTTTACCAGAAAATGCTCGATCTAATCTAGATTTGAGCAAAACACATGTAAACAGATTAAGTGCGAGGAAATATATTTTACATCTGAAATTACAAACTTATTTTATCAAAATAAGTTTTCCACAGATTTATCGATTAATTAACCTGTCTATTTATCACTGCTCTGATCAAAATAGACTTTGTAAAGCATTTTAATAAATTCATGAAATTTATTAAAATGGCGAGAGATAAGCTTTAATCGTAACAAACTGTATTTAATTAAACCGGTAAAAATATAGATTACATAATTATACAAACTATAATTACACCTTCACCCGGAGTAAATCCTCTTAGCCCAACATAATTAAAAAGACAGAATAAGAAGTAAAAGAAATCATCTTGGAAAGATAATTAATTCAGCTCCTTTATAACTGCTAATATTTGGACAGAACAACGGTATGGGAATGGAATGTTTTTATGGGATGAGATGATGTGAGGATTTATGTGAACATTATGTAGATGAGATGTATGATTTTTGGAGAGAAAATGATGATTTTGTGGAGGAAAATGGCATTAGTTTGGGGGTGGAATGAGATATGATTTAATGGAGGGTTATAGGTGTATTTATAGTGAAAATGGGGTAGAAATGAAGGGGGTGTCGGTGTGAAAAGATAAAATATAATTTATCTTTTCACACCCATGTCGATGCAACCTGATTGTTGTCAAAATAGACGTGTCCGAACCAGTGTCCGGACCAGCCTGGTTCGGACATGTCGTTTTTTGTACGGGCGCGCTCCGCGTGTCTTGTCCGAATCAGCTCGTCCGGACGGTGGTTCGGACGATAATTGTTTTACCTCTAAAATCTTCGTTTGAGCTCCGATTTGATCCCCGTTTGTTGCCTTGCGAAGCTTATGAAGTGTACTATGTGATTCCAAGACCTTTTTCTGCATTTGATACATAAAATGTATCAGTTCATATCAAAACATAAATATAAGAGAATTCACATAGCAAGTGGGAAACATTACTTTAAAGTGTTGTAAATAATAAGGTAATTAAACCCTAAAAGTCTATATGTTTCGCACTTATCAAATTTTTGACCCGAAAATCGAGTTCGGGTTGGGTCATTGAAACCCGTTTCAGATTCGGGTTGAATCTGTCAACCCGTATCTGGAAAAAAATGTAATTAAAATAAAAAATATGTTATATTTAATGACTTAAATTAGTGTTTAATGTTTTATTTATGACAAATAAACATTTAATCTGTAACTTATCATTAAACATAGTATATAATGATTAATTAATATTAAAGTATTATGTTTAATTATTAAATAATCCAAAATTTTAAAAATAAAATAAAATTTTAAAAATCAGGTCAGGTTCGAGTCAACCCGCTCTAAGTTCAGGTTGAAGAAAGGTAACCCGCTTTGGGTTCGGATCGAATTCGGATTGAGCTTAACCCGACCCGAAACTTGATGTTGACACCCTACTTCCATACAAGTCAAAGACTGAAAGAAATCATTTTTGTTATATATTTGTTTTCTGAAAGAAAACAATTTGGGGTTCTGTATGTCGAATGCTCGGAGGCCTATATCGGACGAAGTGATTGAGTGCACACATTTGGGGTTCCCTAGTGTTTGTGCCTTTGATTTGATGAATCTCGATCAATATCAACTTCTAGATATTACTTGATCAATGATTTGTTCTGTCTCGTTGTTTATTATTATTTTCTCCCTCTTTAATGGTATCTATTTTGCGCTTATTATAAATGTCAATTTATATATACATGTATATATTATATACTAGATGTGAGATATAATGTCAGTAATTAATATCACGTGAGATAGCACCAAAAATCGTTACCAGGTACTACCCCGCAATGGAATTAGAACACGCTTGTACGCGCCTTCCCTCTCCCTGAAATTTTAGGGCTTCTTCCTCTCGAAGAAGTTTTACGGTGAAAATTTAGACCGATTTCGATATCATCAGCGGGAGTAGATTACACTGGTGGCGATCTTGGTCTTCGCTCCATCTCTCTGGCAAACCAACTAGATAGCAAAGGAACTGGATGCGCAAGTAGGTTCAACAATTAAGATGAGTTTCACATTCAAGGCGATGAGTACTGACGGGGAAATTAGTAAGGTAGTCAAGAAGAAGAGAACAATCTTGGATTGGGAAATAGAGAAGCCAGTTGAAGTAGTTAATGTTCTTGCAATGGAGATAATGGGTTCGACGAAGGAAAAAGAAAGTCAAAACTTGCTGAGATACCGAGAGATTTTGACAGAAAAGCAAGATTTCTCCAAAAAGAAGAATCAGACGAAGAATTTTCATATTGTAAAGAACTATGTTGTGATGACGAGGGGAAGGATGAGGATCCCCTCGGCCAAGCGATTTCCCTACCGAAAGAAATCATCCACGAAATCAAGGAAAAGTGGAGCAATGCAGTCATAATTAAAGTTTTAGGTAAATCTTTCCCTCTTTCTATCATCACTGAGAGGCTATCGCAACGATGGAGGACCAAGGGTTTATTTGATATTCTAGCGTTAGGGGATGGGTATTTTACGGTCATGTTTGAACTCAGAGAAGACAGAGATATGGCCGTATATAGAGGCCCTGGAAGATTGTAGATAGGTATCTTACTGTTATTGTTAGGAAATGGGTGCGAAATTTTGACACTAAATCTGAAGCATTGGTAAACCTGGATGTTTGGATAAGATTCCCTGATTTGGGACTAGAGTATTTGAGAAAGGAATGCTTGAAAGAAATTGGGAACAAAGTGGGCAAAGTTCGCAAGATAGATCTTATCAGAACTAGATTGGGGTGCGCAGTTATGGGGCGAGTTTGTGTTTGTCTGGATCTGACTAAACCTCTGATTGGAAGGTTTAAACTCCATAAAAAGATTCATAGAATTGTATATGAGGGTATCCACCTATTGTGTTTCAATTGTGGTTGCTTTGGACACCAAAAAGTAGATTGCCCACTATTGAAGGATGTCACGGCGGTGATCAATGAAGGGGGTTACAAGGTGGTTCAAAATGTAAAGGAAGAAGACAGTCCTCACCTCTCGGATAACTTTGGGCCATGGATGAAGGTGGTTAGGAAGAGAAATTCTGGTGCAAAGAACGATCTGAATGCAAACCGTAGGAAAGGTTCCCCTCTTACAAATCAGAGAATGAGAAATTATAATCAAGACAATACTGCACCTAATAGGTTTGAGGTGCTGGATGAGGATGGAGGTGGAGGGATAAGGCATGCGCCTCTGGAGGATAGTACATCCAAGAGTCCAAAGAAGGACAGCAATACAACAGTTCATGAAAAGGAGTCTTCATCTGGAGCAGGCCAATCAGATGAGCCTGCGTCCAAGGAGCGAGAACTGGTTCCTCCCACCATTAAGAATCTGATTGTAGAACCAACTAAGTTTTCTAACCAGATTAATATTCTTGATTGTGTGCTTGAGAAGATGATTAATTGGATATTCATGATATGGTAGTCAATAAGGCATGCTCTGATTTGGATATATCTGATGACTTAGGGGTAGGAGGGTCTAATTAGTAGTTTCTATTCTAGTTAATCTGTTTGTCTATGACTAACCCTTTTAAAACTCTTTGCATGGAATGTTAGAGGTGCTGGAAAATCAAGTTTCTTACCTTCTATTAAGGATTTGATTCATAAGTACAAACCACATGTGTTTGTTTTTGTGTGAACCTCGTATTAGTGGTACTGTTGGAATGAATGTGGCTGATAAAATTAATTTCCCTAACATGTTCATTGTTGAGGCTGCTGGCTTCAGTGGTGCCTGTGGTTGTTTTAGGATAATCAAATCTCTATTAATGTTCTGACAAACAGCAATCAATTTATCCATATCAAGATAAGTTCTGGTAATTTTAATTCCATGGCTACTTTTGTCTATGCTAATCCCTCTAATAATAGTAGGATTGTGCTTTGGAATGAACTTTCAAATTTAAATGTTAAACCTGATGAACTCTGGTTTATTACTGAGGATTTTAATTCCATCCTTTCTCTTCAGGACAAGAAAGGGGGAAATAGAGTTATTACTAGGGGTAGCTTAGCCTTTATTGACTAGTTTCATGAAAGCAGCCTTATAGACCTCCCTTCTAAAGGTAATAGATTTTCCTGGACCAATAGATCTATTTTCGTTAAGCTGGATAGAACCTAGTGTCCCATAACTGGTTTGACAATTATCCTCATAGTTGGATTGAGATCCTGACCAGAACTTCCTCTGATCATAGCCTCATTCTATCAGTTTTCTATAAAAACATGCCTAGTCACATCTCTAGTAAACATTTCCTTTATTAGGTGGCTTGGGCCACTCACGAGGGATATAGCCAGGTGGTTAACTCTAACTGGAATAAGGACCTTTCCCTCAACCAGAACTTAAGTAATCTTAGTATTGCCCTAAACAGATAATAAAGAACAATTTGGTAATATATTCCAAACAAAAAATAGGCTTTGGGCTAGACTTAATGGTATTTAGAAACACCTTGAAATGTATCAGTCTCCCTTCTTTAGGAAGTTAGAAAAAAGATCTTCAAAAGGAATATGAAAATACCCTTCTCAGGGAAGAACTTCTTTGGTTTCAAAAATCCAGAGAAAAATGGGTTATGTTTGGAGACAGGAACACTACCTATTTCCATTGAAAGGTCAAGATTAGAAGAGCTAAAGCCAAAGTCCTCCAATTTGATGATTGTAATGGTAATTCCATTAAGGGGCTGGAAAACCTTAAGAACCTAGCTATGGAATACTTTAAAGCCCTTTTCAATCAGGATCAAATTAATACCTCCTTATCTTCATGCCATGATTTCCCTCTAATTAACTTAGAATTGAAAGAATTATGTGCTTATATCCCCTCCTTAGATGAAATTAAGGATGTTGTCAAGAATATGGGAAGTTTCAAACCGCCCGGGCCGGATGGTTTCCATGCCTGGTTCTACAAGAACCATTGGGACATAGTCAAAGATAAAGTTCTTACTTTGGTTTTGGAGGTCTTCACAAGTAGTAGTATACTATAAAACATTAACTCTAATCTCCTTTGTATCATTCCCAAAGTTAATCCCTCCTAAATATGAAACATTTCAGGCCAATTGCCTTGTGTAATGTGTCCTATAAAATTATCTCTAAGTTAATTGCGAACAAAATCAAACCTTTCTTACCTGATGTGATTTCTCCCCTTCAAAGTAGCTTTGTGTCTGGTAGGCATATTCAGGATAACCAAATCATCATGCAAGAAGTTGTGCATTCTGTAAGGAAAACTAAGAGCATGGAGGGTTGGGCCATTTTGAAAATAGATTTAGAAAAGTCTATGATAGCCTACCCTGGGCTTTCATTAGGAATACTCTCAACTACCTTAATCTCCCCCCTAATTTTGTCAAACTAATTATGTCTTGTGTCAATTCTTTAGTATGAGAATCCTGTGGGAAGGATCCTAATCTGATAGCTTCAAACCTTCCAAAGGGCTTAGGCAAGGAGACCCATTATCCCCTTATCTTTTTGTGCTTTGTATGGAACGTCTCTATCATCTTATAGAGCAGGCCATCATTGGTAAGGATTGGATACCAATCAAACTAAGCAAGAGTGGTCCCTACCTCTCACATCTGTTCTTTGCGGATGACCTTATTCTTATGGGGAGTGCATCAATGAGTAATATTAAGACCATAATGAGTATTTTATCTAATTTTTGTGAGATGGCTGGTGAGAAAGTCAATTTGTAGAAATCTACTATCCTATTCTCTAGCAATGTGAGTGCTTCTAAGAAAATTGAGATTAGTAAGCATATAGGTATACCGGTTGCAGATAATTTGGGAAAATATCTAGGTCTCAATTTAAGTTATGGTAGGAGCCAAACAATTCAGTTTGAAGATCTCATAGATAAAGTGCTAGTTAAATCGGTTCTGAGTGTTATCCCCACTTTTAATATGATGTGTCAAAAAATCCCAGTTTCTGTTTGTCAAAAGCTAGATAAGATCAATAGAGCTTTTCTTTGGGGTCACAAGGACAGAGAGAGGAAACTCCATACCATCTGACGGGAGAAAATATGTAGACTAAAAAAAGAAGGGGGGCTAGGGATCATAGAAGCTCAGCTGATGAATAAAGCATGCCTTTCTAGATTAAGCTGGAGGCTGCTCAATAACCAAGATGGCTTATGGGTTAAGATTCTCATGAATAAGTATAAAAATCCTGACACCAGAAATGGCTCTTGCACTTGGAGAAACATTAAGGGATCTAGGGAAATCATAGAGAAAGGGGCCAAGTGGAGACTTGGGAATGGTAAAACCATTAAGTTTTGGAAGGATAAATGGCTCATGGATAACCCTCTAAGTAGTTATGTAAATCCAAATACAGCTGTGAACATTATTGTTCTGTGGCTGAGATGTGGGATAATGCTAGAGGCAGGGAAGTTTATCAGGGGAAGTGGGATTGTTTAGCTGATAAACTTCCCCCACATATTCTTTAATCATATCCCTGGAAAAGCCATTTTCGAGGATGGTCCAGATGATTCTATTATTTGGAATTGTGGTAGGGTGAGCTGACTGTTTCTTCAGCTTACGAGCTCTTAAGAAGTAAATCGGAGGGAACAACCTATGGAATCTGATTTGGAAAGTCAGAGTCCCTGAAAAAATTAAAACTTGTTTATGGTTGATTGCGCTTGATGGGTTAAAGAGCAAGCAACTACTATTTTCACGTGGTCTCTCATTAAATTATAATTGTGATGCTTGTGGGCAAAGAGAGGACTCTTTACATGTGGTTAGAGATTGTTCTGTTAGCCATAAAGTGTGAAGGTTCTTGCATCCAAACAACTCGATTGTTGACTGCGGGAATAATGGTAATGTACAGAGCTGGTTAACATCTAATTTAAGGAATTCTTTACTTCCAAATTTCTGTAAAGTTTACTGGCCACGGGCATTAGTTGCTACTTGTTATACCTTGTGGATACCTTGTGGTTCTGGAGAATAGTAAGTTCCATAATAATCTTTCAGAGATAGATGTTCCTACTAATCTACTTATCTCTAAATTACAGGTGTTGCTGCATACTCCCAAAGTGGAACCGTTACAGATCAAGGTGAAGAGGGACTTGTTGTCGCATTGGGTTCCCCCTCCAGCAGGCTGTATCAAAATCAATGTGGATAGAGCTGTCTCGATTCACGACAAGGCTGCTGTTGGAGGAGTGGGTAGAGATAATAATGGATGATGGGTTGGAGGTTTCACCCACGACTTGGGTAACTTGAGCGTTTTGGAAACTGAAATTTGGGCAATTTTGGATGGGTTACGCTTGGCTGAATCTTCCGGCTACACCAACATCATCATAGAAACGGACTCGCTCGAGGTAGTGGAACTGCTAAATAAACGAAGGAAAAACTCTCACCCATGTGAGAACCTACTTAGAACTTGTGATAGGAGTAGAGCTAAGTTAGGTAGATGTATCATCTCCAAAATTGAAAGGGATGCGAACAGAGTAGCTGATCATATTTCTAAGCTAGCGCTAGATAGTCTTCAATCCTTTGAGGAGATTCCCTATCCCTCTAATCAGAGTTTATCGCTTTTATATCTTGATGTAAACCATGATCCGATTGATTAGTCTAATATTCGTTCTTCATAAAAAAAAAGTCATACCTATACAAGTTGTGCCTATATGTAAAGTCACAATCCTAGCTAGAGTAGTAGTCATTGAAGTCACTTCCTAATATTATAAATAGGGGTTGTTGTAAACAATTTTGACAAATTATCAATCAATCAAATATATTTCATATCTCATCTATCTATCATATCTTTCCCTACACTATAACTGGACTGTGCATATTTGTACTGGGTCTGGCCGTATTATTGGGCCTTTACCCCTGACCTCATCTTACAGGTGTGTCTTTCATCAAACAAATAAGGTTGTGGACCAACTGTCAAGGCTCAAAAATTAGCTATATAACTCCAGCCATATTACATATACACTGATAATAATAATAATAATATAATAATAATAATAATAATAAACAACAATAATAATAAATCAGGGTTTGACGGGTATTTAATTGCACCCAATGTACAATATTTGATAAGCCTCTCCTCTCTTGTGTGATTTTAATAGACAAAAAATAAAATAAAATAAAGCCTCTCCTATGTACATATAGAAGAAGCAAAAACAAATAGCTACTAAGAGATTGGACTAATTAGAGTAATCGTTTGCGCTTGACAATTCTTTCACCTATGACAGCGGCCCATTTGGCCCTGTTTCATATTTGTCTCAGTACATTTCTTTTCTTTTTTTTGAATCGAGTGTCTCAGTACAGCTTGATTTTTTTTTTTTTTTTTTGAAAAAGATCAGTACAGCTTGATTTTGATTCTACACAAGATTTATTTATCGCAATTAGCTACACCTTATTATAGCCAGTGCTACATCACGTACGCGCTACTCTTTTTTTTTTTTTCATTTTTTACTTTTTTTATTAGTATTACAGATCGCACGTGACGTTTTTTTTTACACTTTTATGATTTTGAACACGCGACAGACATGTATTCCTTTTTTTCTATTTTTTTAAAAAGTTTTTTAATCACAAAATCTTTTAAGTTATTATAACTTTTAATATATAGGTTCAAAATGTAAAAAAATTATATCATTGTTCATATAAATTCAAGCTCTTCAAAATAAGACCAGTCATGGATATGTTTTGACAACTTTTAAAAAAATTATTTTTACATGTATAATGCACAAAACGTAAAAAAACTTGTACATATGGTCATACAAACCTGTACAAATGTTCATTAAAACATGTACATCCACACGCCCTAAACCCGCTACCACAAACCCTTAAAATGCCTTCGACGTTTTTTTAGCTATCTTAGGGTGGGTTTTGGGGTGTTTTGGGGGGTAGGGTAATCTATTTGGAATTTGTTTCATACTTTATATTGTAGCAACTAACTCGACAGGTTTTTAGGTTTGTGGTAGCGGGTTTAGGGTCGTTAGACCCTAAACCCGCAACTGCAAACCCTAAAAATGCCTTTGACGTTTTTAGCTATCCTAGGGTGGTTTTGGGGTGTTTTGGGGGTAGGGTAATCTATTTGGAAACCGTTCTATACTTTACATTGTAGCAACTAACTCGACAGGTTTTTAGGATTTGTGGTTACGGGTTTAGGGTCTGCCACTACAAACTCTAAAAATGTCTTCGACGTTTTTTAGCTTTCCTATGGTGGGTTTTAAGATGTGTGGGGTTAGGGTAATCTATTTGGAAGCCGTTATATACTTTAATGTGAGGATGTATGTACATATTTTAATGTGAGAATGTACATGTTTTAATGTGACGATGTACATGTTTAAATGTGAGAATGTACATGTTCTTTAATGAACATATGTACATGTTTGTATAGCCATATGTACATGTTTGTATGACCGTCTGTACAAGTGTTCTTCCTTATATGTATATGTTTTAATTTAAGAATGTACATATTTAATGATTCATACAGGTTTATATGACTATCTATATGCTTTTAATGTGAGGATGTACATGTTTTAGTGAACATTTGTACAGGTTTGTATGACAATCTGTACAAGTTTTCTTTTACGTTCTGTGTTCCATACATGTAATTTTTTTTTAAGTTGTCAAAATATATCCATGACTGGTCTTGTTGTGAAGAGCTTGAATTTAGATGAACAATGATATATTTTTTTCATTTTGGACATATATATTAAAAGTTACAATAATTTAAAGTTTTTATGATAAAAAAGAAAAAAATAAAAGAAAAGAAAAGACGCGACACGCCGGACGGGAGTGTTAAAAAAAAAAAACTGACGCATGTAGTCAAAACTGAGCTAAAAAACGTAGACCCTAAACCCGCTACCACAAACCCTAAAAACATGTCGAGTTATTGTGATGATGTACAAGTTTTTATGTGTGGATGTACATGTTTTAATGCACATTTGTACAGGTTTGTATGACCATCTGTACAAGTTTTTTTTACGTTTTGTGTACTATACATGTAAAAATATTTTTTGTAAAGTTGTCAAAACATATCTATAACTGATCTTGTTTTGAAGAGCTTAAATTTATATGAATAATGATATATTTTTTTCCATTTTGGACATACATATTAAAAATTACATTAATTTAAACATTTTAAGATTTTTAAAAACAGAAATTAAAAGCATAAAAAAAGAAAAAAAAATCAACACCGAACGCGCGTTGCTAACGAAAAAAAAATAGAAAGGGACATGTGTAGCCAAAGATGGCAACCTGTAGCCAAGAATCTGCTCAGGCTCCATTAATATCTATATATACTTTTACATTACACACACACGACGGGACCATATGTACATACATATACCTGAATCAATCAAAAAGCTTTCCGTATTCTTAACATTATCGTGATCTCGATCTGTCAAAACTCACCGAAAATATGAAAGACAAACCCTTTTGCAACAAATCAAAACATCGAGCATAAAATAAGAGGTAGTACAGAAACATAAAACAAGATCGTTGATTAGTAGTAATTGATTGTACATAATCAATTAATACTCCATCGTTGATCGTTCTCAACTCAACCACGAGTGTGATTAATTACTTGCTCCGCCTTGATCCGCCTCCCGCTCCACCACCAATGCAACAAGCAAGTCAGCAAAAGCCTCAACAATAAACTTATGAGTTTCCTTGGGATTAAGCTGGAGATAGCAAAGAAGAAGCTCATGCAAGCTATTCCAGTTCTCACTTACATCCACATCATCAAGACCGTAAGCCTCCACTACCTCCTCCATCGACCTGCGGAAATCTAGGTACGGGTCTGGGGAAAATGTCTGTACGGCCTCCACCGCGGCAGTAGTAAAAGTGGTAATTTCCTCCTTTGGCGTAGAGTAGGATGAGGAAGACGCGGTGTGGGAGCTTGAACCGGTGGTGGGGTCTGCAGTAGCGGACGATGAGGAGGAAGGTGTGTGAGCTGGAATCGATGATGGAATTGGACCGGCCTGGACAGGAGAAGAAGAACCGGTCAGAAGCGTAAATGATTGTGAAGTCTGGTGTTGTTGATCCTAATATGCTTATAGTGTCCATGTCCATGTCGTCGTTATTGTCCTCATACTCATTTATGGTGGTGGAAGTGGAGGTGGCGGTGGCTGAAGTAAGATCGGGATCTTTATGGGTAGCGGGCTGGCCGTCGGATGAAGTAGCGGTGGAGGACGTGGTGGTCTGTGGGATGCTCTGAATGAAGCCTTCATCTTCATTGCCGGCGCGCGCGCGATTGGTGGTTTTAGTGGTGTTAGAAGTAGTAGTAGAAGGTAACAAAGTTGGTCGTTTGATCATGAAGAAACGGAGGTTGATGTTCTTGCGGCGCAAAGTTGGCATGA
This sequence comes from Limonium bicolor, assembly GCA_023374045.1. Lineage (NCBI taxonomy): Eukaryota > Viridiplantae > Streptophyta > Magnoliopsida > Caryophyllales > Plumbaginaceae > Limonium > Limonium bicolor. The sequence continues at coordinate 108,553,040 of CM041777.1, read as the reverse complement.
AATCTTCCTTCTCTCCCTCTCTGATGGCCGCTTATTAGAATACTACTTGATGGTCTATTTGGAAGCTAACACGACAAAGAATCCCCAATACTAAACTGAGATGAACACAATATAGTGACAAGCTAGCGGATCCTTTAAATAGCAAAAATTTGATTTATATTATGTTGAGGATACCCAAAATTAATTTGTATGGTACGATTGTGTAAAAAAGAATAGGAAATAAACAAAAGGAGGACCGATACACTAGGGATAGTTATACTGAACTCGTTCGTCAGTCGGGTTTTCACTTCGCACAGTTGGAAATTCAAAAAACTTTACGATTTTGCCCTTACCCTTAAACTCTCCTATATATACACCTTTACCCTCTATTATCTCTCCACAAAATTTCAAACTCTCAAACTCTCTATCTCTCTAGAATTCTCTCTGACTTCTCTCTAGAAGCGGTAACCGGAGCGGTAGCGAGAGGAAAGCCGGTGCTCAAGTCATCATTCTGTTAGTACGATCTGCAAAATCAGGTTCTTTTCTGTCATAATTTACAGTTTTTTAGCGTAGAATAGCAGTAAAAGTAGCAAAATTAGCAGAAAACAGTAGACGAATTCGGAAACGGGGGAGGAAGAACAGCCGGCGCAGGCGCCGGCAACATGGTGCGCGCGCGCGCGGAGTGTGGGTGCGCGCAGGCGCGGGGTGGATGGGACGCGCTGGCGCGCAGAGGAAGACAGGGCGCGGGCGCGGAGGAAGGAGGCGGCGCGGGCGCGGCGGAGCCGGAGGCGGCGCTGGCGCCGGTGATTCGCGGTGCGCGCGGGCGCGCGCTGTCGGGAACGCTCGGGGCTCGTTTTTTGCTGTTTTGTTATATAATTGGTCGTTTTTTACATTGTATACCTCTATTATGCGTGTTTTAATCAGTTCCAGGATTTGTATGAATTTGTTTTTGACGTTGAACTACTGAGATGCATGTATGACCGGTATTGACTAACCTCGACCGGTCTTGACTAACTGTAAAAATAGTATGACTAAATTCTACGGTAAACAACAGATGGCGGGAGGAAAAGGCAAGGGTTTGCTTGGTAGGTTCGGTCTGGGTAAGGGTAAGACGATTTCCGACCGAGGCGAGAGCTCATCACACCCTCGTGTGACCGGGCCTGATGCTGCTGCTACAGAGAGGAGGCGTACACAGTACGCTACAGCTTCGTCGAGGAAGCGTAGGGAGCTTGAGTTTCTACGAGCCCGTGAGGAGAGGTTGCGGGCGGAGTATGAGCTGGATCAGGGGGAGGAGGAGGAGGAGCAGGGGGAGGAGCAGGAGGTGGACCAGCTACATGGTGTGGATCTGGACTCATTGATCGGCGATGGGACGCTGGTCGTGAGGTCTGATAGTCCTGCTTGGCCTACTCCTCCACAGAGGGGGACCGGAGACGCACGTCATGGCGAGGCTGACGCTGATGACGAGGATATAGATGAGCCGGGCCCGGTGCTGAGCATAAGGGCACACGGGTGCGCCGTCGTCGCCGGTCCCCAATACATGGTCCGGCAGAGGGGGGTGGCGCAGATGCCAGCTACTGATGCTTGGGTGCTTGGGCAGACTCCAGTGCCCGGAGGCCCTCAGGATACGAGTTTGATCCCGAGTTTCGGTGGTCACGTCGCGCTAGACGTGTGGCGAGGAGTGGTATGTTTCCCGTCTGGTAATAGATTCCATAAAATTTTAGATTGTTTAGGAAATGGTTAACATAGTGTGAACTCAATTATAAATATTCAACAGGAGAAGGGATGTCTTAGCTTCAAGCCTAGACGAAGTATTTGGAGGTGGACTCCGAGTACATTGAGGCACCCAGAGTCTCTAGCAGCGGTCGAGGATAGCGGACTTGCGCATCTTGTCGACATAGCGCATGGTTGTTTTGACCTCGCGCTCCTCTCAGCGTTCGTGGAGAGATGGCAGCCTGACACGAACTCCTTTCACATGCCATTCGGAGAGATGACTATTACTCTCCACGACGTCTACCACATTTTGGGTATCCCCATCACTGGCATGGCGATTTCGTACCAGCCCGAGGATGGCGCCCGCCTCGGTATAGCGGCCCCCACCGTTACAGTTCTCATCCCCCACTTCCTACGGCTGTTTGGCGCGGCGGACCAGCAGGAGCTGATAGACTGTAGGTTCCTGGAGAAGAGTCAGGTACGTTACCGAGCTCTTCATGATACTTGTGGTCCATACTGTACCCCACTTCAGGAGACGGCCTTCCTCTGGTGGCTGGTGTCCCACTCATTGATCATCGACAAGGGCGGGGATCGTGTTATGCCCCTGGCCCATCCGTGACACTAGTAGGGTCCACTTGTATGCGTGGGGGACCGGGACACTGGCATACCTGTACCGACAGCTCGGCATCGCTTCCCGGCGGATACACGTCAGCTGGCTGGTTGCCTGACGTTGTTTCAGGTGAGAACTTGATTGCGAGCTCACGACTTAAGTATTGTAAAGTTATTGTTTGACTATCTTGGCTAATGTTTTCGGATGATCACCGCAGTGCTGGATCTACGAGTACTTCCCCATGTTCAGACCGGAGCCCCTTTCAGACTGGGATGGTTGCTCCCCGACGGCGGCGAGGTGGCCTCGTTACACGAGGAATTTGATGGATGATGAGAGGCTACGTTTCGTGAGGGGACGGCTGGACACGATGTCCTCTACTGAGGTACGAGTTGCTTAGCGATTGTAGTAATAAAAAGTTGACGTTTAACGTATCGTCAAACATTGTTTCTCATTTAAGTTGTTAATTGTTTTCCATTAAATGAAACGTAGGTTACTTGGCTGCCATTTGAGGCAGAGGGTGCCCTCGTATCACAGGCGCTCCCGGTACTATGGCACCATACAGTTCTTGGATATTGCTGAGCCGTATATGCCGGAGCGGTGTCTGCGCCAGTTTGGATACGTGCAGACTATCCCCCCTCAGCCTATCAGACCCGACAACCATTATCGTCCCAGACATGGGAAGACGTACCTTGCTACGTACGACTACGGGACAGCCGTGTGGGACAACACGACAGGGCCCAGCAGGTGGAGGTTTCCTCTGACGCGTGCGCAGATGGCATGGGCCGTGGCCCCGGATTACATCCGGTGGTTCCAGCGCCTTTCTCATGTTCAGGTGCGTCCACTAGGAGCGGACGGTGGGCCCAGTACACGACGAGAGGATCAGCTCCAGGTAAATACTTTGTCTGTTAAATTTTTTTGTTGTTTGTAATTGTTTTTAAATACTAACTTCACATTTATACCTTACTGCAGTATTGGGATGAGACAGCGCCGCTTATCATGAGACTCGCACCGGAGAACAACCCGGGCTGGCCCACGGGTTTCCCCGCCTGGGCGGCTGATACGCTGGAGATGGCCTTTGAGTACTGCCGGCTTAATGTCCTGACCACCCCTGATTCGCCCACACGTCACAGGAACCCTAACCAGCCTCGTGCTGGCATGGCATGGTACATCGCGGGGCGTCGCACCAGAGGCCTTAGGCCTAGAGGGAAGGGTATGCACCGTAGGCACATGGAGCAGGCGCGTCGTTATGGGGGTGATGGTGGGTGCGGTGATGATGCGAGGGGACCGGGTGATGGGAGGGGAGGGCGTGGTGATGACAGGGGAGGACATGCTGGTGGTGGTTCTGGGGCTGGGGCGGGTGAGTATGGTGGGGGTGGGTATGGTGGTGGTGGGTATGGTAGGGGTGGGTATAGTGGTGGTGGGTTTGGATATTAGTAGACTTATTAGTTTATGTTGTTTTTAACATTCTGTACTGATGCTTAAACTGGTGTGGTTGTTGTAATTTTAATTTATGTTTATTTGGTTTTTAAATAATTCATTCTTGTTTATGTCATTAGGATGTCAATTCCCTTTGCAATTCACGTGAACCATTACACCGCACTCAATGAATACGGGGCACGGTTCCAACGTGCTCCGGGATGGGCAGTGATCAATACAGAAATTAGAACTCCGAGAAGTGTTAACAACCTAACAGCTTCATTAAATCAAATTGTCAGATCACATTTTGATAATCAGCAACTCAACGTCTTTTCCATTGTCTACCTTAGGATGGACCAAGATCTGTACAACGACTCTATCGTCGATATACTACCGATGCGGACGTACGCATGATGTTGCAGAACTACTTAGACCTTGGAGAAATAATGGAAAGAGTTAGGATTCTTGTGAAGTATGAAGATGATTCAGACTTCGAAGACCCAGATGTAATACGAAGCAGGGCTGAGGCGGACCGTAGGGAACACAATTCACGCTACAGGGCTAGTACGAGGAGACGACCTCCTCCCGCTTGATCAGTGCAACCACATTTGGCTTTCATGTACTGGTAGTCATCAGAATTGTTATTTGTTTTAAGATTTAAAATGATGTGTGTGTGGAATAAGTTGTAACATTATGACAAATGACGTGTGAACAATGTTGATTGAAAATGAAACTCTAAAATAGAATCGCTTTTGAAGTCTTGAAAATATGTTTCAAATATGTGTACAATTACATTTAATTAGAAAAAAAACATTTTTTTGAGCAATCTCCGACGACAAACCGATCTTGCTTTTGAAGTCCTGAAAATATGTTTCAAATATGTATAAATTTATTAGTAAAAAAAACATTTTTTTCAACAATCTTCGACAAAAAACCGATCTCGCTTTTGAAGTCCTGAAAATATGTTTCAAATATGTATTCAATTTCATTTGTAAAAAATAAACATTTTTGTCAACAATCGTCGGCTCCAAATACGTCGAGAATGGTCGTGATATTTTCCTCCATAGCAATACTGCTTGTTTTTCTTTTCCTCTCACCTTCCATGATTTCCTCATCACTGTTGCAGTCTAGTAGAATCTAGAGTAAATAGTCTAAACGTAATCTCATTGATTTTGGCTGCTAAAAGTCCTTTCTTTGACAAGGTGTTAACGAACTCCCAAATTCTAGTATTAGCTGTGTGACAAGAAACCAATCTTAATTCCTTAACTTTAGTTGTTCACTAATGGGATAAAAGCATCCACTCAACATGAAGTCACTATACGTATTCACTATCAGTATGGTATTCAGCCTACGATTATTGATGGCCAAAATGCATTCATTATCAGTAACCTTCCTGATGTTGTGAACGAAGGTATACTTGAAAAGTTACCCTTGGTAGACCATTCGTCCCGTGCTTACGGATAGAATCAGTAACCTTTCTGATGTTGTGAACGAAGGTATACTTGAAAAGTTACCCTTGGTAGACCAAGTAAGGATCAACATCTTGTCCAGTGGTTAGAAACACAGATGGGACAAAATTCGATCATTAGTGATGGATGAAATATTCTACAACTCTTTTTTTGGTAAATTAGGTGGAAATGATTGATAATTTGTATATGACGCGAAATCTGTTCGTCCCGTGCTTACGGATAGAATCAGTAACCTTCCTGATGTTGTGAACGAAGGTATAGTTGAAAAGTTACCCTTGGTAGACCAAGTAAGGATCAGCATCTTGTCCAGTGGTTAGAAACACAGATGGGCCAAAATTCGATCATTAGTGATGGATGAAATATTCTACAACTTTTTTTTTGGTAAATTAGGTGTCAAATGTGCTTCTTAAGATCAATGCCAACCTGGGTGGTCTAAATTCTTTGTTGGCCGTTGAGTCGCTAACAGCAGTAGTATTAGAACGCATTGTATCTACGATGAGTTTGCTTTTATTAGATAAAGTATAATCCACTGTATCAACATGAGACACTACAATATTCAAAAAATTAAGTGTCCTTTTTCAATACTTTCATCTTGCAAAACATTACAAGAACCTTCCTGATGTTGTGAACGAAGGTACACTTGAAAAGTTACCCTTGGTAGACCAAGTAAGGATCAGCATCTTGTCCAGTGGTTAGAAACACAGATGGGCCAAAATTCGATCATTAGTGATGGATGAAATATTCTACAACTTTTTTTTTGGTAAATTAGGTGTCAAATGTGCTTCTTAAGATCAATGCCAACCTGGGTGGTCTAAATTCTTTGTTGGCCGTTGAGTCGCTAACAACAGTAGTATTAGAACGCATTGTATCTACGATGAGTTTGCTTTTATTAGATAAAGTATAATCCACTGTATCAACATGAGACACTACAATATTCAAAAAATTAAGTGTCCTTTTTCAATACTTTCATCTTGCAAAACATTACAAGACTTCTTGAATATATTAATGGCATACAAGAATTCAACAAAATTTTACAAACTCTAATCTTCTATAATCAACTGTCCTGATCCACTAGTTGGGGGAAACAATCTGTACCACTCTGCATTGCGCGGTAAGTACGGCTCAATATAAGTTGTAACTGAGGGCTCATGCCAACGTCGACACATCGGATTCAAGATTGGGACTGGACAATTTTCGACTATTTGGAGTCTAATGAAATGAGACTGCTCAGCAACACATGCAATAGTGACCTCTACTGCTGGACGACCTAACCCCCGATCATCACGTAGCGGCAGTGCGACCAACCCACTAGCCCTACCATCGTGTGCTTTTGAAAAACTGGTAAGCGCAATGTGGTATACAGTGCACAAGATGACACCAAGATCTAGAATTTCAATCCAGTGTGGCGTTGGTGCGAAACAGTCTTCAAACCAATTCAGTCGAAAGTACTGTCTATCGTACCAAATTCGCTCACATTTATTTAACCACCAGTCTCTTCTTCCCTCCAGATCTTCCAAGCATGCACGTCTAACCTGTTTCCATTGGCCTTCATCATTGTACACGGCATCAGCAATAGCTCGAAACCCACAGTTTCCATCACCCACTATCTCCCTGTAACCTATAATATAATTAGCTAATTGCGGATCGAGGTCACTCCAATACTGCGAGAATTTCCAGGGGCTCCAGTATGTCGGATATGGTGCATGTTGTTGAGGTGGATTGTGTTGCATTGTCGGTCCTTCTCCAGGTTGACTCATTCCCTCAGATGGCCAACGTTGTGATTGTCTGTGTTGCATTGACGGCCCACGATCACTTGTACTTTCGGGGGCTGCCGGGCGTCGCTGAGACTACGAACGTCGTAGGGCCGGGCCACGGTTTCCAAGACCTAAATGCTCGTGCTCGGACTTGTCCCTAGTGTTTGGCCTCTTCTTTTTTTTTGGTTGTGGGCCTACCCTTAGGCACCTTCACCTCTGGTGGCTGTAAACCAGTGTGATCATCCTCGGCTCCCATATTGGCTTCCACGCGTTGAACGCTTGTTCGATCGTCGTAGGATCATACCGCTGAGACAGATCATCATACCATAAACCTACACATGAGAGTTGTTCCTCTGTGCTATACGACTCATCGTATGTTTGGCGTTGTGCTTCAAATTCTTGGTGTGCGTCATATCTAAGTGTTCGCCATAAGATATGCACTTCTTTAACTGGTATATTCAGACCGGCTTGAATGTACTGAAACATACGAAATGCGCACGGTAATCCCATGGTCGAAGTAAACGCACAAACATTTTCGTACGATGTTGTGTGGTCAATATCGCAACGACCGCTTCTCAGCTGATCCTGGAGTATTTCCAAACATTTGAGGCTCACTTGATTGACCAGAAATAAAAATGGGACTTGCTGGTCTTCTGAAACCCTTCTGTCAATGGAGAACTCGAAGTCTTGTTTAATGTGGAAATGTTGCCCTTCGACGAATCTATGTATGCTGTCGAAGCATGTGTCTAGAGATCCGGTGGATGTATGAAGCCAACACTTTAGAGCTGAGTGGGCGCTCTCCGCCCTATAGATTGGAAGTCAATTAGTAGCAGATAAATGGGAAACATACCAATACAAACAACAGAACATGTTGACAATTGAAGTTAAGCTAACCTGTTGGTAGATGTGTTGCCGAAATGCATGAATCTCTTAACCCATACCTCACAAAATTTCTCACGCTGACATAGCCATGTGTTGTTCAAGTACACAACGAAAGGATTGTTGGCGCCGTAAGAGTGTACTAATTTTCCGTACTGTTCATCGTACTTCGCAATAGTTGAGGCGTAAACTAGTCGCTTCCACCGGTACACTACTAAATCGACTCTCTCACGCTCAACATGCATTATCTTGAGCGCATTGGCAGCCACGTTCTTGCATATATGCCAACGACATAGAAGATGTGGTACAGAAGGATATACCACTGAAAGTGCTTTCACTAGCGCCTTTTCATTGTCAGTGACAAACACATTTGGAGGATAGATCAACACCTTCTTCAGCTGATTAAGCATCCATGTGTATGCAGACTCATCCTCTCTGACCGCAAAACAGAACGCTATACAGAAGTTCTTGCCGCACGACGTGACTCCGATGAACTCCACTAGAGGCACCTTGTACATGTTCGTCTTGTAAGTGCTATCAATGAGCACTACATAAGGAAACATCTTAACGAGCGTCAGCGAAAAAGGGTGCGCAAACAAGACAAGACCCAGCCTAGATGCATTCCCTGCAAAATGGACATTTAATTAGAACAAACATTTAAAGTGATTAACATACAAATAAACCAACACTAAACAGATGTGCCGACACTTACTTGCATCTTTCTCGGACCACCAACTATAATTACGTTCATCTAGCGAGTGCATGAAGGACGCTACATCTGTACGTCCGCCACGATCTTCTTTTCTGAATTTCGAACTAGGTTATGAATCGATGTCTTGTCTGCAGTACTTTCAGGGTTCTTGTCATGCAAATGGGCCCACATCTGCCTAGGCGCAACACCACTCCTGTACAAACTTTTCATGCTTGCCCTTTCGTCGACACTAAAGCGAGGCCGGACGAAGTGAGATTGCGGGTTACTAGCTAACGCGTGGTTGTGCGTCGGGACCATCACCAAGATAGACCAGCCCGTCTGTTCCCCACCCCTGATGCTTAGGCGGAAGGGGCAGTTGCATTTCTTCGTGGCACGCCGTGGCCTTTGACTCGACGATGACGATTCTCCTGTGCTAACCCGTGGCCTATGCTTGTCGTACCTCTCACACGTTAGTATTACTTCACCGTCGTCTCGCTTAGTCTGTCTGATTAGATAAATATTAGCCTCTCCGGTGCGAAACGCATAACTAACCGCCTCCTCTTATCGCCAAAGATTAGGCTAGTATTAAATACATGACTTGTGTCTACGTTCGCATCCTCGAATTCATCATCGTTATCACCCTAAGCAGAAAAACGTCGTTACTCACGAAGTGCTACTCGTAAACCCTAATACTACGTACTTTAGAATAAATCACACATAAGGCATGAAAATAATCAACAAAGTATATCATCGTAAAGTACACAAAAAGACAAACGCAACGGCGCAAACGGTTCGAAAAACGGAGCAATAACGAAGAAGATACAGCGGTTTGAAAAACGGGCACCGGCGCAGGCGCCGACATAAAGACGCCGGCGCCGGCGTCCGCAGCAAATAGGGCGCGCAGGCGCGCGTTTAAGGGAGGGGCGCGGGCGCGCGGTACCATAGGGCGGCGCTGGCACCGCTAATATGTGGGGCGCGCCAGCGTCTGCCATTCCCGACGTCTTTTTTTGCTTTTTTCGTTCAGTTTTGTATATATTCTAGCTACGTTTGTACATAAATTGCTAAAATAACAACAGAAAGTACCTCAGAATGAGCTCCTCGTGAGTACTCCTCGCTCCTAACATCATCTGCATACTCGTCTTCCATTTCAGGAACACCACCTTCAGCATTTCCTCCATCTTTTTTACTCTTCTTACCGAACAGTTTTTTCTTCAAACTTCCGAAAGAAACCATTTCCTCTCTTTATCTCTCTAACTTTAGGATTTATGAATTTCAATATGATTTCATATCATATTCAATTCCTTTATATAATGAAATTTGGGGTCACCTTGTAATATATCACAAATTGTGGATAAATATAGTAATATTTGAAAATTATTATAGTAGGGGCAAAATAGTCTTTTTCCGACTGAGCGAAGTGAAAACCCGACTGAGCGTAGTGACCCTCCATGTCGACTGTGTTATATCACAAAAACACACACAATTGGGTCGGGATTGATTTATATGCTATTAAATAATCGGTATAACATAAGAAACGTTACATTAACAATATGCGTATATATAACTAACTAATTGATTAGGTTTTATTTCAAGCCTGCCTGAGATTACAATATCAAGCTAATTAAGCTCTATATATCTCTCACCCATATTCATCAGCGTACTATTTGATTCGGTTTGTAAATTAATTACCTGATGACTTAAAGGAACTGACTCATCCCAATCAATTTATTGTCAAGCTAGCCACCCACATATCATGATTTGCCATTGTGGGCCATATAACTCATAATATCATCATCTATGTCTTTTTCCCATTTACACCGTTACTTAATTTGCTATCTGGGTCGGGGCATGAACTGCTCCAATTCAATTAAGTACCTTTATTTTGTCGTTTTAACTTTGTTTACTCTTATGTAATTTCTATTCACTCTTACTTATTAACATGTTCGATCTATAGTATAGTTGTTCGTACCTTAATGCTTACACTAAGCTTGTGTAGTTTAACGTGAAACTTGTTTAGCCTTATATGTGATGCTAGTTTGTTCAATTCCTTATTTATAGTAGAATTTTCAAAGTAATCAGAAAACTATAATAAAAAAAGTATCTCAAAAGTTACATGAAAAAAAATCATCAAAATTGACCATATATTTGTGGCTTTTAGCAATTTCACCAACTTCATCGAAGTAATAAGATAGTGATTAATTTCGTGTATGTGATGCTAGTTTGTTTAGTATTCTATTAGTTAAGTGGTGATTGAGACTGAATTTTATAAGGAGAGTCACAGTTAGGATGAATGGGGTGGTAGACAAAAAAGATAGCAACTACCCCTATCTTCTTTTTACGAGTGGATGATTATTAGAGCTTGCTTGGTAGTATCCATTGACATTCTATTCCTAATTGATTCCTAGATAGAAACAATTTATGTGCTTGGTTTAAAGATTTTTTCTTGCTGAAAGATACGAATTCTTAAATCATGAGGATAAGGATTCCGAAAAATTAGGTTAAATAACCATTCCAACTTTTTTTTTTTTACTTACTCCATCCGTCCTGAATTGACCGTCCTGTTTACTATTTGGACATGTCGTTTGACTTCAATTTTTAACATATAAGATAAATTAATTTTGAAAAATTAAGTTTTGCATATGATTTATATGTTACAAAATTTAGTTTTATAAAATTATTTTATCTTATATGCTTAATATTGAAATGGAAAAACGTGTCATAAAGCAAACATGACGGTCAATTCAGGACGGAGGGAGTATTTATTTGTTGTCATCAGGTTCTCTTTCTACATGATGTTAATATATTTGTCTTCTAGTTTTTGTTCAATTGACTATTCGTCGACACAACATTAAGGAGAAAAAAGGAAGTAAACAAAAAATTATTTATAAGACAAAAAAATTTGTAAAAAAAATATTAATATTGTGTTATAAAATGAAAAATACTTTATAAATTATATATTTTATCAAAATATAAATAGATAAGGACTAAATATCTTTCTAAAAATAATTAAATAAGTTGATGAGGAATTAGCTTATAATTATAATAGTTATTCCCAACTTTATTTCTGATTCCATTATTTCAACTAGATAAAAGATTATCCATTCTAATTCCACTAACCAGTAAAAAGATAGCCGCTCTATTATAGAGGAAAAGCTATTCTATATATTATACTCCCTCCGTCCTGAATTGACCGTCTTGTTTACTATTTGGACATGTCGTTTGACTTCAATATTTAACATATAAGATAAACTAATTTTGAAAATTTAAGTTTTGCATATGATTCGTTATATGATAAACTATATATTACAAATTTTAGTTTTATAAAATTATTTTATCTTATATGTTTAATATTACAGTGGAAAAACGTGTCATAAAGCAAACAAGACGGTCAATTTAGGACAAAGAGAGTACTATTTGAGCAATCAAACAACTTCTTCGATTTTTTAAAAGTGGATAATTTAGGTGGAAAATTCTGCGTAAAATGGAGATTTTTGTCAGATTCATGATTCGTATCCGCTCTTATATACAACTCTTTATTTAGGCCCCATTCTTTTGCAAAAAGAATAAACCAGCTGATAGCTGATATGGGCTAATGACTGATTTCAAAATTAGATGATTGTGTAAAACCCTATATAAGTTGTTCTTTTTATATTAGAGTTTTGAACTGATAAACCTACTGATAATATGACTGACAATATATAAACCAACTGATAATGCGACTGGTAATGCATAAACCAGCTGATTAACTAACTGATTATGCTGTTTTGAATAAGCTTCATAAGTAAATGATATCTGATCCATAATACAACAAAAGAATGAACTGAGCCTGATAAACTAGCTGATAAATCATAAACCAGTTGATTCTGGTGCAAAAGAATGGGGCCTTAGTTAGGAAAAACGAGTGTACAAGTCTTTTTCACTCATACGCATAAGGCAAATTCTCGGCTAAAGGTGAGTTGGCTACATTTAGTCAAATTGAAATAAAAAATATCTTCATAGTAGAATATTTTTGTAATTAATGAAGTATAGTGAGATAAAACTGAAAACCAAAAGACATTGGCGCCGATTCGTTTGTTTTTATTTTTCTTTTTTCTTTTTTTATCTTTATCACAATAATATTTTAAATAATTGTAACTTTTAATATATAAGTCCAAAATGAAAAAAAATTATATCATTGTTCATCTAAATTCAAGTTCTTCAAAACAAGACCAGTCATGAATATGTTTTGACAACTTTTAAAAAATAAATATTTTTACATGTATACATCGATATTTTAATGTGAGGATGTATGTACATGTTTTAATGTGAGAATGTACATATTTTAATGTGATGATGTACATGTTCAAATGTGAGAATGTACATGTTTTTTAATGAACATCTGTACATGTTTGTATGGTCATCTGTACAAGTTTTCTCCCTTATATGTACAGATTTTAATCTAAGGATGTACATATTTGATGATTCATACAGATTTATGTAACCATCTGTATATTTTTAATGTGATGATGTACATGTTTTTACGTGTGGATGTACATGTTTTAATGAACATTTGTACATATTTGTATGACTATATATACAAGTTTTCTTTTACGTTCTATACATTATACATGTAATTTTTTTTGTAAAGTTGTCAAAATATATCCATGATGACTGGTCTTGTTTTGAAGACCTTGAATTTAGGTGAACAATGATATAATGTTTTTTATTTTAGACTTATATATTAAAAGTTATAATAATTTAAAATTTTGTGATAAAAAAAGAAAAAGAAAAAGAAAAAAAAAACAAAACACAACGCATATGGCGGGGGCGGAAAAAAAAAAATTAAGCGCGCGTTGTGTAGATTGTAGCCATCTCTTACTACAGGTATATGTAGCCAAGACAGTCCGTACACATAAATAATGACATTATGTTAGCGTGTATAGGTAATAGTAGGTGGCACTTCAGTGTGAATTAATGGCAGTAGTATTTATTTCGTAGGACAGATTGGAGTAGTATTTAGCTGAATACTATGGAGAATATCGTATTTGTTTGAAAAACAAAGGAGAATATATAGGTAGCTAGCTCTTAAAAAGTTTACCAACTTCATCGAATTAAGAAGCTAATAATTAATATCGCAAAATAAAGACCACAACCACCCGTATCTTCATTTAACAATGGGTAAGACATGCAACCTGACATCAAATTGAAGCCCATTAGTTAATGCAATTATCTTGAGTGGTCTGGGTGTGATATACACTCCCCTTATAATAATACATGTAAAAACAGTTTTTTTTAAAAATTGTAAAAATATATTTATAGAATTTATGTGAGCAATGATATAATTTTTTATTTTGATTTATATATTAAAATTTATAATAATTTAAATTTTTTGTGATAAGGAAAGAAAAAGAATTAAAAAAATCTTTTTCTGCGCGTCCCTACCATATTTCTCTCAATTTTTCTAAATTATAAAACTTATCAGAGATGTAACTCTCAATATACTTACCAAGTCAGCATATATAGCCAAGCTGGCTACATTTAGATGTAGCTAACACCTATTGGAAAAATGAGAACAAGTCTATTCCCCCAACACACCCCTAAATGTAGCCTTCACTGTCCGACATTAATACCTTTGCCACGTCCCATTTTTTCTTCCCAACTTCGAGCCCGTTCGCCTGTTGCGAGTAAACGCGGCTTTCTCTGCGTTAGCAAAAAGCTACCTATGGTTAACATGTGATGGGTTGACAAGTGTGAAATGGTTAATAATATCACCAATTATCAAGTGACAAGTGTGCATTGGAGTCTTGGATGCCGTGCTTTCTTTTTGTTCGCGGGCAACGAACAACCCCTTCGTCTCCAACCTAGGCCACTCTCTGGTTCTCTTTCTATACCATTCCATACCCAGTGGCTAAATGTCTCACCAAGGATGACGACTTAAGATGTGTGTGCCAAAGAACAAAGAAAGGGTAAAACGGCCTGTACCAACTTCACCGGTGCTGAAATGGAAGTACAGAAACGAATTACGGTTAAAGAAGTATATTCCTCGTAATCGGTAGAGAGAAAACTGAATGCAGTTCCGCCTGTAAAGTAAAAACAATACGAACTAATTGGTCTGGTTTCCTATTAGGGCACCGACTAATCAAGTTGCATTGGACTTTAAAATTTCAAACTCAGCAAAACCAAGAATCAGGGCCAAGCCCGATTGCGACCCAAACATTCAATCATGTCACAAAGTACCATAAGCTCTTATTTAAATCAATCCCATTAACGTGGCTTAAGCCTGAGCCAAACGGGGCCTTAAGAGAAAATATTGGGCATCGATCAATAGTTTTGTCACAAATTCTGTAAACAGTTCAAAAATTACTATATAATCTCATACGCGGACAAAGATGCCGAGTCACCATGTCCAGCCAAGATGCTACCAAAACCTGGTCCCTATATGGAGAATCAAGGTTGCATTGTTTTCCGACACGGTAATTAATTCGACGAGTACTATATATGCAATTGCACCTCATTTCTTAGATATGTCATCAAGAAACAGTCTTACATATAAACAGTTGTACTACACTTGGCGAGAACAAGAAGAGTACCAACTTATATTAATCAGTGATTAAAAAGTGGGCACGCAAAACACGACATTGGTTCATGATCATATATAATAATATTGAGCTTGTCAGAGTTGGGGACAAACGGGGGGTCTGTGTTAATCCACGTTTAAGGAAAGAGTCGGGACAAACGGACCAACGGTGTTCTTCTCTCCATTGATCCTTCACACTTTCCCTGAAGACTAAATAAAGGAGCATAGTTTTTTTTCAAAAAATTTATTTGGATAAGTTAATCAAATTAACCAAATAGTCCGTCTTGGCTACAGCTGGATATAGTCATCTTTGGCTACATCCCAGCACGCACTATCTTTTTTTTTTAGTGCCCCATATTGGTCGCGTCACTTTTTTTTTTCTTTTTTTTAAGCACCCCAGTGTTTTTTTCTTTTTTATTTTTTTGGTTGTAACTTTTAATATATAAGTCCAAAATAAAAAAAATATATCATTGTTCATCTAAATTCAAGCTCTTCAAAACAAGACCAGTCATGTATATATTTTGACAATTTTTTTTAAAAAAATTATATTTACATGCACTAGTAGAAAAAACATTATATACCACGGTTATTTCGCTTATATACCACCGTTAAAAACCGTGGTATTTGCTCCCGTCGCAAATGCCAAAATATTATATACCACGGTTCAAAACCGTGGTTTTAAATGAATATAAAAACCACGGTTCTATAAACCGTCATTTTAAAGTATTTCTCGCGCGGAACTTGTTAACTATAAACCACGGTTTATGCCAATAACCGTCATTTATTGTGAGTAATAAATGACGGTTATTCTAAAAACCGTGGTATATAATGTAAAAAAACACGGTTATAAACCACGGTTTGTAGGGCAACCGTCATTTATAGTACATGCCGGAGAGAATAAACCACGGTTTTTGGGGAACCGTGGTATATAACCGTCACGCCGGAGAGAATAAACCACGGTTATTCTAAAAACCATGGTATATAAGGTGAAAAAAACAACGAATAAACCACGGTTATACATGAAACCGTGGTTTATAGTCCATGAATTTTTCAAATCTTCGCCTTCAATCTGGAAATCTCAACAGAGCGCATATACAAGACAATGAAGATGCCAGATTATGTATGTTCCTTGTTTGTGAATTAAGGTTGTGAAATCATGAGTGAAGAATGGAGGCGCAGTATGCTCCTTGTTCGCAGGTGGGTTCTAAAATTACCGTGAAGTTGAAGAGAATGGATGCGGCGTAGAGCATGTTCGTTGTTCGTCGGATGGGGTTGCAAAAATTACAATGAGTGAACATGAGGATGAGACGCAGAGCACGTTCCTTGTTCGTCAGTGTGGGTTGCAAAAATTACCATGAAAACAAGATAATGAGAGAGGTAGGAGCATGTTCCTTGTTCGCAAGTATGGGTAGCAAATTTACAGTGCGGTTGATATGGCATAGAGCATGTTCCTTATTCACTAGTATGGGTTGAGAAATTACCGAGAGGTTGAAGAGATGACGTAGAGCATGTTCCATGTTCGCCGGCGTGGGTTGTAAAAATTACCGGGAGGTGAAGAGAATGAGGAAGAAGCGCGTTCAATCCTTGTTCGCCAGTGTGGGTTGTAATTACAGTGAGAGAAATATATAAGATAACAAAGAGAGCCGCGTTAATTTGCCGAAAATTAAAATTCCCGCTCAGACTATATACCACGGTTCTTCAAAAACCGTGGTTTATTCTCTCCGGCGTGATGGTTATATACCACGGTTCTTTAAAAACCGTGGTTTATTCTCTCCGGCGTGACAGTTATATACCACGGTTCTATAAAAACCGTGGTATATAGTCTGAGCGGGAATTTTAATTTTCGGCCCAAACTAACGCGGCTCTCTTTGTTTACTTATAAACCACGGTTTGTAGGGCAACCGTCATTTATAGTACATGCCGGAGAGAAGAGCCGCGTTAATTTGGGCCGAAAATTAAAATTCCCGCTCAGACTATATACCACGGTTCTCCAAAAACCGTGGTTTATTCTCTCCGGCGTGAAGGTTATATACCACAGTTCTTAAAGAATCGTGGTTTATTCTCTCCGGCGTGACGGTTATATACCACGGTTCTCCAAAAACCGTGGTTTATTCTCTCCAGCATGTACTATAAATGACGGTTGCCCTACAAACCGTGGTTTATAAGTAAACTATATACCACGGTTCTCCAAAAACCGTGGTTTACTCTCCGGCGTGTACTATAAATGACAGTTTCCCTAGAAACCGTGGTTTATAAACTTTAAACCACGGTTTTTCATTTAACCGTGGTTTAAGTGTCGTCATTTAAAATGTTTTTTCTACTAGTGATGTATGGAGCACAAAACGTAAAAGAAAATTTGTACAGATTGTCATACAAACCTGTACAAATGTTCACTACAACATGTACGTCCTCACGTAAAAACATGTACATCCTCGCATTAAAAACATATAGATAGTCATATAAACCTATACAAAAAATTAAATATGTACATCCTTAAATTAAAACATGTACATATAAGGAAGATTACTTGTACAGACGGTCATACAAACATGTACAGATGTTCATTAAAACATATACATTCTCATAATTGAACATGTACATTCTCATATTTGAACATGTACATCGTCACATTAAAACATGTACATTCTCACATTAAAATATGTACATTCTCACATTAAAGTATAGAACGGTTTCCAAATAGATTACCCTACCCCCCAAAACACCCCAAAACCCACCCTAGGATAGCTAAAAAAGTCAAAGGCATTTTTAGGGTTTATAGTGGCGGGTTTAGGGTCTATGATAAGTCAGGAATTTGTCTAAGTTTACTAGGCTAATTCATGCTTAATTATCTTAGTTATGACTTTAAATTCCCTCCTTAATGCTTTATTTACGCTCTATTGTTATATTTGTCTCCTATGATTGATTTAATATGTTTTTAGGATAAAATGCTCAAGAAGGTGCTTAAATGAAGACTTTAGAGGTTGAGGCAACAAGTGGGAGTCAAACCAGAGTCAAATGTTGGATTTTGTCTATTACTGTCGTGTTTTATTGATGGTCCGGGTTTGTGTCCTAGTTTATAAACCCGGACCATCCCGTCGAAGACCTTTCTGCCTTGTTTCAGACGTGGTCCGGTTTTACGTACTTGTTTGTAAACCCGGACCATCCTTCAGAGAAAACCTTCTGCCGAGTTTTAGAGGTGGTCCGGGTTTGCGTACTTGTTTGCAAACCCGGACCAATATAAACGGAGGGCCGGAGATCATTGTTACGAAAATAACGGATCTCTTATTTTATCTTTAGAGAGCGGCCGTATATTTAAGGAAGAGTTCAGAGTTTGTTTAAAGACCTAAGTTTTATTCGACAAAATAGAATTGACACAACAGAGAGAGTGGGTGAGCAGATTTTGATAGATTCTGACGGGGAGTTTGAGCAGAGCAGAGAGGAAGTTCAACACAGAGACTTCACCACGAAGCCTCACAACAGAGTTTCATCTTGTTCTATTTCTCTATTACCACTTATTGCAATTTTGTTTATTGTAAACATGTCTATGGCTGAGTAGTACCCGCAGATTCTGGTTTGCTTTGTAATCCGAATTCGAAGTTCCTTTATCTTTGTGATTTTATCAGTTTTAATATGATTAAAGTTTTGTTCTTTGTTTATATAAATTCTCTGATAGTCTGGCCAATTGTTAGAGATTACTAGTTTGTCTGCTTACAAGTGAGAACTGCGGCATTCAATAGACTATAGGAACAAAACCAGTTGATTTAGAGACGACAATTCCTTTAAAATATCAACTGATTATCTAACTAGATTGTGCTTTATGCTGTTAACAGCTAGGGAATTCATAACGAGAGTTAGGGTTCGGTAATTGTTAGTTAGATTTCGCCGAGCGGGAGGCCGAACGTGAAATAATTTGATCTGGGATTTTAATCTAGAATTGGGTAAACACATTGAGTAGGGAACTGAGACTAGGAGGAGTAGTAAACCGGGATTTCTCCCATTAGTTATCAAGAATAACACTTTCTTTTCCACAGTTATTGTTATTGTTATTGTTCTTGTTTTTATTTATTAGACTTAATTTTAGAATTACAATATCATCAATTAAACCCCCCAATTTCCTGTTTTCTGTTTCCATTAATTTAATAGTTGTTTTAATTTGAGATTAAACTAGACACTGCCTCCTTGGTTCAATAACCTAGGGAATACTTTCTAGGAAAACTTGTTACAAAGACCGGTACACTTGCCGAATTAGGTTTTAACCCCAACAAGTTTTTGGCGTCGTTGCCGGGGAGGCACGGTTATTTAGTTTAATTTCTAATTTTTCTTTTCTTTAGTTTTGTTCTATTTTGTTAATTTATTTTGTTAGTTTATTTTTATTTAATTTGGTGATTATTTTGTTTGTTTATTTCTGATTTTTATAGTTATTTTCTTTTTAGGCTTAGAATTTGTTTAGGTTTAATTTGTTTTTGATTTCTAAAATTTTTATTTCACTAGTTGAATTTTTGGTTGTTTTTTTTTAATTTTTAGTATTCCTTTTCGTTTTTCACTACTTTTATTTAATTGAGTTTATTTTGCTTAAGTTAATTTTACTTTGTTTTTATTGATCTAATTTAAGTGTATGACTGTGACTCGTTTTGCAGGCAATCCTGAATTTGAGCTTGAACCTGAGATAGAGCGACTTGCTAGAAGAATTCATCAAGGATTAGTACTGGATTCTACAGTTGAGCCAGAAGTGTTTATCAAGGATTCGCCAGGTGATACATTTGTTCCAGAAGAGGAGTGTATTATGGCGGGTAACGGTAACAACCAGGATAGAAGGATGAATGACTACACTCGTCCGAATGTGGAGGGACTCACATCACCAATAGTGATCCCTGCACTGCCGGCAGGGGTAGAGTGGCAGTTCAAGACCCATTACATCACGATGGTCTTGAATGCGCCACAGTTCAGTGGGACAGTTACAGAAGATCCAAATGTTCATCTGACATCTTTTCTACGGTTGGTTGGAGCGTGTTCGACCCAGGCATCTCAGGAGGTAGCAAGGCTGACTTTGTTTCCCTTTTCCTTGAGGGATAGAGCTGCAGAGTGGTTGAACTCCTTGGCACCTAACAGCATCACTTCTTGGGCTGAGCTCGCAAACACATTCCTGGCAAAGTACTTCCCACCATCTCGCATGCTGACCATGAGAGGTGAGATCACCAATTTCAAGCAATTTAGTGGGGAGACTCTTTCAGAGGCTTGGGAGAGATTCAAGGGTATTGTTCGAAGAGTACCACACCATGGTCTGGGAGAGGAAGTTGTGCTGCAATCTTTCTACAAAGATCTAGATCCCCATAGCCATCTTTTGGTGGATACTTGTGCATGAGGTAGTCTCATGGAGCTTCCAATCACTAGGATGAAAGAGCTGCTCGAGACACTGACCAACTCAGCTAATCAGTGGGGAGGTGCTAGGGCTGCTACTGAGGTTCTCCCAAAGAAGACCGTTGGAATCTATGAGGTAGATTCAAACACTCTTTTAGCTGCTAGGATGGACAGCATGTCTAAGAAATTCGAGAAGATGTGTGCAATGATGAATCCTCAGTCAAGTGCAGTTGTTGTGACCGATTCTTTTCGTGTAACACCCTAACCAGAAATCCAATAAAAATAGCAGATAAAAGTCCCAAAACACACGGCGGAAAATATTACAGACGGTTGGTGCTACAACGCCGCCAGTCACCCACGTGACTGGCAAGGCTAAAATCCAAATACAAATCAAAACGTTACGGTCTGAGTACTAAATACACCGCTTATTTAAAACTCCAAAGTAACTTACAACAGTAGAGAAATTAAACAAACTGAAGTAGTCCCATGACTTAATCTCTACCCCACCTACACTTGATCGGGTATTCTCTTCTTCCTTCAGGTACCTGAAAAAAACATAGCCATCGAAAAGGCTCAGCAAATAATGCTGGTATGAACCTGTGCAGCCCATAAGCTAGCGGGCCACACACAACTACTTGGTCGTATACATGCGGTTCATTATTATCAAACAAATGTAATCACGCGTCAAATAATACATACAAGTAATCATACAAGGACAATAATATCCCATTGAGAAACATGACTTCAAGAGGTCAAGTTAGTAACTTCTTTTAAAGCGGGTATAATAAACCCTTTAGACGAGAAGGGACTCTCGCGTTTAATGGTTGGATAATAAATCCTGCAGGAGAGAACGTAGTCAACTCCCGTTCTTGAACATGAGTGGGTATTGTACCCTCGAGAGAATGTAATCCTTCTCCCAACTTAAAATGTTCCGGTATTATCCCGGTGAGTGGACAAAGTCTACACCCAATACCACTGTCATGACGTACTGTATTGAGGACGACCTATGACAGGTACAGCCTCCATAATTGCATGCATGACCAGAAACATCTGGGCTCCTCGCTTCTCGTAGCATCGAATATGTTAGATGTCACACAAGGACGTTAAACAAGCACACTGTTGTGTATTGTCAGTTGTCACGCTTAAGGACAACGACGTTGTTTATAAAAGGAGTTAGTGAGAAAGTTGAGTACAAGTTCTCGGTATAATAATACGTAGGTATTTAATCCACTGGTAATGTAGAGTTGCATGCGTGGCACATGCACGTTATAGTTAGTATCGTTCACTGCACATAAAATAACTTAGCAGTGCACAAAATAATCACAACGATACACAAACGCAAGTGCAACATGTTACATGCAATTATCTTGGTCGTTATTTCACACAACAGATAGCACACAAGCCGGTGTAATCTGTTAGCAAACAGGTTGCAAGAATCCATACCGTTCACCGTAGTTGTACTGGTTAAATTCCCGGACCACGTCAGGTTAAGTATAGTCCTATAATCGAATTAACTGAGAGTGTTATTGCAGGTTAACCTCGTATAAGATTCTTACGTACCATAAAGTGATACTTGGTCTCTTGTTATTTCATGTGAGGTTTGTAGCCTTTATTTATGGTAGTCTTTTTTCCATTTTCATGATCTCATGCTTAACTCATTATTTATTTATTCATTGTATATTTTTTTTATCTATTATTACTCTCGCATTTATATGTATATATATACATATATATTTTTGTTTGAGATTTATATCACATGTTAATGATTGCCCAAACGATATAGTAATTCCCAAATGTCATTAACCTTCATTGACCAAGCTTACTTAATTCCCCACATAACTTTTAGTTACTAGGCATAACCGCAAAGGAGGGAGGGGGACAAAGGAAAGGCCGGTTGACTAACCCAGACGTGAAGGGCAGAAAGCCGGAAAGCAGAATGCCGGCGAGGCCACCAAAGAGCCAGAGAAGACAGAAGAACAGGGGAACGCCAATGAACACCCTTAGACCGGTAATTACAACATAACCCCAAATACTTTTAAACCTTACATTATATTCCAAAATAAATTATATTACATAGTTTTATTTTCTTAATTAATTATTTCACAAAACCACCACTATAAATTCGGTAATTATAATTTGGACACTTTAACTTTTATAAAGTACCAAATGGCCACATAAATTTTTGGCCTTAATATATATCTTCTTATATTTACATTTTAACCCCAAAAACTTTATAATATTTATATATTAACTTATAAATTATAGTTTTAATATTTAATTTCCTTAACTTTCGAATGGCACATAAATTCCCATTAATTACGCTTCCGTCTCATCTTAAATCTAGATTTACATATAAACTTTTATAAATTACAATTTTACCCCAAAACTTTTGTAAACTTAATATTTTATAAATTACAATTTTAACACAAAGTTTTTGGTCAACACTTTGACCAAAGCTTAATTTCATACTTAATACATTATTGTACCCAAAAATTTATATATTACACGGCTGTACACTAAATTTTCCAGAATTTACAAAATAGCCCCAAAACTTTATAAATTGTTATTTTAACTTCTAAACACCTATTTAATTCACCCAAAATTCATGATATTAATTCCTACTTATATTATGTCATTATTATGCCCATGACACATATTATTCTCGGCTATCACCATAAATTCCCATAAATTTCTAAAAATTACGTTTTTACCACATAACTTATTAAACTAGTCATTTAAACACTAGTAATTATTTTTAACTTACCCAAAATTCTTAATATAAGTTTATATACTTATATATCTCATTAAAACCCATATTACTCCATAAGTGTTCGGCAATAATAATATATTACCATTTAGTTTCTAAAACTTGGTTTATAACTTATAATAATTATACATATATACATATGAGTCATATAACTCATCCAAAGATTATTGTAAGGTCTTAAACATATTATTAGCTTAAATTAAGACAATTTCCTCCCAGAACTTTCGGCCATTAATTACTCTTATCATATATAGTTTTTGTGACATAAAAACATACCTTAAGGTTTTAACTTTAGTTTATAAATTATAATTGTTATTGTTGGGAATTACCCTCAACATTCTCGGCCTTTTTAATTTAGGGGTGTTTACATAATCTTTTCACAATTTTTAAGAGCTTAAAACAAAGCTTGAGACATTAAAGTCTAGCTTAGAAATCTTACTCTTAATAAGGTAGTTTCTCCCACTTGCTTTCTTCACAAGTCCAAGAGCTTTCAAGGAGCTAGGAACTCATCATATTTTCGGACATGTTCCAAGGAAATAAAGAGTTTGGGAGTTAGATCTTAACAAGGATCTTAAGTAGATTTATAAGTAGTTTTTCAAGGATTTACCTTAGGTATTTTACCTTAGATTTTCGGCACTCCTAGGAGGGATGAAGAACCAACTTTCCTTCATGAAATTGATGAAGAAAAATATGTTTAGAGAGGTTGGTATTTTTGGACACCATTAAAGAGTGTCTTAGGAATTTTCAAGCATAAACATTTCCTTAACTAGTTCTTGGTAGCTCTTTGGATTAATGTTGAATCAAGCTACCTTCCTTGGAGATTAAATGGTGGCGCACACTTGTAGTAGTATTAGGTTGAAGTTTGCTTCAAGAGTTGATGAATAAAGCTAGGAATTTGACACAAAAATGGAGATATAAGTTAAAACTCAATTAATGGACTTAGGAAGTTCAAAGGAAGCAGATGAGAGGAGGTAGAAGAAAGCTTACCAACCGGCCAAGTGAGGCATGAAATGAACCCCAAGCTTGCCGTATTGATGTAGGAATGAAGAGAATTAATTTGATAATTTTCTTAATGATTTGCTTTAGTTAATTAAATGATTAATGGTAGCACTAACCCCCCCTCCTTGACTTAATGAAATCGGCACTTATTGTGCTAAGTGGAGCTCAATTCCACCAAAATGCTAAGCTAAGATTAGGAAGGAATTATTGTTATGTCCCATGGGAATTGTTTATGTCTTTACTTTAGACTTTGACTAAGTATTCACTCCACATATGTCTCTCATTAGCTCTTATTTTCGGTAATCATGGGTAAGAATTAGCTAATTAATTCTCCTTGTAGTAGGCATAAGATCATGGGATAATTAGGTATGTATTATTCTTTGAATTTGCTCCAAAAAGTTTCCCATCTAGCTTATAGTTTTCGGCAATCATGGCTAATAAAGGAGGCATATTCTCTTGCCTTTTCTTTGTTTAATTGCAACATGTATTCTCTTAAGGTATAGATCTACTTTTATTAGTTAATTCCTACTTTAACTAAAGCTAATCTAACCTTGTTTTCTTGCAGGAATTTTCGGTAATGGTAGGCATATACTATGGGTTTTAATCTTGTATTATTGTTGTATAATGGTGGAAGGGTGACACATAAAGTTTACATGTTAAATAAGGAATTTAAATCATGTCTCATATGATATATGTGACCGATTTCTTAGTGTCAAAGCTACAGATTTTTCTTTGTTAATTTTGAGCACATGCACTCACGTTAGTCATAGGGTGATTACTACAGATTTTATTTGATTAATTGCTAGGTGTATTACCGTCAATTGCTACAGTTTTTTTTTTGTTAATTATGGGTGCAAGTATACTACCGTTAATGATATGGTGTTAGTACAAGTTTTGTTTGATTAATTGTTAGTGGATTACCGTATAATACATGGTGCTTTGCTACAGATTTTTATTGCTAACTATAAGCTATATTACCGTTAATTACATGTGGTAATTGTTACAGATTTTTGCTTGCTTAAGTACTTGTGTATTACCGGTAATAATAGGTATATATTAGTAGATTTAATTTGTCTTAATAATATATTCTCTCATATAAAGTAGGTACATTAGGTAGTTAATTGTTTTACTAAGTAAAAGTGTGTAAAATAAGTCATAAAATTTATATACCAAACCGGCAATTTAGGTTAGATTTTATAACTTGCAATGTCTTGTATTATTTGTAATGTTATAACATTCTTTATGTATTATGATTTATATTTTGTGTTAAGATTATGTAATATAAATTGTTACCTTGTTTAAAGATGTGTTTATATTTATTTTAGTGTATATAAATGCCTAAGTGTGCGTAAAACATTTTTACATTGTCCGTTAGTATTAACGTTTTCGAATCGAACGTTGTTATGTTACGAGTTATATAAACGTTCGTGTTGATCTTTCCTTGTTGTCGCTCACTGTATCGAGCTTGTTGTGCAAGGAGTTTAATCCTCATTGTTAATCGTACATAAACGTTTTTCGTGAATATGTTAAGGCGTTAATAAAATTACACCCGTTAGTGTTGATGGTAAAACGACCATTTTTACGTGAACGTTTGCGTGCATGAATTTGCATGCGCACGCGTAATACCAATTTACGTAAACGTTCGCATGCATGGATAGCATGCGTACGTGAAGATATTATTCTTAGTTCAATACTAACATTTCTCGTTATTTAGTAGTTTTGTCAAATTAATTAGGTTTGGGGTATTTCAATCTATCCCCCTTAAAAGGACTTTGCCCCGAAGTCTCGTTTCTAAATCTAAATGGTCGTGGAGAGATAAGTTCCACTAAGTATCCATGACCAAATTCTATTTCTGGGATCAAGTCCCTAGTTTCTCTAACTTTTGAACTCATAGTATATATATCTGGCATAATATAAATGATCATGAAAAGTCATCCCATACAATAACTTCAATGTGGTGTAAAATAGCACACATAATCCATTCATAGTAGTGTAACGTAGTACACATCAACCAGTAACATACATACAATCATAGAGTCACACAAGTGCACAAACAGATCAAAGTGCAACAAAAGTGCACGTTATGCCAAAACGAAATAGGCTCTACCCCCCTTAAAATAGGGGTACACCCACGTACCCTAGACTAGGATATCTAGTCGGTAAATAGTGAAGGAAACTTCACTCTCATCTCGTCCTCCAATTCCCATGTGGCCTCCTCAACCTCATGGTTCGACCAGAGAACCTTCACAAGTCTCACCGACTTGTTTCGAGTGTCCCGGGTCTTCCTGTCTAGGATTCTCTAAGGAGTCTCCACATACCTCATAGTGGGTTCTAAAGATAGCCTCTCGGGCTGTAAGACATGAGAAGGATGTTGTATATACTTCTTGAGTTGAGAAACATGGAATACGTCATGTACCTTTCCTAATTCCACTGGCAAATCAAGCCTATATGCAACAGGGCCTACCCGCTCCGTTATAGCGTAGGGTACTACAAACTTAGGATTCAACTTGCCCTTTTGTCCGAATCTAAATACTCCCTTCATTAGAGATACTCGCAGAAAGACCTGGTCGCCAACTACGAACTCAAGGTCTCGTCGTCTCTCATCAGTGTACGACTTCTGTCTGTCCTGAGCAGCTTTCATATTTTGTCTAATCTGCTGAACTTCCGCCTGTACTTGCTCCAAGTACTCGGGTCCAATGATGACACTCTCGCTAGACTCATCCCAGCATAGTGGTGTACGGCAAGGCCTGCCGTATAGTGCTTAGAAGGGCGACATCTTAATAGAAGTGTGATAGTTGTTGTTGTATGCAAATTCGATTAAGTACAAACTGTCTATCCAACTGCCCTGAAAGTCCAAAGCACAGGCTCTCAACATGTCTTCTAAGGTTTGGATTGTCCTCTCTGACTGGACATCCGTCTGAGGGTGGAAGGTCGTACTGAGTTTCAATTCTATACCAAGCGCTTCTCTTGTAGTTCTCCAGTATCTAGAAAGGAATCTGGTATCCCGATCCGAAACAATGGTCTTTGGGACACCATGGTGCCTCATGATCTCTTTGTCAAATAATTCTGCCAATTTAGACACCCTCCAAGTATCCTTCATTGGTATGAATCTGGCCACCTTGGTCAATCGATCAACAACTACCCATATCATATTTAGCCCCCCTTTAGTAGGTGGTAGCCCGACGACGAAATCCATGGAGATATCATAGAATTTCCATTCTGGGACTGGCATAGGCTGGACCATGCCCCCAGGTCGTCTATGTTCGAACTTCACCTTCTAACAGGTGAGGCATCTCAATACGTATTCGGTCACGTCTTTTTTCATTCCACTCCACCAGAAGTGTCGCTTTAGGTCCTTATACATCTTCGAGGCTCCTGGGTGGACCGATGTGGTAGAAGAGTGTGACTCTCTGAGTATGTGGTCCTTCAGTTCTATGCTGTCCCTTGGGATGCATAAGCGGCCCTTGAGTCTAATCAGCCTATCATCATGCAAATGATATTCATACTTCCCTCTCTCGATCGTACCGTCTATCAACTTCTGACCGATCTCTGTCATGCGTTGATCGCTCTGCTGTGCGCTACGTATTTCGTCTTTAAGACTGGTATTGGTAATTATAGCATACAATGAATGTGCTCGTCGGCTTAATGCGTCTGCCACAACATTAGCCTTACCCTCTTTGTACTGAAGGTCAATATCGTAATCCTTGAGGAATTTGACCCATCTCCTCTGAAGCATGTTTAATTCCTTCTGTGTGAACACGTATTTTAAGCTCTTATGGTCTGAATATACAGTCAGCTGAACACCGTACAAGTAATGGCGCCAGATTTTTAAAGCAAATACAATAGCCCCTAACTCCAAATCATGCGTGAGATAATTTTCTTCATGCTTCTTCAACTACCGGGAGTCATAGGCGACTACTTTCCCATGCTACATGAGTACACAACCTAAACCCTTGCCTAATGCGTCATAGTAGACCTCGTAGCCCTCTGTGCCGTCTGGAATAGTCAGGACGGGTGCTGAGGTCAATGCATCTTTCAATCTTTGGAACGATGTTTCACACCCTTCCGTCCATACAATCGGCGTGTCTTTCTTTGTCAAATTGGTCATTGGTTTCGCTATCCTGGAGAAATCTTTGACAAATCTCCTGTAATAACCTGCTAGACCGAGGAAACTTCGAACATCAGTAACTGACTTCGGCCTAGGCCAAGTGCAAACTGCCTCGACCTTCACTAGATCTACAGAGATACCAACATCCGAGATGACATGTCCGAGGAAGGATACTTTATCAAGCCAGAACTCACATTCGGAGAACTTAGCAAATAATTGATTTTTCCTCAGAATCTCGAGAACTCGTCGAAGATGATCTGCATGTTCTTTTTTTGTTTTGGAGTAAATTAATATGTCGTCGATGAAGACAACTACCGACTTATCCAGTTGTTCCCTAAACAATCGGTTCATCAAGTCCATGAATACTGCTGGTGCGTTGGTTAAACCGAAAGGCATCACTGTAAACTCGTAGTGGCCATATCTTTTTCGGAACACTGTTTTTTCTCTATCCTGCTCTTTGATCGGTATCTGATGGTACCCTGATCGTAAATCAATCTTAGAGAATACTGATGCCCCCTTCAACTGATCGAATAGGTCGTCGATGGGTGGTAGTGGGTACTTATTTTTTATTGACACAACATTCAGTTCCCTATAGTCGATGCATAAGCGTAGGCTGCCATCCTTTTTCTTCACGAAGAGGACCGGTGCGCCCCAAGGCGATGCACTCGGTCGTATGTAACCTTTGTCAAGTAAATCTTTCAACTACTCCTTCAACTCAGCCATTTCCGTCGGTGCCATTTGGTACGGCGCCTTAGCTATTGGACCTGTACCTGGAAGTAAATCAATGGTGAACTCTACCTCTCTGGCTGGTGGCAATCCTGGGAGTTCTTTCAGGACGACATCTGGGAATTCCGACACAACTGGCATGTCTTCACTGAACTCGGGGTCACGTTCCAAGTCTTGAACATAACATAAGTATACTTCCTGCTGCTTCTTCGCCTCTTTGTACATAGACATTGTTGATATTACTTTTATTGAAGGTGCTTTAGGGTTCTAGCAGTATGACACTGTCACTCCTGACGGGCTCTTGAGTAACAGTCGGTGATCTGCACAAAGTATGCGGCCTCTGTGCCGCCCCAACCAGTCCGTCCCTACAATAACATCAAAGCCCAAACCTCTAAACTCAATTAAATCAATGGGAAAGTCCTCATCTTTGATTCAGATTGTGGCCCCTTTATAACAGCGGATACACCTGGTTTTCTCCATAGACGGGAGTGTTACCATGAAGTCTAGCAACTCTACTGCGTCTAGCCCCAATTTTTCCGCAAGCGTAGGTGAAATAAAGGTATGTGAGGCTCTAGAGTCAAATAGTACTGATGCAGCTACTCCGTTAACTGGAAAGGTACCGGTGATCATGGTGCCACCTTTGCTAGCTTCTGCTTCTGTAAGAATGCTTAGGGTACCCTCTGTCTCCTTAGTACAACCTATTAGCAAACTCTGATAAGTACTTGATATGAATAGAAGTCAAAAAAGGCATTCACATTTCACAAATCCTTCTTTACACGGTGATTTTCATTATATGGGTTTAATGTCGTTTACAGTCTTAGTACTTCCTAAAGGTCAAGTTCAGTTGTCCCGGTTTCATATGTGTGGTATTAATCACTGTAGGAGGTGTTGTGTTTAGTTTGATCCTCTTAATACCATAGTATAACATCCTTGACTTCTCACCCATTACCAGAACATCTCCTGACTTTAATGTGATCTTTCTTGCAAGGTCCACACGTTTCTGCTCGCCGTATAGGAACTCTGATTCGTCTCCGATAGTCAAGGACACTACTGGTGTCCCTTGGTTAAGGGTTTCTAACGTCTCATCTTTATCTTGGTGTAGCCCTAAACGGCCTCCTTCTTCGTAGAAGTTGATGATGCACAAGTCTGCCTTTAGGTTAGGTACCAGATCTGGTTCTAATTGTTGAGCAATAGTGATTACATGTTCCACTATCGGTAAGAATTCGTCGGGTATCTGTGTTCCATCTTTGGTTCTTGTTTCTTGATATGTCTTCGTGTAAGGGTTCCAGTTCTTTCCTAGGCACATCATTTTCAGTTTCATCTTTGATCCTCTTGGGTGTTCGGGTGTGTAGAACCCTCCTGGTCCTACTCCCAGTTCTTGGCATCTTCTAATGATGGCGATTTGTGTCTCGGGTGTTAGGTATTCCTTGAGTAGTATCATCCCTGGTTGGATGATCTGACATTGCTCACTTGTCGGTTTGTGTTCTGGATGGACATGGGCGGGGATTGGTTGCTCCCCTCACTTTTCTGGTGTGGGGATAGGAAAGCATATTGAAGGGTCCTATGGTAGTTGAAACCTTCTTTTATGAGTTTCTTTAATTGTTTACACATTTTCACGTTTTTTTAGGCATGCAAGTGTAGACACCAAAAATTCTCACCCTATAAAGCAAATTCCAAAATAATAAATGAAATAAGAGGGGTCGTCGCCTTTCTTTCTCAAAACGTATCAACATGATGCTAAAACGAATCCATCATTTTATGATAAATTAAATCATTTTCTCAAAGCATTTAAAAAAAAAACGGTTTCCAAAAACGAATTTCCAACAATCATCCGGTTTTAAACCCGTCCCTTTTGTCTATACTTATTTTACCATTTTTACTTTATCGTACTTTATTTTGTTTTTCCATTTGTTTCATATTGTTTTATCTATGCATTTTATTACTTGTTTATTATATCTATCTTCCATCTTTCGTACATATCCAATCCGTATTCCACTCTTTACGGTATTCACTTGTATATTTACTTCCATCATACTAGAACTATTTCATTATTTATGTACCATGGTATTTCGTTATTTTGTATTTCAATACGTTTTGTATTTTATCATCTACGTTCCATAATTTCACGACCCTTAGGAAAGAAAAAATTTTCTTTTGTTAGATTAAAAACTTCATACATGTCACTGTACATTCCCGTTTAGAAACAATAGCATTTTTAGAAGCGTCACCCGTCGATACGAAGTTAGTTTATTTCTTGCAATGGTACTATCAAAATCTGGTTTGTAGCACACCTGGTTAAAGTGTTACTTGAAATCTATAGGTTTTGTGGTCGATTCCTGACATGGGTGCGGGTTGTTTTCTTTTTCATTCTTTCCCTTAACTGTAATAGAGATAGTTAGTAAATTCGTGTGAATATGTTGAATTTCGCTTAGGGTAGCCAGTTGATGTCCTTGGGGAGGAGAGCTAGACCGGTTCGATACTGGGGAATGACTAGTCTTTTTTATTTTTGACGCTGGACCATGTCTGTTCCCAACCTAGTTCTCTTTTCTATAAATACAGAATAAACCCTACTGTAGAGACAGATACCAAGACCCAGCCGAAACACTCCACACTTCTTCATCATTGAGAAGCTGTTGTTGATGTCAAGATACCCATGTTTTGTTTCCTTCGCCTCTCTTCAACGTTTAGAATTCAGAACCAAAAATCAGAACCACGATACACACTCAGAGAAGTCTAAATGCTTCATTCGAATTCATGAAACCACCACAAAGATCAACCATATCATCTGAAAACCTTTTCTTACCCCATCTCTGCCATCTTATTCGTCATTTGAGCAGAGAAAGTTAAATTCTCACCGTGAACACCTGTTCGCTACTTGAACTTGTCCCTCTTCATTTTATTTTTATTATTGTTTTGTTCGTTCATCTTCTTGGTGCTTGCTCCCCCCGACCTCGTCCATCAGACGAGCCAAATCGGGATCATTTCACCGCCAGAAACTCACATTCTTGCTATACACGTCGATTGCTGGCGGGAATCGAGTCCGTTTAATTTCATTTCAAAACGTAATATATTTTCTGCTAGTTTCAGTTTGTTGCCACCGTCTTTTTTTTTTGTTCTATCAAAACGCCGGACTTGAGAAGGGAACAGAGAGGCTTATCAGTGCCTTTTCTCTCGTTTCCTTTTGATTCCCTTGCGTAGCATTGCAGCATTCTGGCATAATCTGAAGTTTCTTTGAGAATTCGAGATCCTACTCTTTATTTTCGCGTGGCTCAGTTAGCAGATGCTCTCTATTACTGCGCTTTCCCCTTGCTCCAGATAAGCTACACTTCAGTGGGAAACATCATCTCTGTATATCTGTTTGAGGACTCGCGATTGATGTTGTTCATCTTCTGAAACTCGTTGTTAAAGAATACAAAAAGGGTGAAGATTCTATGTATTCAAATCAAGTTTTCCTTGTGCTTTCATTTGGCCATACTGTCAGATTCTGTTTATAGTTTGTGAGATGTTGATTAAGAATGTGTTATGGGTTTAACCTCTCTTCTGTTCTTATTACTCTCTGAAATCCATCTTCAGAAATTGTTCACTACGATATTCTGATTCGAGCCAGCCCCGATAATCAGAACCGGACTTCGTTTGAAGTCACACATGTCTATCATCACTCATCAGTTATGTCTCACTTCATAGACTCATTTGATTGAAAACACTGCTGGTACCTCTATAAACGAGTTTTGAGCGTGAGCTCTTCAACCGTGAATACTCATGGCCATTTCGTTTCATCTCTGTTTTAATCCATTCGATTAAACTCATGGACTGATGCGTTTTTTTTTATTGTCGTTCGATATTGGGAGAAACAAACCCAATTGCTATCTTCATTCTTTTAGCCTAGTTCATGCCCGCTACGGACCCAAAGATAATACAGTTTGTGTTCGGTTCAGCGTTGGTGATTTTATCCTTGTGTATCTGGTTGGTAAAGCGAGTTTGAGCAGGAAAGGGTTGTCACCTCTGCAAGACCCCGCTTGTGTTCACTTCTGCATTGTCCATTTGATTATGTTTGTTGCTTAATCTGGTATTTTCTACTTGTGCTTTGTCGGCCATTTACAGTTATATGTGTCTGTAAAAATCGAGGCACATACCCTTCGAGACTCGAACTGGATTTTGCACATGGGGTGGGCTTGTAAACCCCGGGCTCCAAGACTGCTTCTCAGGGGTTTAGAAAATCAACTGGAGTTCTCATTGCTCTTCTCTGGTTGTAAGACCTCCCTCGTTGATGTTCTGTTGGCATAATCAAATTGAACTGCGGGAAAATCTTCATCTGTTTTTCTCCTGGTATTTATCTTTAATCCAAATCATCTCTGCTTCTGTTTGGCTGATCGTGTGGCTTGATTATTCACTCATTGTACATTCTGTTTTTCTTCTCCGTGGATTATGGCTCTCGATCCCATTTTCTGATTTCTTCGTTGAATATATTGTTAATCAAGCATGAGTTAGTATATCTCCTTTTGTCTATGTTTGAGAGGGATCGGCAAATGGAGTTTTCAGTTTAATTGGTTGCATTCAACTTGTTTATCTGTTTCCGGTACCATGATTAGGATTAGTATTTATTTAAGAAAAGACTAGGCTAAATGAACTTGTTGCATGCACAATCTTTGACTATACTTCATGTTCAGCTCGTTCAGGATACAAGAAAGAATAAACTCTTATCGGCGACGGTAGAGCCTCTCGACAATTCATTTGAGTATTTATCATTTACTTCCCCTTTGTAATTTTAGGAGTAGGTTCATTTCAGATTTTCACTATACGCTTGTGCTTAGAACAACAAAAAATCAAGCAGAAAACAGAAGTGAAAGGAGGCATGTTAATCTGCAATATCATTTAGTGTATCTCAGTTGGATCAGAGTTTTAAGTTACAATTCATTAACCTGACGATGAATACGTTAGTTGGTTTGTAGGTTCATCTCTCGTACCTCAGTATAACATGATTAATGAGAGAATATAAAAAGAAAAGGGAGGGGTGTTAAGATAAACCGGAAACAGATTGAAGGAATAGAATTGAGCTAGTAATGTATCTTGGGTCTTGTCATCGATCAGAACCTTTGCTTGATCTTTAGATGTAATAAAACAGAAGAGCCCTCTTAGAACTTGGTCAGCAACGTTCTATCATGTATTTGTTTATCGGATTATCATGTATTTGTTTATCGGCTTGATTTGTTGTTTACCCCGATTATTGATTCATTCTTTTATTATGTATATAATGCTTTATCTCTCTTTTATCGTATTTTCTTTAGCTCTTGTATTTTGCTAAGCCCTAGTTACTAGCCCTTTAGGTCCTAGCCATTAGGATAGAGGGGTCCCCCTGGCCTGATAGACCATTGGCCTATCTCGTGGTGGTGACACCTAAACCCTAAAAATGCACCTAAATATGTATATATTTGTATATAGATTAATATTCTGACCAACACTCTCATTCAAAATTTCTCTTCAACAAGCCCATATAACAAATCAGGCCCAAATCACTCAACCTGGCCCACTTCTTACCTGACCCACTTCTAGCTTGACCCATTCAGCCCAATAAGCCCATGGGGCCCAATCCATGTGGCCCAAGCCCACAACCGGCCCAAAGCCCAATTTGGACCCAAACCCATTCAGGCCCAGTCCAGCCCAATTCAACCCAAAAGCCTAACTTAGGCCCATTCTCGGCCCAAAACCCACTAAGCTGGCCCAAGTCCGCTAACTTGGCCCAAACCCACTAACCCGGCCCAATACGTAGCGTGGCCCAATCCCCAGTCAAGTCCAAAATCGGCCCAAGCCCACAAAAGCCAAACTATTTGACCAACTCTGAACCTTGACCAACTCCCAACATTGTCCAAACCCAAGTTTGACTCAAAACCTCGACTTTGACCCAACCAAGTCCACTAAAATCAAACAAGTCCACAAAAATCAAACCAAGTCCACATGAATCAACTTTGACCTAAACGTTGACCATTGACTCAAATAATGACCTTGACCAAAACATTGACCTTGACCAAAAACATTGACCTTGACCCAACTTTGACTCAACCCGAACTTCAATCTAATTCAAACTCGATCTCAATCCAAACCGAACTCGACCTGAATCCAAACCGAACTCCAATTCAATTCAAACCTATTTCATCCAGCTCAATTCAACTCAAACCCAAATAGATTTCATCCAATCCACACCCAACTTGTAAATTTCATTCAAACCCCAAAAACCCAAAAAGAATTTCAAACCATCATTTTATTCAAATTTCATCATGTTTTCAAAGAAACCATTTTGTGGAATTTTAAAGGAAAAACTCTTCTCACATCACAGAAAACTCTTCTCAAATGCAGAAAGTTCTTCTCTCATATACAAAAAGTTTTCTCCTAAAACATTTCTCAAAATCAGTGTTTCTTCGTCGAGAATTCTGAGCAACTTCAATAGTTTCCAACTCAATTTTTGAACTCAAAACTAAACCGATTTTGGGGAACATGGAACGTCTAACACCTTCAAAGAATATTTTCTTCCTAGTTAGGCATCACTTGTCTCCCTTCCAGAATAAAAATCCGAGGCGGGGCACTGGGGTCATAACCTCCCTTGTCGCAGTCTGTATCTCTTTAGGCGGGGCATTAGGGTGACAAACCTCCCCTAATTGCAGCCTAGATTTTTACAAGGCGGGGTGCTAGGGAAGTAACGACCTTCCTAGTCGCAGCCGGGATTTTAGAATCGTCTAACTCCCTTCCACTCGATTTCAGTATTTTCGGTTTTTAATGTTTTAGACCCGGGAGTTAGAGACGTTATTAGGGTTTGACCGAGAACATCTCATTCATGGTGTTTCTCTCTAAATCCTATTTTTTCGACATAAATCCATTGCCCCAACTTTCGAGCCTCGGCACTTACCATTAATTAAGTGTCGTGTTCGAGGGGGTACATAGGGTAATCCCTTGGGATTATCCGCCCTTTTACAACAAAAATGATTTTCCGGTTTTTAAAAAAAACTTTAAGAGAGACAATTTTGACAATCATTCCTCCAAACAATTCAGTTCGTCAACATCTCACTCTAAATTCGAAATATCCCAAAACATCAACCCTTTCAGAATCTTAAATCCGAAAAACCCGGGATCTCTATTCAAACTTCAATTGCCTCACACAATCATTATGCAAACTCAAATCATTCCAAACTTGAAACATCTCTTGAATCCCAACTTCTTCCAAACTTCTATAGTCTCATAGGCCCGAGCGCCCCACAGACTCGAACATCTCGATCTCTCCACCATTTTAAGATTCAAATGTCTCACAGACCCGAGCGTCTCACAGACCTTGACATCCCATACTTCCCACTACATGAACACCCCAAATGTCTCATAGACCCGAGCGTCTCACAGACTAATCTCTCAAACACCTCAAAGACCCTCAAAACCTTCAAAAACCCCAAAACCTGAACTACGTAAGGTCTGATCTCAACAGGGAGTTGAGTACGTAGGCAACCCATCTAGGGTGCGACCCCATTCCAATCCAAAAAAGCCCCTTTCCCAACTTTAAGGTGA
Source organism: Limonium bicolor (assembly GCA_023374045.1). Lineage (NCBI taxonomy): Eukaryota > Viridiplantae > Streptophyta > Magnoliopsida > Caryophyllales > Plumbaginaceae > Limonium > Limonium bicolor. The sequence continues at coordinate 108,516,473 of CM041777.1, read as the reverse complement.
TATTCATGTCTGTCAAACATTCAAATTCCCTCTAACTCCCACAAACTCTCAACTTCTTCAACTCTCAAAATCAGACTCCTAATCATTCATTCTATACTCATTCGAATTCATCAATTTTTATTCTTGGCGCTAGCTTGGTAGAAAAGCTCGCCTTATCCACCCTGTCTCTCTTCTCATCCTAATCATATCCTTGGCTTTTAAATGAATATCTCTAAAAAGGTTTTGAAAGAAGACAATCCCGACAATTGGAGACCGAGGTTTCCTCGGGCACCAATCCGAAGTCGTGGTCGTTGCCACTTCTAAGGGGTGTAACCCAGTGCGAACCCACAATAGAATCTCTGACATGACCAGATAAGTCCTATCCATAGGCAACAATTTCAGAGTCAACCAATGGTTCTTAGAACCCTTCTCCTCCCTTTCTAGTTCTTTAGGTCAAACTAGGTGGCGACTCTAGTCAATTCCGCCCTTAGGGCATAAGTCCGCGTGGAGCCCATTGAGAGCGGGTGTAGTGTTCACTAACACTCCCCATCAAGCTTTCTGGAAAAGACGGATGATGAAGTAGGTATTTGGGGGCTGCCAGAATAATGGGTTTTCACCCTCCACAGAATGGCATTTTCTTGGATCTAGGCTTCTTAGTTAGACCATATTTAGACAGACCCCCCTCATACCAAAAAATCACCCTCCACAGCAAGCACTCAGATACGTCACCCAATATTCATAGACATGTTTTAAGTTTTCGTTGTTACCTGATTTTGTGGAGGTACCGGCCTCCTCAGTGCGGTCTATCACATGCAAAGCAGGCCCTGTTGATGGGCCCTTGCCCTTTGCTCCTTGGCCTACTACAGGTTGGGCGGTTTGTATCGGGTGGAAACCGCTGGATCCTCCCTGTTGGTCATTGCTTGGCTTAGTCCCTGGACGATAGGCCTTACTTTCTGGGTTCTTGATGCAGTCATAGGCTCAGTTTCCCCATAGCTGACAGTGATGGCACTGAACCTTCTCTCCCTGGTAGTCCACTCATGGGTGGTCCTTTCTGCACTGCCTACAGTTGAAATGGCATACCCATTTCTGGCCCGGGTTTGAGCCGTAACCAGAACCTAACGTAGTCGAGGTTTAGTTATTAACTCCATCGTAGGAAATATTCATTGGAGGTTTTCAGCGTATATTCTCCAATTAGGGTGTTTTACCTTTGGGTGGGTGTGATCTCAGTGATTTGGCTGTTCCACTGTGAGGAACAAGCTGAAGAGTCTCATTAGTCTGACTTCCTTTTCCTTGGTAGGGCTTTTGACCCTTCCGGAATGGCCTCTTCTTCCTGAAGCCGCTCTGTGTGGTGTTATCAGTGCCAGCATCATCGGTTTTCCTCTTTTGATTATTCAGAGCGTCCCTTCTCCGGATTGTAATCTCCACCATGGAGGCTGCATGATAACATTCCTGAAATTCTCTAGGCATTAATCCTCATTCGTATTTAGGCAATATCATTCAAACTGATTAACTTTTCCTTTTTACCTGTAGGGAGGTATACATTAAAGGTCCCATACCATACTGAATACGTGGGCTGAGTCCCCTGTAAAAGCGATCAATTAATATCTCCTCCGAGTAACCTATTCCTGGCAGTAGTCGGAGTAAGGAGGTAAACCTCTCATAATACTCGTCCACAGTCATCTTACCTGTGAGCTCCAAGGAGTCGAGCTCCCTTCTTTTCAGCATCCTGATGTGGGATGGGTAGTACTTGGCCCTCAGAAGGGCTGTGTAAGCTTCCCATGTGAAAGTTGGGTCGTTCAGACGGTCGGCCTTTACTAGGTTCCACCAGTCCCTCGCTGCATCTTTCAAATAGTAAGCAGCCAGTCTCACCTTGTCCCCTGGTGGTGGAGCGAGCGTCTCGAAGGCTGTCTCCATTTCCATTAGATAAGTCTCTAGATATTTTGGGTCTGACTGTCCCTTAAATACAGCAGGTTTCAGGTCAGCCAAGCTCCTCACCCAGTCCTTCTCTCTTGGTGGCACTAGTAGAAAATGAGGCTTTTTCTGCACCTCATTTTCGGCGGTTGCGGTAGGAACCGCCAAAATAGCTCGCTAGGAACACATTTTTCGGCGGTTTTTAGAGAAACCGCCGAAAATTGGTATTTTTCGGCGGTTCCAAAGGAGCAACCGCCAAAAAATGTAAATCATTTTCGGCGGTTCTTCGTTCTGAACCGCCAAAAAAGACCAATTTTTTTTTAAAAAAAATAATCAGGGCTTTTTCAGCGGTTCCTAGCTTAAGAACCGCCAAAAAAGGGTCTTTTTATCGACCCCCAACCCGACAGAATACCTAATCGTCGTTATTTTCCTCCTCTCACACAACGTCTACGCTCTCATTCCTCTGTCGCCACCACCTCCACCCGACTATTCCGTCCCTTCCTCCGCCGCTGCCGCCGACTTCCTGCGCCGCCGCCGTCGACCTTCATCGTCACCGTCGAGGTGGGCGCGGTTCGACACCAACTGAAGCAGTAACAAGTCCGAAAATTAGGTATTTTAGTCCGAATTTGAAATTTCGATTTCTGGTCGAATTGGGCATTATTTTGGTGCATATGTATAATGGTTGCTTGATTTATGTCATTTGGAGTATAGTAGATTGATTGGTTTGATTGGAATTGCTATATGTGTGTAATTTTACAAAATAATGCATATGCCCGCAAAGTGTTCGATGAAATGGCTGAACCGATTTCAGTGATATTTTTGTGCTTTTCTACCATTGTTTGTGTGAATTGTTGCCAAGTAAGCGTCATTGGTGGTTTGTCGTGTGAATTAACATAAAAAATGTTGACTTATGGTTACTTAATTTTATAATTTGATTTACAATAAGTTATGATTATTGATTAAATATTGACAATGAATTAGATACTTCATAAGTTGGCGGTGTAGCTACACGCGACAATTCATCCTCACTTCTAACAAGTTGCCGGTTTAGCGACCTGAAACGAGTCCAAAAAGGGGGAAAACATGTGAGTTGAGGGTTTGTTTTTGTTGATAATTAATTGTGATTTTTTACATAACTACAACTATTATCCTCACTTATTATTAATATGGTTCGTTACAGTTATACCCTTGTCGTTGTACTCCGTCCTGTTACCTCCATCGGAGGTGAGCTAGCCCAGTTGAGGTGAGGGTAGTTCTTGTTGAATAATTGTACGTAGCTTTTTTTATAACTACAACTATTATTCTAAATTATGGTTCACAGTTACTCCTTGTGATCTCGTGTGTCGCCGTCCTCCGCCCTGTTTCCTCCCTCCGAGTTTCGCCTACTCCTCGTCCTTCCAAAAACAGGTTAGTTTTGTTCTTCAACCTCGTTGAATTTCTGTTTATCATAATTGTTTGTAAAATGCATTGATTTATATATAATAGTTAGTTGCAGAATTATATATATATTTAATATATTGTTGGTTATATATATTATGTATATATACATATAAGATAATCAAGTAGTATAATATCTATAATATATATTATAGATGTGTATATATATTATACAGACTCGCCGTGCAAGAACCATATCATTATATATCATTTCCAAAGATAGTTTCATTATTGTTGTTTTTATATTTATTATTTTAAATATTATTTAATTTATTATACATTATCAATATATTTTTGTAGATATTTTTTAGTTGTACCTTTCATTTGTGTTTGTAGAATGGACCGTGAATGGATGTACGGTCAGCGAGGGAATTATTTTGAATCAAAAGTAGATAATGAATTTTGCAAAGCAGCTCTCGATCATCAGAAAAGGATGAACGAGACACACATTTCCTGTCCATGTGCATAATGTGAACTTCGCAATAAGTTCCTAACTACATACAATCAGATTTCATCTATCAAGGCGTGGATTTATGCCGAACTAAGATATGGTTTTTGCATGGCGAGTCATTAGAAGCCAGTAGCAGGGTGCAAACTTCCACTCAACCGAACAGTGAACCAGAAATGGTTAGACGATACTACATTTCCTGATAATACGTGTGATCTGAGTGACACTGATATCAACGACAGTGATAAGATTGAACAACTGGACTCTATGCTGCAAGATGTTGAAGATAATTTCACAGACAAGCCGGCTGAATATCAAAGATTACTTGATGCATCACGTTCCCCTTTGTTTCCCGGATGCACCAAATTTACAAAGTTGACATCGTGCTGCATTTGTTCAATCTTAAAGCAAGATTTGGCTTGAGTGATAAGAGTTTTACGCAATACTAGACTATTCCACGACATGCTTCCAGATGATAACAATCTTCCTACTTCCACTTATGATGCAAAAAAGTTGATGTGTCCTATGGGTGTGGAGTACGAAAAGATACACGCATGTCCAAACAGTTGTGTATTATACAGAGGAGAGAATAAACATTTGAATGAGTGTCCAAAATGTCATTTGTCACGCTATAAACAGAAGGACGGTCAATCATCCAATTCTAAGAAAAAAAGTCCTCCAGCAAAAGTCATTTGGTATTTACCCATAATACCAAGATTCAAACGACTTTTTGCAAATGTCAGAGATGCCCAAAATTTAAGATGGCACGCAGAAGGAAGAAAAAATGATGATAAGCTGAGACATCCAGCTGATTCACCACAATGGAGGACAATCGACAGAAGATTTCAAGATTTTGCCAGTGACAGTCGAAATTTGAGACTCGGGTTATGTACGGATGGGATGAATCCTTATGGCAGTCTAAGTAGTCAGCACAGCACTTGGCCCGTTCTATTGGTGATCTACAATCTTCCCTCGTGGCTGTGTATGAAGCGGAAATACATAATGTTATCATTGTTGATTTCTGGACCTAAACAACCAGGACATAACATCGATGTATACCTTGCACCGCTGATTGACGATTTGAAATTGCTATGGAATCAGGGGACATGGTTTATGACAGTTACGCCAGACAAAACTTTACACTTCGTGCCATGCTTTTTTGCACAGTGAATGACTTTCCAGCGTACGGGAACTTATCTGGATACACAGTAAAGGCACATTTGCTTGCCCAATATGTGAGGACGACACTTGTTCTGATCGTCAATAGTTTTGTGGAAAAAACGTCTACATGTGTCATCGTAGATTATTGCCATCAGCTCACCTGTACCGTAAAAAGAGGAAGTTATTCAACGGAAAGACTGAGTCACGTGTTGCTCGTATACCTCTGAGTTCTGAAGAGATTTATCAAAAGGTGAAAGACATTGACAATGTTTTCGGTGTTCCGTCCAAGTCTACCAAAAAAACATCTGGAAAAAATGTTCAATATTTTGGGAACTTCCGTATTGGAAACATTTATCTGTTAGGCATTGTCTTGATTTCATGCATATTGTAAAAAATGTTAGTGAGGCTGTTGTTGGGACTTTGCTTAACATACCTGGGAAAACTAAAGACGGAATAAAGGTTCGAAAAGACATGCAAGTTATGGGCATACGTGAGGAGTTGCATCCCCAAGAAAGAGGCAAACGAACATTTTTACCTCCAGCATGTTACACTTTGTCTAAGAATGAGAAGAACAGCTTTTGTAAATGTCTTCATTCCCTTAAGGTTCCTACGGGTTACTCATCTAACTGGAAAAGTCTTGTGTCAATGAAGGACTTGAAGTTGATCGGGTTGAAGTCTCATTATCACATTCTGATGTTGCATCTACTTCCTGTTGCCATTCGAGGTATATTGCCGAAAGATGTGCGGAATGCAATTACAAGACTATGTTTCTTTTTAAATGCAGTGTGCAATAAAGTCGTGGATGTTGATACACTAGACAGTCTGCAACGTGATGTTGTTGTTACGATGTGTCAACTTGAAATGTATTTTCCACCCTCGTTTTTTGACATCATGGTCCACTTGGTTGTTCACATTGTAAGAGAAATCAAATTATGTGGTCCTATATATTTAAGATACATGTATCCATTTGAGAGATACATGGGAATCTTGAAGGGAAGGATGAAGAATAGATATCGACCTGAAGGGAGTATCATAGAAAGGACAATAACCGAAGAAGTGACAGAATTTTGTACTGAATACTTGAAGGGAGCTGTAGCTATTGGAGTGCCACAACCGAGACACATAGGAGGGACAGAAGGTCAAGGTGTTATTGGGAAAAAAATTGTGGCAATTGATTCATCCTCAATGGAGTCTGCACATCTATTCGTTTTACATCACCTTGAGATTATTGAGCCATTTTTTGAGAAACACATGACTGCACTAAGAGCTCAATATCCTGGGAGGAATATTATTTGGTTGATAAAGGAGCAAAACAAGACCTTCTGTTCATGGTTTAGAGATCATGTCATGAAGATTGCATCACTAGCGCTGATAATGTAAGTGAAGAGCTCCGTTGGTTAGCCTTGGGACCTGGTTCCACTTGTATATCTTATGAAGGGTATGACATCAATGGGTTCACCTACTGGACAAAACGGCAAGATGATAGATGTTTAAACCAGAATAGGGGGTTAAAGTAGAAGCAACAACAACTGAGTATACCAGAGGTGATCCAGCTTCAACGATTTCAACCTCGAGGTTGTATTATGGATTCATTGCAGATATTTGGGAGCTTGATTATCAGTTTCAAAAGTTTGTTATTTTTAAATGCAAATGGGTGGATAATAGAAACGATTATCGGGTTCACGATGGGTTTAACTTGGTTGATTTATCACGCCTTGGTCATACACAAGATCCTTTCATATTTCCCAAGGATTGTGAACAAGTATTTTACATAGAAGATCCCATCGATTCCAGGTGGTCAGTTGTATTACCAGGGAAAAGATTTGTCAACATTAATGCTGATCAAGATGTTGATGATGATGAATTAATGTTCGATGAGACACCACCTTTTTCTACCAGTATTCCTGTCACAGACATTGTTGATGTTCCAGACGATGTAGTGTATACTAGGTCTGATCACGATGAGGGTTTATGGGTTGAAAACCATAAATGATGTGTTCAGTTGTTAGGTAATTAAAAAATATATTTTATTGTTTGTTTGTTCATTAAATAATTTGTTGGAATAATAACGATGTCTTATTATGTATTGATTACATTATTTGTTGTGGTGTTATTGATATACGGTTGTTTATCTTTGCAGATAGTTAAATGGATGATATGGATGACCCGATTGGCGAGTTTTGACAGAGGAACCGACCAAAGAAGAAGAAAACACGTGGAGGGAAAGGTCACAAGTCACAGGCCCGAGCTGATGAGGGGGGTAATGGCGGGGATGAGATTACTCCAGCCTCTGTGCCAGCTGAGGACACAGAGGCTGGACCTTCTGGATCACAAATCCAGCTTCCTAGGACCGTAAAACCTCGAGGTCCGACGAAAGCTCTCATCAAAAAAGATTGAATCAAAGCCGTTACAGTTTAATGCGTATCTACAGCCGATTGGGGAATGGGCTACAGACTTCACTACAGAGCTAGGCATCATTGTGTGAGAGTATTGTGATATTACTCTCACCTGGCCTCAAGTTGATGAAGGACTAAAGAGACAGATGTTTGAGATCGTACAGGTAAATAAACAATAGTTAAAGTATTATTTTTGTACAATTTGTAGGTATCCATCACTAACATTTGTTTCATTTATGGTAATATGCAGAAACGATATCAAATACCTGAAGAAAGTGAGTACTACTCCATGGTCAAATCAATGATGCGCAAGAAATTTTCAGATCATAAGCATGATCTGGTTAAGTGGTTTATCACCAAGAAGCTTAAGAGGCCGGACGGCGACACACGCCAGCCTTGGGAGATTTACACACCAATAACCAAAGAGAAGTGGCAGGAGTTCTATGATAAGAAGATGGAGACAAAGGTATGTATTAACTTTTAAATAATTAATTATTATATAAATATATATTTTTGAGGTATTTATATTTACATATGTATATTTTGGTCATCTTAATTGTATGTTTATTTGATAACAGGAGTACCGCGAAGCCCATCCGCGAATGCGAAGAAGAATGAATATCATCACGTGTTGGGTGCGAAAGGGGTTAATAGAAGAGTGCCTGAATGGGTGGCAGAAGGAGAGTTGCCATCAGATATGAGCACTCTTGATGAGCACCAGCTACGGGGTACGTTTTGGAAGCTTTCACGTACTAAGAAAGACCCGAAAACTGGAGAGCGTTTATATCCCTTCGAGAAGACGAAGGAAATTGTTGATAAGATGGTAAGTACTTTTCTTTACTTTCAAATTTTTTGACAAATTTATTTTTATCATCTTAAAAATTATAATTAACTTCTTTCTGCATTTAATTATAAAGGGTGAGCTGAATGAACAAGTTACCCAAGGGACTTGGGTACCTGATCGACATGATGACCAGTTGTCTCGTGCGCTTGGAAAGAAAGATCATCCAGGCCGAGCTGTGGGGTTAGGGGGTGTTAACATAGGGATAAGAAAACTTTTTGGTAACCCCGGGTCAAGGAAAGGGAGTAGTCAAGGACAGACAATTTCTTACGAGCAGCATATGCGTGCCATTAATGACATGAGAGAGCAGTGGAACAAGGAGGTCTTTGATGAAATACGTCAAGGCAGTCATGCATCCCAGCCATATATTCCTGCTTCTGATCCTCATGCTTCTAATCCTTCTTGCCCCAGTTTTCATGATGATCCTCTCTCATACCCAAGAAATTATGACCCTACTCCTACTGGAGTGTGCACAAGTGTGGATTCCAATGACCAGTATCCTTACGCTTATGTACAGGTAATTTTTTATACCTTTAACTGTTCGATTAGTTGTCATATCTTTTATTACATATTTTTAGTTCAACATCTACTAATCTGATGAAATTGTAGGATCCTATAAACTGTAACCTCCTGCTTCCATTCAACAATGAAGAAATATGTGTCGCGGAAGGAAGGGTGTACTCATCAGGCCCTAATGAGGTGACCCATGGAATACCATTGAAGCCGTATCACGGGAGAGTCTCTGTGGACGAACCGCTTTATAAGGTTCCTGATCTACCGCTCCCTGTGCCTACTGAGGAGTACAACACAGTTCGGTCTGCAAAGGGTGCATTCGTTCAGTGGCTCATTCGTCTAATTCAGAAGTGTGTGAAGGTATGTTTAATACTAACCACTAGTGTAGTTATTATTGTTCATTACATGAATATAATATGTGTGGATGCTCAGTTCATGACTAGTATTGAATGTCAGTTGTAAATATGCATTAAAAAAGAAATCTGCATCTCCTGAGAAAAAGAAGTCAAAGATTGGATCCTCTGAATACATAGCATCCACCAATGTTGTACAAAGAGAAAATTTGGTGGACGATTCCGTATATGCACGCTTGGGGCCAAACATGAAATGCTTGCATGATCTAATCCGTGACTTCCCAGATGGCAGAAATTCTATCCTACTCAGTTTTGACGATGACTTTCTTCACTATGGACGCACTATAGAAATCGACATGTGGACGACTGATGTTTGGGACATCCTAAAATTTGATTGGGTGCCTGTTGCAGTGATGCATTCATTTATTCTGTAAGTATTAGTTTAATTTGTTTTATAATTAAGTTATAAATTGATGTTTTGAAACAATGTTAATTAATTTTATGTCTTTTTATTTACGAACAGGTTTTTGCATGACAAAATGCAATCTTTTGCCCTTACCAAGTATGGATTTTTGTGTCCTGAAAGAGCATCATTCACTGCTATGAAGTGCGATACAGAAGCGTGTAACATATACATACAGCGTGTGTTGGTTAACAGCATCAGAGCGAGGAAGAAATATCTTATGCTACCTTATCATCAAAAGTATTAACTTCTGTTTATCATTTTAATTTGAATAAATGTTGTAGTTATCTATGCATACATGCATTATAATGACATGTGAGTGTTTTGGTATTACACAGTGGTCATTGGGTTTTACTGGTGTTGTGTCTGCGCTACTGGCGCAACACCTGCTTGTGCAAATGCTGTCGCTATCAAGGTAGCTATGTCAGCCAGTCTGACTGTTTCCTCCTCTTCAGTCCGGTCGCAGGCCCTACCTCTTCCTGACATCTACACAATAATTGAGTCAATTCTATGGTTACTGTCCGGTCTGAACAGTCATTATCGCCCTTTGGCGGTCCAAGTAAGAAGCTGTTATACTACTCATTTCCGTACTATCTCCCAACCCGTTACCCAAGGTTTTAAAATACCTAGTTTCGGTTGTATTCAGTTCTCAGAGCGTGACTACGCTCTGATACCACTTTTTGTAACACCCCAACCAGAAATCCAATAAAAATAGCAGATAAAAGTCCCAAAACACATGGCGGAAAATATTACAGACGGTTGGTGCTACAACGCCGCCAGTCACCCACGTGACTGGCAAGGCCAAAATCCAAATACAAATCCAAATTTTACGGTCTGAGAACTGAATACACCGCTTATTTAAAACTCCAAAGCAACTTACAACAGTAGAGAAATTAAACAAACTGAAGTAGTCCCATGACTTAATCTCTACCCCACCTACACTCGGTCGGGTATTCTCTTCTTTCTTCAGGTACCTGAAAAAAACATAGCCATCGAAATGGCTCAGCAAATAATGCTGGTATGAACCCGTGCAGCCCATAAGCTAGCGGGCCACACACAACTATTTGGTCGTATACATGCGGTTCATTATTATCAAACAAATGTAAACACGCGTCAAATAATACATACAAGTAACATACAAGGACTATAATATCCCATTGAGAAACATGACTTCAAGAGGTCAAGTTAGTAATTTCTGTTAAAGCGGGTATAATAAACCCTTCAGACGAGAAGGGACTCTCGCGTTTAATGGTTGAATAATAAATCCCGCAGGAGAGAACGTAGTCAACTCCCGTTCTTAAACATGAGTGGGTATCGTACCCTCGAGAGAATGTAATCCTTCTCCCAACTTAAAATGCTCCGGTATTATCCCGGTGAGTGGACAAAGTCTACACCCAATACCACTGTCATGACGTATACTGTATTGAGGACGACCTGCGACAGGTACAACCTCCATAATTGCATGCATGGCCAGAAACATCTGGGCTCCTCACTTCTCGTAGCATCGAATATGTTAGATGTCACACAAGGACATTAAACAAGCACACTGTTGTGTATTGTCGGTTGTCACACTTAAGGACAACGACGTTGTTTATAAAAGGAGTTAGTGAGAAACTTGAGTAGAAGTTCTCGGTATAATAATACGTAGGTATTTAATCCACTGGTAATGTAGAGTTGCATGCGTGGCACATGCACGTTATAGTTAGTATCGTTCACTGCACATAAAATAACTTAGTAGTGCACAAAATAATCACAACGATACACAAACGCAAGTGCAACATGTTACATGCAATTATCTTGGTCGTTATTTCACACAACAGATAGCACACAAGCCGGTGTAATCCGTTAGCAAACAGGTTGCAAGAATCCATACCGTTCACCGTAGTTGTACTGGTTAAATTCCCGGACCACGTCAGGTTAAGTATAGTCCTATAATCGAATTAACTGAGAGTGTTATTGCAGGTTAACCTCGTATAAGATTCTTACGTACCATAAAGTGATACTTGGTCTCTTGTTATTTCATGTGAGGTTTGTAGCCTTTATTTATGGTAGTCTTTTTTCCATTTTCATGATCTCATGCTTAACTCATTATTTATTTATGAAATACCCCAAACCTAAGTATGCTAAGTAAACATCAAATCATGATGTAGAAAGGCTAAAATATGTCTTAGAAAGATTGGTAGACAATTTAAACCAAGGAAAACACAAGAAAATGCCTTAAGGGCAATTAGGGCAAAATGTGCTCTAAGCTTGGAGAGACTTGGACGAGTACCCAAATATCATGATAAGACCTTAGTAATATTCTAATGGTCATTTTAAATCAATTAGCAAAGAAAACCAAGCTTGAAAACAAGTTAAAACACAAAATGTGCTTTAAGAAGTCTTAAAGCACATTTTTGAGAAATTGTCTTAGAATTGAGTTTTGAGTGGCTAGATGTCCATCATTACTCTTTAATCAACATGTGTACTAATTAGTATCACATTAGGAAGTCTAAATCAATGGGAAACCAAAAATTTCCTGAATATGTGCACTAATTAGTGAATAGTACTAAAATAGTGCTAGTTTTGACTTAAGTCAACTTTAATTAGCCAAATGGCCAATCTTGTATACCAAGGGGGGACGGTTTTTAATGGTGACTCACCATTAGTAGCCAGCACATTAAAGGAAATGAGAGGAAAAGTAGTAAGTTCATTATTCACCCTTTTATAAGATAAATATCTTCTTTAGCTTACCTCTCTCCTCTCTTCTTCATTTCCCTTCTTCTTCCACGGTTTTCTTCTTATTCTCTCTGTTCTAAACCGTTCCCAAGCAGCCCCATTGTTGCCTCACCTTGCCTTGTCCATAACTTGCTCATTTTAGCTCCAAATCAAAAACTAAGCATAGATTTCTCTTAGTTAGACCAAGGCCTTGCTTCCTATCTTTTCAAAATTTGAAAAGCCTCATTTTGGAGCCATGGGAAATCGCCATTGAAGGGGGAAAAATAAGTTTGAAGAGCTCATTAGCTTCTCCATTCTCTTAAGGTAAAGAATATGTAAGAAAAACTAGGTTTCCACCATTCTTCTCCATTACCGAAAATTTATACTCATGGGGCTTCATTTTTATGCCTTGTTCTAGCTTGTTTTCTATTCTCCAAGGGCTAGAGGAGGTCCTTCTTGATTCATATCCAAGCCTACCTTAAGACTTCAAGGTAAAATATTCATTATAAGACCTTAAAACACATTTTTAACCTAGGTTTTTATTCCTTGCGTTGATGTATTGTTTAGTACTCATATGAGTCATTGAATATTGATTATAACATTGGCAAGGGGAATTTAAGTGGTGGCCGAGATTCATGCAAGAAGAAGGTCTAAGGAGGAAGTTAAGATAAGCTTGAGAAAACAAGGTAAAATGCTTACCTAGTGGTGGTTTAAGTTTTAAGGGATGAGATTTAGATAAGTACTAATGTGGATTAAAGCTTACATTATGTAATTGGTTATATAACCTAAGAAAAGAACTTAAACAAGCTTATGAACTTGTCACTAAGGAGCCAAAGGAAATGAGTTAGTAATATAAGTTTAAGATGAGTTTTAAGAACATTATGACTACTATGAGATTGATGGGTGTATTTGCAGGTTGAAAGCTTTTATATGTGGGAAATTCAGTGTTTAAGTTTAAGTTATTTAAGGGCCTAAGAGCCATGTCATTTAAGAGCCTTAGTGCTATGCAATTTAAGATTATTGCAATATATTGAGTTTGTAGTGAATGAGATGGTTGAGTGAGGAAAATAATGCATTTGGGCATGATAAGATACTAGGGAAGCTATGGCGAAATTTGAGTAGAAAACAAAGTGTTTAAGTGGTAGTGGTGAGTTAATATGCCCTAGGGTTTACTAGGGAGCATGAAAAGAAAAATTGGGTGGAAATGAGTTAACTAAGGAGTTCTTGAGGTTTAGAGTGACCTAGAGATGTCTAGGAGGAATTAGAGGATTGGAGAGTGTACTAAACACACCGAAATCATGATATGAGGAATGTAAGACTTGTGCATAAGTTTTAAGGAAAGGTGTATAATGCCTTAAGGAGATTTAGGTATGAACTAGAGAGTAAGACAATGAGAGTTTTGAGAACCTTGTGTAAGTGTGATGATGTTAGTGGTGGACTAGTAAGGTTTAGTTGAATGGTAATGTGTGGACTTGGGTGATGGAAGTGAAAAAGGTAGGAGGATGTTGTAAGTCATCAAGGAAAATGACTAGGAATGTAAAAGAGCGTATGATCGTGATAATGGTGAGTAAGTGAGTAAAGGAGGTGGAAATGTCCAAGGAGGGTGTAGTATAGTTAAGGTAAAGAAGAACAAGGTTGAGGTGCTAAGAGGATGACAAGAAATGTTTAGGTATGCCCAAGAGTTTAGGAATGATGAGTAATATATGGAAAAGAGAGGAATTTGTGCATGGTTATGTAAGATGACTTGAGGAAGTTTTGGTAAATGAACTGGAGATGGAAAATAATGTTTATGAAGTGCCCAAACTGTTAAGGAGGGAACACTTGGGTTGGTTGAAGTTTTGGTAAAGATACAAGTTGGTAATGTAAGGAATTATATGATAAGTGTTAGGAGTGTTTGTAAGAATTGAGCAAATGTTTGAGAAGATCTTTGGAAGTTGTTTTAATGAGTTTGGTGGAGGTTATAAGGTGTGTTTGATGTGCCAAATGATGTTAGAACACATTAGGAGGCTTGAGGAAAAATTTGGAGAAAGTTTGACAATGTATGGGAAGTTTCTGCAGCCGACCTACCCAGGGGACCGACCCCAGTCTGGGTCGGTTGGGCTGAAACTGTGAAGTTGGATGTTCTCTGCAGCCGACCTACCCAGGGGGTGGGTCGGTCGGTGGGTCGGTCGGACCATAAAAAAAAAAAGAAACCCTAAGAGAGTTTAGTGGTATTAATGGTACCCCATTAAGGGGGCAATGATGATTAGAGGTATAAAGACCTAAGGGATTAAGTTAAGAATAAACTTAAAAGTTTAAGATTAAGTTTGTAAGATTAAGTTGTAAGACTTAAGAGGTGTTAGGTTGGAGTCATTAAGGGTTAAGTAAGTTAAGTAAGATAAGTAAGTTGAATTGAGTTAAGTGATTAACAACCTAAAACTGAATGAATGTTTTAGGACTTGGAAATTGGACTCCGGAAGAGATTAAGCAACTGAACGGCCAACGGTGAACGGTACAGTTCTCTTGTGACCTGCTTGCTAACGAGGTGTCCCTCGGCTTGTGTGCTATTTGTTTTGTGTGCTCACTAAACAAGATAAAGCATGCAACCGGAATATATTATATTTATTGTTTTGTTGTGTGATGTTTGAAAACTAACATAACATACCGTGAGAACTTACTAACCAATGTTTAGTAAGGAATTGAGTGAGACTAAGGAACGCTCCCTAATAAGGGACGATATGAACCGAAAGAGGTTAACCAACAAATATGGTCTTGAGACTACTACTAACTGGAACTTGAGTGAGGAAACCCGGGACCGATCTCCGGTCATGCATGCTAAGGAAAAAGGGGGACGGTATCTGAATCAGATCCGCCCTCCGCTTAAGGACTTGTCTTCGGACTTGTAGCCTAGGGCCGGTTGCCGGCTCAGCTGCGCTGGACTCCCGTCCAGAGTAGGTGGCATTAAGATGGTGCGGTGGGATCACCTAAATCCCAGGTTCGAATTAAGCTACAACCATTCCCCTCCAGGAACGGTTTGTATACTGAGATTAAGTTAAGATTGAGATTAAGGTAAGGTTAAGATAAGTTGCAACCATTCCTTTTTAAAGGATGGTTTGTATTGTTAAGATTGAGATTAAGGTAAGGTTAAGATAAGTTGCAACCATTCCTTTTTAAAGGATGGTTTGTATTGTTAAGTTTAAGATTAAGGTAAGGTTAAGATGAGTTGCAACCATTCCTCTTTAAAGGATGGTTTGTATAATTAAGATTAAGATAAGTGACATCCACTCCTTATTAAAGGATGGTTGTTTCTAAGATTAAGATAAGACTAAGATTGAGGTGTGATAAGGTTGGACTAAGATTAAGAGGGAACATTACTTAAGGAGTTAAATAATTAACTCTCTAATTAAGGGAACGCATTTAAGTCGTTCAATGTGTGTGAACTTTGATTGTTCATTGTTGGTTTGTTGTTTACTGCACTTACTATTATGTTGTGCATCTAATCAACCTCCATGCTATCGACAATTAGTCGTCGTAGCCACGTTAGCTTGGGGGCCATGAGAGGATCGTACCAGCATTCGTGCTGACCCCCTTTGGGGGCTGTTTTTACTACACAGGTACATCAGGAGGCGGCCGTCGCGAGAGTAAGAAGGGGTACAAGTGTTACGTGTTAAGTGTGGCCTACGAGTTGTGCTTGTACACTCGTATGGCATTATGAGTTAGTAAGATGTATAGGATGTGAGGGGATTGTAAGAAGGATATGTATTCGGCTAAGGTTAATATGTACTAATGTTCGGTATATTCTATAGTCAGACCGTGGCAAGGTCCTGGAATGTATTTGTATCCACTGCAGAGTTTGTATATATGGTGATAAGTTTGTGATGACCACGATTGGATCGAGATGGGGTGTTGCAAAAAGTGGTATCAGAGCGTAGTTACGCTCTGAAGACAAGAAATACCGAACTTAGGAGAATGATGAGGTTGAGATTGAGTTATGGGTTAAGGGTTGAGAGATAGAGTGAGAGGTGCGTTAGTCAGGACTTCCCGGTGTTTACCAGATATCCATAGTACCTAGACCCGCCCTCCACATCCCTAACCCTAAATATGTGGAACAAGCGCCAGAGAGAAGAAAGCCTTCTCTTACTCGGGGAAACCCGATCTGGCAGTTAGTTAACAGTAAGCAATACAAGAAACAACTTGTTGTACAACAGAGTCGGAGAACTTGGAGGTTTTCAATGGAGCGCAACAGTGAAACAGGCGCTACCTATGGAATACTATCAGTAAGGGAGCGGAAATTACCGGCAACATGGGTCGACATGCTACGCAGTCGAAATAACCCGCCATACTAATGATAAGGAAAGCACTACGGGTGCAATAGAAAGGAAAAAGAGAAGTGACATGAGTACCGGACAGTGGTCCGAAGGAGCATAACAGTAGGATAATACAAAGCATGAGGATTGAGACTACTGGAAAGTCCAGTTAGAAACGGGAACTCCAAACCCCATACAATGAGGAAGGTTACAAAACCTGGCCAACATAATGCAGACGACGGTAGAAACCCATACAAATTGTATACCAAAATAGGACTACGATGTAGTGCCTAAAAGAGAATTATTACTTAATAACCACAACAGAATGTGTGGAGACAGGAGCGAGGATTAAGACATAAGAAAATATTAAGGGGTTCCCTCAGAAAGAGGAACGCCCTGGTAGATGACAGTACTGTCAAACAACAAGGAAACTGCCGGATGGACGGTTATCCAAGATAAGAGATTATCGAAGGAGACCCAAGGACTACCAATTACATGGAAATTAGAAGAAGTATCACTACCGACGTACCTTGTACCAATAACCCATCCTGGGCGCACTTGCCATAGCAAGTGCTACCACGGTTAAGCTACACGGAAAGCCATCATGGCAAGATAGGAGAACGCTACAGTTGTAACACATATTAGTACCGGATTGTAAATCCATAAGAACAGAAAAATAAGACCTTGGAAAGGCCCGACGGCCTGACCATGATGAGATGAGGTGACGCACCAGTCAGCCGGGAGCGGAACTTGGACATAATATTAAACCATGTAAATATTAGCAACGGTACCACCTACTACAACAACAACAACAACCGACAGTACGGTAAGTACACCAATCTCAAACTCCACGAGGAAAACCTAAGAGATCGCTCGGTGATCCGAGCAAAACAATATGTAAGCAATAATATACAAGGGATGTATTATAAGATACTATTGAGACTGTTGGAGCATCGACTTACAACGAAAACGGGATAAGACTCCCAGAGTGACCATTAAGGATACCAATAACAACATTCTTCAATGAAGATGTTGGAAAACCCAGAAAACAAGGATAAAAGAAATAAACGTAAGCTATAACCTACCAAGGATTAAAGTCGTACAACCCTGGAAAAGGAAAGCTCAGAGGACTACCCCCACAGAGCGGGCATAGTCGAGCCGAACAACTGATGAATGACAGTTAACACTGTTTGTTTAACTCATTAACACCCAAGTACGATTGATCATCAAAGGGTGGCGTAATCAACAGAAGTTGAACGAAGCGTTGAGATGGAAGTATAAGACGACAGGATGATATCCAACTTGGACACCGTAAGGCAAACGCCTAATACGAACCTAACCTTGACTATTAAAAGACATAAGTCTAGTAAAATGACAGCATTGTCAAAGACATTAAGTAACCTCAGATCACCTGAACAACTTCCCTAGCAGGAAGCAGGATGCAGCAACTTATCATGAAACCCGATACTACATTTAGTATGTAACTTAACGGTGGATAGTGCTTAAAGAACCAGAATCTTATAGGGATGACCTGCAGATGAGTAAGAGTACAAGTAACGAACTGAGGCATTAAGCGCTAAGAGCCTACGAGCCGAGGATGTTAACCACATCAGGGCCGAGGTACAGTAAGTTGTGAGAGACTTTATTTAAGCCATGAAGAACTGCAATGTGTAGATGTGAACGGTTACAAACCTATAACTTAGATTAGGGAAGATATTACTAAGAAAGGGTACCAATGAGAATATTGAGATAATGCTAAGGACAGGAGCGGAGAACGAACCATGCCTTTTAGGGTGGGGATACCTCTCCTTGTTGTGAGGCCATGAGTGGGAATGAACCCCTCAAAAGGGCTTTCACATATTAGAGATAAAATACACTTTATTTTGAAAATGGAAACTATGAACCTTGAGATTACCTTAGAACATACCAGATACACTTGAGTAATAAGGAAGGTTGCACAAATAGACCCCATATCCCAACACCCAGGATGTAAGAATTAGTAATGGGCAGAGATAAACATTGTGACTGCACATTATGGCACGTCAATTAATCAATGCTCAGAAGAGCTTGTGAATCAGTGGATGACTTCTTCAGTAACCAGTTAAACTACATGGTAGATAACATCATTAAGGATGAAAGAAAGCGAGAGAAATCAGCCTGTTTACGAATCTGAGATTGGAGCAGAACACCTTCGTATTAAGAGACAACTATTTTACAGCATGGTAACACAACCGCTATACACCGGAATGAGAAAACTCCCAATGTGTTTACAAAGAGGGGATTGAGTATAAGGTAAGACATTAGAATAAGTGAGTAAGAGGTTGCACCATTAATGGGCAACATGGTAAAGGCCAACTACCACGGTAGTAGTGGTCGTGAGTACAATAGTTAGATAAGTGGATTAAGTCATGGTGCGCGGTAAGGCGACCATTATGTATGAGCCGTCAAATATTGACACTAAGGCAATTAGATTTATGAGTTAAGACCAGCATAAGTAAGAAAATAAGATGATATACGGACTGTGCATTGATGCTAGTAGTCTGGACATGGTTTGGTAAGATTACACAGGAAGCACACAACCCATTCCTTAAGGAACTGGAAGTGCTTTCCTAATAGGAGAAAAAAGATAAGAGGCTCTATGGAAAGAGACCTAAGCTACTAAGAAATAGAATCAGTACGGGATATAGAAAGAGCTAGAGCATACAATACCAAGAACACAATAATGGATTTCCCTTGATTAACTTCAAGAAGAACAATAAATGTTATTATGGAACGATGAAGAGGAGATCAACAACAGAATACTTCATAATTAGCAATAGCTAAACGTGTGACGGACACTATGAGTTTACTAAAACGAGACGTGGGACGACTGCACCCCACAGGGGCTTGCAGGCTTGACACGCTCATTTATGAGTTAGTTGGGTAAGTAGTAATGTACCAGTAAGGTACCCCATGCATGTGAACGAGTGGTGTAAGGAACACGGGAAGTAGTCGACTCCGTACCACCGACAACGACGCAAGATCAGACAAGAGCAGCTACTACCACAAACAGTCGAAGAGAAGAATTCAGTCGAACCAGCAACACAGAGGAACCAGAGAACAAATAATTAAGGACTATGAAGTGCGAAGAGCACGGATTGTTAAGTACAGACATTGAACATGCCTTAAGATGTAAGAGATTAAGACTGTAAAGCGCATTATGCACTAAACAGTAGTTTCAGACTAAGAATCATCCTCAGACCAAAGGTCAGTTTGGGAGAACAATTTAGACATTCGAGAAAATACTAAGAGTATGAGCGTAAGATCTTCAAGGAGAATGGATAGACGAGTTACAAATCATTAAGGCCGTGTATATATAAAGATAACACGTGTCCATTGAGACAATTAAGCCTAAGATTATCAGAGTCGCGCAGCGGAAGCTAGCAGACCACTACTTTGAGATTAGACCAAACTAAGTTAAGAATACGGTATAAGTACCGTTAAGAATCCTCGATACAGAGACTAAGTCATTTCTGATCGAATTATAAGTAAGATAGATGACGTGGAAGCTAGAATGCTTGGTGAGAATTAGACATCTTGAACTTATGTTCAAAGATGATGTGACGCTGATTACATGGGCGTAATCCATTTTAAGGGGGGTAGAGCGAAAACCGCTTAGCGTATGTTTGTGTACTGAGTACATAAACTACGGTGTGCATAGCACAAAATAATTTGAGAATATGTTTTACATAAACATTTTAAGATAAATCATGGTTATTTCACACAGAAGATGTGAATACCATACATATTAAGTACCTATCTTGTTAACTCCGGTGTGAGTACAAGTTAAGAGAATTAAGGAAGAGGTTTAAGGAGACTTAAGGAATAAGGAATATATGAGGTATAAGTCGATATGAGACTATGTGTGAGATAAGAATAAGATAACATTATGAGATACAATTTGATATGAATATGAGGAAGGAAATTGTAATGCTATGAGATATAAGATGGTGAGAATTGGTATGGGACAGTTATAGAACTTAGTAGGAATTTAAGTCTTGAGGTAATTACTAAGAGATGAATTTGGAATGTTTGATGGACTGAGTCCACACTTTGGAGATGTATTGATTATGATTAGAAGAACTAAAAAGATAGAAAATTGGACATGAGTGAATTATTTGGATGTTTGAAAATGACGTGGGAGGTGGAACTTAATTTTCTAGGGATCAAGGGAAACTGAACACAAAATGGGGTAGAAGGATAGTTCTACACTGATGCTGATCACATCAGGGTTGGATGATTCCTGAAACTCCCTACCAGTGGTCATAATTAAATCACACTAAGGATAGAGGCCTTAGGGTAAAATGAAATTGGAGTTGATTGTATTTTTAATTAGAGGAATTATTCCTCACATGACCTCGTAAAAAGGATTACCTTTTTACTGAGTCTCGCCCATGAAGTCGAGGACGCACGAGCCTTTGTCTTCGGACCGGTGACATGGGGAGAGCAGCGTGTTTTGTATTCTGGCCCATGGTGACGAGGACGAATGAGCCATTGTCTATGGACCGGTGACATGGGAGGATACGTTGGAAGTTATGTGAACGTTTTAATCATCAAAAGAAACAAGGAGAATTTTGAGTGCTATACATGCTTAAGCATGTTGTGTGATATTTAAGTATAAGAATGTGGCAGATCTAATAATCCAATGAGATTAAGTATACAGAAGTATGAGTCTATATGATCTGAGGAATGAGGTGATACATGTATTCTAATGAGATAAGATGCATGGGAACTTTGGGGATAAAGTCCTTTTAAGGGGGGTAGATTGAAATACCCCAAACCTAAGTATGCTAAGTAAACATCAAATCATGATGTAGAAAGGCTAAAATATGCCTTAGAAAGATTGGTAGACAATTAAACCAAGGAAAACACAAGAAAATGCCTTAAGGGCAATTAGGGCAAAATGTGCTCTAAGCTTGGAGAGACTTGGGTGAGTACCCAAATATCATGATAAGACCTTAGTAATATTCTAATGGTCATTTTAAATCAATTAGCAAAGAAAACCAAGCTTGAAAACAAGTTAAAACACAAAATGTGCTTTAAGAAGTCTTAAAGCACATTTTTGAGAAATTGTCTTAGAATTGAGTTTTGAGTGGCTAGATGTCCATCATTACTCTTTAATCAACATGTGTACTAATTAGTATCACATTAGGAAGTCTAAATCAATGAGAAACCAAAAATTTCCCGAATATGTGCACTAATTAGTGAATAGTACTCAAATAGTGCTAGTTTTGACTTAAGTCAACTTTAATTAGCCAAATGGCCAAACAAGGCCTTATGTATCTTGTATACCAAGGGGGGACGGTTTTAATGGTGACTCACCATTAGTAGCCAGCACATTAAAGGAAATGAGAGGAAAAGTAGTAAGTTCACTATTCACCCTTTTATAAGATAAATATCTTCTTTAGCTTACCTCTCTCCTCTCTTCTTCATTTCCCTTCTTCTTCCATGGTTTTCTTCTTATTCTCTCTGTTCTAAACCGTTCCCAAGCAGCCCCATTGTTGCCTCACCTTGCCTTGTCCATAACTTGCTCATTTTAGCTCCAAATCAAAAAACTAAGCATAGATTTCTCTTAGTTAGACCAAGGCCTTGCTTCCTATCTTTTCAAAATTTGAAAAGCCTCATTTTTGAGCCATGGGAAATCGCCATTGAAGGTGGAAAAATAAGTTTGAAGAGCTCATTAGCTTCTCCATTCTCTTAAGGTAAAGAATATGTAAGAAAAACTAGGTTTCCACCATTCTTCTCCATTACCGAAAATTTATACTCATGGGGCTTCATTTTTTGCCTTGTTCTAGCTTGTTTTCTATTCTCCAAGGGCTAGAGGAGGTCCTTCTTGATTCATATCCAAGCCTACCTTAAGACTTCAAGGTAAAATATTCATTATAAGACCTTAAAACACATTTTTATCCTAGGTTTTTATTCCTTGAGGTTGGTGTATTGTTTAGTACTCATATGAGTCATTGAATATTGATTAGAACATTGGCAAGGGGAATTTAAGTGGTGGCCGAGATTCATGCAAGAAGAAGGTCTAAGGAGGAAGTTAAGATAAGCTTGAGAAAACAAGATAAAATGCTTACCTAATGGTGGTTTAAGTTTTAAGGGATGAGATTTAGATAAGTACTAATGTGGCTTAAAGCTTACATATGTAATTGGTTATATAACTTAAGAAAAGAACTTAAACAAGCTTATGAACTTGTGACTAAGGAGCCAAAGGAAATGAGTTAGTAATATAAGTTTAAGATGAGTTTTAAGAACATTATGACTACTATGAGATTGATGGGTGTATTTGCAGGTTGAAAGCTTTTATATGTGGGAAATTCAGTGTTTAAGTTTAAGTTATTTAAGGGCCTAAGAGCCATGTCATTTAAGAGCCTTAGTGCTATGCAATTTAAGATTATTGCAATATATTGAGTTTGTTGTGAATGAGATGGTTGAGTGAGGAAAATAATGCATTTGGGCATGATAAGATACACTGGTAGAAAAAATAACAAAAATAACGGCTTATAAGAGACGGTTCTACACAAAACCGTCTTAAATTTTAATTTTTTTGGCGCGCGGTTCAGTTTTAAAGACGGCTATTATAAACCGTCGTTTTAAACTACTAATAAAAGACGGTTTTGGGACAACCGTCGTTTAAAAGCGTGAAGTTTTCGGCGGTAATAGATCTTAAACGACGGTGTTTGATAAACCGTCGTTTTAAACAACTAATAAAAGACGGTTTGGGGTCAACCGTTGTCTAAAAGCGTGAAGTTTTCGGCGGTAATAGATCATAAACGACGGTGTTTTATAAACCGTCTTTTAATAGATATAATAAACGACGGTTTTGTAGGAACCGTCTCTTATTACCCCTTTTATTTCGCCAATTAATTTCCTCAGCCAATTCCCCCGCACCGTAGCTCTTTCTCAGTCGACCTCCCTCTCTGTGCCTCTCACAGTCGAACCTTCACCTCCCTCGTCTTCCGCCATTGTTGCTGGTGCTCATCAACTTCAACTCCACCACCGTCGCTGCCTACTCCTCATCCCGGAGCTGCCCATCAGTCGCATGCACAACTCCAGTCGCGCTGCCCCAGCTTCGTCGCAACTAGATCTAGCCGCTGCCCAACACCACCGCGCCTCGCCCCCTCTCTTTCTCTGCTCGCCATGTCCTCCACCGTAACCTAACAGTTTCTCACTGAACCGGTAATATACTCTACGCTTCTACTCTGTTAATTTCGCCTTGTTGTTGCGCCCTCTCTTCATCAATCGATCACGGCTAAAATTGCCCCTTGTTGATGCGCCTGTCTTTATAAAATTTGTGTATAATTTCAGTGTTAATTAACTGGCAAACAACAATTCTTTGCGTGGTCTATATTGGTGCATATACACTGACTTTAATTTACACTGGTGCATATACACTGACGTTTGACGAAATATGTTGTTATTCAATATGGTTGATGAATTATTTTTGTTGATGTGCTGGGTGTGGATTGTGTTCGGGTCTATATTGTAACCCCCTTAAAGATCTTGATAGGCTGAGTATGAAAAAAGCCAATATGTTGTTGTTCAAATATGATCGATGTCATATGCAAAAGGAAAAGGAAACTCTGCATCAAATCTTATCAATATATATATTAGTAGGGCAGTATATATATAATTAAGGTATCTGAGTGCCTGTTTGGTAAAGATATATATGAGGTAATATGCCATATTCTTATATGAAAAGAAGCATAGGTTTTGATACAGATACATCAACAACCTCTCAATCTTGTAATCCTTTTATTCTGGTGGGATATACTAGTACTCCTATATGCAGTAATAGAATATTTCTAGTGGGATATACTAGTACTACTATATGCAATAATAGAATGGAAAGGAGGTGGAGGGTGTTGGATTTTAATCAAACCACATTAATCAAAACTGAAAATTAGTAACAAAAAAATAGCAGTATAAACCACATTAATCAAAACAGAAAACTAGCAGCATGAACCACATTAATCAAAACAAAAAAACATCAATCATAAATGACCCACGATTGACTCCTTAATCAGAAAACTAACAGCAGAAAACCAACAACTTGCATAAAGCTAACAAATTTTTGTCATGAAGCATAATTGAATCCTCAATCTGCTATAAGCCTATAACCTCATAACCAACAGCAACTAGAGCTTGTATATCATAGTTTCAGCTCAAAAATATTTACAAACAGATCCAAACAAAGCCAAACATAAACACTTAATTGACAAAGATGTAGCACTCAGACAATAACACAAAAAAAAATCCAAACATTGTTCAAAAGAGGTAAATTGATGAGACTAAATTAACAAATTGCAAGGAAATAGAGGTAAGAGCAGTACACGTACAATAAAGAAGTAAATCAAAAGAGCAAATAATTATGGTGAATAAATGAGTCAAAATTGATGAAAGGTTGCTAACCAAGCTTTGGAAACCGTTTATGTTTTTTTGACTGTTTTAGAGACCAATTAAGGATTCAAATCTAAAAGAAAGAAACCGAATGAATTGTTAACACGATATGAATCATACCTCTGTTGCTGGAGAACTGGGGAGTTGGTTTCATTAATTCTCTAATTTTGACCGCTCCTCTACAGTGATAATAATCATCGGGCTGCTGCATCTTCTCTCTGGCATATATTCTCACCGGGCTGCTGAATAAGGTACATTTAATGTTGCATTATGGAAGATACCGGAAGCTCGTGCGCCCAATTTTGATCCTTAATTGCCTAAGCTACTAGATTATTTGGTTGCAATTGCTAGTGATGCGCTTGATGAGTTGAATGGTATCCTATTGAGAGAAGTTGTGGAGGTTCTTAGAACCGGGAAAACAAAGAAAAACAGGGGAGACCATGCCGAAATTTTCTTGTGAAATTTTCTATCTTTTGATTTTTACCTGCACTTGACTATTTCTTACTATTAGCAATACATTATATAAAATATATAACTCCCCATCTTCTCAGTCTTTGTTGCACCTAATATCTATCGATCGAATATACTACGATTCCACCTAATACCCGATCGAGCTTAGTGTTTATTTTTTTCGCCCTAGGACGTACATGCTCTGTGATCTGTTCATTCTCTTCTTGTGAATCACTGGTGGGCTACTACATCTTGTACACCACACAGGCTGAAAAGAGTTCACCTTGGAACCGTAATACACTTGAACTTACCCTCTTCTCTCTAGCATAATTATGACACATGCTCTGCAATCTCATTCCCTTATTCTGGCCGCTCTTCTACAGTGATAATAATCACGGGGCTGCTGCATCTTCTTTCTTACATATTCTCACTGGGCTGCTGAAAGCAGTTCATTTTGGAACCGGTAATACACTTGAACTTACCTTCTTCTATCATGTACAATTATGACACACAAGCTCTGCAATCTCATTCTTTTATTTTGACCGCTCCTCTACAGTGACAAATATCACCGGGCTGCTGCATCTTCTCTCTGGCATATATTCTCACCGAGCTGCTGAATAAGGTACATTTAATGTTTTTCCTTAAGTAATATATGTTACATCTCGTACACCAAATTTAATGTTTTTCCTTAAGTAATATATGTTACATCTCGTAGACCTCTCTACTAAACTGTCCGCGCCTTGCAGTGAGTAAATCAATAAACTGCTGCATCTTGTACACCAGATTTTATACAAGCTGAAAATAGTCTACTTCAGAACCGGTAATACACTCGAACTTGGTCATATTGAACTTGCTTCTATTACTACCATTTAATTTGTTGACTTTCCTCTCATATTCGGATGATTTAGGTTTTTAATTACATTATGTCTTATTTGCTCCTAATTTACTGTTGATGAAGAACTGCTGCTGGAAAACTGCTGTTCTTTTTCACTTTTGAAAAGTTGAGCATTGTACTCCTGCATTTTTAAGGTATGTTACAATAATTTTTACCTTCTTAAAACGCACTACTTCGCCTCTGTTTTTGATGCTTTCATTATTATGTTTTTACTATCACTTTTGCACTACAATTGTAGTTACTATTTTTTGTACTGTTACTTTCTATTTTCTTAAACAGAGTTAATCTGATTGGATTCCTCACGTTTCTTCATCACCAAACTATTACGCTTATCATCTGCATCGAATAAGGTACATTTAAAATGTTTTCCTTTAGTAATATATGCTTATGCAACATATATAGTTAATTACCCGTCCATTGAACGCCTTATTCCCCTCCACAATGAAGTAGACTTCCTTTCGTTCATCCTCGTCGTGACTGACAAAGATACAAAGTCAACAAACTTAACAGTCCATATCCTACTCTTCATCACAACAATTCTTCTGCCGTGATTATTCCTTTTGTTCATCCTCGTCGTGACTCACAAAGATGCAAAGTCAACAAACTTAACAGTCCATATCCTACTCTTCATCACAACAATTCTTCAGCCGTGAATATTGCTTTATTAATACTTAAATTTGCCCTTGGTTTTTCACATGTGGCACTAAACAATATTTTAAAGGATATCAGATGGCAAACTCATGGATGTACAGCGGAAAATTGGATAACAAGTTTCTTGAGGGAGTTGACAAATTTTGCAATGTTCTGGTCGATAATCTGACTCCTGCTAGTAAGGGATACATATTTTGTCCTTGCGTGGACTGCAGAAACTATTTGAAGTATCAAGGGATAGAAAAAATAAAGGAACATTTGATTCGTCGTGGTTTTACAAAAGACTATGAAGATATAGTCCGGTGGCATGGTCAGAGGGCGGTAGATGTCATGTGTAATGAACAAGAGGAAGTTGAAGATAATCAAACAATTGTGGTCGATGACAATGACATAGTAGACAATGAACCGATTACGATGACATTGCTGCAATGCTGGAAGATGTTGAACAAGAGTTTTACAATAGGCCAGACACCTATGAGACTTTGCTGGATTCATCCAAAACACCGCTGTATACAGGGTGTGATTCTACAAATGAGTAAATTGAGCGCAGTCTTGAAACTCTTCAATCTAAAATCGAAATTTGGTTGGAGTGATGTGAGTTTCACTGCTCTCTTACAGATGATGAAGAGCATACTACCTAAGGATAATGTTTTACCAACATCGACTTATGAAGCAAAAAAGTTGATGTGTCCAATGGGTATGGGGTACAAAAAGATCCACGCTTGTCCATCTGGTTGTATTTTGTACTGGAAGGGTAATGAATTTGCTGATAAATGTCCAGAATGTGGGGAATCACGTTATGCGAGGAAAAACCAAAATGAATGCACCGGTCGTCGTAAGGTGGCATCCCCTGCTAAAGTGTTGTGGTATTTGCCCATAATACCACGATTGAAGCGTCTATTTGCAGTTGAAAAAGATGCGGAGAATCTAAGGTGGCATTCGACTCACAGAAAAAATGATGGTAAATTGAGACATCCGGCAGATGCGTCCCAGTGGAAAAACATTGACATGAAATTTCCTCAGTTTGCTAGCGAGCCTAGAAACTTGAGACTCGGTTTGTGTACTGATGGGATGAACCCTTACGGTACATTGAGTAGCATACACAGCACGTGGCCGGTATTATTGATGATCTACAATCTTCCCCCGTGGTTGTGTATGAAACCTAGACACATTTTGTTGTCACTTTTGATATCTGGTCCAAAACAACCGGGCAACAAAATAGATGTTTTTCTACAACCATTGATAGATGACCTACAACTCTTGTGGAATGAAGGGATCATGGTGTATGACTCATTTGGAAAAGAGAATTTTAACTTGCGGGCTATGTTATATTGCACAATTAATGATTTTCCTGCGTATGGTAATCTTTCTGGTTACACAGTCAAAGGTGCATGTGCATGTCCTATTTGTGGTGAGCATACATCAAATATCCGCTTGAAACATAGTGGTAAGAATGTTTACATGGGTCATCGAAAAATGCTTCCAAAGGGCCACAGATATCGCAAGATGACGATTGAGTTTGATGGAAAGACTGATCACAGTGTGTCTCGTCCTCCTTTACCAGGTTCAGAGGTGTATAAAAAGGTGCAAAATATTGTCAATAACTTTGGTCCTTCGACAAAAAACACAGAGAAAAGTGCATGGAAAAAAAGTCAATCTTTTGGGAACTTGAGTATTGGCAACATTTAGATGTCAGACATTGTATTGATGCAATGCATGTCGAAAAAAATGTCGGAGAGAGTGTTACCGGAACCCTCTTGAACATACCAGGCAAGACCAAAGATCACATAAAGGGGAGAAGAGATTTGATTTATTTGAACATAAGGGAAGATCTTTGGCCACAAGAACGTGGAAAACGCATGTTCTTGCCTCCTGCATGTCACACATTGTCAAAAAAGAGAAACATAGTCTGTGCAATATCCTCCACAATATCAAGGTGCCATCAGGGTATTCGTCTAACATAAGAAAACTTGTTTCAATGTCTGATCTGAAATTAGTTGGAATGAAATCCCATGATTATCATGTATTAATGCAAGATTTTTTACCCGTCGCAATTCGTGGGATCCTACCTGATGCGGTGAGAAACGCAATCAGCAACCTTTGTGTGTTTCTTAAAGCAGTATCTGCTAAAGTTCACGATGTGGATAATCTAGACAAATTACAAGCTGATCTTGTTGTCACGATGTGTCAGTTGGAGATGTATTTTCCTCCATCATTCTTCGACATCATGGTTCATTTATTGGTTCATTTGGTCAGAGAGATTAAAGAGTGTGGCCCTGTATATCTTCGTTATATGTATCCTTTTGAAAGATACATGGGTATACTGAAGAGAAAAATGAAGAATCGTCGTCGTCCGGAAGGAAGTATTATAGAGGGATATATAACAGAGGAAGTTGTTGATTTTTGTACTCACTATCTGGAAGATGTTGAATCCATTGGTCTTCCTAGATCTAGACATGAAGGAAGACTCCAGGGACACGGTACCGTTGGGAGAAAAATGAAGAGAATTGATATTGAAACCCTTAACAAAGCTCACTTAGTTGTGCTGAGTCACCTTGAAATTGTAGAACCGTATTTTGAAATGCACCTGTCCCTGCTTGCAGCACAAAATCCAACAATGAGTGACATCAGGCTAAAAAAGGAGAATAAAACGTTTGTGAAATGGTTCAAGGATAAAGTTTTTTCGGACCAGTCAACAACAGTGCCAGCATTAGTGAAGACGTTGGCACTTGGTCCTAATCTTGACGTTGTTTCATACGAAGGGTATGACGTAAATGGCTACAATTTTTATACGGAACGACAAGATCAAAAATCAATGAATCAAAACAGTGGCATCAATGTGGTTGCTTACCAGAGTATGTACAATGTTAGAGGTATGGGTCAAAATCCAGTGGAGTTGAAACAATCATATTACGGTGTTGTACAAGATATTTGGGTTCTAGATTACACCGCATATGAGACTTGTGTTTCGTGCAAGTGGATTGACAACAGACATGGTTACCGTGAGGAGAAACATGGTATGAAACTAGTTCATCTTGGTGGTGCAACACCCACAGTTGAGCCGTTTGTTGTTGCAACTAAGGCGAAACAGGTATATTACATTTCTGACCAATCTAATCCTAGATGGTCCTTTGTACTTCAAGGAAAAAGAGGAATAGTTGGTGTGGATGGTGTGGTCGATGAGGATGAATACGACATGCAAGATGATACCAAGCCTTTCGATTCATTTACCGGAGTTGGACCATATTACAAATTTTGTGCGGTCAGACCATGACGAAGGAATGTGGATTGATTAATGTGAGCTTATCTATTATTTCTTTCGTCCATCAATGACATTGAATATTTTATTTATGGCTTTTCCATTATTGATAGTTTTGTTTCTGTATTTATTTCTTAGTTTCATTTACTTGTTAATTATCTAATGCTTCTATTTATACTGCATGCAGGATTCAAAATGGACATCGATATGGATGATCTAGATTTATTTTGTGATGAGGGTTTGATGGACTATGAACCATCACAGCTGCCACAGCAGCAGCCACAGCAGCAGCCACAGCAGCAGCCACAGCTGCAGCCACAGCAGCAGCCACAGCAGCAGCCACAGCTGCAGCCACAGCAGCAGCCACTGCAGCAGCCACAGCAGCAGACGACGGCAAACAAACGAAAGGGTAGGGGGCCGAGCAGAGGGGTGAGGTTGAAGAAAGATGCAGATATTGATCTAATTTGGGATAAATACTTCAGAAGCTGGGGAAACTGTAAAGCTGAGTTCGCAAGCATGTTAGGAAATCTTGCGAAATCTCGTTGTTCAATTAATAAATATTGGAGGCATGAGGAGGAAGAAGTGAAGGAATCAATGTGGCAGCAAGTACAACAACGGTACAAAATACCAGATGAAGCGCGGACGACGGTTCTTTCACTTATAGGTGCACGGGCGAGGCAGTTCAGATCTTTCTTGGTGGCGAACTGGATCAGGAAATCGCGTGACGTGCCACCATGGATATTTTATGATGGCATGATCACACGGGAAGAATGGGAAGAGTTTGAGAAGTTTCACACGTCGGAGCAATTCATGGTATACATTGTTTTAATAAATCTATATTTAAGTTTGAATCTAAATTTGTATAACACAAATTTTAATATGTGTATATATTGTTTTAATGAATAATTTAATGATTTGTATTGATAGGAGGTTCAAGAAAAAGCAAGGGCAAACCGATCAAAAAATAGATTTCAACAGTATATGGGTCGGAAGGGATACACTGGTAGCATTCCCAAGTGGAAAGATGCTGGTTTGCTCACAAAAAATGACGATGGCGTTGAAGTTCCCATCGACACTGTGTATGAAGCCAACCGAGTTCAGCTCTACGTTTTGGGTCACTCAAAAGTAGATAAGGATGGGAAGATAGTACACCCGCGACCAGAGACAGCAGAGTTGGCTGCTCAGATTGTAAGTGTTTAACTTGTTCAATAATAACAGTTGTGTTTAAAAGTTTATTTTTTACAATTTATAACTTATTGCTTATTTTTTGGATCATCTTACTAGGCTGAAGCCTCCCAGCGAGGGGAGATAGATATATTTGCTCCACCAAGTCAAAATGATCCGCTGAATCAACTTCTTGGATTAAAGGATCATCCTGGAAGGGTTAGGGGTTTCGGAGGACAAGTGCGTCAGAAATTTGTTTTTGAAAAGTCCACCTCCAAAAGTCTGACCGAGCATGAGGTGTCTGCACTTGTAGATCGGAGGGTGAATGAGGTTGTTTCAAAGGTTTTGGGAGGACGAAACCAACAAACTGATCTAACCCGACCGGCTTCTTCATCTAGTTGTACCGCCCCTTCTGATCCGTATCCGTTTGCTAATCTGAAGGTTAGTATGTCTCTATTAATCTTGTTCGTCATGGTAAATGAATGAGTGTAAAAAATACTAGCCTTATTCACATTTAAATTGTAATTTTATATTATTTTAGGAACAAAAAACATGTCGTCTGCAAATCACGCTTGATGGTTATCCTGTTGATGCTGCATACGGTACTGTGCTACAATCAGCATCAACTACATTGATTAATCTCAAGCGTCTTCCCCCATTCTATGCTAGAGTAATACTGCAGACCATTATTGATGGATTTGAGAATGCTTTTCTTCCCATGGATATTGATGGCAAAGTGACACTATTTGATGGGAAGGGTGCTATTGTACCATGGCCAGTCGGTTTTATTGTCATCACTGATGAGGTATGTCTAAATCTTTTATGAATTGTTTTCCCTTTAATGTATACATTGTTTTAACTTGTTTGTTCTTTGTATTATATATGATTGGGTAGATCCCTGATCAAACGAGAAGATTGGGAAACCGTGATGAAGAGATCAACCAATCAATGGATGTTGATCGAGACAACACACAGTTGGCTGAGGCCAACCAGCAATCCAAGGGGAAAGAACCTATGCAGACAGAGGTAACTACTGAAGCTCAGCGAAAGAAGTTTGAGTGTCCCTCCTTTGTGATCAACATTTCGCGAAGTATGAGAAGATGCTGTATGAAATGATATTGCAAAAGGGTATGCATATGACTCACATGTCAGTGTTGTTACCCGAGTGGCTTTTCCATTACGAAGCGGATCAAAGAACAATAATAAGTTTTGAGGACATCAAAGAGATGTTGTGCAGAGATTTGTTGAATATATCTATCATCCAAGCATATTCCCTGTAAGTGTTACTTTTAGTTTCTTACATTCGAAAATACATTTGAATAAAATAACTTATAATTTAACGACTTCCTTGTTATTTTTTTGTTTTGCTATTCCACCTTTAATTATTATTATTTTTTGTTGAAGGTATCTGAAAGCTAGATTGCGTCATCAAAAAATGGGAGATGTTGTGACATTCTTATGCCCTGAAACAACATCGCTAGATGCTGCAAACAGAGACCCGGTAGGATACAAGAACTATGTGTCTCATGGTATAACGAAGGCTGTTCAAAACAGTAGTAGATACGTGATGATACCTTTCCATCAGACGTGCGTAATACTCTCCCTCTTGCATTTAATTCGTTTTGTTAAGTTTGTGACTTTTTCTATTATTATATGATAACTCTTTTCAAAATTACAATCGTAGCAACCATTGGGTACTCCTTCTGTTCTCCATCGCAACATCACAATTACTTGTGCTTGACCCATTACGAATGTATCGTGACTTGCAAATCGACGACTTGTTCAAAGCGTAAGTGTTAGTTAATTAATGCAACTTATTGTTTCTCTGTATAATATGATGAACCGGAATTAATGATTAATTTTTGAACTTAACAGTGCTTATATGAAGACGGTTCTTCAACAGTTTGACAACCTTTCAATTGTTCATCTTGAGGTACAGTTATTAATCACTATTGTGTTAGTCGTAATTTGCTATTTTTGATTGTTTGTTTTTTGTTTTCTATATACTTGTCAGTGTCCAAGGCAAAAGGACTCTAAGAGTTGTGGTTACTATGTAATGCGATACATGTTGGAAATTGTCTTAAACATAGAGAAGCTCACAAAAGATGATGAGGTATATTAATATACTTTCCATTACATATACATTTTCTAAATCTGTCTATCATTTTTGTTTAAAACGAATACATATGTGTCTTTACATACATATTTGTTATCTTGTTCTCTACAGGTTCGAGAACATTTCAAGAACTCGGGCAAAACTTACGCGGTCAAAGATCTGCAATTTGTTAGAGAGCAGATTGTTTGTTCATCATCAAGTGTTTCAAGAAATAGAGTACGTATCTATGACTTCTTATAATTCTTGTGTAAGTATTTGATATTGATGAAACAGTTGGGATCATGAGATAATTGACTCTCTAAGTCTACATGTATTTCCTTCTGCATCTTTGTAGATCCTCGTCAACGGTGGCAGCAATGACAGAGGAAGCTTAAAGGAGGAAAATGATTCATGGTTAGGACTGGGAGGTCAAAAAAGAGGGTGACTACAAGACTGTCTAGCTGTTGTCTTGTGTGTTTTTTCTTCACACTTTTTGGTTTAATTTGTGTAAAAAGTATCGATTAAACTGTTGGGCCAGCTGCTGTCATTGTTGTGTTGTAGCTTTTAAAATTGCAATGGCAATCTGTGTGTGAAGTATGCCACACATTACATATTTTGGTGAAATATGATTGTTGTACAGTGCTGCTATTATACAGGTTTGGTGAATGAAAAAGTGTGCCACACAACACATATTTTGGTGAAATATGATTGTTGTATAATGCTGCTATTATGCAGGTTTTGTGGATGTAAATGAAAAATACAGAAAAAAAATTTTAAAAAAATATACTATAAAAGACGGTTCACAAGAAACCGTCTCATATAATGAAATTGGCGCGACCGCAAACTGTTTATAAACGACGGTTTTGACATAGAACTGTCTTTTATACTAAGACAATAAAAGACGGTTTTGTGTCAAAACCGTCGTTTATAATAAATTTCGCGTGCGTCTGGTGATGTTCATAAACGACGGTTTATATAGAACCGTCATTTAAAGTGCCCAACCTCGCGCGCCTGTTATGCTCTTAAACGACGGTTCTAAACCGTCGTTTAAGATAATACAGAATAAACTACGACGGTATAAGAGACGGTTCAAAACCGTCATTTTTAGACAGTTTGAACCGTCTCTTTTGACTCGCGCCGCACCAGTGATACTAGGGAAGCTATGGCGAAATTTGAGTAGAAAACAAAGTGTTTAAGTGGTAGTGGTGAGTTAATATGCCCTAGGGTTTACTAGGGAGCATGAAAAGAAAAATTGGGTGGAAATGAGTTAACTAAGGAGTTCTTGAGGTTTAGAGTGACCTAGAGATGTCTAGGAGGAATTAGAGGATTGGCGAGTGTACTAAACACACCAAAATCATGATATGAGGAATGTAAGACTTGTGCATAAGTTTTAAGGAAAGGTGTATAATGCCTTAAGGAGATTTAGGTATGAACTAGAGAGTAAGACAATGAGAGTTTTGAGAACCTTGTGTAAGTGTGATGATGTTAGTGGTGGACTAGTAAGGTTTAGTTGAATGGTAATGTGTGGACTTGGGTGATGGAAGTGAAAAAGGTAGGAGGATGTTGTAAGTCATCAAGGAAAATGACTAGGAATGTAAAGAGCGTATGATCGCGATAATGGTGAGTAAGTGAGTAAAAGGAGGTGGAAATGTCCAAGGAGGGTGTAGTATAGTTAAGGTAAAGAAGAACAAGGTTGAGGTGCTAAGAGGATGACAAGAAATGTTTAGGTATGCCAAGAGTTTAGGAATGATGAGTAATAAATGGAAAAGAGAGGAATTTGTGCATGGTTATGTAAGATGACTTGAGGAAGTTTTGGTAAATGAACTGAAGATGGAAAATAATGTTTATGAAGTGCCCAAACTGTTAAGGGAACACTTGGGTTGGTTGAAGTTTTGGTAAAGATACAAGTTGGTAATGTAAGGAATTATATGATAAGTGTTAGGAGTGTTTGTAAGATTGAGCAAATGTTTGAGAAGATCTTTGGAAGTTGTTTTAATGAGTTTGGTGGAGGTTATAAGGTGTGTTTGATGTGCCAAATGATGTTAGAACACATTAGGAGGCTTGAGGAAAAATTGGAGAAAGTTTGACAATGTATGGGAAGTTTCTGCAGCCGACCTACCCAGGGGACCGACCCCAGTCTGGGTCGGTTGGGCTGAAACTGTGAAGTTGGATGTTCTCTGCAGCCGACCTACCCAGGGGGTGGGTCGGTCGGACCATAAAAAAAAAAAAGAAACCCTAAGAGAGTTTAGTGGTATTAATGGTACCCCATTAAGGGGGCAATGATGATTAGAGGTATAAAGACCTAAGGGATTAAGTTAAGAATAAACTTAAAAGTTTAAGATTAATTTTGTAAGATTAAGTTGTAAGACTTAAGAGGTGTTAGGTTGGAGTCATTAAGGGTTAAGTAAGTTAAGTAATATAAGTAAGTTGAATTGAGTTAAGTGATTAACAACCTAAAACTGAATGAATGTTTTAGGACTTGGAAATTGGACTCCGGAAGAGATTAAGCAACTGAACGGCCAACGGTGAACGGTACAGTTCTCTTGTGACCTGCTTGCTAACGAGGTGTCCCTCGGCTTGTGTGCTATTTGTTTTGTGTGCTCACTAAACAAGATAAAGCATGCAACCGGAATATATTATATTTATTGTTTTGTTGTGTGATGTTTGAAAACAAACACAACATACCGTGAGAACTTACTAACCAATGTTTAGTAAGGAATTGAGTGAGACTAAGGAACGCTCCCTAATAAGGGACGATATGAACCGAAAGAGGTTAACCAACAAATATGGTCTTGAGACTACTACTAACTGGAACTTGAGTGAGGAAACACGGGACCGATCTCCGGTCATGCATGCTAAGGAAAAAGGGGGACGGTATCTGAATCAGATCCGCCCTCCGCTTAAGGACTTGTCTTCGGACTTGTAGCCTAGGGCCGGTTGCCGGCTCAGCTGCGCTGGACTCCCGTCCAGAGTAGGTGGCATTAAGATGGTGCGGTGGGATCACCTAAATCCCAGGTTCGAATTAAGCTACAACCATTCCCCTCCAGGAACGGTTTGTATACTGAGATTAAGTTAAGATTGAGATTAAGGTAAGGTTAAGATAAGTTGCAACCATTCCTTTTTAAAGGATGGTTTGTATTGTTAAGATTGAGATTAAGGTAAGGTTAAGATAAGTTGCAACCATTCCTTTTTAAAGGATGGTTTGTATTGTTAAGTTTAAGATTAAGGTAAGGTTAAGATGAGTTGCAACCATTCCTCTTTAAAGGATGGTTTGTATAATTAAGATTAAGATAAGTGACATCCACTCCTTATTAAAGGATGGTTGTTTCTAAGATTAAGATAAGACTAAGATTGAGGTGAGATAAGGTTGGACTAAGATTAAGAGGAAACATTACTTAAGGAGTTAAATAATTAACTCTCTAATTAAGGGAACGCATTTAAGTCGTTCAATGTGTGTGAACTTTGATTGTTCATTGTTGGTTTGTTGCTTACTGCACTTACTATTATGTTGTGCATCTAATCAACCTCCATGCTATCGACAATTAGTCGTCGTAGCCACGTTAGCTTGGGGGCCATGAGAGGATCGTACCAGCATTCGTGCTGACCCCCTTTGGGGGCTGTTTTTACTACACAGGTACATCAGGAGGCGGCCGTCGCGAGAGTAAGAAGGGGTACAAGTGTTACGGGTTAAGTGTGGCCTACGAGTTGTGCTTGTACACTCGTATGGCATTATGAGTTAGTAAGATGTATAGGATGTGAGGGGATTGTAAGAAGGATATGTATTCGGCTAAGGTTAATATGTACTAATGTTCGGTATATTCTATAGTCAGACCGTGGCAAGGTCCTGGAATGTATTTGTATCCGCTGCAGAGTTTGTATATATGGTGATAAGTTTGTGATGACCACGATTGGATCGAGATGGGGTGTTGTAATTTATTCATTGTATATTATTTTTTTTTATCTATTATTACTCTCGCGTTTATATGTATATATATACATATATATTTTTGTTTGAGATTTATATCACATGTTAATGATTGCCCAAACGATATAGTAATTCCCAAATTTGTCATTAACCTTCATTGACCAAGCTTACTTAATTCCCCACATAACTTTTATTTACTATCTCATAACCTCAAATATTATTTAGTGTTTACAAATTAAATTCCTTTTACTATTTAACCCATACTTTCAATTTCATAAATTCTTAAATCATAATTTCCTTTTCTATTTCCACCAAATATCCATATAAGACCTAATAACATTTTTTTAACTCCAATGAACACCCTTATACTTTCGGTAATTACAACATAACCCCAAATACTTTTAAATTTTACATTATACTCCAAATACATTATATTACATAGTTTTATTTTCTTAATTAATTATTTCACAAAACCACCACTATAAATTCGGTAATTATAATTTGGACACTTTAACTTTTATAAATTACCAAATGGCCACATAAATTTTCGGCCTTAATATATATCTTCTTATATTTACATTTTAACCCCAAAAACTTTATAATAGTTATATATTAACTTATAAATTATAGTTTTAATATTTAATTTCCTTAAATTTCGAATGGCACATAAATTCCCATTAATTACGCTTCCTCCCCATCTTAAATCTAGATTTACATATAAACTTTTATAAATTACAATTTCACCCCAAAACTTTTGTAAACTTAATATTTTATGTCATAATTAACACTTTGACCAAAGCTTAATTTCATACTTAATACATTATTGTACCCAGAAATTTATATATTACACGGCTGTACACTGAATTTTCCAGAATTTACAAAATAGCCCCAAAACTTTATAAATTGTTATTTTAACTTCTAAACACCTATTTAATTCACCCAAAATTCATGATATTAATTCCTACATTATATTATGTCATTATTATGCCCATGACACATATTATTCTCGGCTATCACCAATAATTCCCATAAATTTCTAAAAATTACGTTTTTACCACATAACTTATTAAACTAGTCATTTAAACACTAGTAATTATTTTTAACTTACCCAAAATTCTTAATATAAGTTTATATACTTATGTAGCTCATTAAAACCCATATTACTCCATAAGTGTTCGGCAATAATAATATATTACCATTTAGTTTCTAAAACTTGATTTATAACTTATAATAATTATACATAAATACATATAAGTCATATAACTCATCCAAAAATTATTGTAAGGTCTTAAACATATTATTAGCTTAAATTAAGACAATTTCCTCCCAGAACTTTCGGCCATTAATTACTCTTATCATATATAGTTTTTGTGACATAAAAACATACCTTAAGGTATTAACTTTAGTTCATAAATTATAATTGTTATTGTTGGGAATTACCCTCAACATTCTAGGCCTTTTTAATTTAGGGGTGTTTACATAATCTTTTCACAATTTTTAAGAGCTTAAAACAAAGCTTAAGACATTAAAGTCTAGCTTAGAAATCTTACTCTTAATAAGGTAGCTTCTCCCACTTACTTTCTTCACAAGTCCAAGAGCTTTCAAGGAGCTAGGAACTCATCATATTTTCGGACACGTTCCAAGGAAATAAAGAGTTTGGGAGTTAGATCTTAACAAGGATCTTAAGTGGATTTATAAGTAGTTTTTCAAGGATTTACCTTAGGTATTTTACCTTAGATTTTCGGCACTCCTAGGAGGGATGAAGAACCAACTTTCCTTCATGAAATTGATGAAGAAAAATATGTTTAGAGAGGTTGGTATTTTCGGACACCATTAAAGAGTGTCTTAGGAATTTTCAAGCATAAACATTACCTTAACTTGTTCTTGGTAGCTCTTTGGATTAATGTTGAATCAAGCTACGTACCTTCCTTGGAGATTAAATGGTGGTGCACACTTGTAGTAGTATTAGGTTGATGTTTGCTTCAAGAGTTGATGAATAAAGCTAGGAATTTGACACAAAAATGGAGATATAAGTTAAAACTCCATTAATAGACTTAGGAAGTTCAAAGGAAGAAGATGAGAGGAGGTAGAAGAAAGCTTACCAACCGGCCAAGTGAGGCATGAAATGAACCCCAAGCTTGCCGTATTGATATGTAGGAATGAAGAGAATTAATTTGTTAATTTTCTTAATGATTTGCTTTAAATAATTAAATGATTAATGGTAGCACTAACCCCCCCCCTGACTTAATGAAATCGGCACTTATTGTGCTAAGTGGAGCTCAATTCCACCGAAATGCTAAGCTAAGATTAGGAAGGAATTATTGTTATATCCCATGGGAATTGTTTATGTCTTTACTTTAGACTTTAACTAATTATTCACTCCACATATGTCTCCCATTAGCTCTTGTTTTCGGTAATCATGGGTAAGAATTAGCTAATTAATTCTCCTTGTAGTAGACATAAGATCATGGGATAATTAGGTATGTATTATTCTTTGAATTTGCTCCAAAAAGTCTCCCATCTAGCTATAGTTTTCGGCAATCATGCTGATAAAGGAGGCATATTCTCTTGCCTTTTCTTTTTTTAATTGCAACATGTATTCCTCTTAAGGTATAGATCCTACTTTTATTAGTTAATTCCTACTTTAACTAAAGCTAATCTAACCTTGTTTTCTTGCAGGAATTTGCGGTAATGGTAGGATCTACTATGGTTTTAATCTTGTATTATTGTTGATAATGGTGGAAGGGTGACACATAAATTTTAAATGTTAAATAAGGAATTTAAATCATGTCTCATATGATATATGTGACCGAATTCTTAGTGTCAAAGCTACAGATTTTTCTTTGTTAATTTTGAGCACATGCACTCACGTTAGTCTATAGGGTGATTACTACAGATTTTATTGGATTAATTGCTAAGGTGTATTACCGTCAATTGCTACAACTTTTTTTTGTAATTATGGGTGCAAGTATACTACCGTTAATGATATGGTGTTAGTACAAGTTTGTTTGATTAATTGTTAGTGGATTACCGTAATACATGGTGCTTTGCTACAGATTTTTATTGCTAACTATAAGCTATATTACCGTTAATTACATGTGGTAATTGTTACAGATTTTTGCTTGCTTAAGTACTTGTGTATTACCGGTAATAATAGGTATATATTAGTATATTTAATTTGTCTTAATAATATATTCTCTCATATAAAGTAGGTACATTAGGTAGTTAATTGTTTTACTAAGTAAAAGTGTGTAAAATAAGTCATAAAATTTATATACCAAACCGGAAATTTAGGATAGATTTTATAACTTGCAATGTCTTGTATTATTTGTATTGTTATAACATTCTTTATGTATTATGATTTATATTTTGTGGTAAGATTATGTAATATAAATTGTTACCTTGTTTAAAGATGTGTTTATATTTATTTTGGTGTACATAAATGCCTAAGTGTGTGTAAAACATTTTTACGTTGTCCGTTAGTATTTTTAACGTTTTCGAATCAACGTTGTTATGTTATGAGTTATATAAACGTTCGTGTTGATCTTTCCTTGTTGTCGCTCGCTGTATCGAGCTTGTTGTGCAAGGAGTTTAATCCTTGTTGTTAATCGTACATAAACATTTTTCGTGAATATGTTAAGGCGTTAATAAAATTACGCCCGTTAGTGTTGATGATAAAACGACCATTTTTACGTAAAGGTTTGTGTGCATGAATTTGCATGCGCACGCGCAATACCAATTTACGTAAACGTTCGCATGCATGGATAGCATGCGTACGTGAAGATATTATTCTTAGTTCAATACTAACATTTCTTGTTATTTAGTAGTTTTGTCAAATTAATTAGGTTTGGGGTATTTCATTTCCACAGTGCGAGTATTGTGGTAGAAGTTCCAACATGTGTCAGTGTGCCTCTCAGCAGAATGAAGAGGTAAACTATCTGGGAAACAGGCAAGGGAACTTCTACAACAATCAAAATAATCAGGGATATCAGCAGCAGAGGTTCCAGGGAAATAACTATAGTCAGAGGCCTCCACAGCAGAACAATCAGCACTTTCAAAGACCTCATCAAAATCAGCAAATGCAGAACCAGCAGAAACAGAATCAGCCAACTGGTGTTAGTTCAAGTTTGGAGGATATGATGCAGGAGTTTATCTTGTCAACCAATAGGAAACTCGAACAGCAAGAGAACATGAACCATGAGCACAAGACATTCATGTTAGAGCAGAAAGCTTTCAACAAACACCTTGAGACTCAGATTGCCCAACTGAATGAAAGGTTTTCTGATAGACCTGCGGGAGCTCTACCTAGCCAGCCAGAGAAGAATCCTCGCAAATATGCTAAAGTAGTGACTTTGAGGAGTGGTAGGTAGCTTGATCCTGCGATCCCTGAAGTTGAGAACACTCCAGCTGAACATGAAAAGGACAAGGTTGCTGATCAAGAGGTAGAGATCATTGAGGGGCCAGTGTCAGGAAGTGCTCTAGTTGGTAACAATGCACATAAAGATAGTGAGCTGACCGACGAAGCTGTCCAGTCTTCTCGATCATCATGACGGGCGGTCCCTGAGCTCCTAGTGCCATTTCCAATCGGTTGAAAAAGAGAGACCTCGACGAGCAGTTTGGTAAGTTTCTAAGCATTTTTAAGAAACTAACAATTAATATTCCTTTTTCAGATGCTTTGAAGCAGATGCCTATCTGTGCGAAGTTCTTGAAGGACATCCTTTCAAATATAAGGTCTTTAGTTGAGAAGGAGACGGTGCAATTGACAGAAAGAGTTTCTACAGTGCTTAGCAAGAATCTCCCACCAAAGCTCGACGATCCCGGTTTACCAATCATTCCATGCTCAATAGGTAATGTCGACTGTGGTAAGGGTCTATGTGATTTGGGAGCTAGCATTAATTTGATGCCTTTGTCCATGTATCTTAAGCTTGGATTAGGGGAGTGTGAGCCCACTCGTATTACTTTACAGTTAGCAGATAGGTCCATTATTTTCCCGAAAGGTATGGTGAGAGATTTGGTTGTTTTTGTTGGTACTTTTGTTTTTCCTGCTGATTTTGTGATTCTAGATATGGAGGAAGACAAGGAAGTACCATTAATTCTTGGACGCCCTTTCATGCGAATAGCTAGAACCCTCATTGATGTTGAGGGCGGTAAGATTATTTTGAGAATGCATGATGAGCAGCTGGTTTTTGATATGTCCAAGGTTACTAAACACCCTTCTGACGTGCATGCCTGTTTTAGTCTGGATGATATTGATTCTTTGATGCAGGAATATATTTTTGGTTCAGCTGAATTGGATGAGTTAGAAAAGTGTTTAATTAATTCTTTCGATAGAGCTCATGAGGATCCAGAGATTGCTGAGGTTGCGTTCCATCTTTCAGTAGGCAGGCCTTTCCGCAGGGGTGCTAATGTGGAGAAGGAGAGATTAGAACGAGAACCTAAGGAGTTGATTCCTTCTATCAAAGCACCCACCTTAGAGCTGAAACCTCTTCCTAGTCATTTGAAATATGTCTTTTTAGTTGAGCCCTCTGGTTTACCTATTATTATCTTTGCAAATCTAGCACATACGCAGGAGGAGCAACTTTTACAGGTACTCAGGAAGAACAAGGAAGCAATTGGATGGTCTATCGCTGATATCAAGGGGATATCAAGCAACTTCTGCAGCCACCGCATTCACTTGGAGGAAAATTGCAAGCCAATGGTTCAACCTCAAGAACGCTTGAATCCTAACATGAAAGAAGTGGTGAAGAAGGAGGTAATCAAGCTTCTGGATGCAGGTATTATCTACGCTATTTCAGATAGTGAATGGGTAAGTCCTACACAGGTAGTACCCAAGAAAGGGGGATTTACTGTAGTTCCCAATGATAAAGGTGAGTTAGTTCCTCAAAGAAC
Source organism: Limonium bicolor (assembly GCA_023374045.1). Taxonomy (NCBI): domain Eukaryota; kingdom Viridiplantae; phylum Streptophyta; class Magnoliopsida; order Caryophyllales; family Plumbaginaceae; genus Limonium; species Limonium bicolor. Next base: position 108,473,221 of record CM041777.1, on the reverse strand, counting down.
TATTACAGGGCATAGGGTGTGTATTGATTATAGGAAGTTGAATGCTGTAACTAGAAAGGATCATTTTCCTCTTCTATTCATTGACCAAATGTTAGAGAGACTTTTAGGGCATAAATATTATTGTTTCTTGGATGGATATTCTGGTTATTTTCAGATTCCTATTGTTGTAGAGGACCAGGAGAAGACCACATTTACATGCCCCTATGGAACATATGCCTACCGATGCATGCCTTTTGAATTGTGCAATACGCCAGCCACCTTCCAGTGATGCATGATTGCTATATTTTTTATTATCTTGAGAAATGCATCGAGGTATTTATGGATGATTTTTCTGTGTTTGGAGTGGACTAACGTTTGATTCTTGTTTGGACAATTTGGATCATATTCTAGCCAGGTGTAGAGAAACTCATCTAGTGCTGAACTGGGAGAAGTGTCACTTCATGGTGCAAGAGGGCATTGTGTTGGGTCATAAGGTATCGAGCAAGGGTATTGAGGTGGATAAAGCCAAAGTTGAAGTCATTGAGAAGTTGCCACCGCCAGCCTCTGTGAAAGATGTCAGAAGTTTCCTTGGTCACGCGGGGTTCTATAGATGGTTCATCAAAGACTTTTTGAAGATCTCTAAGTTGCTCTGTGATTTGTTAGTGAAGGATGCAAAGTTTGAGTTCACACAGGAGTGTCTTGATGCATTCAATACGATAAAGGCAAAGTTGGTCACTGCCCCTGTTGTCGTTGCTCCTGATTGGTCTTTACCCTTCGAGATCATGTGTGATACGAGCAATTTTGCTATGGGAGCAGTTCTTGGTCAAAGGCATGAGAAGGTGTTGCATGTTATTTATTATGCCAGCAAGATGCTCAATGACGCCTAGAGGAATTATGCCACCACAGGGAAGGAGTTGTTGGCCATTGTGTTTTGCTTGTGACAAGTTCAGACCATACATCATCGGGAGCAAAGTCATCGTACATACTGATCATTCTGCTTTGAGGTACTTGTTCCAAAAAGCCGATGCTAAGCCCCGGTTGATCAGATGGATACTGCTCCTTAAGGAGTTTGATATTGAGGTGAAAGACAAGCCTGGAGTGCAGAATGGAGTTGCTGATCATTTATCACGGATGCAGTGTCCTGATAACGGTATACCAATTAATGAATACTTCCCTCATGAGCTGGTGTATGCAGTTGGTTTTAAGGAGGATCCTTGGTATGCCGATATTACGAATTACCTTGCTAAGCAGATTTTGCCACAAGAGATGTCTTATCAGCAGCGAAAGAAATTCTTTTCTACTGTTAAGCACTACCGGTGGGATGATCCATTTTTGTTCAAGGTTTGTGGTGATGGGAATATTCGTCGGTGTGTCCCGGAGACTGAAACACGTGACATCCTTGTCCATTGTCATTCAAGAAAAGCTGGAGGACATTTCGGGCCAGCCAAGACAGCAGCTAAGGTGTTGGAGGCCGGTTTCGTTTGGAAGACGCTGTATAAAGACTGCCATACATTTGTGTCCACATGTGATAGCTGTCAGCGCCAAGGTAACCTTTCACATAAGCTTGAGATGCCCTTGAATTTCATCTTGGAGGTTGAGCCATTTGATTTATGGGGGATGGACTTCATAGGGCCGTTTCCTTCTTCACATTCGAACCTCTACATTTTGGTAGCTGTAGATTACATGACTAAATGGGCTGAAGCAGTGGCTACGCCTACTAATGATGCAAAGGTTGTGCTTCGATTCTTGAAGAAAAACATTTTCTCTAGGTTTGGTGTACCACGGGCAATCATAAGTGATGAAGGGTCTCACTTCTGTAACAAGCAGTTTGAAGCTTTGTTGCAAAAGTATGGAGTGAGACATAAGGTATCCTTACCTTATCATCCACAGACCAACGGGCAAGCTGAGGTTACTAACAGAGAGATTAAGTGGATTTTACAGAAATCTGTTAGTTCATCCCGTAAGGATTGGTCTATGAAATTAGATGATGTCTTGTGGGCTTACTGGACAGCTTATAAGACGCCTTTGGGAATGTCTCCATACAAGTTGGTTTTTGGAAAGGCATGTCATCTTCCGGTAGAGCTGGAACATAAATCTTTTTGGGCACTTAAAGTTCTGAATTGTGATCTTCAGAAGGCCGGTGAGGAGAGAAAACTACAGCTCTGTGAACTGGATGAATTCAAGGAACGGACTAAGAGATGGCATGACAAATTACTTGTGAGGCGGGAGTTTCAGATTGGTGACCGAGTGCTAATATTCAATTCCAGACTGAAATTATTTCCAGGAAAGCTGAAATCTCGTTGGTCGGGCCCCTTCACAGTTACAACTGTTTCACCTTATGGAGTCATTGGTGTGGTCAACGAGAAAGGGGAAACATTCAAGGTTAATGGATCCCAGCTGAAGTTGTATCAAGGGAGCGATGTTGATATGGTTCAATCAACACTCTGGCTCCGGGATCTCGATTCTTCGAACTGATGAATCAAGGTCCAGCCAAAGACCGTAAAGAGGGCGGCTGGCTGGGAGGCAACCCAGTTTTGTGAGTTTTACTGTTTTTGCTATTGTTTATTTCTCGTAAGTTTTGTTGTTTTTAATTCTTTATTCTTGGACTAATGTGTTTGTTAGACATGTTTTGTTTAGTTTTTCATTGTTTTGAAGGTAAATTCAGGGTTTAAAGGGACATCAGTTACAGATTTGAGTTTCTGGCCAATTTTGAGGGTGGTCCAGGTTTGTATCCTGGTTTGCAAACCCGGACCAAGAGTTTGGCGAACTTTCTGTCATGTTTTAGAGGTGGTCCGGGTTTGCGTACTGGTTTGCAAACCCGGACCATAAGCTCGAGTTTCTTTCTGCCTATTTTTGGAGGTGGTCCGGGTTTGCGTACTTGTTTGCAAACCCGGACCATAATGCAGAGAACCTACTGACCTGTTTTTAGTGTGGTCTGGGTTTGCGTACTTGTTTGCAAACCCGGACCAATTTTTCTGCAGAATAACAGGCGCGTCGTCTCTAAATCCTTAATTCGACTCTCCTTCAACCTCCAGCCACGCCCTCCTGCTTTCGACATCTCGCCTCAGCCAACTCACCCGTACACCACCACCACTTCCGAGCTCCTCCGTCTGCGCGCCAGTCACCCGTACACCACCACCACTTCCGTGCTCCTCCGTCTGCGCGCCAGTCACCCGTACACCACCACCACCATTTCCGCCCTGTTAAACCCGCCCAGTACCACCACTTTCACAAATTTCCACCACAGCAGCACCAGTACTCCGCGATTCCCCTCCTACCCAGCCTTGTTCTGTCGCTCAACCTGTCGCGCAACACCGTGTTCTTACCGCCCCGTACCACCGTGTTCTCCTGTTCGACCGTACCTGAAATACCCCTAACCTTTAAATAATAAAATAATGATAAATAAGTATTATTTAGGGGATTATTAAACCCTAAGAATAGTATATAAACACTTGGGCGTTAAAACGCACCTAAACTCCTTAAGGTCAAAAACGAGCGTTAAAGCCCGACCTTAAGCTAACCAAGTTATATAAGCTATAAAACTCCTATGAAGTTAAACAAGGATCATTTTATGACCTTTAAAACACAAGTCCTCGGTTGGAACTGAGTAAAAATACAATATGCCCGAGAGTTCCCTTAAGGGCCCCTTAAGGCCCGAAAGTCCCGGAAATACTTTATTAAATAAAGTAAAGCATTACACTTCATTCTAATTGCACAATACCACTTTAATGAACATTTAAGATGAAGTTCTCAAGCTAAACTCTCAGTTAAAGACAAAGCGCTCGGAGGTTCTAGAGCAAGACCCCATAAACCCCCGGGAATGCCCCGGAGAGGTACCGAGGTGGCACAAACTCCAATATAAATCATTCTTAGAGTTCCTATCACTAATATTCATCATTACAAAGAGGATACTTGAGCTACTTTTTCAAAATACACAAAGTGCTCGGGGGAATTTCTTAACGCCTTTTTGCCCCGGGAGTGTCCCGGTAGCCCGGAAATTGAGTTACGAGTTGATACAACCCTATATAACTCAATGTAACACCTTAACATATTATTATTGACTATAAATAATGTCAATAAACACTTGGAACTCATAGCGACTAATTATTTTCCAGAAAATCCTTAAAGCACAAGAACGCACCTTCGGGTGTCACAAAAATGCGTTTTACGCAATTGCCTTGAATTTTTTGAGGAGCCACGAGTTGATAATCTTAAAAGGGGATAAATTGACCATATAAATCAATTAATTCCAGTGCTAAAATCATAGCACAAGTAGGGCCAATTTTTGGGTCAACAAGGTACCTAAAATCAGCATTTTTACCTTAAAACTTTCATCTTTTACCATTATATAAATGTACCAAATAAATGCTGGAACCTATTACATGTTATAATATGGTCTTAGTACAATATAATGTGACAGGAATTAAATCAAAATTCAATCCCAATTAATCTCCATGTTGGGCGCCATTTAAGGTCTCATTTGACATGATTTTAGCAAAAATTATGTCTTATGGAATGGTGACTCATCTAGCATGTGTCATAAGATAATGTGACAAATAAATTCAGTCAATTTAGACCCCCATTACCGATTTCCCTGCAATAAATAACAAAGAATAAGTTAGGAAAAAGTCATAAGAATTTAATACACAAAAGCAAGTCCTACATCTACTTTAGCATTAGTCTAATATATGGAATTGAAACAGCCATGTTCTCTAGCCATATGCTGCCGATTTATATACAGGGAAAGTAGGTATGATTGCTGTTAATTAATCAAAGGAATACACTACCTAACTAGGCATAATTCATGGTCAAGATAGACAAGAATCTATTGTCTTGTAGCAGCCCTTGGTGCCGATTTCAACAAGGAAAAGAAGACCTTGATTGCCTTATAAATTCAAAGTAGAATACCTACCTACCTAGGCATGATATATTGTCTTCAATTGTCAAAGAAATCAGTCTCATATATGCACATATAATACCGTAAGATACAAAGAAGAACAAAGACAATTCAACATAGAAAATTCTAAAAGAATACCTTACCTAAATTCCTAGCACTCTTGTCTTATCTTCTTCTTTCAAGTTGTCAACAAAGCCATCCTACCTCCTTATCAATCAGCCGAAAACTTGTCTAATTGAGAGACTTTTGGAGCTAAATAATGAAGCCAAAATAATTAAAAACAAGTCATAAAATAATGCCATGTGACATGCCAATTATTTCCCATTTGATTCCTTGCCTTTGCCTATCTTCTTAGTCCATACGTGACTTCTCATTTCATTTGCCCAGCCTTGGCCGATTTGGTAAGTGTTCCAACTCTCTCTTTCCTTTCTTCCTTTGTTAGTTAATTCCTAAGAGCTTCAAAGCTCCATTAATGGTGTTCTAAGTTCTAACACCATTTTAATGTAATTTTCCTAGCTAAATCTACTAAGTCTTGAAGCAAGAATCATCCTAGCATCTCTACAAGATTTCGCCAAGCATTAGTTCTCCAAGGAGGTTCCTAGATTCAACAACAACACAAGGAACAACAAGATCAAGTTAAGGTATATTTTCATGTTGAAAATCCTAAGTAAATTCCTTAACCTATAACCGAAAATTATAAGCTTATAAATCTATATCCTCTTCATTATTTCATAAAGGAAACTTGGATCTACAATCATCCCAAGGTGTACCAAAAATACCTTGTTAAATTCCTAAGGTAAACTCTTGTAAAACTACTCCAAATATTATTTATAAATCCTTGTTAGAAGTTTAACAAATGGATCTCCTAAATATGTACAAGGAGGCCGAATTCTCTTCATCAAAATAGCATTTGAAGAGCTTGGAATTCAAGGAGAAATAAAGTACAAGAATTATCTTGATTTAAAGAGTAAGTTTATATAATCAAGATTATTAAGTATAAGTTTGATTTAAGCTTCAAACTTTGGTATAAAAATTATGTCTAACCTCTAAATAAATTAAGGCCGAAAATACTTTAGGTTATATGGTCATGAAAATAAATTATAACATACAAGGTAAGATTATTACCTTAAGGTATAAAAGTGTGTCACAAAAAATTAATTAAGATGCATATATATATAAACCGAATTATCTAAAGACTAAATGTTCTATTTTGAGTTTATAATCATTCTAAGTCATTAGCATAATTTTTAGAAGTGTTATATGGCTTATATACATTTATATGTACATATTATAAAGTTTAAATCAAGTTTTAAAACCATATGGTAAAATAAAATCAAAGCCGAGAATTAAAAGGATTATTTGGTGATTTTTGAAGTATATAAGTATATTAACTTATATTATAAATTTTGGGAATATTAAAAATAGCTACAAGTATTTAAATGGCTAGTTTAATAAGTTATGTGGCTAAAATGTAAATTTTGAAAAGTTTAGTGTACAAATAACAAAAACCGAGAGCTTAAGGGTCTGTTTGGTATATTTATGTTATAATATAAGGTAGGAATTTATATTATGAATTTTGGTGAATTTAAATAAGTGTTTAAGTGTTAAAATAACATTTTATAAAGTTTAGGGGCTATTTTGTAATTATTGGAAACTATAGTGTATGGCCAAGAATTACATATGTTTTTCTGGGTATATTAAAGTATTAATTATGAAATTAAGTCTTGGTCAAAGTGTTGACCAAAAACTTTGGATTAAAATGATTTATGACATAAAATATTAAGTTTATAAAAGTTATGGGGTGAATATGTAATTTATAGAAATTAATATGTAAAACCGAATTGGACAAGGGGTGGAAATGTAATTTATAAAAGTATATGGGCCATTTCGGTTATTTAAGAAAATTAAATATTAAAACTATAGTTTATAAGTTAATATGTAACTTATATAAAGTTTTGAGGTTAAATTGTGAATATAAGAGAATTACATGTTAAGACCGAAAATAAATGTGGTCATTTGGTAATTTATAAAAACTAATATATTTGTTTTTGCAATTTCCGAAAGTTAATGTGGATAATTAATGAATTATAAAAGTTATAAGGTTATTTGGCAATTTATAAAAGTATAAGGGTTGTCTCGGTAATTAAGGAGATTAAATAATAAGACTATGGTTTATAAGTTAATATGTAACTTATATAAAAGTTTTGGGGTTAAAATGTAACTATGGGAAGTATATATGGAAACCAAAAATTTAAGGGATTATTTGGTAATTTATAAAAGTTGTTGGGTATAAAATATAAATACCGAATTTATAAGGTTATTTGGTAATTTATGAAAGCTATTGTGTCCAACTTATAATTACAGAAATTAATAAGGTTGGTTTTATAATTTAATAAAGAAAGGAATTGAAACTAGGAGATATAATGTATTATGGTATATTATGGAGTATAATATAAAGTTTATAAAATAATTGTGGTTACAATAAAAATGAGCAAAGGATATAATATAAAGAATAAGTGGAAACAATTATGAGTATATAATTAAGGAAATGGGAAATATACTACAAGGTGGGAATTCATTATCACATGTGGAGATCACATAAAATAATGAACTAATGAACTATCTAGAACCACTGTTAAATAACAGGGGGAAATAAAGAACATACAGAGTTATTATACAACGAGTATAAACGCTACAGGGATAGTACTGTAATATTTAGCGAATAGTTATATTAATGTTACCCGGTATTGCATGTTTATATAACAACGTACGGGAAGGAACTACTGAACAGGAATTTGACAAGCTAGCAGTTACTTGGTGAACGGTATGTTAATTGTGTGGTATGAATGTCCTAAGGATTTTCCTAAGGTCCAGACGTTGTGTGTTTAATTGTTAAGAGCGATATCTGTGAATTTATGTATATGATATTGTATACTGTATTGCTTGACACTGTTGTTTTTATTGTTACGCGAACGTCTTATGACTGGAAGTTTATACATCTAAACTCGAACAAGACTAACTGACCTTTAGGTATTATTGAACCTAATTGATGGTCAACTGTTATAGTCTTAACTCAAGGATTGGTTACTGTATCACTGACTAAAGGGCTAACTTATAAAGAGAGGAATCTAGACTGTTTCAACTTTCTGGTTGTGCATCGTGATCACTACGAGAGACTTCAATGGGAAGTCACTCAAGGGAATCCATCAGTCACATTCGAGGATGGCGGAGGGCACTGCCGTTGGTGCACAGGTTCGACCGGATCGGTCAATTATCCAGGGCCATAAGGTCAGCTGGTAACGGTTCCATTGGAACCCAGGGGACTATCGTCCATTAATAAGTTATTAAGGGTTGTCTTGACATGACGCCTGAGGTGGAAATTAATTGGAAAAGGTTAAGTGATTGGTTTAAAGGATAAGGGCCAGGAGGCCAACTAACAAGTACAGTTTAATACGTGTATCTTGTTGGTTATTGTTATGGATTATTGATGTGTGATTATTGGTTATTGCTAAGGATTACTGATGTGTGATTATTGGTTATTGTTATGGATTATTGATGTGTGGTTATTGGTGTTGTGTACTATTGTACATTGATGTTTACAGGTGAATTGTTATGTGAGTGTTTGATGTTTACAGTTATTACTGTTATTATTGTAAACTGGTATTTCATGTAAAGAATCTAATATCAAGATGGCTAAAATGACTTAAGGAATCTAGATGATTTAAGACTACATTTAGCATACCAGCATTTCGATTGATGAGCCCTTCAATGGGCCAAACATTCCAGGTTATTGAAGAAGACCCAAGCCGGAGTGTGGGACACGGGGGTAGCTGATGTGTTTTCAACAAACACATTTGATTTTATTTTGTATTGTATTAAGGTGGTTGTTGTATTCAGTTAGTTGCTCATTTAGTTGGATTTGGTTTGTAATAATTAGAGTGCTCAGTATCTGTTCATCACAGCGTGAGGAGTTGTATTGTTGGAAAGAGTAAGGATGCCTTATTACTCACAAGGGCGAGTAACGGCGTGTAACACCAAGGTAGATAGTTTTATTTTTCCGCTGCGAATTGTTATTTATTATGCTACGATTTGCGACGTCATTACAGGTTTAGGATTAGGGGTGTTACAGTACCCCCCATTCCAACCATCCACACCAAAGCCTCACATAGTCCCATAGTTGTTTTTGTGTGACACCATGGCACCGAAGAGAGCTCGACGGTCCACTGCCGCAGCTTCCACCTCTGTCGCGCCTGCAACGATTCCACCGGTCCAATTCCGCGAGTCTGTGCGTTCAGATTTCATCAGTGACGCCACTTTCGACTAGTATAATGTCAAGGACCGGAAAATAATTCCGGAGATGTCAGTTTCTGCTGAGTTAATTGCTGAGTTTGATTTAGAAACTGTATTCGGTTCAAAAGGTTGAGCAATTTGCTGCATCTCGGTAGGTGGTGCTATTATCTGAGATTGGTTAAATTGTTTTATGCTAATGCGGAAAAGGATGATAATTTTAGTGTGATTCATTTATGGATAAAAGGGAAATTCATTCGTTTAGGATATTCAGATATCAGGGAGTACTTTGGAGTGCAGAATCTGGCATGTGGTGATGATGATGCTTTTAGTGAGGCTTTGAAACATAAGGAGAATGATATCAAGAGGGCAAAGGAACATTATATGCGTCTGGTTGTTAATGACCCTGAGGTGCAGAACCGTCAAAGACGGTCTACGAGGGATAAGCAAGTAGTGACGGGGGACAAACTACATACCCCGATTGAGCGTTTAATTCTAGCTATTATTATGCATAATGTTCGCCCTAGGGAGTGCGCTGACCTTAATTCCCTGGATTGTTTCTTTATGCGCCATCTGATGGATGATGAGTTCTCTCGCGGTGCTTGTCCTATAGTTTTCTCTACGGTAGTTTTTGATCATATTCTGCGGATCATGGATGTGGACAGCACCGCTTCTCTTGCTTTCCCGCATTTTCTGCAGTTTCTTTTTGAGAAGGATGGAGTTGACTTCTGTGATGAGCAGCCTCAGTATCCCTAATCTCCCTTGGACATGTCAGCTATGCATCGTTTTCAGTGGGAGAAGATCGGGGACGGATGGATTAAGCGCCGTCATGCCCGACCGGGTGAGAGAGTAGCCCGGTCTTCTGGTGCCGATGTGGCCGGACCCTAAGAGATTCAGGATGCTGATGTGCCTGCAGCGGGTCAGACGCCGGGCTACGAGGAGCTGATGACGGAGTTCAGAGATTGGCAGGGGGTGTGCACCACTCGCTTTGATGGGTTTGACTCGCGCCTAGATGCGTTATCCACTCAAGTTCATAACTGTGGAGTTCGTCTTACATCATTAGAGGAGCGTCGCCATGCTTTTGAGGTTCGTCAGGAAGCGAGGATGGATGAGTATGATGCCCGCTTTGCTCGTATGGAGGCGTGGTATCTTCCGCATGGGACACAGTCACAGCCTCCACGCCCTTAGATTTCTAGAGTTTGGGTTATTTCATTTTCTGACTTTTCGTTTATTTTGTTTTGTTTTCTTAGTTGTTTCTTAGAAGTTTTCATTCGGTTGTACTTCTGTTTTATTTTTCTTTTGGATTCGAATTTTGCCTTTTACATTCCGGTTGTATTACTTACCTATGATGTTTTCCCGTACATTTAATGGTTCTGCAAGTCAGTATTGGCTGTTGGTTTTATTACTTGAGGTACAGGTCTGACTTTATTGCGTGTGAGATATTAAGAGAAACAAAGGAAACTCTGTTGAATTATCTGCAGAATTCAACACCCCGATGTTCTTACATAAGTGTGAGGACGTTGTCCTCACCATACTCCAGGGGCGTGATTTTCTAACTTCTTTTATTCTTCGAACGTTGTTTTCTGTTGAATTTGTTGTTTTCCTTCCTTCTTATTCATTATCATGAAGCAATGAGGGCATTGCTTATTTTTAAGTGTGAGGAGGGGAAATTACACATGCTCATGCTCAATTACATTCGAATGTGCTAATTTTGAACATTTTAAGGCTACCACTCAATTTTCACTACATTTTTGTTGGCCCTCAAAATTTTTGGTTGCGTAATATACTTGAATCTTATTCAGTGGTTGGATAAGTTGGTTTGGAACACCGCACAAGTAGCACTAGTTTCTGTGGGATCAAAGCTGGAAAACAGTCATGGAAATTCTGGTTGCACTGCTTGTATGTACAGTTTTGGTGAATGCTTTTTTGTTTCTTCATTAAAAAAGTTAAGCCTATTAGTGTAACTATTTGTCTTTGATTTCACTCGGGGACTGGGGGAATGATTCTTGAATGAAAGGAAGGAAGGACAAAGACAAAGTATTCCTCTAATCGAACTTTTAGCCCAAAAACAGGCCTCGTCCATTTGGAAATTAAGTCCTTGGGTGCTTCATCACCCATCTACCTCAGGTCATCTGATCTGGGATAGAAGACCCAACACCGTTACATAAATGGAGAGAAAAGTCTGGGGGATATAAAGAAGAAAGTTAATGCTTGTTTAAAGAGTTGAAGAAATTTATTAATTTCAAATGCAAAGTGCAAATTCTTTCTTGATTATGAGTACGTAGTGATGAAAGGTAATATGGAATAAGATATTACTTCTTACCCCTTGTCGTCCATGGATTGTGGAAAGTTAATTGGAAAGTAGTCCTTGAGTGAAACCTGAGCCAAGTGGTTTTACTATGTGTCTTAAGCCTTTGGAAAGTACTTCTCAATTCACTGTTTATGAAAACCTGCAAGTGTGGATCATTGTTTTCTGTGACTGCTTTTCATTATTAGATCTCCTAGTGCACGGTACTAAACTAACGTCTCCCTTCTGTAAGATTTCAGTATGTTTCTATTTGCTTGAGGGCAAACAAAGATTAAGTGTGAGGAAGTTGATAAGTCAGAAATTTGTCTAAGTTTACTAGGCTAATTCATGCTTAATTATCTTAGTTATGACTTTAAATTCCCTCATTAATGCTTTATTTACGCTCTATTGTTATATTTGTCTCCTATGATTGATTTAATATGTTTTTAGGATAAAATGCTCAAGAAGGTGCTTAAATGAAGACTTTAGAGGTTGAGGCAACAAGTGGGAGTCAAACCAGAGTCAAATGTTGGATTTTGTCTATTACTGCCATGTTTTATTGATGGTCCAGGTTTGTGTCCTAGTTTGTAAATCCGGACCATCCCGTCGAAGACCTCTCTGCCAAGTTTCAGACGTGGTCCGGATTTACGTACTTGTTTGTAAACCCGGATCATCCTTCAGCGAAAACCTTCTGCCGAGTTTTAGAGGTGGTCCGGGTTTGCGTAGTTGTTTGCAAACCCGGACCAATATAAGCGGAGGGCCGGAGATCATTGTTACGAAAATAACGGATCTCTTATTTTATCTTTAGAGAGCGGCCGTATATTTAAGGAAGAGTTCAGAGTTTGTTTAAAGACCTAAGTTTTATTTGACAAAATAGTTTTGACACAACAGAGAGAGAGTGAGCAGATTTGATAGATTCTGACGGGGAGTTTGAGCAGAGCAGAGAGGAAGTTCAACACAGAGACTTCACCACGAAGCCTCACAACAGAGTTTCCTCTTGTTCTATTTCTCTATTACTACTTACTGCAGTTTTGTTTATTGTAAACATATCTATGGCTGAGTAGTACCCTTAGATTCCGGTTTGCTATGTAATCCGAATTCGAAGTTCCTTTATCTTTGTGATTTTACCAGTTTTAATATGATTAAAGTTTTGTTCTTTGTTTATATAAATTCTCTGATAGTCTGGCCAATTGTTAGAGATTACTAGTTTGTCTGCTAGAACTGCGGCATTCAATAGACTACAGGAACAAAACTAGTTGATTTAGAGACGACAATTCCTTTAAAATATCAACTGATTATCTAACTAGATCGTGCTTAAAGCTGTTAACAGTTAGGGAATTCATAACGAGAGTTAGGGTTCGGTAATTGTTAGTTAGATTTCACCGAGCGGGAGGCCGAACGTGAAATAATTTGATTTGGGATTTCAATCTAGAATTGGGTGAACACATTGAGTAGGGAACTCAGACTAGGAGGAGTAGTAAACCGGGATTTCTCCCATTAGTTATCAAGAAAATCAACACTTTCTATTCCACAATTATTGTTATTGTTATTGTTCTTGTTTTTATTTATTATACTTAATTTTAGAATTACAATATCATCAATTAAACCCCCCAATTTCTTATTTTCTGTTTCCATTAATTTAATAGTTGTTTTAATTTGAGATTAAACTAGACACTGCCTCCTTGGTTCGATAACCTAGGGAATACTTTCTAGGAAAACTTGTTACAAAGACCGGTACACTTGCCGAATTAGATTTTAACCCCAACAGTCTAACAACCCTAAACCCGCTATCACAAACCCTAAAAACTTGTCGAGTTAGTTGTTACAATATAAAGTATGAAACAAATTCTAAATAGATTACCCTACCCCAAAACCCACCCTAGGATAGCTAAAAAACGTCGAAGGCATTTTTAGGGTTTGCAGTGGCGGGTTTAGGGCCACAAACCCTAAAAACTTGTCGAGTTAGTTGCTACAATATAAAGTACAGAACAAATTCCAAATAGATTACCCTACCCCCAAAACACCCCAAAACCCACCCTAGAAAAGCTAAAAATGTCGAATTCACCACTTATTACTTAATGAATCATAATATCAATTATAATGAATCATAATACAAAATTAATGAATCATATTATCATTTTAGTGTGTCATAGTATAAACGTAAATTTTTTTTAAAAATTGTCAAAACATATCCATGACTAGTCTTGTTTTGAAGAGCTTGAATTTATGTGAATAATGATATAATTGTTTTTCATTTTGGACTTATATATTAAAAGTTATAACAATTTAAAGTTTTTATGATAAAGAAAGAAAAATAATAAAATATTAAAAAAGAAAAAGAAAAAAAAAACGAATCAACTCACGCGTGGAAAGAAAAAAAATGAAAAAAAAAGGAAAACTGCTCGCACGCGCTCCACTCTCCCTTTCTCCTTAGGCTCGTGCTCCTCCCCCCCTGCGTGTCTGTCTCCCATTTTTTCTAAATTACAAAAATTTCCTGGATGTAGCTATAGATAGCTATAGTAGGATGTAGCTATATTTACGTTAACCAAATTAGACAAAGTTAAAACCGAAATCCAAATCAAATTATAATTCTGATATTCGAATAACCAAAATTTTTAATTCGATTACAAAATTTGGTTTAAAATCCAAAAAAATCAATTATTTCTAATTATGGATAAATCCAAAATATTTAAACTGAATGACACCCCTAATAGTCCAAGTGATATCATATTGGAGGCTATACAAGAATGGTAAGTTATTGTTCCCATTACAAAGTAAAAAAGTGATGTTTACTTATACATGCTTTTACCAACAAAATATGGTTCGTATAGATCATATTTACTCTTGCACATAATAAAAAAGTATAAAGTTTTTACTTTTACTTACACTTATCAGTTTAAGTTATTAAGGGTACGTTCAATTCAAGGTGAGGAAAAAGAATGGAATCAAGAAAGGGAATGGAAAGGAAAGGAAAGGGATTCCCTCAAATCAAGAAGTCTGTTTGATTCTAACACGGAAATAGAAAAGAATTCTCAATGATTGTCTTTGTTGTTATTTGGTTTTAAACAGTGAAGTGTTAATACTAAATACATTATGAATAATATATATTAATGTTTATCTGATTTGTATGTAACATATACTAATATTTATATAAATTATATAACATATATAAATAGTTTTAAAATTATGAATGCTATATATTAATATTTATATATATATATTATATAACATTTTTTGAAATTTGTCTATACATAATATATTAATTTTTAAATTTTATAGTATTTGAGTTTTAAATAATATTTATTATATATAATATAAAAAAATTTATTTAAATTGTAAATAATATATAAATATTTTATAAACATATATTGATATTTTTATTTTATAGTATTCAAATTTTAAATAATATTATTAATAATTTTTAAAAATATTAAATTAATTGTAAATAATATATAAATATATCATATATTATATATCATCTATATAAATATTTTAACTTCATAAACAATATGTATAAATATTTTTTATCTTTATACATTTAAAGTATAAATATATTTATTGATATTGATATATTTATATCATATTTTTTTTCATATTTTTAAATTCTCCCTCATCTTTCTCCCTGCTTCGCTCTATGTTGCTCTTTCTTTCCCTTTCTTCGTCCTCTCTCTTGTGTCTTTTCGCCTTTTTTGTCATTCTCTTCTCCCTCCTCTTTCTCTTCTCTCTTATCTTCGTCTTTTTTCCCCTCTCTCCTCTTTGTTCCTCTTCTTCTCCTTATCTCTTGCTCTCTTTTTTCCTCCTTCTCTCTTCCCTCTTTCTCTCCTCTCCTCCTCCTTCTCTTTCTCCCTTTTCCCTCCCCTCTCTTCTTTTCTCTTCGCTCTCCCTCTTTTCTCTTCCTCTTCCGCCCCCTTCTGTCTTCTCTGTCGTCTTTCTCTCCCTTATCTCCCATCTCTATTCCTCTTTGTTTCTGTTAAAGATGCTTACGGGAAAACGGAATGAAAAAACCTTTTCCCTAGGAATCTGGGGGAAATGACTAAAAAGGATATGGGGGTTTACAAAACTTGAATTGGGGGAAACAGGATCACTAAAAATATAAAACAAACAACCACAAAGGGAATGATTCCGTTTCCCTTTGCTGAATACCCCGAAGTGAACACACCCTAAGTATATAAGTTTACTATCACTTTCTAAATATATGTTGATTTGTATTGTTATGTTTACTAACTAGATATTATTTGTGTCATTCTCTCTTTAAAAATACACAAATATAAAACTTAGTATAATATAGGATGGCTTTGGCTTTTATAATTTGTAGTTGCGTAGTATGTAAATCTTCCAAAGTCTATATATAATATGAAGGGTTTTAGAATTTATTATGAGAAGAAAAGTCTCAGAAAGTCCCTATAAATTGTGAAATACAAAGTGTGTGGATCTTTCAAAAATTTAAAAATTGTTCTAGGTATCGTCGTGCCCATGTGTAACACATGCTCAATACCACTATAGTCAATGTATTATTGTTCATATTATGACATTTCACCCATTGCCATTGGTGATTTTCTTTCGATTTTGTCTATATTCAATAACAACTATAGAACGGAATAGTACATTTAAATCGTTATTTTAGTTTAATTATAATTCTTTGATCAAACTTCAAGATGTGAGATTTGTCTAATTTTTTAAAATCACAATTACTACTTTTTTTTTCTATTTTTTATGGAATAACTCACTATATTGCTAACGGTGCTTTTAACTTTCGAAGTAACTAAGTTACTAATGTGTTCAAGATGTTTTATATTTAAAACGATAAATACACCTCCTAAAAATTGTAAGTATACATCCTTTAGTTAAAGAGATACATTTTAAATTTAAAGCTTGGAAGTTGAAGGTGTATATCTTTACAATAAATGTAGAATTCAAAATTAAAGTGTAGATAAGAAGATGAGTCTATTTTCCAAGTGAAATGTATATTTTAAAGGTTATGTGTAAATTATAATTTACATACTTTAACAATAAATAATACATTATGTTTATACAGTTGGATTTTTCATAAACACGGTACTTAAGATTTGCTCATGTATGGTTTATAATTAATCTTATAATCATCAATTATTAGTGTGGATCCAAATTACAAGTTAATGATAGACTAAGCTGAGTTTTTTTAATAATAGTTGCATGCTAAGTTGCTAACTCTTTTGAACTTTGGCTCGACAATATGGCAAAATATATTTCTTAGAACGTAGGATGATATTTGATTTTGTATTGTGTTGATAAGCAGGGCGTATTCAAGGGGTACACATGGGTCACGTGACCCCACGTTTTTCAAAGAATTTAGATATTTCTATATGTATAATAATTAGAGTTTATATGTATATAGTATTGATCCCATATGTTATAGAGTTGTTGGTGTTGTAATGGTAAGGGGTAGAAGCATTGAGTAAATTATTCTTTAAATACTGTAAAAATGAACTTCTCGTAACTAGTACACATGTTAATACAGTTATGAAAGCTGTCTGACTCTATTCTTCTATGAGTAAAGACTTTTCTACTCAATTGTTAGAATAAAAATATGAGTTAATTTTATACTTCACCTATTTTCTATTTACTTTCTCTCATTTGCTACAGAAACAGAAGTAGTTCATCGTATACTAATCTTGTATTCTTACTCAATAGGAGTATAATATTAGATAAAAGTTATTTTTCTACTCAATTGTTAGAATAAAATATGAGTTATCTTTTTACTTTGTCTAATTTCTCTAATTCGCGACAATTTTTTAAAAATAAAGTAGATTTTTAATGAAAAATTATGGAAACAAACATAGTTTATTTTATCTGTATCAATTTTATATTCTCACTCAATAATAAAGTTACAAAATAACTACTCCCTCCGTCCCCTCTTGACCGTCCTGTTTACTATTTGAATATGTCGTTTGACTTTAATATTTAACATATAAGATGATATAATTTTATAAATCTAAGTTTTGTAGTAGATTCCTTAGGTGATAAACTATACATTACAAAAATTAATTTATCTAATATGTTTAATATTAAAGTGAAAAACATGCCAAAAAGCAAACAAGACAGTCAAACTGGGACGGAGGTAGTAATAAAAAAAAAGTTACAAAATAGTACCCTGAATAAAGCCATATAACTCTGACCCGATAAACCAGCACCGTGAGATAGTAGTGCTACCAAAATTTGAATTTTATTACCAACGTTATAGTATTGAAAACTAGAATCAATACAACAGTAATTATAGAGTTTGTTTTTTTTTTCAAAAAAAATTATTTAGTTTGTCAAGAATAACTGCTCAAACACGTGTCTCTTTTAAGGGCATCCACAATGGAGTGAAATTCACTCCAAATTAGTAAAACAAAAAGATAAAATATGATATGGATGAGAGAAATTGTGTGAGAGTTTCTTATGACATCACAATAGGGTTCTTGACACGGTTACATATGTGAAATGTTCTACAATGATGTGGATTCCACCCATTTTCTCTCTCCAAAGTTCTTAAATAAGAACCCCACTTTTTATGACACATTAGACCCATCTATGTGTATATCTCTTTCATATTTTATCTCACATCTAAAAGTGATAGTTTATTGGTTGTTCATTAAGAGAGAGAAGATTAAGAAACTTTGTTATCGTAGTGAATATAGTTTCTTAAATAATAAAATATAATTTTTAGATGACATGACACTAGGAATGTGTTAAGAAACTTAAAACCTTTGTGAATGCCCTTAAAGTTAAGAACTCAAAAAATGGGTGTCTTAGCAAAAGAAGAGAGATGGTGAGAAGAATAATAAAATATTATTATTTTGAGAGTGGAATCCACTATTGTTACTGTGGATGCCCTATGCACCATCCCTGCCTTCCAACCTATCGACCTAGCGGGAGCACAACTAAAGGTAGATATAGGTAAAAATGGGTGAAAATCCGTTAAAACCAGTGTTTTATACAGGTGAAACAGATACGACGATCAGATTATGGGCCAGGATGAAACCAAGAAATATTTATAGGGGGTGAGAATTTTTTATTAATCTTTTAAATTAATATAAATTTTCAATACTTATAATTATATTTAAAAATTGATATTGTATATTAAATTTGACAAAAAAATTAAAATAAAATTGAAATTTCTATAACATATAAATAAGTTTGTTTTTAACTTTTTATTTCAAATTTTCAAAATGGGTATACTAAACTATATGTTAATGCAATTAATATAGAACAATAGTTTTAAACTAGTAGTTTTTTTTCTAAAAGTAATTCTAATATTGTTTTAATTTACAAATATGTAATAAAAAACTAAAAACACTGGTATTATGCAGGGGCAGACCCAGAGATTGAAAATTATGAGGTCACTGACAAATAAAACTTTTTGTAGTTAATTTTTTATGACATTTGTGGAGTCACTAAGACATAAAATATCTACTATTTTATAAAAAACTACATTAAAACTTAATATAATTAATTTTTTTTTACAAAAATCATGGGGTCACGTGACCCCTCTTTGGTCCGCCCCTGGTATTATGGTTATAAGGGATACAAGATTATTATGAGTGACATAATAATCCATTTTACTTTAGACTATATTGCTAAAATAAGAATATTAAGAGTTTTCAAAATGATTTTATAATATAATTCTAAAATAAATATTACATATAAATAGAAATTATAAATAAAACTTAGTGATATCATGTGATATTTTACAAATTGTTATGGGGCGAATAAATATCTATTAACATAAATAAACTATATAACAATAAAGCTAGAACTAATTTAAGTATGTACCCGAGAGAGTTGGAGGCTGGCTGTTTTGGTCTATTTGTTTTGCAGTTGTTTTATATGTGATTTTATATTATTGGGGTAGAACGTAGGATCCACGTGAGACCCACACAGGGCCTACCCATTTATGCCACAACTATGCTATCAAATATGCGAAGACGAATAGAGCCTAGATGACAAATTTTCACGTTTTTCATCAGACACCTAACCCATTCTCTTTAATTAAATTACTCTTTGTCCTGAATTGATTGTTTTATTTGTTTTATGATATATTTTTCAACTTATATAAGATAAAATAATTTTATAAAACTAAATTTTATATTATTTAATAATTATTTGTAGAACTTAAAATTTTAAAATTATTTTATACCTTAAAGTATTGAAATCAAATAACACATGATAATGAGAGTACTATATAAACAAAAATAGAATAAATAAATACTTATACAACAATACTACATTCTCTTTCTTACTCTGAGGTAATTTTGCAACCCGTAAATCTCTGATAATCTCGAATAACTGGCGACAACTACAAGGAACATAGATACGCTGCAGTTGCTTCTTCAATTTTCATCCTCTTCCTCTGTTTGTACCTCTTCATTCTCCACTCACGGTAATTTTGCAACCCAAACTGGCGAACAAGGAACATATGCCCTTCTGCTCTTTCTCTTCACTCACGGTAATTTTGCAACGCTAGCTGGCAAACAAGCGCCTGTGTTCATTCTTCATCTCTTCACTCACGATAATTTTGCAACCCTAACTGACCAACAAGGAACATACATGCTCTGCGCTTCAATCTTCATTCTCTTCACTCACGGTAATTTTCAACCCTTACTGGTGAACAAGGTGCATACATGCTCTGCGCTTCATTCTTCATTCTGTTCACTCATGGTAATTTTGCAATCCTAACTGGCGAACAAGGAGCATACATGCTCTGACTGCGCTGTTCATTCTGTTCATTCATGGTAATTTTGCAACCCTAACTGGCGAACAAGGAACATATGAACCCTAACTGGCGAACAAGGAAAATACATTCTCTGCGCTTCAATCTTCATTCTCTTCGCTCGAGGTAATCTTGCAACCCTAACTGGCGTATAAGGAACATACCTGCTCTGCGCTTCATTCTTCATTCTGTTCACTCATGGTAATTTTGCAATCGTAACTGGCGAACAAGGAGCACACATGCTCTGCGCTGTTCATTATCTTCACTCACGGTAATTTTGCAACCCTAACCGGTGAACAAGTAAACATACATACTATACGCCACTGTGCATTCTCTTCTTACTAAAAATAGAAAACGCACCTACATCACCCGCGGGTGAAACGGGTGCGGTGGTGAAATTTCGGGTGACTGGCTCGGCTCGGGTCAGGTGACACGGATGAAAACGGGTGATGGGTGCGGGTGGAGCGTCACCCGACCCGTTGCCATATTTATCTCACCGGCCAAAGGTCTCAAGCTCACGCCGCAAGTGCAGGAAGGCGAGCGTTTTATCAAAAAAGAAAAATTATAGTTCCCTTCTCAGCATAGCGCTTCCCTTCCCGCGTACAGAGTTAAGCAACGGGTCCTTCTTCTTCCTCTGGTAAATTTTGCTACGCCTTCTGCTTATATTTTCCCATCGCATACCGCTTCCATTCTCTGTTGCAGCTTATACCCTTACCCTTAATTTTTCCTCTCTTTTGGTTGTGCTTCTGCTGTCTGTCAATTCGTCTTTAGTAACCAAAGGTTGCTCAGACTTGATCCTGTTAGCGCGGCTTATCTCTCTATTCTACGACCAGGTGCACCTGCCAAGTGCCAAAACATACAGTGCAAGGAATTCCCTTCTCTTCTTAGTGTGGATTCAATTTCACTATCCACAACGCCCAGTTACGTTGCTGCTGTCTGTCTGTCGCCGCGTCCTGTACTTGGAATCATTTCTCTGAAGGAGAAATTCAAATTTTGACTCTAATACATTGTTTGCAACTTTGCATTGGGTGGATATTTGAGGCTAAATTCGAATTTGGCATAGTGCTATTCATTTGACTAACCATCAGTATCTGCAGTTGAGTGGTTGCTATTGTCAGTTGGATAATGCTACGGTTTTTTATTTATCCTAATATTTTTTTATCTGTCTTATAGTTAGCTGCCCCAATGGTGGACGAAAGCAAGTTTGATGTGAAATTTCAGTTGTGGGCACTTAGAGTCCCACGTGAGCGCTGCTCAGCTGCTACTCGCATACTTAACGGGTATAGAATTCTTATCTTCTACAATGGCAATCATGAGATGGCTTGGCTGTTGATTCTTCTGCTTTCTTTTGCACATTTTTTCTTCTGTTGTTTTAATTTTGCCTTATTCCTTTTAGCTCTTTCTGTGCAGATTTTTGCTGGACAAGCCTCGTGTAAAACCTGTCGTGGAAGATCCCACAAGTGACAAAACCCGCTATGTGGTATTCTCTGAAACGGTACTGCATGAAGGTGGGATTATATTCCAAAGTTTATTACACTTGAACGGGCTGCATTGAATTTGCTTTCTTCCGGACATAATAAAATAATTTGGGGGCTTGGTCACAGAAACTTGTTGAATCATTTCTTTATTTTTAGATCTGTCTGATCTCCCTGAACAAAAGCTCGAGGAAGTGAAAAAGCTCTGTAATATTGAAGTGGTACCGTATTCTTTGACTCTAGGGTATTCTTACTGGGGAGCAGGTCAGTGTTATTGCTTTTTAACTTCAATTTCTGCTGTATATAAGGTTATTTGTCTGGAAAGCTAAATTTGAAATTCAAATTTATTCAAGGTCTGCACAACTTAGTGCAAATGTTGCAGCTTTTTCTTTGAGAAGATTCTCTATTACAAAATCTTCATGATGCGTCAAATACGTTGTAGCTCTCTTATCATCTTTTCACCTGTACTGATTGATTGACCCTCCAATTTACTTGTAGATCATATATTGAAGCAGATTCTTCCTCCAGGTGCTGAAGTACCTTCATCTTTTGAAACAATAGTTAAGTACTCTGATCTATGTAGCTCCAAGAAAAGTGTTATTGTAAAAAAAATGTCTCCACCTGTTATTTACCCTGCTCCCACGCCTTACTGTTTCTTCAACGTCTGTTTATGTTCAAGATATGCTACGTTGACTATTGGGGCTGCTTTTGACACCATTCTTTGTATCAGTCGTGCTTGAGAATTATGGCCTGGCCTCATCCAATTATGAACTTCTAAAGGTCTGGACATCCTCTCAAAAGTAACATTTAGTCTTTTTCATATGCAGGTCATATTGCGCACCTTAACATAACAGAAGAACTACTTCCATATAAAAATGTCATTGCCAAGGTTATTTATGACGTAAGTGTGTTTACTCTCACCTACTGTCAATCTTGAAAAGTGTTATTCATTGCTGTTTACAGTTTATTATAATCTAGTTGGATTTTTTTTTTTCTGATTTTATGCCGGAAGTAGCGAGGTATTAACATTATCAGTTTACTGTTTGAAGTTTCTGGAATAATAAGTGGTGTTATCTTTGAAGAACCTTGATTGGGCTAGGAGGTGCAAGCTGTCTTCTCCTCACCTTTCTAACCCTTATCTATTTCTTCAACCTTGTGAATGCTGAGGCCGTATCCCTTTTGTGAGTCACTAAGGGTTGGGAGTAAAATTGATATGGGTAGAAAAGTGAAGACGAAGGAGGCAGTTGAACCTCCAAGTTTACTCTATGACATCCCCACATGGTCTGTGAAACAGTTCTGGTTTATGATACACTTAGAATTTTCGTTGGTTGACTAAATGTTTATTCTATGGCAGAAAAACCTCCCCAGAATTAGAACCGTTGTAAACAAAGTCGGAAGTATAACCAATGAGTTTCGAGTTCCAAAGTTTGAAGTCCTAGCTGGAGATGATGACTTGGTCACAGAAGTAAAACAATACAGAGCAAGATTCCAATTAGATTATGGTTTAGTTTATTGGAACTCCAGATTGGAACACGAGCATATGCGGCTGGTTTCTCTTTTCAGAGCTGGAGAAGCTATATGTGACATGTTTGCTGGGATTGGCCCTTTCGCCATTCCGGCTGCTCAGAAGGGTTGCGTGGTATATGCAAATGATTTAAATCCTGACAGTGTTCGTTATTTGAAGATCAATGCGGAAATGAACAAAGTTGCTGATCGAATATTCACATACAATATGGATGCAAGAAAATTCATACCTGAAATAATGGTAGCACCTTTGCAAGTGAGCGTGCCTGAATCTTGTCTCATAGCTTGTGAAGAGAAGAAGGAAAACAAAGTTGGCAATGGGTGTGAAGAAACAATCTCGGGAATCAACAAGGAAGAGGTTGGCTGTGTTAATCGTTCAGGTAGTCTTGATGGTGAGGAATTTTCGAGTACAGTAGTGGTGTCGACAGGTAAAAGGCCTGCTGAGCATCATGGGGAAGGTACATAATTCGTTCTTTCTTTGATCTTGAATTGTTCCTAGGTTATGCTCTAGGTAAATTACTGATAAAGATTTTTAAGCTTTGGCGAGTGGCTTGATTGTTTATTTTTTTATTTTTCTTTGGCTTATAATATGTACTTGCAGATAGCAAGGATTCTTGTGTTTCCAGAGGCAAGAAACGTGCCACCAGCACAAGAAGTAGGGGACTTCAGCCTCCTCAGACAAAGCCTTGGGAGCATTTTGACCATGTGATCATGAATTTACCTGCCTCCGCCTTAGAATTCCTGGGTGAGAACTTGTGAATTTTCTAGTGTGTCAAAAGTTGTCCAGTAAAGGAGGTTTGCGTCACTACACTTGAATGGGAGTTAATGATTTGGCCTTATGTTCTCAGATTCATTTAAAGGTGTCATCCAGAAAAAACATTGGAAGGGAGCATTGCCTTGGATCCACTGTTATTGCTTCATACGGTCCAGTGAAACCGAGGAGTCCACAATTTCAGTAAGATTTGTTGTCGTTGGTGTTATGATTATGCGAAGGATATTAGATCACCTTGAAAGCAAACAGACCAGAACTTGCCCTGGGGAGTTAGTTGGATGTCCCCTGTGAACTGTTCTAAGAACATTGTCATGTCCCAAACTTTGCAAATGCTGAGAAATATTCAAATGTCAACTACTATTGATACACTTTTTGTGTCATCCTGAAGGTTGCTGAGTCATATCTAAAAGCTCGTATTCAAGACCCAGTATTTCACAGGGTTAGAGATGTAGCTCCCAATAAGGTAGAGACAGAATTAAGCCCAGTTTCTCATCTCAATCGTTTCACTCATTGGCTTAGTTTACTCGTATGAGCTTCAGTGACCTTCTCTTTCTCAACTTATTTCCCATGCCATCGCAGGCCATGTTCTGTCTAAGCTTCAGATTACCGGAGGATGCATGCGCTCGTGAAGATGCTGATTTAATGGGAATGCAATGATTTGCTAAATTGATTTTTTGAACACGTTTCTATGTGTAGGTCTGAAATGTCACTAAAATTGTTGCAGCTTTGTTCGATCCCTGAAATTTGCGAAAAGTATAGCGGAACAGGAAGGAATATTTTTTCCAAAAGGCAGGGTTGTTCCGTTGAGATTCTTCTAGGTGTTATCTGATTATTTATTCTGACGATTTGTCTCACAACATTGGACTCCCCTTGTCTCTGGCCACATTATCTATCAAAACTCAGAAAGTATACTATGCGTGGCAGTGGCATACGCTTCGGCGTCGGTTGTCATCATATTTCAATGAAGAAAAAAAAGGGAAATTTAGTAATCACATGAGCCCGAGTTGAAAATTTGAGACGGGATGAGGTTGGAATGAATTAGCGATCAAATTTGGGAGTATCTGTAACTGCTGTTTTTTTTTTTTTTTTGGGAAAATTACATCCCGCACCCATGAGGTTTGACGTATTTTCATAAATCACCCACGTAGTTTGCATAATTATTTTGTTCACCCATGACGTTTTGCTCCGTCTTACACCCGTCACTATTTCTCCTTATTCTGTTAATAATGTCCACATGTCCATTTTTAACTTGTTCCCTGTGCGCTGACATGGCATCTTCTCCATCTCCTCCATCCTCTTCCTCTGCGCCATTCGTTATTCTCTTCTCCCTAACTGGTAACAAGGAACAAACATGCTCTGCGAATGGAGACAGCCGTAGCAATTTTTCCCCCTCTCTGAGAATGAAGGAAGACGACCATTTCAAGTTAGGGTAGCAAAATTAGAGTAAGTGAAGGAAGACGACCGTGAAAAATCTTCTTGAATTTTCGCTCCTCTCTGAGAATGGAGACAGTCGTGCAGCAATTCCAGGGATATGTTTCCGTATAGGCGCAGACAGAACACAAGAGAATGGAGAATGGCTCAGAGCATGTTTGTTCCTAGTTTGCAAGTTAGAGTTGCAAAATTACTGTGAGGGAAGGAAGACGATCGTGAATTTTTTTCCCTGAATTTTGTCCCCCTCCGAGAATGAAGACGACCTCAAAATTATCAGTAGAGCTTGTTTGTTCCTTGTTTGCTTGCAAAATTACATGGAGTGAAGGAAGACGACCATGAATTTGTTTCCTGAATTTTCTCCCCCCACCAGAAATGAAGATGCCCTTGAAATTATCGGCAGAGCATGTTTATTCCTTGTTTGCCAGTTAGGGTAGCGAAATTACAGTGAGTGAAGGAAGACCCTGAATTTCGCCCCTCTCTGAATGAAGTCGACCATGGAGCAATTCAAGTGATTTGTCCTAGTAAAGGCGCAGACACAAGACAAGAAGAGAATGAAGAATGGAATAGAGCATGTTTGTTCCTAGTTTGCAAGTTAGGGTTGCAAAATTACAGTGAGTGAATGGAGACGACCGTGATTTTTTTTCCTGAATTTTGTCCCTCTCTGGGAAATGAAGACGACCTTGAAACTAAGATGGAGAAGATGCCATGTCAGCACACAGGGAACAAGTTAAAAATTGACATGTGGACATTATTAACGGAATAAGGGGAATAAGGAGAAATGGTGACGGGTGTAAGACAGAGCAAAACGTCATGGGTGGGCAAAATAATTATGCAAACTACATGGGTGATTTATGAAAATACGTCAAACCACATGGGTGCGGGATGTAATTTAAAGTAAGGAGCAGTAACTTCTGCTGGGACATAGATAGTATGGGTTGGAAAGTTTTTGCAATATTATAGACTTTGGCGATTTTTTTTTATTGATGACTGTTGGATATTAAGGCCATCGATAGTCGCCTCCTTGTGATTATTTCCGTTTCCGCTCCAAAAAATTTAACAGAAAAAAAGAAGTCTATTCTGATCCTCCGCCAATTTATCTAATTATCGGTGTATCGCAAATTCGAGGGTAGGTGCCGGCGAGGGACGCTGCGGGCAAGCTGCATGCAGGTAGGTGCACTCCTCCATTTGGCAGTCTAGCTGATTGGATTGTTTTTGTTGATTGGACTGTCTTTTTATTATATTAATTTTAATTGATTATAACTTTTTAAAATATAAGTTTAAAATAAAATAAATTATTCCATTGTTTATCTAAATTCAAGCTCTTCAAAACAAGACCAAACATGAATATATTTTGACAACTTTAAAATTTTATGTTATTTACATGTATATATGTAGATATCAACCATACTTGTTTTAAAATCGGTATGTCAAGAAGATATGATCAACCACATGACTTAAAACACATCATATAAATAATAATAATAATAATAATAATAATAATAATAATAATAATAATAAAATAATAATAATAATAATAATACACCACAAAACAATAATAATACATTACAAAACAATAATAATTTTATCGGTTCTGAAGTTTGTTATCTAATTCACCACTTATTAGTTAATAAATCATAATATCAATTTTAATGAATGATAATATCAAAATTAATGAATCATATCTTTATTTTAGTGTATCATCGCAAACATATAAAAATAAATACTTTTACGCAATAAAAAATACAAAACAATATTTGGTATTTATGAAAAAACATGATTCACTATATAAGGTTTAAAATACACCATACAATAATAATAATACACTACAAAACAAAAATGATTTTAGCAGTTCCGAAGTTTATTATCTAATTTACCACTTATCAATTAATGAATCATAATATTAATTTTAATGAATTATAATATCAAAACTAATGAATCATATTATGATTTTAGTGTATCATCGTATACATGTAATAATAAAAATTTTAAACAATATTTGGTACGTAAGAAAAATACATGATTCACCATATAAGGTTTAAAATACACTATACAATAATAATAATACACTACAAAAAAATAATGATTTTTTTCCGAAGTTTGTTATCTAATTCACCACTTATTAGTTGAATCATAATATCAATTTTAATGAATCATAATATCAAAATTAATGAATTATATTATGATTTAGGGTATCGTCGTTTACATGTAAAAATAATTTTTTTTCAAAGTTGTCAAAACATATCCATGTCTGGTCTTGTTTTAAAGAGCTTGAATTTAGATGAACAATGATATAATTTTTTTTCATTTTGGACTTATATATTAAAATTTACAATCATTTAAAGTTATTGTAGTAAAAAGACAGTCTAGTCAGCAAAACAGTCCAATCAGCAGCTGACTGGGACTGCCAATCAGCATGCCCATACCTATCTCTACACGACCCTGCCGCACGGTAGAATTGCCGCCGGTGATATTGCAGTCTCAGTCAGTTGTTGATTGGGCTATTTTGTTAATTGTATTATTATTTTTACTATATTAACTTTAAATGGTTGTAACTATTAATATATAAATCTAAAATATAAAAAAGTTATATCATTTTATCCAAATTTAAGCTCTTCAAAATAAGACCAGTCGTAAATATATTTTAACAACTTTGAAAAAAAACCTATTTTTACGTGTGTATAGTGATACACTAAAATGATAATATGTTTCATTAATTTTTATATTATATTGATTAAAATTGATATTATCATTCATTAACTAAAAAGTGGTGAATTAGATTATAAATTTCAAACCCGATAATACATAATACATATTCATGACTTACATTTAAAATAGGAGGTAGTATTATTGTTTCGTAGTGTATTATTATTGTTGTATGGTGTATTTAAAACCTTATATGGTGAATCATTTATTTTTAATTTTTCATTTATGTGACTAATGATTCACTAAAATGATGTTATGATTCATTTAATTTGATATTATGATTCATTGAAATTGGTATTATGATTCATTAACTAATAAGTGGTGAATTAGATAACAAACTCCGGAACTGATAAAAAATCATTATTGTTTTTAGTGTATTATTATTGTATTGTAATATATTTTAAACCGTATATGGTGAATGATGTATTTTTCTTATATACCAAATATTGTTTTGTGTTGTATTATTGTTTAAAAAAATTCTTTTTGTGTGTGTGATGATTCACTAAAATGATGTTATGATTCATTAATTTGATATTATGATTCATTGAAATTGGTATTGTGATTCATTAACTAATAAGTGGTGAATTAGATAACAAAATTTGGAACAAATATTGAATCATTATTGTTTTTATGGTGTATTATTAATGTTATATGGTGTATTTTAAACTGTATGTGGTGTATCATAAGTGTGGTTGATATATGTTGATATGTATATATAACTAACATAAATTTTTAAACTTGTCAAAACATATCCATGATTGATGTTATTTTAAAGAGCTTGAATTTAGATGAACAATATGCATTTTTTTGGACATATTTTAAAAGTTATGACTATTTAAAGTTAATTCAAATAATACCCTATATTATGCCACATAAGCAATCTAGTCAACAAATTGACTAGACTGCCACATATACAGCAGCACTATAATGAGAAAGGCGTTCACGCACTATATACCGTCTATTGCTGTATGAACTCAACCAGCACGTACACATGGAATCAGATAGTACTTAATAAGGCCTGGATTGATTGTGCCTTGTGCCTTATTTTTCCACTGCATTTTTAAGGCAGCTAATATCCTTCTAAATTTGCATTTAACATTCCATGTTTTATGAAAACTCCCTTATAAAGAGTTATTGTTTCAGTTCTTGTATTGTTAAGAGTTAAATATTTGTCGCTTCGACACTAAACATTCAATGTTTGTGAGTTCAGAACAACAACTCTCTCCAAACAGTTATCCAGTTTTTCGTGCATGACCATTTATATAATTGAAATATCAAAGGGACTTCACAATGCATTTTTAAATACACTCGATATTTTTAGAAAAACTTCTAAAGTTCACCATGCCATTGTTGTATATTAACAAAGTCATAGTTGTTGATAGTGTTGCTATAATAATTAATGTTGTCCTGATTGTTGTGATTTATGATATTTTTGTTGCTGTGATTGTGGAAGTTATTAATGTTAATATTGATATTGTTGGATATTTACTGATGCAATATTTGTTAACATTGATGTTGGAATTGTTACTTTAGTAGTTATATGTTGTTGCTTTATTTGCTATTATTGTTTTTATTCATAAACAATGATGTTGATATTCTTGATGTTGTTTCGGTTATTGTTGCTAATGCTTTTATTATTGTTGTTATTCTTAAAATTGTGCTAATAAAAAGTCACAATTAAACAAACTGTAATTGTTACAAAATAGTCATAAAACAACATATGAGGACAATGTTATTAAAAAACAATATAGAACAATGATTATTGGACATGATATTTTTAATTATAATAATGATCGGTTCTTAAGAAAGATCCTATTCACATACGAATACAACATATACACTAGTAATTTTCAAATTCTTAATTTATCACAATTAAAACATGTTACCAAAACAAAAGTCTCACTTCCAAAATACAAAAACAAGCTTGTGGAAAACTCAACTTCAAACTATGTTGCCTTCGCCTACAAATGAACAAACTAGAATGTAAAAACTAAAACTAAAGCACCACCAACCTCACCCCATACCCTCATTCCTAATAGATATCCATAACCTGCACATAAAAAATAAAAAACACCAACATTAAAGTAAGTATTAGTATACAAACATCAATCCATCACCGCCTAACTAAACCACCGTCTTCAAAACCATAAATGGAATGTCCTCGTCGTGATAACTTCCACACACTGCAATTTCTCTCTCAAAACTACCAACAAATACTATCGACTTGTCTTTCCATAATGAAAGCAACTCATTTTGTTTTGGGACATGCTCAACTTGCAAAGTTACTACTTCCGAATGTGATGTAACTTCAACATTGTTGCTACCTATGTGCATAGAATCTAACTCTATAGGTGCTAGTAATAATTACAAAATTTGTCGATTGAACATTGCACACAAATGAGTCAATGTCAAGAATATTACCCATCCAATTAGGCTAGTAAGAGTTTCCTGGTTCGCGATTATGGTAATTTGTAGATTCAATTGATATGCAAGGGTGTAGTCATTATCCATATGCTACAGAAAAGACAGGAAAACGATTTTTTTTTTTTTTTGAACAAACAGGAAAAAAAGAATTGTTGCAACAACACATCATATAAAAAAGAGAAAAAATAGTACCAAGAACTCCTGACAAAGTAAAATGAAATAACACCTAAGACTAACAAAAATGATAACTTCAATTGTCAAGTAATGCATCAAACATCCAAAAAATATAGGATATTCAACAAGACAGGCTCGCCTACAAAAATGGGTTCAACACGGGATACAAACTCAATTTAATGATTGCCGAAAACCCCAATGAATAGATTACGAAGTTCACCTGACACACTATCAACCAAAAGTGTGGTTTATTATAAACAAACAGAACGATAATATCACAAATAAGAATTAAATTACACTGTAAATATGACAGACAACACTCAGTTCATACGACTAAACACTTGCAATTTATAATAAAAGAGGAAATCTTGAAGCTGGGCCCTTTAGCCAACATAATGCGGAGGATAATACCTTGAAACGTTCAAGATGTGGACAATGTTTATGTTTACGAACAAAGATGCATGTCGAATTTATTCTTCAAAATAATCTATTATATTTCTTACTCTCACACTGTCACACTTCCTTTACCAACACACCAACTTTTTTTTTTTGACATTTTTACTTAAGAAACAGCTCTCCCCTTCACTTTTAACTCATCATTTTTAACTTTAGTTGATTAACTCCATATAAAGATTAATTTATTATCCTAACTCTTAATTTTTTTGTTTGATTAGATTCTCTCAAAGGTGACTATAATTATTTAAGAAACTCACTCTACTTTTATTCTCTACATAATTATTATTTTTATTTTTACTTTTTCATAGGACAATGTGTCAAGAATCTCATTGTGAAAGTACTAAGGCTTTCTTCATCTTGGTATTTTTGTGACTTATTTGACAATATATTAACAATATTTTAGGTGGTCACCATCTAGGTTCTGCGTGAGTCCATTATTCTCCACCAATGATATACTAGCACATATGAAGCAGTCAAAACAAAAACAACCGCACATTGTTTACATGAACGTGAGCAGGATATCATATAGTCATATGCATTCAATATGTGGAGGGGAGAAGGATTACCATTACTACATAGATAAAAGTGCAAAGTGTGCCAGCACTTCTCTCTCAAGCGAGAGCCATGCTTTGCCTCTCTATCAACTCAACTTTTCTTCTCCTAATTTTCATTCACATGCAGACTGCTCCTCAATGATGACATGCACTTGATGACCAATCATCTCCTCGCTCTCATTAGGAAGCTGACTCCCTCAGCTTGTATTTGGACTCTTGTCCCACTGGTTTCTCATAATTTCTTTATCAAGCTCCGACTCATCTCTCCCACGTCGTTCGAGGAAGAAATTGGTTCACCTTTTCAACGATCAGTGGAGGATCTCTATTCAATGCGAGGAGTTGTCACTGATTAAGGATGAATCGGTTGCATTCTCCATTGATGGATTAATGGAGTATGACCAAACCACCTCCCTTGACCGATGCTTGCTGGGAAGGCTTCTAACTAATCGAAATGCTGACGCTAGTGTAATGAAAAAAAACACTGGCGAAAGTCTGGCTACTCAATGACTCTTTCAAGGTCCATCTTGTCGGGAAGCAGGTCTTCTTGTTTGAATTCGAAAGAATTAACACGCTTCACGCCATTCTCAATAGAGGCCCATGGTCTTTTGACGGAGCTCTTCTCATCCTCCAACGGATTGACAAGGGAAGGGCGCCTTCAGACCATGATTTCTCATCCTTTCAGATTTAGATAAGGATTCATGAAGCTCCCTTGATCCTCCCTAGCAAAGAGTCAGCACGATCTCTTGCACGTCGTTTTGGCACTTTCATGGACTTCAGGGAAGAAAAGGGCCACCTCGGGGGCAACTTCCTGAGATTCAAAGTCATGATACCAATAAATAAACCCATCCTTTATTGCCTAAATAGTTCTCGAAGGGGTCAAATCTACTCTACATGTCACCTATGAACGATTACCGCCGATATGCTTTTGTTGTGGTCTTTGCACTCATTCCACTAAAGACTGCCCTAGTCAAGTTATCATTCATACAGCCGTTTATCCGTACGGTCCCTGACTTCAGGCTTCCGGATTCCGTCTAGGTCGGCGAAGCCTTACGGAAGAGAACATGGACACTTGGAAAATTGCATGTGGTCTGATCGGTAACTAGCAACACCACCCACCGAAGACTCCCCCCCCCCCTCATGATCCTACGGATGACCAAGACAATGATCTGCAGTCAAGTGCTTATAGATCAGACATCTCGGAATCGGAGTCCAATCCACCACTAACTTCTCCACCAAGGTCTTTTAAAGGAAAGGATCCCCTTGATCCTAGTGATCAAGAAACGAAATTTTGAACGTACTTTAATAAAGTAAAGATCAACATGAGCCCGTAATCTCCCCATTCTGTAAACACTCGTGCAACAAGAAATGGAAGGTGGAATCTACCACTAAGGATCACACCATAGTTATCAATCATGTCCACATGAGCGAACCCCCCAAATCGTATCAACGCTCAATTTGTTGGTAAGGTAACCTCCGACACCGCTGGGAGCTACCAAGACTGATGCCGGCACATGTCCTTAACTTTCAGGCTAGGCACCGCTGGGAGCTGCCAAGACTGATGCCGGCACATGTCCTTAACTTTCAGGCTAGGCAGGGCTCCCTGCTCTAATGTATCTTCAATAAATCTGGGCTTTTTGTATGCTCACACCCCCTTGGACACCTTGGTGTTTTGTGTGTTAGTCCTTATTTGGTTGTAGTGGCTATCAAATTTCAGTTTACTTTATGGTAGTTTGAATATAAGGGAACCTACTTTGCATATTCTCATAAATGTTGTCTCCGCTTGCAATTCAAGCAACCGTCCCTATGGATAAGATTGACCTTAGAAAGTAGCCCGTCTAGGTTTGTTACAGTTTCACCGAACTTGACATCTAGTTCAAGGGTATTAGAGTAGTCTCTCCTTACCTCAGTAGTAACCATTTCTACCTATCAATAAATTTTAGCCTCTTTATCAGAAAAAAACAAAACAACCGCAAAAGTGTCAAAGCGATCCACAACAACCATATACTTTCTCTTTGAGATAAAGTTAAGTACTAAACTAGGGAACCTTCACCTCTCCAAATCATTATGCGTAGATTAGACTCTGGGTACTCTAAGCATATTAGCCAGAAGATGACAACAATAACCCTATAAATCTCATACATAAATGTACTCTATAAGACCCCGCTAAATTGGATGGCTAATGTGACACTTGGCTCAAATGCTGAAAGATTCACTCAGCACCAAAGCCGCACTATTTCTTCCTAGTGAAGGCCTAGCTAACCCATATAGCTCTACAATTTATTTTTTTGAAGTATAAATAGCTCTACAATTTCAACACCTCAATGATATACATCAGGTCGGGCGTAGTGGTCTTCCCACCTATTGTTATAAGCTAATCCGGAAATACAAAACTTTTACATAACTAATGCTTTGACTCTAGAACCCGAATCCCATAGATGCCAATCTAATTAATTTACTCATTCAGGATCTGAACGCCAATGTGTAATACGGATTCCAGAACCAAAGAATTTGGAACATGAACCGATTATTATTTCCAGTCTTAGAGTATGTTCAGTTAACTAGCAATAGAACATTAACACACTAGGGAGATGCAATGGTCACAAATGAATCAGACAAAAACCCTTTTCACACCGAAGATGCATAACATGATTAGCATACAAATAAATATTCTGGGTAAGTATACAATAACAACTTTCCAGTTACAACGGAAGCCTAAAAAGGAGAGTTCAGGGTCATGGGGTGAGCAGAGCAGAGGAAGAAAAAAAAGCACTAACCATGAGGCAGATTAACAATTCACCATTTTCCTTCTCCATTTCTTTCCAATTTTACTGTACAAGAACAAGATTGCTTTCTCCCCAGACCTCTCTCCCGTTTTCCCTTTCGTCCACTTCTTCCTGCTCGTCACCTCCTTTCGGTACAGTCACAACCAAATCCCCATCCAGATATCTAGCCACGGCCAACTCGGGCCGGGTTGATGCGGGCAGGCGAAACCTCCACAGATCAAGCTCGAAGGCGAACTCGTTGATCAAAACTCCGTCAATCACCCCCGCCCTGTCGCCTGAACGGACCACGACTTTCGTGACTCCGGGGTGGATCTCCACGGTGTCCGCCTGCACGTTCGCTTCCACATCGGTATCGGCGACTGTAAACCTGAAAAAATCCTCGGTCTCTTCCACCGTGACGTCCGCGTCAGCGCGAAAGGGGAGCTCAAGAACCTTCTCGAAGATATGTGGTAAGCGGCGGAGTTTTTTTTGTCTGCAGAGGAGAAGATCCCGGCGGTCTCCGTCGGTTGAATTGTTGTAGCCAGGGGATACGGTGCCGTACCTGAGGGTTATGTTCCTCTTCTTCGGTGCCGGATGGACCTTCATCGTGTATCTTTCTATCAGACGCACACGCTCTCACCAATTTTTTATATATATCTCGCCTCGCTATGTTGCGATAATCCCGGATACTTCGCCTTTCTCCGCGGACGGATCAAGAGAAACCCTAATCAGCAAACAAAACGGGACGTGAAGGAAAAAGAATCAGTTGAGATAGGAAATAATTGAAAGGAAGATTGTTAGATTATGATCTTGGATTTTCTGAAATTGCTGTTCGCAGAAAGAAACAGTTGATTTGATTGATCACGGGTGGGGGAAGCACGGGAGCGAATAGATCGATTCAGAGCGATTTAGAGAATGGGATTCCGTCGTTCAGAGTCCTCTTTGGTTGGGCGAGGGTGGAAAAACGGAGTCAGTAAATGCTCTGTTTGTTTAGTCACGACCTTGAGACCGTCCAAAAAAGAACGGAAGAGAACGGAATTGACATCTGAACATATATTCCGCTAAAATCCGTTCCTCAATAGTAAATTTTCGGTCTATACTTTATACTGTAGTTTCGGACCTTTGAATATAGATGAAATCAGATTTTGGTTGTGAAGTTTCAAGTGGAATTGACATTCAATTATTTCAGGTCTTATTATGTTAAAAAATAGTAATATAACAAAAATATTTATTTGACTCTATCAAATAGTTTTGTATTATTGGTTCTTTTTATTTACATATTAACAAAGCTTCACATAAAAATACAAAAAAAAAAAGAACCATTAACAAAATCAAATATTTTAAGTTATAGTAAATAATGAGTTATAAAATATTGTTAATTAATATCCACTTGATTTTCATTTGGGTTTAATTAGGTTTTAGGTAGTTCTAAGTCATAGTTATTTCAAACTTTATGTTTGGGCTAGTGTTGAGTCACTATTATGTTGAGTTATCCAGATTTTGGTCAGTTTCAAATGCCTCAATTGAATCTTAAGGTTAATATATCTAAATATTTTTTAGTTTCAGTTAGTTTTAGGCCTTGTTTGTTATCGGCTGGCCCAAATTAGTGAAATTAATCTAGGTAGATTAATCTGGTTGGCCCAAATCCAGTACAAAAGAGTCATTCGTTTATAATAGAGGATGGGGATTCCTCCCCCCCCCCCCCCCCCAAATACATTTTTAGAGCGTCGGTTCCCAGTGTTCTCTTGACTGGTCATTTCCCTCGAAATTCTTTCAGCCATTCCCGACTCTTTCCTTCTTCACCTTCTTCTGTTGAACGACTCTCATCTTCTTCCCTTTTTCTACTCGATTACGGCAACATCGGTGACGCTCAGTCTCGCCAACAGGTAAGTATCTCCCTTTTACCCTAGTTCCTCTTTTGTTCATGGCGGGAAGTGAACACAAAGTACGTGAAGGCTTTTATTTATGGGCATCCAAGGTAGTTGGCATTCCTTAAAATTGAATGCAGTTTGTGTGTTTCATCAAAGAAAGTTGAACCACAATTGTAGAGGAAATGTATTGTTGAGCTCAAGGGGATAAGATAGACAATGGTCGCTCATTAATCTTTCCCCACCTATGAAA
This sequence comes from Limonium bicolor, assembly GCA_023374045.1. NCBI lineage: Eukaryota > Viridiplantae > Streptophyta > Magnoliopsida > Caryophyllales > Plumbaginaceae > Limonium > Limonium bicolor. Next base: position 108,436,644 of record CM041777.1, on the reverse strand, counting down.
CAATCTGAAATGCGGCAAAGTGGGTGTTTGTGTATCAGCTCAGGGTGTGACATTAACCCTACATTAATTTTCAACCAAAGATTAAAAAAATGAGGAGATTTACATTAATTTTCAACCAAAGATTAAAAAAATGAGGAGATTTATCTCTAATTTATCTCCACAGGGACCTTAATCCCCGTAACAAACGGGACCATAGATTTAGGTCAAACAGATAGATTTTCATATTTTCAATCAAAATTGACAAGTCTTATTAACATGATTAACAAAGTGGAGAACGTTATCCTAATCAAAGTGGAAGACAAATAAATGCAATTGAGCATATATAAGAAACCGAGACTAACAAATTATTGGGGCAACATATCCCGGTCGTGACCACATTTATATTATTAATTCTATTAAAAAAAGATAGAGCGGCCATGCCACTTTTGAATGGCATGTGGTAGATGATATTATGATTTTTTATTGATGTGAATTGGCAGTTTTAATGTAAGTCTGAAATGTGAAAATTTTGCATGTTCATCTAATTTTACACTCTTCGTAACACAACAGTTATAGATATATTTTGACAAATGTAAATTTTTTTATTTTTGTATAGTCTACGGTGACACACTAAAATGATACAATGATTCATTAAAAATGGTAATATTATTCGCTAATTAATAAGTGATAAACCAAACATTTTCCGAACCTATAAATTCCATAATTGATGCTGAATTATTAATGTTGTGTGGTTTATTATTAGTATTGTATGTTTAATTTAAATCTTATATGATGGATCATAAATCTCATTGATATATACATGTATATATATATAACTAATTAATTTAAAAACTTGTCAAAACATTTCTATAGTTGATCTAATTTGCAAGAGTTTGAATTTAAATAAACAAAAATGTACAAATTTTATATTTTTTAGTTATAATTTACAAGATATAGCTATATAAAGTTTCTACTATCATCAAAGTACCGCATACTCTGCCACATAAACACTTAAGTCAGTAGCAACATATATGGCAACCCAAATCATGACACGACCAAGCGGCTCCATCGACCCACAATATTTCTAATAATTCCTCATATTATTTATTTTAGTCGTTTTAAACTTTTAAGTCGCTATGATTTTTTAGAAGAAAAAAAATGAGAAATTTCACCTGAACAAATTTTATGAAATACCTTAAACGTTTTATTTTTATTATGAGACACCCCTGATGTTTCATTTTGTTTAATGTGAGGTTTGAGTGAATTTTACGAAATATCCTGATGTTTCATTTTGTTAATATCCCCATTTTACCCTCTCTTCATATGCGTCGCAATAACCTCAAGGGTTTATGGTTATTTTTTAAAAAAATTAAAATATAAATGCACACAAATAATGAAAGATTAGATAAAATTTGAATTAAATTTTTGAAAATGAATATAATTAAATAAAAAAAATCAAATCATAAAATTGTAAAATAAATAGAAATGACTCAATATTAAAAAAATTAATTTATTTAAAAATTTAAATGGTTACATAATTTAAAAACTATTGTAATGGAGACTTAAAATCATTAATAGTTATAACAAATACATTAAAATCACAATAAAAATGATTATATTTTATGTTTCTTCATACTTTATTTTTTGGATTTCAAATAATGAGTTTTTCTATATATCTTATGAAATTTTCCTTTTAATATTTTTCATATTATTGTTATACTTTTTTAAGTCATTGCTACGTAACACTTTAACAATTTATATGTATTTTTTAAAATAATTTATTGCTTTATTATTTAGTGATTTCCATTTATTTACTATTTTTGTTTTATGTATATTTAATAATATTCATTTTCCAAAATTGAATTATTCAAATTTTATTTGAACCTTTATATTTTTGTGTATTTAATTTTTAAAAAATTTAACCATAAATCCCTAAGGTTATTATGGGGGCATATGATGTGAGAGTAATATTGGGATATTGACAATATATTATATTAGAATTTGAACGGAAGGGTATTTCGTAATGAAATTGAAACCTTAGGGATATCTCGAAATGAAATTGAAACCTTAGGGGTATCTCGTAATGAAAATAAAACCTCAGGAGTATCTGGTAAAGAATATAAAACCTCGGGATTATTTCGTAATGAAAATGAAACATCGGAGATATTTTATAAAATTCACCCAAACCTCAGAGATATCTAGTGAAATTTCCCAAAAAAATTCACCTAAAATTGCCATTGATTATGTGGATACGCATGAAAGGATAACAACAGAGAAATAACTATTAGACTTGTACATAGGTATTGGTCTGTACGTTTATAGTGTGTATCATAGGTTATATTACATTGTATTTGTCCCTCTTATAACCTCTATATATAGGGCTCTGTCCCTTATATGCCCGTTTAATCAAATACTAATACAGAGCATATATCATACTCTCTCTGTACATTTTCTCCCGTGAAATCAATAAGAAGTATACTTTGCATTTCAGCAAAGTCTATCATGGTACCAGAGCACAGCTCATCACCATCGCAATAGCAAAAAAGAACAACACCGATGGATAACGATCCCTCTGGCAAGAAGAAAGAAATCGCCACCGGCATCGACCTAGCAGACCCGTTTTATGTCGCGAATACTGAGCAAGTTGGTCAATCCCTCACCCCCAAATTCACCGGCGAAGGATTCTTGAACTGGAAATGGACCATGCAGGAAGCGTTGATTGCGAAGAATAAAATTGGCTTCGTAGATGGTTCGATTACCCAGCCTGATTCGAAAGATACTGTGCGCACCGCGGCATGGAGACGGGCGAGGTCGCTGGTCGTCTCTTGGCTGATTTCTTCGCTCGCAACGAATATCTCCCGCAGCGTTATGTATACGAGTGACCCAAAGGTTATTTGGGAGTGGCTCTGCAAAAGATTCAAGAAGAAGAATCTTGCTACTCTTCATCACATCAAAGGGCAAATCGTGAATCTAAGGCAAGGCAAAGAATCGATAACAGATTACTTCATGAGGTCAAGGGAGATTTGGGCTCAGTATGAATTGGCCAAGCCAATCGACGAATGTTCTTGCTGCGCAAGTTGTAAATCCGCCGAGAATCAGTCAAAGGCCAGGGCAGAAGAGGAAACTCTACACTTTTTGATGGGTTTAAGCAAACCCTACTCTCAATTACGGGCTCAGATTCTATCCATGTCCCAATTTCCGAGTCTGGAAGATGTCTTTTCTCTGTTAATCCAAGAGGAGGAGACCAGGGTGAATCTTGAATCCAGAGACGACTCAGAGCAATCAGTTGCGCTGATTGCGAAGACGGGAGGAAACTACAATTTTACGAAACAGAAAAGCAACTATGGCGAAACAAGCTTCAAGAACCAGAATAAGAAAAACATGAGCAAATTCGCCACTTCCAAGAAGGATTCCCCAAAATGTTCTAACTGCGGGAAGATAGGTCACAGCCGCACCGCCTGTTGGTGGCTCGTTGGTTTTCCCGGCGACGAATCGAAGAAGAAACCAGAAACAAGAATCGGCTCTATCGTCGCAGACAACCAGGAGAACAAAGGAGAGCCGCAGGAATCTCCAGTTCGTGGGTTCAGCTCGGACCAATTGCAACAGTTGGTGGCCTACCTTCACCAGAAAGATGCAAACACAGTAGCAAAATCAACAAGTTTTGGGGAATTCGCAGGTAATATAATCACCAGCTTTAATACGCTTCCGTGTTTAAATTATAATACTAATCCTCTGTTTAATGACTTATGCGATTTCTGGATTTTGGATCGGGTGCAACCGAGCATGTTACTGGAAACAAACTGAATGCTTGCATAATGCTGTTAAAAGGGATATCATTCTTCCTGATGGTAACAGAAAGCATACTGATTGCACTGGAAATTTGACATATCGTGGAAATACATGCTTGCGAAATGTTTTGTTTGTGCCTTCTTTCCAATTCAATATTATATCTGTTTTTAAGCTGATAGAAGATTCGAAGATAGCTGTTACATTTCATAAAGAGAATTGCATTATGCAGGACTCTAGAAGCGCAATCCCTGTGCAAATTGGAAGACAAGTGAATGGGCTTTATGTTGTAGATGTGGATTCTTTGTGTAAATTCTTGTCCGATAAAGACCATGTTGTTCCTTGTGTAAATTCTAGTGTTGATTGTTCTCAGAATGCTTTGTCTGAAAATTTCATGTTGTGGCACAATAGATTAGGACACATGTCTTTGAAAAGGATGAAGAAAATTGTTGATGTGAATATACCATCTCATTTTGAAAACAGCCCCTTACCTTGCACTATATGTTACAAGGCTAAAGCTAAGCGGTTAAAATTTCCCAATTCCACTATTAAGACCACCGAACCATTCGAACTTCTCCACATAGATGTTTGCGGTCCTTTAAGGACACAAAGTGCAAATGGCCATAGGTACTTCCTTACCCTCGTAGACGATTATACTAGGGCCACATGGGTTACCCTTCTTAGATTCAAAACCGAAGCTATGGAACAAATAAAAATCTTCATTAACTTAATCGAAACTCAAATGAACAAACGGGTAAAAATCATCCGTAGCGATAATGCCCATGAGCTAGGAAAATCACAAGAAGGAGTTGAATATTTCAACAACAAGGGTATCCTCCACCAAACAAGTTGCCCACACACGCCCCAACAAAATGGGGTTGTGGAGCGAAAACAAGGAAATCTCATGGACATTGCTCAGGCACTCCTTTTCCAATCAGGGTTAGAGCAAAAATTCTCGAACCACTGCATAGAACATGCAGCCTATCTTATCAATAGGATGCCCAGCAAACCCATCCAAAACTTGACCCCCTTTGAAATGCTCTACGGGAGCAAGCCCGAATACAAAGACATCAAGAGCTTCGGATGCCTATGTTACGTGACAAATGTTGGCCCAGGCAAAGGCAAACTCGACCCAAGGTCCACCACTTGCATATATGTCGGAAACCTCAAAAACACCAAAGGATACAAAGTCCTAACATTAAAAGGAAAGCAACTCAAGGTGACACGGGATGTAGTATTTTTTGAAGATATATACCCCCTAAAGAGCAAGGAATGGATCGACACTTTAGATACAAACCACGGTGACACCGATATCTTCTCTCCCCTTTCTACACATACCGTGGAGGATGACTCTTGCACGCCTCAGCTTTCTGAGGTAAGAGAAGAACCTCATCCTCACACACAAGATATACAAGACCCTATAGCCACAGATCATCAAGATCAACCACTCGAGCTCAGAAGATCCACCCGAGAGCACAAACTTCCTTCCAGATACAACGACTATATACTTTCTTCTAGCACCAACCAAGGAGACCCCTTCACATATATTCTAGCCCAGAGGTTAGAAAATACAAAGACCTCTCCTGACTCTCCCTACACATTCAACACCCTCACAGATCACATACCCAACACCACCATCCTCTCTTGCTCTCTCCAACCCAATACCAGCAACCTTTTGACCCGCCTCCATAACCTCAAAGAACCCACCAGCTATAAAACAGCAAGTAAGGATCCTAGATGGATCCAGGCTATGGCGACAGAATTCGAGGCTTTAAGACAAAACAAAACTTGGTCCATCGTAGACCTACCAAAGGGTAAGCGACCAATTAGTTGTAAATGGGTCTACAAGGTAAAGCTAAAGGCTAATGGGGAAATAAAGAGGTTCAAGGCAAGACTCGTTGTGAGAGGTTTCACACAAAAACCCGGCCTTGACTACGACGAAACTTTTTCTCCCGTAGTTAAGATCACCACCATTCGGGCCTTAATCATAACTGCAATCAAGAATGGGTGGATCTTGGATCAGCTAGATGTTAATAACGCCTTCTTGCATGGAGATCTCCACGAAGACGTATACATGACTATACCAGAAGGAATAAGGGTGGATGGTGAAAACAAAGTCTGCAAGCTGCACAAATCCCTTTACGGCCTAAAGCAAACCTCCCGACAATGGTACGAAAAACTTGCTCAATTCTTGCAAGAATTAGGCTTTCATCACTCTCAGAACGATTATTCACTATTTGTCAAGAAAGGGAAAAACGAGATCACGCTACTAGGAATATATGTCGATGACATTCTAGTAGTTGGGAATGACATAAAGGAAGTGAAGTTTCTTAAGAGGAGACTAGATGAAAAGTTTAAAATAAAGGACCTCGGTAGATTGAATTTCTTTCTTGGAATAGAATTCCTAGAAACCGATCACGGGATGATCATGTCCCAACAACAATACATTAACCAAATCCTTCATGACTTCAATGCCCAAGACATACGTCCTTCTTCTCTCTACTATCAACCTAAAACTTAATGAAAATAGTGGTCCCAAGTTAGAAAACCCCACAACATATAGGTGTCTCGTAGGGAAGCTTAATTTCCTCACCAATACTAGACCCGATATCTGTTATGCGGTTCAATACCTAAGTCAATTTCTCCAAAGTCCTACCTCAGCTCATCTAGACGCTGCCTACCACACACTCTCCTATGTCAAAGGGACAGCAGGATTCGGGCTATACTTCAACAAGGAACCACACTACAAATTAGAGGCATATTGTGACTCAGATTGGGCCTCCTGCCCAATAACGAGAAAATCTATTTCCGGATACTACATTCTTTTCGGTGGCTCCCCTTTAAGTTGGAAGTCAAAGAAGCAGTCTACCATGCTCTATCCTCCGCCGAAGCAGAGTACAAAGCGATGCGGCAGGTTACGGGAGAGCTAAGCTGGCTAAGTCGACTTCTAACCGAGATTGGTATTAAAGATTTGAATCCCATACCATTAAAATGTGACAACCTAGCTGCCATACATATAGCTAGGAACCCAGTGTCCCATGAGCGCACTAAACATATCGAAATCGATTGCCATTTCGTGCGTGAAAAATTGCAGGCAGGTCTAATACAAGTCCGATATGTTCCAAGTACACAACAATTGGCGGACATGATGACGAAGCCCCTTACAGGTAAAAGTTATCGTAATTCTTTTGATATTATGGGCTTACAAAACCCCGAGAAGGGATAGTTTCTTGTTCTTTGTTTTGCAGGTACACCTTTTCGCAGAACCGGCGGCCGTCCGATGCACCAGCCGTTCGGGTGAGCATGTTCCAAGTCAAAGAGCACACCTTCCCGTTTTTAGACGCGTTGAAGGGCTGTACTCTTTGAGGGGGGGGGGGGTATTAGACTTGTACATAGGTATTGGTCTGTACGTTTATAGTGTGTATCATAGGTTATATTACATTGTATTTGTCCCTCTCATAACCTCTATATATAGGGCTCCGTCCCTTATATGCCCGTTTAATCAAATACTAATACAGAGCATATATCATACTCTCTCTGTACATTTTCTCCCGTGAAATCAATAAGAAGTATACTTTGCATTTCAGCAAAGTCTATCAATAACATCGTAGGAGTAACTCTTGCTTGGACTATTTTTCTAGTATGCAAAACTCTCTTTTATAAAAGAAAAAGTTGTGGAGTCATAATTCAGTAATTGGATATCTGTAATTATTTTTTTTAAAGAGAGAAACAAAGGATATTGAAGGAATTGACCTAATGACACTTTTTTTTCTTTCATTAAGGGGGCGTTTGTTTTGGGTAATCAGGAAATTGTTGTTTGTTTTTCCAGTTTTTCCTATTTTTAGGAAAGAGAAAGGGAATGGGATTACCCAAAACCCTCTATCTTGATTCCCAACCCCCTACTAGGGTCCCAGTGACATACGACCATTGACCGATGACTAATGCCCATTGACTGATGAATGTTGACCGGCAGGTAGTTACCGCCGACAACCTGATGAGTGTGAAATATGAATGGTTCTAATGGTCTTTAATGTCTATTTTGTATACGCGAATTGATACTATTCCACACTTATCTTGCGTTTTGCTGTGGTTTGTTGTTTGTTAAGGCTTGATACACTTTTTCTATGTTAAATGCAGAGAAAAGCCAAGGAAACACTAGATTAACTCACAAGGGAGGTAATGCAACAAACGGGGGTCGAATCGGAGTCAAAATGAAGAAGTTAGAGGATTTTTAAGGTGTGTCCGAGCTTGTGTCCGAACTTCCAAGTTCGGACGCAAGTCGAGAGTTTGTATGCTGCGCCTGATGGGATGTCCGAACTTCGGTCCGAACATCGAAGTTCGGACATAGTGAGAAAAGCCGGAGGTCTGAAGTACGGAGCATGTCCGAACTTGTGTCCGAACATCAAAGTTCGGACACAGGTCGACTTTCTGAATTGAATCGCTCAAAGCATTGTGTCCGAACTTTGAAGTTCGGACCAATGTTCGGACGGCACGAAATTACAGCACAAACTCGGCGTTTTGAAGGGAAAAAGAGAGAGAAAGGTCTATTTAAATGACCTAATCAGAGGGAGAAGGCATTCACGCATCATCGATCATTACAACACTCCCTTCCACACTGATAAACGAGGTTCTCTCCAATCATCCACGCCAATTGCATCGGTTCGCCTTCATCCACATTCACCAATCATTCCATCATCGTTCTGGAGGAGCATCGACAGAGGGAAGTGCGACTATCATCTTCAACCTTGCACCTGCATCCACCGATTCTGGATAGTCAATCAACAAAAGGGTTTTTCTACCTTTAGATAGTTTCTATGTTGATTGTATTTATCTTTTCATTGGCAATGTCTGGCTAGTAGGGATTTAACTCTGGGGTAGGGTTGTTCAAGATGGATTCAATGTAGTTAAGAATTCTGCAATTTGATTATGAGGCTGTAACGGATTGTTTTCAGGTTAATGACTATCAATTTTCTTCTCTATTAATTTCGCGAGTTATAGAGTTGTTCTGCGAAACCTATTAAGATCAGACAAGGTGATTAGTAGGGAGTTCGAGTTAACCTGGGAATTTGGGGAAGGATTAGTCGGATAGATAATCTTTCCTACAAACGCTAACAATTCTTTGTGCTTATTCCGCCTGTATGTGTTTTGCCAACTGCTAGATTAGAGTTGACATGTCCTGATAGGTGAGCTCTTCAATGAACTAGGATTTAGCATTGAAGAGATAGGAAGAATTGGCCTTTCCGTTCTCATAATTAAGTTGTAGAAGTTACTAGATTTAATCAAGAAAGAACAACCTGAACCCGGAGTTCCACTCGTACAATCAAACTCATCATTCATTTTACTGATTGCTTATTTCAATTCTGATTTGCATTTATTCGATTCGGATTCAAAAACAATTCACAACCCCCCTGAATTTGCAGTTTTATTAGGATTTAGGATAGGACTTAGGCTTATTTATTCAAGTCCCACGGTTCGATACTTGGTTGCTTAACTTTCTATACTATAGTGACCGGGATTTTTGCAACCCGACAGACTTATTGATTTATTATTTTCTAGATTAATTGTTTAGTTTTAGTAGATCAATTACCCTGTTTGCAAAATGGCGCCGTTGCCGGGGACTTGACTTTGTCAAGTCCTTTGCCTTGGTTGTCAATTGTTTTTATTTTATTTGATTTGTTTTGTTTAACTGTGCAGGTGTTGGTGAATGCACGGTACTCGATCTCGAGGTCCACCAAGATTCAACTTAGACTTAGAGATCAACCGTACAGCTCGAAGAGCAAGAAGAGCACTCACCTTCGCCATGGCTAATAACGGACCAGTCAATCCCAATGCCAATGCTGAGCAGTCCACTTTGGGAAGAATTAATCGCCCGCCAGCTGCTCCTAGAAGAGGACCTGTGACTCTACCTAACCTCACAGCGGAATTAACAGCAGAATGGCAGAAGTTGAAACCAAGCCATCAGACAAATGCTGTGAGAAATCATCCAGCAGGGACCTTCTCAGGCGCAGACCCGGCTGATGCACTCGACCATGTCCATCGGTTCTTAGTCCATTTGGATTCGCTGGGGATGTCTCAGGGGCTTGAGGAATATGCTCGGCTGTGCTTATTTCAGCACAGTCTATCAGGGGAAGCCTCGAAGTGGTTCCACCGTCTACCACCAGGTATCATCACTACCTGGGAGCTGCTGACAGAGAGGTTCTATGAGAAGTATATCCCCATCTCCAGGACCAGGCAGATGATAGCTGATCTGACCGCTTTCAGACAGTCCGGCAACGAGACGATCTGTGAAGCTTGGGATAGGTTCAAGGAGCTGCTCCGCCAGTGCCCGCATCACGGTCAGAACATGACATCTTTGGCCCAGGGGTTCTTCCAAGGGCTGAGAGATGAGCACAGAGCCGAGGTAGAGCTGCATTGGGTGGTAATTTGCTGGCTAAGAGTGGAGAGGAATTTATGTCAGCCATGGAGTCCTACTGCGAGGAGCTCCGCCAGTGGAGCAACAGCGGTGGCAGGGTCTTCACAGTTGGGCAGACCTCCTCTCGGGCTCCAGATCCTATGATGGAGCAGATTGCTGCTGAGCAGGCCCATTTGAGTACCACAGTGGGCAATATGGCGAAGATGCTCGAGAGGCTCACTATGGGACAGACCGTGCAAACCGTCAAGAAGGTGTCTTCTGGTCCAAACGAGGTATGCTGTTCTCAGTGTGGAGACAGCCATGATTACGAAGACTGCCCGATGGTTGCTGAGATGAGGCAGACTGAGGAGGCGAATGTCATTGGTCAGTACAACAGGCAGCCTTGGATGCAGAACCAGCATCCAAACCTGAGGTACGGTAATCCAAACAACGCCCTCAACTCACAGCAGATGCAGCCTCAGAGGGCAAGTCAGGGAGCACCACCCGGTTTTGTTAGGCCTCCATACAATCAGTTTAGGCCACAGCAGTCTCCAGCTCAGCCATCGTCACTGAGCTCGAATAATGCTAATTTAAAGGAGATGATGGATAAACTGATGGCGTCTCAAGAGCAACAAACAGTGATAAATCAGAACCTGGCAGCTGGCCAGCAGAAGCTTGAGAACGCCATGGTTGAGATGCAAGGAACGATGAGTCAGTTGACTCAGTTCCTCCTACAGCAGAGACCGTCTGGCTCACTGCCTTCCCAAACAGACCCCAATCCTAAAGCTCAGTTGAAGGCAGTGACGGTCTCAGAAACCGTGATAGTGGAGGATTGCTCAGATACAGAAGAGGTGGCTGCAGTTACTTTACGAAGTGGGAAGCAATTAATCAATAGAAATCAAGTGGCTGAGGATCAAGCTGATGAGGAGACCGGTCGCCCTTCTTCTAGCACTGGTGCACCATCAGGGCCCTCAGCCCCTCCTGAGGTAGTTGTTGAGGAGACCCAGGCTCCTATTTCTTCCCCTTCTATTTTGAATGCTAAAAACTCCAAGGGTAAGGCGGTTCCTAAGGACCTTCCTTTCCCTAATAGATTAAAAGAAAAAGAACTTGATGATCAATTTGGGAAATTTCTGAGTGTATTTTCAAAGCTTACTATTAACATTCCTTTAATTGATGCTATCAAGCAGATGCCTAACTATGCTCGCTTTGTGAAGGATTTAATTTCTAACAAGCGAAGGTTCAAGGAAAAGGAGATTGTTCAGCTGACAGAGACGTGCTCTGCAGCTATCCAGCAGAAGCTCCCTCCGAAGTGTGGAGACCCAGGCCAGCCCATCATCCCTTGCACCATTGGAGACATGGACTGTGGGTACGGACTCTGCGACCTTGGAGCAAGCATAAATTTGATGCCATATTCGATGTTTAGGAAGCTTCATGCTGGTGAGCTTATCCCTATTAATTTTAATTTGCAATTGGCTGATCGTTCCTCAATCAAACCTCGTGGTATGGTTGAGAACGTTGTGGTAGGTGTCGGTAACTTCTTCTTCCCTGCTGATTTTGTTATTTTGGATATGGATGAGGATGTTGAAGTACCACTAATTTTGGGTAGACCATTCCTGCGAACTGCTAAAACTGTCATTGATGTTGACAAAGGAAAAATCACCCTGAAATTTAATAATGAGGAGCTTAGTTTTGATATCACCAAAATGATGAGAACGAATGCTTCTTCTCATGCTGTACTTTCTATTGATGTCGACTACACTGATGATTATGATGCATTTGTCGCTGAAAGTACTAATGACTCTTCCTTCCTGTTTGAGAATTCTGATAAATTAGAACAGGTGTTATGCCATTCGATTGAGGATGATAAGGAGAGCACTGAGGTAGCTACTGTTGTCCAGCAGCTTAACCAGGGACGAACCTATTTTCGCCCTCATGCTCCTCCTGTGGAGCCACTGGACAGGCCTACTCAGAGGCTCATTCCTTCAGTAGAGAGACCCCCTACCCTTGAATTAAAAACTCTCCCTTCAAATCTTAAATATGCTTTCTTGGCAGAGGGTAGCGCCCTGCCGGTTATTATTTCTTCTTCTTTGTCTGTTTCGCAGGAAAGCAGACTTCTGGAGGTATTGAGAAGGCACAAGGGAGCGTTGGGGTGGTCAGTGGCAGACATAAAAGGGATCAGTCCAGGGTTCTGCACTCATCGGATCTACATGGAAGACAGTATCAAACCAGTGAGGCAACCCCAAAGGAGATTGAATCCCAACCTGAAGGAAGTAGTGAAGGCTGAGGTTTTAAAGCTGCTGGATGCGGGCATCATCTACCCCATCTCTGACAGCCGCTGGGTCTCTCCTGTGCAAGTCGTTCCCAAGAAGGGAGGAATTGTGGCGGTGCCCAATGATAAGGGAGAGCTGGTGCCTCAAAGACAGACCACTGGCTGGAGGATGTGCATAGACTACAGGCGGTTGAACGAGGCCACGAGAAAGGATCATTTCCCGCTGCCGTTCATCGATCAGATGCTGGAGCGACTGGCTGGGCAGGAGTACTACTGTTTCCTCGATGGATACAGTGGTTACTTCCAGATTCCCATGCGCCAGAGGATCAGAGAAGACCACCTTCACCTGCCCTTATGGCACGTTTGCCTATAGGAGGATGCCATTTGGTCTCTGCAACGCACCAGCCACCTTCCAGCGGTGCATGATGGCCATCTTCAACGAATTTATTGAGAAAAGCATAGAAGTCTTCATGGACGACTTCTCGGTGTATGGTCAAAATTTTGATGTGTGTCTGGATCAGCTGGATCAGATATTGAGCAGATGTGAGGAGACCCACCTGGTTTTGAATTGGGAGAAGTGCCATTTTATGGTGCATGAGGGTATAGTGCTTGGGCACAGGGTCTCCAAAGATGGCATCCAGGTGGACAAGGCAAAAGTGGAAGTCATTGAGGGGCTACCCCCTCCCACTTCAGTCAGAGGAGTCAGATCTTTTCTGGGTCATGCGGGGTTCTATCGAAGGTTCATCCAGGACTTTTCAAAAATCGCGAAGCCCTTGTCTGATCTCCTGCAGAAGGATGTAAAATTTCATTTTTCAGAAGAATGCTTGCAGGCTTTTCAGACCATCAAGGATAAACTCATCTCTGCCCCCATTGTGGTTCCCCCTGACTGGACCCTTCCTTTTGAGGTAATGACTGATGCTAGCGACTTCGCTGTAGGTGCTGCTCTCTGTCAAAGGAAGGATAAGATTTTGAGGGTCATCACATATGCCAGTAAAACTCTGACGGAGCCTCAAAAGAATTATACTACCACTGAGAAGGAACTACTTGCTGTGGTGTTCGCTCTGGACAAGTTCAGACCTTATCTGCTGGGGAGTAAGGTAATTGCCCACACCGACCACTCCGCCTTGAAATATTTGTTTCAAAAGAATGATTCCAAGCCCAGACTATTGAGATGGATCCTGCTTCTCCAAGAGTTTGACTTGGAAGTGGTTGATAAACAAGGGAAGCAGAATGGGGTTGCAGACCATTTATCAAGGCTTGAGACTCCAGATGACGGGGTCCCCATAAATGAGTTCTTTCCCGACGAAACGGTCTTTGTAATTGGGAAACTCAAAGAGCCATGGTACGCTGACCTGGCTAACTATCTTGCCTCTGGGTTGGTTCCCCATGATCTAAGCTACAACCAGAGGAAGAAGTTTCTGTCTGAGACCCGTCATTATGTTTGGGAGGACCCCTATCTCTTCAGAGTATGTGCCGATGGTCTAATCAGAAGATGCCTCCCTGATGAAGAGGTGAACAGTGTGATAGAGTTCTGCCATTCTCGAGAGGCAGGTGGTCACCACGGTCCTACTAGGACTGCTGCTAAAGTTTTAGAGTGTGGTTTTTACTGGCCCACTCTACACAAGGATGTCCACCGCTTCTGTACTCACTGTGATAACTGCCAGAGAATGGGGAACACTTCAAGAAGGCATGAGATGCCGCAGAAGGGAATCCTAGAAGTGGAATTATTTGATGTCTGGGGTATTGACTTCACCGGCCCATTTCCCTCTTCTCACGGAAACCACTACATCCTTGTTGCTGTAGATTATGTTTCCAAATGGGTCGAAGCAATCCCCTGCCCTTCTGCTGATGCTAAAACTGTGGTAAAATTCTTGAAGAAGAACATCTTTACCAGATTCGGTGTGCCAAGAGCTATCATCAGTGACGGAGGTTCTCATTTCTGCAACAAAGCTTTTAATTCGCTGATGACTAAGTACGGGGTGACTCATAAGGTAGCTTTGCCTTATCACCCCCAAACTAATGGGCAAGCAGAAGTGAGCAACCGAGAGCTCAAATGGATTCTTCAGAAGACAGTCAATTCCTCCAGGAAGGATTGGTCTGTCAAGCTTGATGATGCTCTATGGGCCTATAGAACCGCATTTAAAACTCCCATTGGGATGTCCCCCTTCAAGCTGGTATACGGGAAGGCTTGTCATCTCCCAGTTGAGCTAGAGCACAGAGCCTATTGGGCTTTAAAGGCTCTTAATTTTGATTTACATGACGCTGGAGAGAAGAGGCGATTTCAGCTTTCTGAGTTGGAGGAACTGAGGGACCAGGCGTACGAAAGCTCTAAGATCTACAAAGAGCGCACCAAAAAGATCCACGACCGGATGATTCAAAAGAGAGACTTCAAAGTGGGGGATCTGGTGCTGCTCTTTAACTCTAGACTACGTCTCTTCCCTGGGAAGCTAAAATCACACTGGGCAGGCCCCTTCAGAGTTGTCGGAGTTACATCGTATGGAGCATACGAGCTGGAAAATAAGGCTGGAGAAACATTTAAGGTAAATGGTGCTCGATTAAAAAGCTATCTTGGTACTGATCATAATCTTTTTCCCTTGCAGGCAATATTCTTTGTGGAGAGTGAGCCCAAGCCTACTTGAAGATGAATTCTCAAGAGACGAGTTCGAACGTGAAAAAGAAATTCTCTTGGTGAATGCGAAAAGAACTGAGAAGGCTGAAGGAATTCACTGTAGGCTGTTGTGGAGTTGCTCATCACACCTCTTCTGATTGATCAAGCAGGAACTGTCTAGCTAAAGACATTAAAGAAGAGTAGCTGACTGGGAGGCAACCCAGTGTTTTCGGTACCTTAATCTTGTGTTTTTATGTTGTTTTTAGTTTTGCTTTAGGATAATGTCTTTGCTGCAGTGAATTGAGCTCAAAAAGAAACAAAGAGGTGCATTTTTGGGGATGTCCGAACTTCAGTCCGAACTTTGAAGTTCGGACTCAGTTCGAGAGATAGAGACCTGCGCAAACCAGTATGTCCGAACTTCAGTCCGAAGATTGAAGTTCGGACTCAGTTCGAGAGTCCGAGGGCTGTGCAAGAGGCTATGTCCGAACTTCAGTCCGGACATTGAAGTTCGGACTCAACACGGGAAATCTAGCGGAAGGCAAAACGGGATGTCCGAACTTCAGTCCGAATATTGAAGTTCGGACTCGATTCGAGAGTGCGCTGAAGCAAGAAAACGAGATGTCCGAACTTCGGTCCGAACATCGAAGTTCGGACACGACGCGAAGCTCTGCCGAGGTATGTATGTCCGAACTTCGGTCCGAACATCGAAGTTCGGACACCCCGAAAATTTTGAACTAAAAGAACGTTCGGACTGTAAAAAACGAAAAAATTTTCCAAAACTTCATCCCCTACCTCGCGACGCCTCAACACCACCATATAACCCTCTTCTCCAATCTCCCATATCTCCCTCAAAACTCCATCAAATCCCTCATTCTTACTACCAATCTCTTCGTTTTGAATCCTCTACACTCCTAGCACTCGAAATCCACCAGAAATATCTCGAATCTGCCCGATTTTAAAGCACACCTGTTCGAACCCTAACTACCGAATTGGGGGTTGTTGAGTTCGATTTGTGCAGATTTTGGCTGTTATTTCTACTTCTAAACATTCATTCAACTCCAACAAGGTAATTCCTCTACTTTTCTACCTCTTTTAATGTGTTTCGACAAGATTTGGAATTGAGGTATAAAAAAAACGAGACTATGCTGGTTATTATTGCGATTTCTGAGCTTCATTTGCGTATTGTGGGTTTATTATCCGATTTGCTGTAAGTTGCTGGATGGAGATGTGTTAAACTGCCCAACTATGATTTCAATATGCATATTTGAGTGTGTAATCGTATCTTGCATGGCTGAAAAAATAAGTGATTGAGATTAAGCTGAACTGTTGGAACAAGGTACCCTTTTTGACGGGTTAGATGTGATTAGAACTACCTCTTTGTGTGGAAATGAGCAGTTGAGTTTGGTTTTGAGATTGCGGTTGGATTTGCAACTGACTGAGACTTGGTTGGTGCTTGCTTTGTTGGTACTGAACACCTTTTAACAGGAATCTGATTATATCAATTAAGTCTCTTCTGGTCGTTGCCTGTTAGTGCTAAATATACTGAAATTGGAAGATTGCTTGAACCGTGTTGTGGAGATTGATGAATTTTTAGGGGACACTCTGTCAAATTTTGGATAAATTCAGTGCATGTTAGACTATTCCATTGCTTTCCTTTATTTGACATTGTCACCCTTGTTGAGCAGATGCTGAGCCGAATCACAGGCCGAGGTAAAAGGGCTGCAAGAGCTGGTGCAAGCTCCAGCCGTCGAGGTCTGGAGCCGGAATTCAGAAATGATGAAGCCCGGGTGTGGTTTGAGAAGGAGGTGACACAATTGCTGAGCGCGGGGTGGTGCCAGAACTGGAGCAACAGCTGGGTTTGAGAGCTTATTGGACCCATTTGGCTGGGGAAGATCTTGGATATGGGAGGCCCGTACTCTGAGAGGATTGTTCGTATGTTCTATGCGAATGCCACCTTCCAGGACGGCCAGATCAGGTCACTTGTAGACGGTGAGAGAGTGACGGTTTCCACCTTCGAGATTGCTCAATATATGGAGCTCCCGCATCCCGCCCCCGAGGCTCCTCAACACCTCAACCCTGTTGATTTCAAAAACGCAGCTATCCACCACTACACTCCCCTTATGGTTCAGGGGCCGAGACGACGCAGAGGGGATGAACCATCAAAGCAGGTCGTCCCTGCTGATGCGCTTCAGAGCCCCCAGGAGAGAGTTCTGCTCGCACTGCTGGCTGCGAACATTGTACCTCGTCAGAGCTCCGACCTGAACCAGACTGACTTTCTACTTCTTCAGGCGGTGCTGAACCCGTCGTTTGTTGGGGCTGCCGAGGTTACCTATCTGCCTTGGGTATCTTCTTGCACCTACAGTATATCATAGAGCACAAGGACCGACACAAGCTCGGCTATCCGGTCATGCTCTGCCACATCCTCAAGAGGCAGATGGTTACCATTCCATCTGCGGGGCTGCATGCTGCGCGGTCCCCTATTGATGTGGGAGCTCTCAAGAAGATGTGGTTTGAGTATAGCGAGGGGGTGTGGAGGAAGAAGGCAGCAGCGCGACCGCAGAAGCGCCAGAGAGAGGCCGGTGAGGGACCATCAGAGCCCGCCCATGCTGCTACACCTGATGAGGAGGAGGCCTATCTTGCACTGCCGGCCCCTGGGAGCGAGTACGTCACTCGCTATGAGTTTGCTCAGCTGGAGTCTCGTTTCGAGGACATGGATCGGCGCTATCAGGCGGAGATCGAGACTCTGCAGCAGCAGGCCCGTCGCTCTCAGGAAGACTATCAGGCTCTGCTCGATCAGTTCCAGCAGTGGCAGGCGTACTATCCGCCTCCACAGTGATTAGGATGCTGCTTGCTGTTTTTGTTTAGAAGCCATTCTTGGACTTCTTTCTGGATTTATTTTAGTTGTTGAACTGATTACTTTTATTTCGATTGGGTTGTAATTTTTCTTTTGATTTTTGTTTATTTGAATCTTAACTCTGAATATTGGCTGTCACTAATCGATGCTTCTAGCACACTTTTATGTTTTGTTTGAATGTGTGCAAGTGTACCTTATTGGGCTGACTCCATGCCGGACCCTAGCTTCAAGCGAGTGTGAGGAAACATTCTCCCCTGCGAGGACACTAAGTGTGAGGAAGAATCACTTCCTCAAAGCATCACAAAAGAAATCAGGGGAGTTTTTAGTTTCTTTTTCTTTTTGGTTACTGTTCGGCCTGTGCTTTAAATTGTGAATAACTTTGTCACTGTTCAATTCACCCTTGTGAGTCTGACACATTTAGTCCGATCTCCTTCTTGTGATTAATTTCTGAACAATGCGGACATTGCTCTTCATTAAGTGTGAGGAAGGGGGAGATCTTTCTGAATGTGTCAGTCATTTTTCCCTTACCTAATTTTTGTTTGGTTTTGGGCTATGTGGGGGTAATTCCCTTAGAGTGCTTCTTAGTGTTGAATACTTGGGTGGATCTTTAGTTGTGGAGTTGAGTCCGGTACTGACCTTTAGAGTTGGTTTGCTCAAAATTGTGTGCTCTCTTATCATATTTTCAAATGGCTGAATTTTGTTAAATATCTGTGAACAAGTTGGTTGTGAAGTTAGAACTGGTTTAACTTGGAACCCTGGGAATGATGAGAATGTCTGGAATGAAGGATAAAGGCAAGGTACTCCTCTGATCTAAGTTTCTTTTTCTGAACCAAAAACAGGCCTCTTCCATCCGGTTATTAAGTCCTAGGGGTGTTTCATCACCCATTTACCTAAGGTCGTCTGATCTGGGATAAAAGACCCAATACCGTTACAAGGATGGAGAGAAAAGTCTGGGGGATGAATTATGTGCGAAAAATTGATATATATGCAAAAAAAAAAAGGGAAGTTCTTTAAAGACTTATGTTTATGATAATTCCTTAAAATTAGATCATGAGTACGTGGTGTTGAAAGGTTCTGCGGAATATGGCATAACTTCACACCCCTTGTCATCCACGGGTTTGAGAAGAGAAAAGGTTGGAAGGTTCTGGGTTACTCTACGTTTTCACTTCATGATTTAGCTTCTTCATAATCTTTTGTTTTAAAAAGCGTACTTCATTGTTTGAGAGACATGCAGTTAAGAGCAGATCGATTCTTGGGTGATTATTGTGTCTTAAGCTCCTTATTTTATGCAATCCCAAGGTTTGACCCTGAGGCATTCTGAGACATTTTACTCCTGCTTTGCTTGAGGACAAGCAAAGGTTAAGTGTGAGGAGGTTTGATGAGTGTGAAATATGAATGGTTCTAATGGTCTTTAATGTCTATTTTGTATACGCGAATTGATACTATTCCACACTTATCTTGCGTTTTTCTGTGGTTTGTTGTTTGTTAAGGCTTGATACACTTTTTCTATGTTAAATGCAGAGAAAAGCCAAGGAAACACTAGATTAACTCACAAGGGAGGTAATGCAACAAACGGGGGTCGAATCGGAGTCAAAATGAAGAAGTTAGAGGATTTTTAAGGTGTGTCCGAGCTTGTGTCCGAACTTCCAAGTTCGGACGCAAGTCGAGAGTTTGTATGCTGCGCCTGATGGGATGTCCGAACTTCGGTCCGAACATCGAAGTTCGGACATAGTTGAGAAAAGCCGGAGGTCTGAAGTACGGAGCATGTCCGAACTTGTGTCCGAACATCAAAGTTCGGACACAGGTCGAACTTTCTGAATTGAATCGCTCAAAGCATTGTGTCCGAACTTTGAAGTTCGGACCAATGTTCGGACGGCACGAAAATTACAGCACAAACTCGGCGTTTTGAAGGGAAAAAGAGAGAGAAAGGTCTATTTAAATGACCTAATCAGAGGGAGAAGGCATTCACGCATCATCGATCATTACAACACTCCCTTCCACACTGATAAACGAGGTTCTCTCCAATCATCCACGCCAATTGCATCGGTTCGCCTTCATCCACATTCACCAATCATTCCATCATCGTTCTGGAGGAGCATCGACAGAGGGAAGTGCGACTATCATCTTCAACCTTGCACCTGCATCCACCGATTCTGGATAGTCAATCAACAAAAGGGTTTTTCTACCTTTAGATAGTTTCTATGTTGATTGTATTTATCTTTTCATTGGCAATGTCTGGCTAGTAGGGATTTAACTCTGGGGTAGGGTTGTTCAAGATGGATTCAATGTAGTTAAGAATTCTGCAATTTGATTATGAGGCTGTAACGGATTGTTTTCAGGTTAATGACTATCAATTTTCTTCTCTATTAATTTCGCGAGTTATAGAGTTGTTCTGCGAAACCTATTAAGATCAGACAAGGTGATTAGTAGGGAGTTCGAGTTAACCTGGGAATTTGGGGAAGGATTAGTCGGATAGATAATCTTTCCTACAAACGCTAACAATTCTTTGTGCTTATTCCGCCTGTATGTGTTTTGCCAACTGCTAGATTAGAGTTGACATGTCCTGATAGGTGAGCTCTTCAATGAACTAGGATTTAGCATTGAAGAGATAGGAAGAATTGGCCTTTCCGTTCTCATAATTAAGTTGTAGAAGTTACTAGATTTAATCAAGAAAGAACAACCTGAACCCGGAGTTCCACTCGTACAATCAAACTCATCATTCATTTTACTGATTGCTTATTTCAATTCTGATTTGCATTTATTCGATTCGGATTCAAAAACAATTCACAACCCCCCTGAATTTGCAGTTTTATTAGGATTTAGGATAGGACTTAGGCTTATTTATTCAAGTCCCACGGTTCGATACTTGGTTGCTTAACTTTCTATACTATAGTGACCGGGATTTTTGCAACCCGACAGACTTATTGATTTATTATTTTCTAGATTAATTGTTTAGTTTTAGTAGATCAATTACCCTGTTTGCAAAATGTGCAAACAGGGTAATTGATCTACTAAAACTAAACAATTATCTAGAAAATAATAAATCAATAAGTCTGTCGGGTTGCAAAAATCCCGTCGTCACTATAGTATAGAAAGTTAAGCAACCAAGATCGAACCGTGGGACTTGAATAAATAAGCCTAAGTCTAACCTAAATCCTAATAAAACTGCAAATTCAGGGGGGTTGTGAATTGTTTTTGAATCCGAATCGAATAAATGCAAATCAGAATTGAAATAAGCAATCAGTAAAATGAATGATGAGTTTGAATTGTACGAGTGGAACTCCGGGTTCAGGTTGTTCTTTCTTGATTAATCTAGAACTTCTACAACTTAATTATGAGAACGGAAAGGCCAATCTTCATATCCTTCATGCTAAATCCTAGTTCATTGAAGAGCTCACCTATCAGGACATGTCAACTTAATCTAGCAGTTGGCAAAACACATACAGGCGGAATAAGAACAAGGAATTGTTAGCGTTTGTAGGAAAGATTATCTATCCGACTATCCTTCCCCAAATTCCCAGGTTAACTCGAACTCCCTACTAATCACCTTGTCTGATTTAATAGGTTTCAGCAGAACAACTCTATAACTCGAGAAATTAATAGAGAAGAAAATTGATAGTCTTAACCTGAAAACAATCCGTTACAGCCTCATAATCAAATTGCAGAATCTTAACTACATTGAATCCATCTTGAACAACCCTACCCCAGAGTTAAAATCCCTATACCAGACATTGCCAATGAAAAGATAAATACAATCAACATAGAAACTACTAAAGGTAGAAAACCCTTTTGTTGATTGACTATCCAGAATCGGTGGATGCAGGTGCAAGGTTGAGATGATAGTCGCACTTCCCTCTGTCGATGCTTCTCCAGAACGATGATGGAATGATTGTGAATGTGGATGAAGGCGAACCGATGCAATTGGCTGGATGATTGAGAGAACCTCGTTTATCAGTGTGGGAAGGGAGTAGAGTGTTGTAATGATCGATGATGCGTGAATGCCTTCTCCCTCTGATTAGGTCATTTAATAGACCTTTCTCTCTCTTTTCCCTTCAAAAACGACGAGTTTGTGCTTGTAATTCTCGAGCCGTCCGAACATTGGTCCGAACTTCAAAGTTCGGACACAATGTTTGAGCGCTTCAATTCAGAAAGTCTCGACCTGTGTCCGAACTTTGATGTCGACACTAGTTTCGGACAGCTCCGTACTTCAGGCCTCCGGCTTTTCTCGACTAGTCCGAACTCGATGTCGGACCGAAGTTCGGACATCCCATCAGACGCAGCATACAAACTCTCGACTTGCGTCCGAACTTGGAAGTTGGACACAAGCTCGGACACACCTTAAAAATCCTCTAACTTCTTCATTTTGACTCCGATTCGACCCCCGTTTGTTGCATTACCTCCCTTGTGAGTTAATCTAGTGTTTCCTTGGCTTTTCTCTGCATTTAACATAGAAAAAAGTGTATCAAGCCTAACAAACAACAAACCACAGAAAAACGCAAGATAAGTGTGGAATAGTATCAATTCGCGTATACAAAATAGACTTAAGACCATAGAACCATTCATATTCACACTCATCACAACCATTGACCATTGACTGGCGACGTTGACCGATTATTTATTTACTTCCGTTAACTCAAACAAACAACCGGAAAATAAAAGAAAATTGTTATGATGCAATCAAGGGTATAAGTTAGGAACACGAGTGCACTTATAAATCAAAACAACAAATAATATGAATAAAGTTCAAATATCAAAAATGACTAACAACTTGTAAATTCTTGGCTTAGTCAAAGATGACCACATTTACTATACAACCAAAAATAAAAACATGTACAATGAATAAGGAAAACCTGTACAATAAACAATTCTACCGAAAGTATTATATTTATATACAACATTTGTTATATAAATAATGTACGGTGTTTATATGTGTAATGTACAATTTCTTCTACTATATGTACAAATAAAGTATCTACTTTTGGTTTCATGTGGGTGTAGTCAAGACATATCCATTTTATTACCAATAAACTCATTTCTATCATTCCTGCGAAATCGGTTGAAACCTCACCTTCAGGGTAGAGCGAGGAAAGTTCTCATAACTAAATAACTAAAAAATATTATAATTTTTTGATCAAAAAAATATATTATAATTTAAAAGATGAAATTAGATATTAGATTCGATATAAAAATTAAATTGCAACATGTAGATTAAAATATATATATAAAATTATTAATTAGTTAAATTAAATTACAATCTATATACTCACTTCTATGTGTAGCTTAATCTATATGTCAATGCCTATAATAATTGATATAGAATAATAGTTCTAATAGCATTTTCTAACAACTTTTTCAATAAATTTTTGTGTGTAAATCTAATTTCAAATCAATTTGCAAAGCTCCTAATAGAAAAGCAAAACACTTTTAATAGTAGAAACTGGATGATTACTAAGACTTACATTCTTCCGTTGTTGCAAACTTGAGTTTGATCATTGCTTTGCCTACTATATTCCAACAATATTCTCTTACTTGACATTATTTGGAATCAAGAGCTTAATTAGGCAATAAAACTTATCATCTTTACTTCTTGTCCCAACCATGTCCTGTATGAACTATGTATCCTTTTTGTTTCATTGTGCAATAGAATTTGAAACCTTCATTACTCCCTTGGAAAATCTCTTTAGCTAATGATTGATACAAAATATTGATCATAGTGGAGCTTCACTTCTTGATCATTAGGATGCCTCCCCTTTATGTCCATTGTGTGGCAACCTAGACACAATGCATCATTGCCAATTTTTTGTCTGCCTTTGATTTTCTATTTATAGTATACTTTCTTTCGTCTGGTTAATGAGAAATACTCTTTCTAAATGTAGTTCTTCGGCATCATCTAATCCTTGATCTAACAGCTGTCTTTAATATAACCTCATTTTAATGAATCTTTAATTTGTTTATAATTTTTCAAGTGTTTGAATTATTTTATGTATAGTTTTTTAAATAGTGGGTTTATTCTTTTAGTGATTTTAATGAGTTTTTCTAATTTTCGTTGTTTACTCATTTTTACATGAAAATCAAGGTATAACCAATTTACTTTTACATAATTAATTAAAGGAAAAAACATAACTATAAGTCAAAAGTGATATACAATAAATAACACTAAAACTTGATAATATTTGATGTTTAACTCAATAGTTTTGTAAATTCGCTGGACATCCATGATGTGTAGTGAATTTTTAGGGAAATTTCACCATAAACCCCTAAAATTTGAGCAAAAATTTCATAATATACCTCCGAAGTTTGTAACTTAATACAAAATACCTCCAGAGTTTCATTTTTATTATGAAATATCAAACTGATCAAATTTTGACATAGTATATTTTTAATATTCTCATTTTATAACTGATGTTGACGCTGTAATAACCTTAACTATACATGGTCAAAAGTTATTTTGAACAATATATAATATAAAAAATAGATAAAAAATTAAAAATCATATATACTTTGAATTTTTTTTTACAAATTACTAAAATTAATTAAAACAGTTACAAAGTTAAAACTCAAAATAATTATGAAAAATGATTAGATAATAAAAATATATAATTTTTAAACTTACACATCTAATTTTAAGACTATTGAAGCCGGTGACTTAAAATCATTAGTTATAACAATAAAAGTTTATAAATTGTAAAAAATTACAAACAAATATATATATTATAAAATATTAATAACCACAAGAAAAGTTATCATGTTTTATTATTTTATACTTTATTTTATATTTTTAAATAATGATTTTTTCTATGAATTATATGAAATAGTTACTTTTGATATTTTTCATATTATTTATATATTGTTTATAATTAATTTTAACAATGATTTATTAGACTTAATGTAAATGTTTATTTTTTTCACTTTATCACCTATTGTAACATTTTTTAAATTGTGTAACACTATTTTAAAAGAACAATATTTTATTATTTAGTTATGTGTCATATTTATTTTAAAGTTTTTCGATCTTAATTAGTTTTTGTGTGTTTTTTTGTTTTTATAATTTTTAGTCATTTTTTTAAATTTTTTATAAATTATGTAGGATCTTTAATTTTTTTGTGTATTCTTTTAAGTTATTGTAGGGTTATGGTGCGAGGGTGGAAATATGAAAAATATAATGTATCAAATCTTAAACCGAGAGGTAATAAAACATCAAAGTTATTTTATAGTAAGATAAACCTTAGGAGGATTTGTAAAAGTTGCTAATATTTACCTAAAAAAGATAGTACTATTTGACCTTCTAGACATGACTTTAATTTTTAACATCTAAGATAACACAAAATACTACTACTATTTTTCCATTGGGTAAACATACCAAAAATTTAAATCAAATTTAATGAAATACTACTACTATTTTTATTTTGCTAATTTCAAATGCTAATAAAATTGATAAAGTTAGTAAAATGTTACTTTGTGTCTTAATTCATGAAATGACATTTTATTCGTTATTACAAGTGTTAAAATTTGACTTTTTTTTGTAAATAGTACAAAAAATAAGTATACTAAAAATATAAATTTTACAAAATAAAACAAATAAAAAGGAACAACAAATTAAAATAGAAATTAATAAATATTAAACATATTGACAAATTTTAAACCGTTGAAATTTGATTTTCTACTCTATTCTTTATCATCCTTACGATGATGATTAAATACTTGCAATATAACATGAGGTAATTCTATATAATCTCAGTTAGAAAATAAACCCATACATTAATTTTTTCTAGTGGCAAGAGGGATGAAAAGTTAGGGAAAATAAAAAAAATAGTAAATTAAATATTTTTAAAAATCGTCAAAATTTTGAGTTTGTTTATATTAATTTTGTTAAATTTATCCCCTTTTACCAATTTTAATCATTTCTTAAGACACTTATATTTAATTGTTTAACTACTGTTTTATTATGTATCTTCTATTTTACGATAATCAGTTAAATATAATAATAAATATTATTAATATGTTATGACATTTTGAATAAATAGTTTTTTTGTAAATTTTTTTATATTTTTTAAATATTTGGTTATTTTTTAATTAACACCTAGTGACTTTTACTACTTTTGTTAATAAGTATTTCATCTTTATTTTCCAATGATTATAGTGACTATTAATTAAAATACAAATATAGTGACATTTTTTAACTCTATTATCCTATAGAAGCATGGTCACATTTTATAAAATTTAACAAAAATTAAAGAGTAAATTACTCAGAACCCCCTTAGGATTTGGGATATTACAGTTAACCCCCTTGGTTTTATCATAATTATGGTAACCACCTCAAGGTTAAGGTATCTTTGATACGAGCCCCCGAAACTATAACTCTATGATAAAAAGTAACTAGTGTTGACTATTAGAGCTTAAACATTAAATGAAAGGCTGGACAAAAAATGCTTAATAAACATCGTCTAACTCTCTCTCATCCCACTTTAGATGCATTTTCAAGGAAGGGTTTACATTTTAGGAAAAATAATATATAGATTAAGTAGTATTTTTTGTTAGCATGACCTTATTAATATGATTAAGCTGATAGGTTAACACGTAGTTAACTTCCTGATAACAGAGTTATAATTCGGGGGCTCGTAGTCAAAGATACCTTAACCTTGAGGTGGTTACCAATAATTATGATAAACACTAGGAAGTTAACTGTAATATCCCAAATCCTCAAGGGGTTCTGAGTAATTTATTCAAAATTAAATCAACACTCTCTGTTTCTTTGGCAAGTTGGATCTTTCTCATCTTTTCTAGAAGGCAATCACTCCCTCGACTACCCACCGACCAAAATCTCCGTCACTCTGATCGGCCTTTACTCCCTTTCAGTTTTTGACGATCATCCATTGTTACTCCGGAACTTGTCGCAATCTTTGTCGTTATTTTCCGTGAATGCGGAGTAGCAATCTTCGTTCCGAACTTTCCAAAATTCTGAAACCGTCCACCTCACTCACATTTATCTGGCTGATCACAGTTAGACAACTCTTCCTCTATCTGACCTAGTGATCTATTCTCAAATTCTCCCTGCGCAACCGTGAGGTAAAATCTCCGTTCATTACGATTGAATTACGCAGTTAGTTTGTTTACAGAATCGATCTCTAGGAAGATTATTGTTTCTCTCACGAACTAGCGAATGATAAAAGGCCATCACAGGCGCCAGATCTTGGAGGATTTTTTAGTGCGTTTGCTGCTACTTACGGTTACTCACTCTATTGAACAAGGCACATGACCTTGAAATCATATCGAATTCTATGTTTTACGATCGTAAGCCGCTAGTTTAATTATAATTTCATGAATGCGATCTGGTTTTTTTGTTTTTTTTTTGTTGCCATTGAAATAAACTGTCAAAGACGATCTCGCTTGTTGTTTCTTTGTAGTAGCAAGTCCTGCAAGGAAAAACCTCTGTCTCAGCAATATCTAATATGTTACACCAACAAACATCCTTGGCGAGACGTATTATTGGCTCGTTGATGAACATTTTTGTTTGTTCAGTAATAGCATTACTAGCTGAAGTAAAATCATTGCCTGTTGGATTGTTCATTCAGATTTGAATGCCACTAGCACAAGGCTCAGATGAGAGGAGCGGCCTTTAATTGGATCAAAACATTGAAGTTTCCTGTAGTGGTTGGAACTCTTGTTTGCGCAACGATCCTCTTGGGATGGAAGAATGCACCAATACTTACAGCCTATCTCCCTTCCCAGAGTCGATTCTTCGGACTTTCCTCAGCAGGTCTGTTTTCTTTGCGTATTCAGTCAGATTACATTTCTTAAAATCATCCTTTGATATGAGCCATCGTGGTTCTATCTTTTGGTTGAATCTGAACTAGTTCATTAAACATTCTTAGTTGTGAATGTGAACTTTCAATCAAACAACTGTCTCTAAATATTCTGGATGATCTTTCTGAGAGATTCTCTCTTGTCGTGCCATTTCATATCAGCTGATACCAACCGCGCGTCTTGTTCATTCGCTTGCTAATAACTATTGCCCTTTACCCACTTGAGCTTCACGGACTTATTTTCTGGCTTCCCTGTGATCCCACAGTGTCTTCAGAAATCCAGATTCCCAGAAATGAAACATTATACAAAGATGACGGGCTTGCTAATGTCCGGGAAGATTCAACATTCTCTGTAAAAAATGATAGTGGAATAGGCGCTAAAGGTAAGTATCATCGATTGGTTCTTTTTCTCACACCAGCGTTCACATGCTCTAACCTTATGGCAATGGAATGTATATATATTACTCAATTCGGAAGAAGAGTTGGGATATATTAATACTAGTTATGTTTTCAAAACTTCCATCTACGATTTGGTTTCTTATTTCTAGTCTGAAAATGTAACATAATGATAAGATGGCAAACAAATATACTTTTTTATTCGTGTCATACGAGGATGAGATGTAGTATCATTTTGATACTTTGACACCCTCAGTATAGTTATCCTGTGCCTAAATTGTCTATTTTAACAGATGTTTTATTTGGCTCTCCTGTACCCTATTTGCCTTCACAACAGACAACAGCTGTTTCTGATGAGCCACCCACATCTGCAAGCGACGAAATGTGGCAGAAACGGACAGGATCAGCTGATGATGGAGCAGCTAAAAATGCTTCTAGAACATACGCCACAGATGTGAGCAGCAAAGGTGCTATGCAGATCCTACTTCCTTTTTCTTCTATTGCAAGTTGCAACAGGAGTAATTGAACACATGAGAAACATGGAGTTAATAACAATAGAGAATGGATGATCGAATAATATGTTCGTTCAGCCGATTTTACTGCGGCGATGAACTTCAATTGTATACGTATTACTTGTTTCATAAACTCGCTACCATCAGTTCTCAGGAACTTCCCCTTCCCAAGGTGATAAAATCTCTAATTATGGAAAAGATGGGATTAGTGCTCCGGTGCTTAATAATTCTTCAAAGATAATCCCTGTGAATAGCGCCAAAGACTTGGGGAAATCAGCAACTCCAAAAATTGAGCAATGTAAGACGAGGGGAATTTTGTGTGTCCTTTTCATTGTTGGAGAAAGGTGTTGCCATGGTTTACTGATTCAAGTTTCTATTTTGCCGCTTTCTAGCCTGCAACTATGCTATTGGAAAGTGGGTTGCTGATGAAAAACTCCCCTTCTATTCCGGAGATAGTTGTAAGCAGTGGCTTTCAGGAATGTGGGCATGTCGGATGACAGAGCGACCAGATTTCGCCTATGAGAAGTTCCACTGGCAGCCTTATTTTTGTGATATGGAAGATTTTGAAGGATCCAAGTTCTTGAGAAGGTACTTGCCACTCACTTCTATTGAAATTGAACCTTCTACATGATGTTGTGTCCTGAACTGTCGAAGTCATTTTCATTGCAGGATGCAGGATAAAACCCTTGCTTTTATTGGTGATTCATTAGGCCGGCAACAGTTTCAGTCCTTGATATGCATGATCACATCCGGTCAGGAAAGAGATGATGTAATCAATGTAGGATGGGAATATGGACTAGTGAAAGCCCCTGGAGCTAAGCGACCTGATGGTTGGGCCTACCGCTTCCCTTCCACCAACACCACCATTCTTTTCTACTGGTCAGCGTGTCTCTGTGACCTGGAGCCCTTAAATCAAACTGACCCACAAGCCGAGATTGCAATGCACCTGGATCGTCCACCATCCTTCTTGACCCGCTATATCCAACGGTTCGACGTCCTTGTTCTCAATACTGGCCACCACTGGAATCAGGGTAAGATCAGCGGGAACAAGTGGATCATGTATGTCAGCGGCAAGCCGAACACTGATCAAAAGATTCATCAAGATACTAGGAATGCAAAGAAATTCACGCTTCGTAGCATTATACATTGGGTGGATTCTCGACTGAAAGATCATCAGCCGGGACTGCTGGCCTTCTTAAGGTCCATGTCTCCTAGGCATTTCTCCAATGGGGATTGGAACACAGGTGGGTCATGTGATAACACTATCCCTTTGTCCAGGGGAAATGAAGTATTAAAAGAGGAATCAAGTGATTTGGAATCTGCCGAGGCAGTAGAGGGAACCAAGGTTAAACTGTTGGATATAACGGCTCTGTCTGAGCTTCGGGATGAAGCACACATATCGAAGTATGGTATTAGGGGCATGACAGAGACTCAAGATTGCTTGCATTGGTGCTTGCCAGGTATTCCAGATATATGGAATGAAATCCTTTTTGCACAGCTGTAGCGATGGGAACTTGAAATACTTGAAGGCAAAAGGATACGGACCTAGTGAGTTCGTGTTTAGCAACTGTTGATGAGACCATCTGATATAGGAAACATAGTAGAAGATTTTCTGGTTTGGTGCGAGATTCAGTCGAAGGGAAAGCATGTTTTTCTTCCTCCAACCGATCAGATTCATTGTCCGAGAATGAAGGTTCAACTTCCAACAGAACTGCCTCTGCCCTTTCGGTGTTGCACTGGTCGCCAAAGGCCAAATAAGCACTAAATTGGGTTTGACTATTTGGAAGCCAGGAAGCTACCTTGGAGCAGTTCCCGTTTGTTCGTAGTTCAATGAACAGAAACTGGATTGCTGTAATTGAAATCGCTGGAACTACCCCGGTTACCGTCTTTACCGCAATGCCTCTTTCTCCTTGTTTAATTCTTCTCCACCGTTACACTTCTACAATCCACGAACATTCCCCGAACCAAACACATTTTCATGCTTCCACAATTCAACAATTCCTTTTCCGCAATAGTCGTACTTATGCAATTCCCTTTGTTTGTCTGCAGAAGCACGTAGATCCTTGTTCAGTTCAGGGGGGACGGACGGTAACAATCTCTTCTTTTCCCCATCTTCCTCCTGAAGTGGCTTATAAACTTCGTGTCCGGACCTAATTCGTTTTCCTTGCTTGTACTTGGTTTCGCTATCATTTCTCCCACTTGATGTGTCATTTATTCTCTTGAAAAACGCCCATTTAAACAACTATTGGTTACATCTAATAGACAGCCCATAGTTTCAGCCTAAGTATATCGGGCCCAATTGTAATAAAAGGCTTATTCAGGCTTTAGCTAAGACAGATTTCTAATTGTCATACAATACAAATTATCATTTTATTCATTTTATATCATGGTATCAGAGCCTCTCTGTACCATCTGAGGCGAATCTTTCTGCAATCATGTCTGAAGTAGAATCTGTTTCTCATCCATCCAACTCTTCCGCAAACAACACTGTGACACCTACACCAACACAACAACCACAAAATACTCCGTCAATCATTGCAGCAACAACAAATTTAATCAAATTGCAACATGACAACTTTCGGATCTGGAAAGGGATGCTGATGCCCTTTCTTAAGGGAAACAATCTATACAGATTTCTCAATGGCTCATATCCATGTCCATCTCCTGTTATCAACAATCAACCTAATCCTGACTATGTCAAATGGATTCAACAGGATCAAACCTGATGTCCATTCTGTTTGTTTCTCTATCACCTTCTATAGTCGGTAAAGTGATTGAGTTTGAAACCGCTGCTGATGTATGGAATGAGCTTCATGAGTCTTTTTTGGCTCAGACAACAGCTCATCTTAGACAGTTACACTTGTAGATGGCAAGTTTGTCAAAGAAATCAGACGAATCCATAACTACCTACTTCAACAGAGGTAAAGGCCTAGCTTCCTATCTCGCCATTACAGGTCCCAAAGTAACCAATAGAGAGTTTCAATCGTTCATTCTGCGTGGACTTCCTAGTGATTATGAATCTGTTGTAACTAATATAATACTAGGACAGATATCTGTACTCCATAACAGATTTATAATTATCTTCTCACCTATGAAGATATTTACAGTAGAGGAACAGCAAGAGCACAAAACCTGTTTGTTTAAATGCTATAGAAATGAACTACACAAATGGAAAAGGGAGAGACAAGTTTAATAGAGGAGGATCTAATAATAGAGGACGGGGATCCTCTTCTGGAAGGGGTGGATCTGACAAAGAGAATCAGTTTTTTAATGGATCAGTTGATACTAGATCTACTTGTCAGATCTGTAAGAAGAAGGGGCACACATCTGATATTTGTTATTATAGATACAAGCAGAGTTATCAGTATAATCCTCCTACTACTTTTATGGCTAATGCTACTGGGAGAGATAACACCAGTGATTGGATGCCAGATACAGTCGCATCTCATCATTTCACTGGTGATTTCTCTAGACTGAACCTAGGAGCAACGGACTATCATGGACATGATACAGTCTCTCTTGGAGATGGATCATCTCTTTCCATTTCTCATCAAGGATCAGGTTCCCTTCCTTATTATAATGGATCTTTTGTTTTACCTCAGATCTATTACACTCATCATCTAAACAAACACCTTATTTCAGTCAAACAGTTTTGTGAGGATAATTCTACTTATTTTGAGTTCTTTGCCACTCACTTTGTTTTGAAGGATCTTCAAACAAGGACTCCTATTCTTCAAGGGGCAGTTAGGGATGGAGTATATGTTTTCCCCTCACCTCTTGCACCAATGGTTAATCACACCAGATTTCTACAAGGTTCAAAAGCTTCTCGGGACATTTGACATCAAAGGCTAGGACATCCTTCTCCATCTACTACCACTAGTGTTATCTTCACAAATAAATTGCCTCTCACTAGCTCTAGTCCCTTATCATTTTGTAATGCCTGTGTTTTAGGCAAACATCATGCCTTTCCCCACTTTCCTAGTACAAATAAGTCTCAGGCCATTTTTGATCTCTTGTTTTTTGATGTGTGGGGGCCTGCCTATATACATTCTATTGATGGTTTTCGCTATTTTTTGCTAATAGTGGATGACTACTCCAAGTATATCTGGTTATTTCCTATGGCACAGGATTCTGATGTTTACTTACTGTTTGATCAGTTTTTACGGTTGGCAGAAAATATTTTCTCCACTAATATTAAGTGTATACAAACTGATGGAGGAGGAGAGTTTACTACTCTCAAAACTTTTCTCCTAAATCATGGAATCTCTCACAGAATTAGCTGCCCTCATTCACACCAGCAAAACGGTGCGGTTGAGGTAAGAAACATATATGTTGTGGACAGAGGTCTCACTCTTGTTTGCCTCTTAAGTACTGGACATATGCTTTCAGAACAACAGTGTTTCTTCTTAATAGAACACCATCTCCTATAATTCAGAACTCTACTCCCTATGCTCTACTGTTTGGAAGATGTCCAGATTATACATTGTTAAGAGTTTTTGGATGTTCATGCTGGCCAAATCTCAGGCCACATTCTTCTCATAAGTTGGCTTTTTGTTCTACTGAATGTGTTTTCCTGGAGTATACTCCTAATCACCAAGGTTACTTATGCTTTTGTCCAGAGACTGGGAAAACCTTTATCAGTCGAGATGTTCAGTTTAATGAACTATCTTTTCCTCTCAAGAATTCTACTACTAGCACCACAAAAGATCCAGCTCCACAGATTCTCCCACTTTTACTTCCTGAATCAACTGTTACATAGTTGTCTGGCTCACAATCACCTACTATTGATCCACCTCCATCACCTACCCTTGCCTTACCCTCTTCCCCATAGACAACCACCACCTCCCAACCTGATATACCTGAGGCTCCTGCCTCACCTACATCACCTAATCTACCTTCTATTCCTGCTCATGATACCCATCCTATGGTCACTCATGCCAAGGCAAATACATTCAAACCTCTGATCAAGACGGATGGAACAATTCCATGGCCATCTCACCACACCCCTCACACTACTACCCTTTGTGACTCTAATCCTATTCCTGAGGAGCCTACATTCAAAGAGGCATAAAACTTTCCTATTTGGCAGGAAGCTATAGAAAAGAAGTACAAGGCTATTCTTGATACTCACACTTGGAGTCTGGTTCCTAAACCCTTGGGAGCTAATATTCTTGGTGTAAAGTGGGTTTTGAGAACTAAATTCTTGGCTTCTGGTGAAGTTGAGAGAAGGAAGGCGTGGCTTGTGGC
The DNA here is from genome assembly GCA_023374045.1 of Limonium bicolor. Classification (NCBI taxonomy): domain Eukaryota; kingdom Viridiplantae; phylum Streptophyta; class Magnoliopsida; order Caryophyllales; family Plumbaginaceae; genus Limonium; species Limonium bicolor. The sequence continues at coordinate 108,402,799 of CM041777.1, read as the reverse complement.
TCAAGGCTACAATCAAACTGAGGGTTTAGATTATAATGAAACCTATAACCCTGTCATCAAGGTTGCTACAATTAGGGTGGTTCTAGCCCTAGCTGTGACTAATAGCTGGCCTTTGAAACAGTTAGACATTCAGAATGCTTTTCTGAATGGCAATCTAGAGGAGGAAGTTTATGTTTCCCAACCACCTGGCTTTGTTGACAAAAATAAACCTGACTATGTTTGTAAACTGCATAAAGCCTTATATGGGCTTAAGATAGTCACCTCGAGCATGGTTTTCTACACTAAGTTCCTACCTTCTAGAGCTAGGGTTTGTTCCCTCCACTAAGGACTCCTCTCTATTTATTTTCAGACAAAATAAAGATGTGGTGTTTGCCATGCTGTCTGTGGATAACATTTTATTGACAGGCTCCTCCTCTATTGTCCTACAAAGTCTGGTCTATAAGCTAGATGAACGCTTTCCTGTGAAAGATTTAGGTGCTCTTTCATATTTTCTGGGTGTCTCGGTTGACAGAAATTCGGAGGGTTTACGTCTCACTCAAAAGAAGTATATTGCTACTCTACATACCAAAACAAACCTCCACAAATCTAAACATTTTTCTACACCTATGAAGCATAGCATCAATCTGGATGATCCCATTTCACCGCTGTTTGATCAACCTACTTTCTATCACAGTGTAGTGGGCTCTCTCCAGTATCTTTCTATTACTAGACTGGATATACAATATTCAGTTAATCGTGTTTGTCAGTACATGCAACAACCCAGAGAAATACAATGGAAAGCAGTTAAATGCATTTTGCGTTACCTGAATCATACTTGGCATTGGGGCTTGTATTTATCTCGTTCTTCACCTCTTTCCATGACTATTTGGGCAGACGCTGACTGGGCAGGCGCTCCGACTGACCGTCGATCCACCAATGGGTTCTTCATTTTTCTTGGCTCCAATTTGGTTTCCTGGAGTTCAAAGAAACAGGCGTCAGTTTCTCGGTCAACCACAGAGGCGGAATTTAAGGCCGCCGCGACTGCTACGGCTGAAGGAATATGGATTTTACAGTTATTACAAGAATTAGGGTTTTCTGTTTTGAAAGCACCAATCTTGATGGTAGATAACATTGGTGCTACTTACCTCCGTCGAAACCCGGTTCTTCACAGCCATATGAAGCACGTCGAAGTGGATTTTTTCTTTGTTCGGGAGCGCGTCCTTCAGGGTGGTCTTCTAGTGGCGCATGTCGCCGCCGCCGATCAGCTTGCCGATTTTCTTACAAAGCCTCTGTCTCCATCTTGCATCGACAGAAACCGCTCCTTCCTTCCACTTCGTTGCAGTCTGTTGCGTTAGAGGGTAATAGACATCCCATAGTCTCAGCCCAAGTATATCGGGCCCAATTGTAATAAAAGGCCTATTCAGACTTTAGCTAAGATAGATTTCTGATTGTCTCTATAAATAGTACATTGTATTGCCTTTACTATAATCAATCGATACAATACGAATTATCATTACATTCATTTTATATCTACATCCACTTGTAGCTATCTTTTTAGGTATAAAAAACTATACATTCCATGTACAATAAAAATATACATAAAAATTAATTTTCAATATGTACAGTTTTTTCTTATGCAATTTACATATTTGCATTATTAGGTGTACAGTAAATGTAACTATCTTTAGTTACATATGGATGTTGACAAAAATTTTCATTTCAACATGAATAATATTGGTTGAGTTGTGATTGTGAGATGGCGAGTGTGGATATTTTTATTGATAGCTTATGTTGATGAAATGTGTTTTAGATTTTTTTAACAATTACTCTAGTAATTTATTTACATTTCTTTACATGGCAATTAATACAATAATTGTAATTAGATAGACCCAATGTATAATACCAGTTGAATTTGTGCAGTTGTTAGGTAGGTCATAATTGTCTACTTATTTTTGGTGTGGTCAAGTTAAGTTGAATCCTAGAATTTATAGCCCTAGTTCTGAAAAAATGATTGTTCTTTTTTATTTCAAAAATAGGAGTGTTATATTAAATATGAAAGATTACATGTCTAAGAGACCATGAGCTAATAATCCACAAGGAAACCAAGATTACAATTAAAAACAACATACATAGACATGATTGGAAGCATCGTATGGTTATGAACTTGACAGAGTACCCTGATGTAAGAAGAATCAACAAGAGATATCCTAATCCATAGCCGAAGCAGAAACCGTAACGACCAATCCAAAGAGAGTGGCTCACCGAGGTCAACCCTATCCAATTGAGCAGAATCCATAGGGATGGCTGCCTATCCAGATGCCAGTGTAAGCATCTTTTTTGAAGAGTGCATAAAGAGGGTAGTAGTGTCGGGGAAGACATCACCAGGAACACTAGAAGATCTCACTGCCGACTCCACCAAAAGTGCTCAAGAAGTCGATGACAAAGGATTTTCAAAATATTTTTGACAAGAACACTAGAAAGGTTAAATCGCAAGGATAACAAGAACATTGTACTGGACTAAATAACATAGCCAAAGCTAGACTACTAGATCCACTAGAGTAAACCAGCAGGATCTACTTATTTTTAGAAACAAAAGAACAAACAAGCCAGATAAAAGCAACACTAACAACGACGGGGTGGAACGAGGCGACGATGGCGGAGGTGAGACGATAGCGTGGTGGCGGGTGGCAGCGGTAGGTGGACGAGTAGCTAGTGAGGAGGCAAAGCTTTACAAAACCCATTTCCGTAAAATCACCAAAACCATCCAAATTTGTCAACTTGAAGCTTTTGGCGAGATCTACGTGATGGTAGCAAAAACCAGCTTATTTATGGAGGATTGTAAGAGAAATTTGAAATTGAAGGTGAGAAGAAAGACAAGAGAAAAAGAAAGAAAAGGGGGGCAAGGCGGAGGTCCCCCTTGAGAGCTTCTCTCTCTAAAGTCTACATTGCTGACACGCTTATTGATTAGTAAAAAATGATTGTCCTGTTGTGATATATGTTCGCTTTAAGTTAGAAGCCATAGGTTTTCTTATACAATATTGTGTTGTTGTGTTCTCTTTGGTTTTGAATTCACTATGGTAAAGAACATAGATGGAGAGAAAAGATAGAGCCTCAAATGGTAAAGACCAAGTCTATGGTTAGAAAAGGAATAAGGCTAAAATGGAGCAAAGCTAAAGTATTCTTTTGTAGGGGTTGTGTTTGCATGAGTTGCACCAAGCTTTGGGGAAAAAAGGGTGTCATACTTACAAAAAATTATATTTTAGGAAAAGTATGTGATTCTATAAACAACAAACACGAAAGAATCCAAGCTTTCAAGAAATCTCATATGCAAAAAACAAGATTGAGTATATTAAAGAAAGAAAGAGTGGAAGAAGCTAGTCCAAATTGGTTTAGGTTAGGATGTCAAATCCACATAATTGAAGTTTTAGATGAATGATGGTAGATGAATCTAAAGTTCGTGATATATTTAGACTCTTTTTTTAACATATTTATGTTGTTAAACTAGATAAATTGGTATTTCTCTTAACATAAAATTTTCAATAGATAAACACTAATATCGTTGACTTTTAAAGTGGTAAGTTTTCTCTTCACTTGTTAAGACTAAATAGGTAGTCCTTCTAGGCAACTAGTACATAGAAGATCTCACCAGGTCGCACACTGTCAAATTTTGAGCTCAACATTGATAATAGTCCCCCTTTATGTATTCTTAGTGCATATGTACATTATGTTGTTGTTATATTTTGACCAGAAAGCTCAGTATTATACTGAGTGACACAAAAGATTAGTCTTGAACTGATTTTGGGTTTAACCACTACCGAAATATGCAAAATGTCTCAAACATGCAGCGAACGACCTTAAAAGCTCTAAGTCAGTTAAGTAACAAACCAAATTTCACTGCTGGTTTAGATTTATTTTATCTATAAGTAGGGCAAATTAGAAGGATTAAATTTTCGTAACTAAGCAAAAGAAAAGATAGTATACAAAATCATTGTTCTAGAGTTCTACATTGTTCAATTTGTGGGGTTTTCTTCGTGATCATCAGTCAAGTGTTGAAATTGCGAGAGAGCTTCACTTAGAGAGAACGCAAATACACTGAGTGTTCTTTGGAACGTGATACACAAGTAAGTGAAGCGTTGAGGCAAATCCTTTGTTGAGAGTGTGTTCTCAACGTGATTGGTTTTTGTATCTAGGAGAGATACGTGATTGTGTAACTACAAGTTCAGTATAAAAATTGTTCTCTTCACCTTTGCGTCATTTACTTAAGGATCACATTCATCAGCAATTTGTTTAAACTCCCAGTTGTAAACTCACGTTGTGGAAACCTACAATTGGTATCAATGCTAGGTTACCCTTACAACAGAAGAGAAATATTCAGGGTGATTGTGATGAGTTCCTACAATGTCAAGGCACCAAAGCTCACTAAGTTCAATTACTCATGTTGGTGCAAGCAGATGGAGGATCAACTTGTGTCTATGGATTTTGATTTATGAACTGTAGTAACTTAAGGAGATCTGGTTTCCTCATGTTGCTGAAGGAGGAGTTACAAAAGTAAAGCCAAGAAAAGGTTGAAACGACAACAACAAGAAATAACTAAGAAAAAATAAATAAGCTTCGAGGGTAATTGTATCATCTCTCTTAGAGAATACCAAGAAAAGGTACTAGGTATACGAATTGCTAAGGAAGTTGTGGGATTTTCTCAAAACTGCATATGCTAAGACCGACTCAATCACAAAAGCTAAAGGGAAACAATTCAGAAAGCGTTTGATAATTTTGTGATGCTAGAAGGTGAAACTATCTCTTAGAATCTCAAGTGATTTGATAAGATACTCTTGAGTTAAAAACAATAGGTGTGACACTGTCAAATAGTGTTATCAATGAGAGATGTTTGGATAGCCTTGGAAAGGAGTGGCTAATTGTAGAACTCTTATGGAAATAACTCAGGATTTGTCAAAGATGTTATTTGAAGACCTGTGTTCAGAACTCATTGTCTATGAATGAAAGATGGAGATTGAATTAGCTACCTCTTTGAACTCCACAAAGGATATGGCTTTGGAAGCTAAGAAGACAGTTACATAAATTGATGAAGAAGATATAGATGAAGATGAAGAAATTACACTTGTTGCAAATGGAACTAGAAAGATTTTTGGTTGAAAAAGAAATCCAAGACAATAATATAGTCGTTACAAGTTAAGGAAATGACTTATAATATGCTTTAGATGCAACAAGCGGGGTCATGATGTAAAAGATTGTTCTCAACAGTCTAAAGACAATTTCAAGAAACAATGAAGAAATTCTAAGATACAGCAGCTGCAGTTGGGGTCAAGAAGTCTCAGACTCATAACCAGATGAGGCAGAACAAATGTGTATGACAACAGTAACTCAAGACGATGAATGTGTCGACATCACAACTGATACTGATTTCTACATGATGGCATGTGACAAGAGGAAAACTGTTTTCGACAAAGAGGAGGTAAGTCAAGCACAAGTAGAAAACACTTTTAATTTTATTGTCGAGGAACAAATGTTTAACCTGTTGACTTCTGTTGTCAAAAAGATAAATCTACTTGAATAACATTTGAATATAGAAGTAGAATGTTAGGATTACGGGCCAATTTCCCCAAGATCTTGGTGAGATCGACATGGTTACTGAAGAAGAAAAACTACAAGATAATGTATGTATAGTGCTAGATTTAAATCCTTCACTCATCCCAACATTAACCTTGTAACAACCGTATAATAATGGCTTACAAGTTGCAACGGTTATAACTCATTAACACCATCCATTAACACCTAGAAACAACTAACACTCAGTATCTAGAAAGCTAGAAGTCTAAACTTCTTCTTATTTCAAGGATTTAACCTCCTCATAACTCTCCTCATAATGTTAGAATACCAAATGCTTTAGATGCCATTAATTTACACCACATAAATGCTCCCACTAATGCATCTTCAACTTTCGTGAAACTCTTTGTGAATATGACATTAATTGGAAGATAAAACCAATTAACTTCACAAGAGCAACTTAACGGATTTAGCATTAATTCTAACATAGAAGAATTTGGAAAACCAACAGGTCTGATATTTGAGTTTGCAACTGAGCAATTTATAGCTCAAACCAAAAATGACTTTTGAAGCCCTTCAACAACTAGAATAAGAACTCTACCCTCATTGGGCACAGGATGAAGTGAACTCATTGCTTAATAGAATGAAAGCTTAAAAAGAGAGTAAGCAACTCTTACTGAATCACTAGCAAAAAGGAACTGTGAATGTGAGTTACATACTCAGAATAATCCTACCTGGTACACTAGCAAGGTTAACTTGAGTCGTATGCTGACTGGTGAGAAACTAGATAGACAATGTCTAGGTTTCAAATTCATTCCTACTTTGCAAGTTATTTTTACAAGAGTTTGAAAAGACAGTTCTTCAACAAGGGTAGTTTAACACACTGTCATTTGTCACAAACTAGGACATAATATTAGGTTTTACATAAGATTGCGGCATAAGAGAGAGAATTCAAATCACTCTTATTAGTCTAAGATCGTGACTCATAAATAAAAAACAAGATTTATTTCTGATATGTTTACATCTTCCATATTAAAGAATATGCCCAAGCAAGTCTAGGTACCCAAAGTTAATCGTTGATAGTGCTATCCTTACAAACAAGCAGCTACTAATCAGCCGAATTGGTGGCTCATGGATAGCGGTTGCTCTTGCCATATGAGTGAAGACAAGTTAAATTTTAGTTCAATCACAGAACACGAAGAAGGAAATGTTACTTTTGGAAATAATGGAAAAGGTAGAATCATTGGAATTGGGGTTGTAGGTAACAAAAATCGCATTGACCTAGTGTGTCATGTGGACGGTTTAGAACACGACCTGCTAAGTGTGTCTCAAGTATGTGACCATCAGAGATAACTTTTGACTTGGATGGTTTTCAAGTGTGTAATAAGATAACTCAAGAAGTACTACTTCAAGGATCACACAAAGGAAGTCTATAAATGGTAGACGTGAACCATCTGTCACATGATATCTCTTGCTTGACAATCAAGGATGATGATACACTCTTATGGCATTAGTGACTGGGTCAGCCTCACCATAGACTCAAAACTAAGGAGTTAGTCATAGGGACTACCTTCTAAGAATCTCGAGACTCGGGCTGTGTGTAGTGACTGTGCATTTAACAAGCAATTTCAGTCTCATCACTATTCCAAAAGCACTGTGAGTCCCAAACTGACATTAGAGTTACTGCATATGGATCTGATGTGACCATTGAGAATAGAGAGTAGATTTGGGAACCAATATGTACTTGTTATTGTAGATGACTATTCACACTTCATCTGGATTCGGTTGAAAATAAAGATCATACCTTTGTTGAGTTCAGAACACAAATCACTCAACTTCAGACATAAACAGAAAACAAAGTTAAGGGATTCAAACCGACCAAAGAAACAAAATTTTTTAATCACAAGTTTGCACTATACTTCATTGACAATGGTTTAACCTATACTTACTTTGTTGCATGAACACCACAGAATAATAGGGTTGTTGAAAGGAAAAATAGAGCTCTTCAAGAGATGGCATGTACAATGCTCAACAGTAGTGGTTTCTCTCCAAGTTTCTGAGGTGAAGCACTAAGTACAATCTGTTACATTCTAAATCGTGCTCTTATACATCCAGTCGTACATAAGACACATTATAAACTTTTCAAGGGATGAAAACCTTTCATCACACATCTTAGAGTCTTTGGATACAAATGTTCAATTCTAAATCATGGAAAGTCCAGCTTAGGAAAAGTTGAAAGACGAAGTGATAAGGGAGTTTTTTTGGGTTATGCACAGAACAAGGCATACAGGGTTTTCAACAAGCACACAATGTTAGTTCCAAAATCAGCTAATTTTAAGTTTGATGAAAGAAACTTTGGGGGACGACATACACAAGATGGAACTAAGGATATTTTTGGTTTAACTTCAAGAGCGGATGAAAATTAGGATGTCATAGATGACGATTCAGAGGAGGAACAAAATGTTAGTTCACAACTGACTCTACCACCTCATTCACTTGTTCACTATATACACACCCCTTCTATAGAGCATCAACATTAAGGGACAACAAATCAAGATACACCAAAAGAAACGCACCCTCGACTGCCTCCTACTCTCTCTGCTCGACGAGCTCCAGATGTCACTATCAACAACATCATCTCAAATGTGAACTTAGGGATTCAAACACGGTCATCAACTCAAAACTTCTATGCATTTTCTATGGATTTATATCCTTAACTGGACCAAAAACGGTAAAAGCGCCTCTAATAAATGCATAATGGATTAATGAAATGCATGAAAAGCTAAATGAGTTTGTTCAAAATGATGTATGAGAGTTAGTACCATAACCTACAAATCACAACATTATTGGCACCAAATGGGTTTTTTCAAAACAAGCTTGATGAGATTGAACATGTGAAATACCCCAAACCTTAATATATTAATGAACTATCTAACTAGGATATACTAAGGCTAGAACGTGCCTTAGAAACATTAGAAGAAGTGTTAAACAACAATTTACACCAAAACATGCCTTAGGAACAATTAGAGCAAAATGTGTTTTAAAGAGCACAAATAAATTAGGGAACTACCAATAAGTTCCCAAGAGATTTTAAATGGGAAATACCTCTAAGAGTAGTAATACGCATTAAGCGAAATTAGCGTTTAAACCGAAAACGCACCTTGGAGCACAAAAATGTGCTTTAAAGAAAGAAAATGTGCTTTAAGCATGTATACATGGAACGAAAAGGCTAATGAGCCTAAATACCATAAAGAAATAATGGAACAACAATTAAATGGTCATAGGAGCCATTGCGTATACACACAAATTAAGTATACAAAGCCCACAGTAAACAGGTACTAAACTCACGAAAGTCAAGGAGAAACCACTAAACGACTTGGTTTAAATTGGAATGTTCAACATGCTATTTCATGAACAAAGTTTCTAAAGGTTGTAAATATATTAAGGACACATTTAAACTAGCCAAAACAAATTGCATAATCAATGTGAACCCTGAAGCACATAAAATGGTGTTTTAAGGCATTTTTGGCTATGTAACGTACCTCACACATGGTATAAGTCCTTATGAACGAGATTAATACATCTAATATTACATAAATATAAGGAAGAAAAAAAAAAAATCAGACAAAATCGTGACTAAGGCTGCCTACTTCATGATGAGTCATTAAAGGTGTTAAAATTCAATTTTCCTTACTTTACACCTACCATGACTTTCCTTGATTGCCTTATCACCTTGTCCCCTTAATAATTCATTAATCAGACACTTACCTGTCATTATTAGAGCTCCCAAACTCGTAGCTCCTCCTCTCTTTGAAGAAACATCACAAAAACTTCAATGTTCTTAGATTAGTACCTTAAAGAACACCTTGTCTTGCACAAATCATAACTTTCTCATCTTAAGTCCAAATAACAAGCTTGATAGCTCGTTGGAATCCGCTTTCGAAGAGATTTCCAACCATAGCTAATGAGCCCCCAGATTCTCAGGAAAAACCACGAAGAAGTGCCTTTGATTCTCGAGGTAAAACATTGCCTTTTTGGAAACTCTTCCTTCTTTGATTTTCATCAAGGCAGAGTGCCTAGGGTTACTAACCCTTCTTATTCTTCATCTTATTCTATGATTTTGGAGCCAATTTCTCTAGCAAATTGCTGTCAAAATTTCTAAGGAAATCAAGCTTAAATATTAAGCTAATGGTTAATATACAAGGTAAATCCTACAACTACCTATTTCAAGGTTCTAATTGTTGATATATATATATAAGATCTAACATGTTCTTCATCTTATTATTTATTGCCGAAATTTTGGTGATTAATATTCAATTTTTAGCTTATTAAAAGTTAATGTTTATTAAATCTAAGAATAGATTTATACTCTTTATGATATAAGCTTCAATATAAACTATCATAATATACAAGAAAAAATTCATATACTATGAATTTCAATATGGCCGAAAATTAAGGGCTTATTAATGAGTTAGAAAAATTATCTAACTTAGTTAAATGAAAGGAATTAGAGTAATTAAGAGTAATATGTAAAATTTAGGAAGTTTTGGTACCTGAAGGTGAATACCAAAAGTTAATGGGGTCAATATGGAATTTTTGAGAGTTTAGATGATGAGAAAATAATTGTAGAATTAAGTTTACAATTTATAAAGAGTTTATAAGTGTTATAAGGAATTTATAAGGTTTTTGGTATATTTAAGGTTAATAAAAGATGGTATTTATATACTATAACATTAGATAATTAAATCTGGTGATTTAGAGATGTTAAAATGATTTTTGATGTTCAAAAATCTGTAGGAAAATTAGTTACGAAAATTAGAAATTAATTGGAGTTAAATTGGTTAATAAATGAGTTAGGATAAAAAAATAGACCACAAGGGTAAAAATGGTAATTTCCCTGGTCAAACGTGGTCAAACTTGGTCAATGACAGTTTGTGAAATGTTTAGAGGAGCTAGAATAAAATTTTTAGCAAAAGATTAGATATTAAAGGATAAAGGATTAAAAGTTAAGTTAAATTAACTTTAGGGGTAATATTGTAAATAATGGAAAGTTAGGGGGTTTGACCATAAAAGACTGGTCAAACTTGGGTATATTTTGGTAATTGACCAAAAGTATAAAAGAAATTAATTAAGAAAGACTTTAGAAGAAATTAGAAATAAAAATAACAAGTTTAGAACTTATTATGAGTAAAATAGAGATTAAGAGAAAACTATGGGTAGTAATGTAAATAACACATTTTTATGTGTTTAGAAGGTTAAGGAAATTAAATAAAGAATTTAGAAACAAGTTGTAAAAGAACAGAGTTAAGACGGGGTTAAACGAGACCCGTATATAACTTAAGGTATACGAGGGGTATACCCGTAATTTAATAAGTATAGGAGAAATCAATACTTAATGTATTTTAAAGAAAATATAAGTTATATTGGAAAAAGAAATAAATACGTATTGATACGCAGTATCATACGGACTTATATGTAAATTTTGGTATACATGGAAAATACTCGTATACGTGAATGGTACCCGTATACATGAATAGTACATATGTATACATGAATAGTAAATACATATACACGAATAGTAAATACGTATACATGAATAGTAAATACGTATCGTGAACAGTAAAATATGAGACGTATACGCGAACAGTAAAATACGAGACATATATGTGAATAGTGAAATACGGCGAATAGTAAAATACGAGGCCGAATAAATGAATAGTAGAATACGAGACCATATAAATGAATAGTGAAATACGGATGAATAGTGAAAAATACGAAAACCTAATACAAGGTCCGTTATAAGTCTAAAGTTGCTAAACTGTGCAACTAAATAACTGCTAAGACGTTAGTATGTTAATGAATTTAGAATGGAGATGCGTTTTTAAAAAAACTCCTAAATGAACAAACCCGTTTAACGGTATACTATTATACCCGGGTTAACCTAGGAAGAGGTTTAAGTTGAAAAGAGAACCCAATTAGTGTTAAGACACAGGATACTAATACTAGTTCTGGTTACAGATCTAGATAGTCGGAGGCGTTCGGCGGATTAGGCGAACGTGGGATTAAGAGCTAGCCAATCTCCGGTGTACGGTAAGGGATTCTTGTAGCTTGCTTGCTAACGGGGTCTACCTCGGTTTGTGTGCTATGTGTTATTGTGATACGACTAAACAAGATTAAGCATGAAACCGATCTATTGTATTGTTATTGTGTGTCCATTGCACACTAACACGACTCGATTTAGAGCTTGTTCATTAACTATATTTAATAACAATTGTATAAGGTTATAAATACTCCCTATTGTTAGTTGGTTAATACTGCGAAAGGTTTAACTAACAAATTGTCAATGAGACTTCAACTAACTGGAACTTGGGGGAAGAGGAATCCAGGACTGACTCCGGTCATGCATGTTTAGGTTAGGAGGTCGGCATCTGTATCAGATCTGTCTGCCGCATATGGCTCGTCTACGACTTGTCGCCTAGGGTCGACAAACAGACCCGACCAGCTCGAGTGAACAGTTCGAGGTGGGAGGCAAATTCAGGAGGCGCGGGAGGGTCAAGCCTACATCCCTCATAACTTAAGAATTTGTGTTTATTAACCCAATGGAGCTAATAACTCATTGGCTAGGGTTACCTTGACCCGACAAAAATAAACAATTCAGTTAGAGAACAACCAGTTCTATTAAAGAGAACAGTTGACACTTATAAGGTATGGTCAAACACGAGAACTAAACAATTCTCAGGCCTCAGAAGTTAGGAATCTAACTTACTCATTAATGGGTATCCATTACGACGTTCGATTTATTTGAGCTGTGAATGTTTCACATAAATGTGTTGTTTGTTATCGTACTTCTTATTATTATTTGTATGAATAAACAATTGCATGTAACCCTGCTAGCCTGTGGGCTGCACGTTTTCTGTACCAGCAATATGCTGAGCCCCTTGGGGCCTGTGATTTAAACTTTGCAGGTGGGTACCAAACGAGGACTCAACCTGAGAGTAAGAGCGGGTAGAGTACTTCGGGTTGCTTTTACATTTGTTACACGAGTTGTGCATGTACACTCGTTTAGTAATTGATGAGATGTTAGTATGATGTATTAGGGTATGAGATACTCGGTATAAGTTGTGTTTATGGATTGTAATGTACGAATGCTCGAGTAATTATCCGGTTAGTCAGACCGTGACTTGTAAGAGAATAGGCCTAGTTAGTCACGTGGGTGACTAACGGCGGTAACACCAATTTAGTAGAACTTTTCCGCTGCGTGGATAATGAATGAGATGGACTTAAGGCGACGATCATTATATTTGGAGTTGGGGTGTTGCAACATGTGTTTAAAAACAAAGCACGTTTGGTTGCAAAGGGGTACAATCAGCAAGAATGGTTAGATTTCAATGAAACTTTTGTACCAGTTGCCCAACTAGAGGTAATACGACTTCTTGTTGCCTATGCAGCTTCTTATAGATCTAATCTTTATCAGATGGATGTCAAATATTCTTTCTAAATGAATATCTCAAAGAGGAGGTATATGTTCACCACCACCACCAGGCTTCGAAGATTTAAATCGACCAAATGATGTATCCGTCTCAAGAAGGCACTAGATAGTTTAAAACAAGCTTCACATGCTTGGTATGAAAGACTCATAATTTTCTACTTCAACAAGGATTCGCACGTGATAAAGTTGAACATACTCTTTTCATCAAACAACATGGCTCAGATAAACTTCTCACACAAATTTATGCTAATGTTATCATTTTTGGATCTACAAATCCAACTCTTGCCAAAAAGTTTGAAGCTATGATGGTGAAAGAACTTAAGATGAGTCTTACATTCTTCCTTGGTTTACGAATTTGACAGACTACTAAAGGAAATTACATCAGTTAGTCCAAGTATGAAGTATACAACAAAGTTACTCTCAAAGTATATGTTTACTGATAGCAAGCCCATGCCCACTCCACGACTTGGAGCTGAGTCTGATGCTGAGGATGTAGACCAAAAAATTAAAAAGAGGAATGATAGGTTCTCTTCTGTATCTCACAACAAAACACTCTAACATTATGCAGTGTGTGCTTATGTACATAATTTCAAGTTGCACCCAAGCTTTCATGTAAAGGCCATTAAATGCATTTTTCGTTATTTGCAAGGAACAATAACTCGTGATTTTTTTTATGCTACTTGAACTATGCCCACACTCAAATCTTACATTGCTGCAAACTTTAAAGGCTCTCTTACTAATCATAAGAGTACTTCTAAAACAACCTAGTTTCAGGGTACTAGCCTGTAGCACCCCACTTTTCAGACCTATAAATTTCAGAATAATACAACAGAAGACTTGCAAATTCTATCCAGGTGCTACCGCCACACCTACACTCACTGTGGATGCTAAGGCTTACTACCACTGACTACACCAAATTGAGTTAAACTCTTAAACTTTATATATGTTAATAACCCAACCATAACCTTTAACAACTTGTACATCCATAGACTATCATCTTCTTTCAAAAACTCATCACTAGCTTACACAAGGAGTTTAAACCTATTACAACTAAATTTTATAGAAATACTACATCGCCTTCTAACTTCAGTCACTAGTACCCTTTAGCTCCACTCTCTCATGCAACCATCTTAATCTGTTCATGTGGTCAGTCATATAATCACAGAGAAAAGACCACAGGGCATGAAGCCAAAATTAGCAAAGTTATGTAATTCTTGCCACAACATGTAAAATACATTTTTATCTTGTAAACGTTCAAGTATACAATACCATAACACCGCAGATATAAGCATAGCATAATCATAGCGAGGCTAGCACATACTGCACATAAAATCATAAGAATGTTAACGCTTGTAACTTACCTTAACGTAAAGAATACGAAAGTACACTTAGACCAAACAATATTAAACATCACCCACAATTTGGATTCATGTCGAACATCAAGTACCATGATAAACTCCAAATTCCCACGCAAGTACAACTTCCATGAAAACCAATAGTCGTATGCCCAGATTTATAGAGTCTGACCTCTTCCACTTTAACCCATGGCCGTATGCCCAGATTTATAGAGTTTGACCTCTATACCTCATCCTTTGTCCTTAAGTGTGCACACCCCCTATAGTTCATCTGCCCATAGATTAGATCATGATGGCTTACCCACAATATATTGGTAGTGGGGAAAAATCAGTGTTTGGCCAACTTTGGCTCATCAACTTGTAATACCAGATTCTATAGTTAATACCAAGTGTTTAGGTCATCCAACCACATCCTTAGCTTGATTAAAACATCCACACAACATACCAAGAATATCAAAGCATTAACCACCATTAAGTAAACAATAATCGTTAAAACACTTATAAAGTACCTTTAAAACAAGTCCATAATTAAGGTCTTACCAGTATGTAACTTCAATTCATCTCTTTACCAATACAATATAATCATCTTATGAGTAAATATCCTCGAAATCAAGGCAAGAAACCACCAAAAAAATCCTCATAGTTTTAATAGAAACCAGAAAGTCTTAAAGCACCTTTTTAGCTTTTATCTTACCTTTAACTCATCAAAACTCAACTTGTGAACTTACCCACGAATTGAAATATTGAATAGTGATAAATATTCATCATTTACAACTTAAAAACCATAGAGGTTACTCACAAAAATCATACACATAGCTGGCTCCAAGTTAAAGCACAAAATTCACCAGAATTGACACTAAACAAACATGGGTTGTTCACCAGATTTACCAGGCATTCGTCGGGCCTATCTTATATAAAAATCACCAAAAAAGAGTCTACTTTCAAAACATTAAAATATTTAGAATAGAACCGCAATATAAGCTGTCGAAACAAACCAAAATAGAAATTATCGCAAGAATTAACACTTAAGGAAAGATTGGTTGTGCACGAGAACTACCTGGCTTCTTCTAGCCATCTCTCTTCACCAATAATTAGGTACTTAGCTAGGCTAAAGGATTCTCCAAGACCTTCCAGGAAAACGCCCTAAATCACCGTGGATTTCCTCCTCGGTTCTACCTCCCTTTTGCTCTCAGTTTCACCTTCCCTTTCTAACCTGGTTGCTCTACTTTGGTTAGCTTGATTCTATAGGTGAAATATGAATATGAGGAGCTAATTTGGTGTGAGGGAGAAGTCCAGGTCGTGAGTGTTCTTAAATATACACGGGAGTGCTTACCTTAAGGCTAAGAAACCTTAGTTTCTAGTATATCTCATAAAATATCTCCTCATTTGCTATTGGTCCAGGTTTGGCTGAGTATAATAATGTTATTTCATGGCTAATATTTCAAGGATGGATGTAGGCAGCTGCAAGAGTCATGATGGGCTGAAACTTAATCATTACAAACATTAAATGGAGCATTTATGAGCATTAAATGTAGCCACCATTTTAAGGTCTTGTTTGGCTAGATGGTCTAAGGTAAATTCATAATGAAGAAAGGTCAAGATAAATCTAGCTAAGTCCTTGTTCTTGGTGCCACTTATATGTGTGCTTAAGGCACGTTTCTTCATATGAGGGAAACCTAATACGTTTCTTCATGAGAAGGTTTCCAAATTTTCACACATACGTTTCTTCATGAGAGGTTTCCTTCCTAAGAGGGTTTCCTTCCCAAGAGGGTTTCCTCCTAAGAGGATTTCCTTCCTAAGGGGGTTTCCTTCATAATAGGGTTTCCTTCGTGAGGGGGTTTCCTTCCTGAGAGGGTTTCCTTAAATTTTTACACCAATGATCATGTGACACCTATTAGTGATTCTAGGATAGCCTAATATACAAATGTCCAAGCAGAAGTTGATTATATGACAAAAATACCTAAGCACCTCAAGCACATGCTGGCCTCCACGTAGGTTGCCACCTCGTGCTTACCACGACTAGGTCGTCACCTCGTGCTTACCTCAACTAGGTTGCCACCTCATCCTTAACTAGCTGTTTTGATGTATCTTAAGGAGAAAAGTGGTTATGATGGAGTAAAACAAATTATGGGAGCATTTCCGGCTATTAGGGTTTTACGGGGTCTCCTAAGGTTTCCAAGGTTTTCCATCTTGGGTTACTAGGGTTTCCTAGGGTTTTATTAAGTTTCCAAGGCTTTCCTATGGTTTCTAAAACCATTTCCGGGATTTTGGGAGTTTCGGGAACCAGGGTTTCTAGCGTTTCCGGGACTTTAGGGATTTCTCATAAACTTGGGTATTTCATAGTCTCGTAGCCTGGTCCTCACGAAAACAAGCATCGGTAGCTCTGTCCATGACTGAGGAATTATATATTGCTGTCGCAACCTATTGTGCACAAATACTTTGGCTACAACATCGACTAGAAGACTATAGTCTTACTTTTATCCATGTACCAATCTACTGTGACAATACTAACACCATTGAAATCATCAAAAATCCAGTCCATCACTCAAGATCCAAACACATCGACATTAGACTTCAATTTATCGTGATCAAGTTGAAAAAGGCACTGTTCAACTACATTGCTCTACTGAAATGCAATTGGATGACATATTAACCATGCCACTACCGAGAGAAACTTTAGAAAGACTTCGATTCGAGCTTGGAATGATGACAATCAATTAAGGTATGGTTCTAACACTCACAACCTCGTTTGCTATTTTTGTTTGGAAGGTCCTTAATTTTCAGGCATAGACTATCTGAAATTTGAATCTTGGGTGTGAGCCCCGGGTTTTTGAACCTTTATCCTATGTTGATTCAGGTTGATTAGGATTTAATTAGGTTCTAGGTCTGCTTATAACCTAAGCTTAATAACTATGTCATAAAACTATAATTCATAAAGCTAGGGTTAGCCCACTGGAACCTATTACGTGTCACCACCTAATTTTAACCTACGGTAAATTAGGAAAGGATAGAGTTTGGGTTCGAGGGCTACGTATATAACTTTTCCGGGTTCAAATTACTTTCACTACCCTTCTAAGTTATTTTTCCTCTACTTATGTCATTAATGGCTTATTATAAGGTTGATTTAACCTAAGTCAGCATGCTTATGTATTTTGACATTTTTTTTTAATGAAATTGAAAGTGATAATTGAAAATACCTAAATTAGGGTTTGGGGGTCGAATTAGGTCAAACTTAAAAATGTTCGTGCCCACGGAACTAGTGTCTGTACCCACGGACCCTAATTCACTTAAATAACCAGAATTTTCAAAATTACAAAAGATTAAAATTTCAAAGGGTCCAGGGCCACGAACAGGGTGTCCGCGAGCCTGGACATGCTCTGAAAAAACCCTTTTTTTTGAAAAAATGTAATCTCGCCACCGTTCAGTGGCGTGTCCAGGACCCTGAACGTAGCATCCGTGGGTACGGACCGACCGCCCTCAGATGACGGGGTTCGGGCGTTTTCTGATGGTGTTTTCAGCTCAAATTTTATGGGTAGATAGCCTAAAAGATTCTAAGCACGTTAGTGATTGAAAGTTTTCAATTTGACTTTGAATTAATGACGAAATTTAGCGAACAAGTTATTAGGCAAAAAACTCAATTAAACCCTAATTAAATCACCAAGAAAAGTCTAATTGATTGGAAGTTTATACTGAGAATGTATAAAGACCAGAGGAGTATAAAGAATTCTAATTCTAACCTGTTTATACTTCAGGGATTGGATGTTTCTTCATGTTGGGATTCTTCGATTGTTCTGTTAAAGGTCAATCCAAAGGAACCTAACCTGTGACTATGCGACCCAAATGGTGGTCTTCACGTCTTGGTGTTGTTTTTCAGAGGTTTTGATGGTTGGATCTCTTGTGGGAATGCAAATATTTTGTTTTTCAGTAGTGTTTCGGTATGATTTTGGGACTCGGGAGTGTAAAAACGTGGGGAACTGATTTGTGGCCGTGTTTACTAACTTTGTAGGATTTGTGAATGTCTTTTGAGTCACTAAGAAGGGTTCCTTATATAGTCAGCGAATTAGATAGAATACCCTTGGTAAAGAATCCAAGTTTATCGAAACTGGCCGGGTAACTTCAGAAGGGAATCTTTTCATGAAAATTTACCAGCATGTAAAGGATGATATTTTTGAATTTTTCAATGAAAAATTATTTTATTTGATAAAACAATATCTTTAAAATCAATTTTTCATTAGATCTGTTCAGAAATTAATAGAGAATTATTGGAAATTCGAAATTCAAAATTCCAAAACTGTTATGCTCTAATTGTCATTCTTTATCATGTGTTAAACTTTCATGGCATTTCGAGTAGTTTTGGGCCACTTTCGGATGAGAGATAAAATTTGACTTGTATTTTCCTTTTTATTTTTGGGCTTTGTTTAACACCGCTACTAAGGTGAATAGCGAAGTCCTTATGTTGGGATAAGAAAGAAACACCGCATACTCTAATCCAGATTGGTATGTTACCAAAATTATGGCCCATTGGCGCTTTTGTTTGTCGATAAGTTGCATAGCCAAGAGGGAGCCATCAAAAGTCCATGGGTCCCGATTCATTTCCACATGCACAGAGTCGAGCTAATCAAATTAAAAAAAAAAGATTTTTCCCAATAGCTCGCACCTTTTGTTCTCCATGCTTCTACCAGATTTTGTCCATTGTACCTTCAAGGTTTTGAACATCATCAATACGAGTCGATAAGAGCTTTCCAAGGAGGCATCTCTCAAAAGGCAGCAATAAGGCTTTCACTGCCAAGTCATCAATGTCTGTAGCGTCACCTTCATCCTTGGTGAGAGAAAGATCAACACATCTAGAGGTTAGTTCTTCCATATGAGGTTGCACGGAGGACCTCACCATTTAATTGAGGAAAAGGAAAGACAAAAAGGTCGAAATGCAAAACAGAACAAAGCAACATCAAAAGGGCGAGAAGTACGAGGGGTGAGGATCGTAGGGAGGTCTATCCTCATTCTCACATGCAAAAGCATATGGCTAGCTCCATGTTCAAGGCGAAGCAGTCTCAGGACTGATGCAAGACTTGTTTTAGAAGAAATATGAGGTGACACTAGAAAATGAGAGGTTTCACTAAGGGACTAGTAGAAGGTGAGAGGTTTCGCTAATGAAGAGAAGGTTGCTAAGGGACTATAAGCACTGTCTTGAACTTATTACTTTTCATAATGTTGATATAGTTATACAATACGATGTTTTATTTTTCGGAAGGGTCATATTAATCCCACATTTTTACGTCTATACAGATGTCCATTTCGTTAAACTTAGTTTTCTCTATTTTTCATTATTGCTATAATGTAAGTACAATTTTATAAATTTTATACTTAATTTAAATGACTTTTATACTTAACATATATAATTGAAACAAATTTATATATATTTATATAAAAGTTACATATAATATTAGATTTAGTCGGACTTGGTTCAAAATTGTGTTGTGATCTAGCTTAAAAAAATTTCAAAACTATTTTTTTTGTCTAAATCCATCTAAAAATCTATTAAATCCAAATTTATTACTTTTTCGGTCCGACATGATAATCTAAACTAAACATATTTAGATTATCTCTACATCCATCTTAATTACCACTCTACCCATTTATGTGGGACACTGTCTTAGCTATCTATGATGATGATAATGAATTTTATTTTATACAATTTTAGACGTTATGTCATCTTAAAATAATATTTTATTATTTAACGAATTATATCTAAATATCTTTCACTATCATAAAATAAAATTTCTTAATTCTTCTTTTTTAATAAATAACTAATAAATTATATATAATGAAAATATAAAAAAATTATTCCACATATTATGAAGTATTTATTATTATTCTAATAATAGATACTATGATCCACCCTTATTATAAATATCTTTATACGACTGCTGCCGAGCGGCCGTGCCATGCCATGCCCCACCATATCTACCGCTAAGATTTTATTCTCTCCTACACGGAAATATAAATATGCTACTATAATATAGATGAATGACCTTACTTTTTTAGATACCTAAATTTGAAAGGTTCATATTATTGAGTATTCTTTCCTAATTTAATCAAGTCATTCGCGGATAGGTAACCTCCTCCGACAAACATCATTCAACTTTCTCTAGAAAAAAGACGGCATCTTTCAAGAAAAAAATTCTGAAATAACACTCCACAACAAAAATATTACTTATTTTAACCTCCAACCAAAACTAATTCCTAAAATAACACTCCCGGGAGAAATCGTCTCTTCAAAAGACGATTTCATTAATTGTAGAAGCTGAAATCATCTCTTCAAAAGACGATTTCACTTATTTCTGAGAAACTGAGAAATCGTCTTTTCAAAAGACGACTTTAGAAATCGTCTTTTGAGAAGACGATTTCTCTCTGAGTCAAACCGAACCATCGCAACATTTCAACACTTGAAATTTTCTTAAGTGTTGGGTAATAGGTGAAATTGTCTTTTGAAAAGACGATTTCAACTTCAATAATTTGTGAAATCGTCTTTTGAAGAGACGATTTCTCCCGGAAGTGTTATTTTAGGAATTAGTTTTGGTTGGAGGTTAATATGAGTAATATTTTTATCGTGGAGTGTTATTTTGGACTTTTTTTCCATCTTTCAACGCGTTATGTTGATGTAATGTAAGTGCAAGGAATCTAATAAAACGATAATGAAAAAAGTTGTCCAAATCATTCATTCATTTATTGTTATACTATAAAATTGAGGATATGGACTAGTTTGAAAAGATCTTTCAAAAAAAAAAAAAAACACACACACACACAATATCTTGTCTACATGCGACACTAGTCATCCATGGCTACAAAAGAGTATTTTTGTAATTTATGTTCTACTTTTGTCTTTTTCTATCTAAACGTGATTTCTCAATTCTCATCCTCTTTCTGCGTATCTTAAAGCTATTGGGACCTTTTGGGCCCTTGCTCCATCAAGACATCTCTATATTAACCATTATGAGTTCACATCCTGTTTTCTTTCATTTTTCTCTCGTATTGTATATATCTTCTGTCATAAGTTAAAAATTCTCTTTCAGTTTCACGGTTAGTTATGCATAATTGCTAACTTATTTTGTCTTACAATAAAATAAAAGACATAGTATAAAAGAAATTTTGTTTAAAATAAATCAATGTACTATAAAAAAATTATATAACATAATAAATATAAAAAGAATATAAGTATCAGTTTATGAAAATGAAATTTAGTTAACGGAAAATAAATATATTGAGAAGGAATAGTTTAACATAAATAGGTTTAAATTTAAAAAGGTAGCTCATTTTATTCTTAACTTGTGTATATTTAATGTAAATATAATCAAATTTTTTGGAATCTACTTGAATGTAAATTAAGAAAGAATTCCTTGGTCTATAAACTTATGAACAAAATCTCAAAAAAAAAAAATGATATTATCTAAAGTAAAAACTTTATAGATTCTTCCTTAAATATAGTGTGAATAATGTTGAGAATAATTCTTTGATAAATAAACATTTTTAAGTAGAAATTTAATTATCATGCATAATTAAATATGAGCAAATGTCCGTAAATATCAATTCTCATTTCATAGCTCACAACATTTTTAAATGTTTTTCTCCCATCCTAGGTCAATTAATTGCATTTACTACCACAAACCCTAAAAATGTCTTCGACGTTTTTTTAGCCTTCCTAGGGTGGGTTTTAGGGTGAGTGGGGTTAGAGTAATCTATTTGGAAGTCGTTCTATACTTTACATTGTAGCAACTAACTCGACAAGTTTTTAGGGTTTGTGGTAGCGGGTTTAGGGTCATTATACCCTAAACCCGCCACTGCAAACCCTAAAAATGCCTTCGACATTTTATAGTTTTCCTAGGGTGGGTTTTAGGGTGTGTGGGGTTAGGGATGACAATTTTAAATGGATATCCGCTAACCCTGTAACACCCCCTCCTTAAACACGTAATAATCTCTCACGTAGCAATAAATAAAAGGTCTTACAGTGGAAGAAATAATAACAACAACAATACTCACTCGGGTGTCACCGGCCATTACTCGCCCATGCGAGCAACGAAGCCAAACTATATCCAACAACCAACATAAACAAACTGCTAACCGCCGTGATAACGAGAAAACTTCTATACATCATACTAAGTCCATAAACCATAAACGTTGACAAGTGAGCGTCTACCCAATCTCAAATATACACAACTGTACCATAATACATTTCACCAGTCTGACATCGCTATACAAATAACTCCCTGTGCGGTAATAAAAAATAAACTCTAATTACCATGTTCCCGCACTTCGGCTTCGACAATAATCAACAACCTGTATAATGGTGTAGTATCAGCGATAGACGCTGAGTATGCCGGGCCTGGACCCTAATGGTCACTTAGTCATTTTAACCATCTTATTATTAGATTGGTTTCATGCTTTTCCATTTTACAGATATAATCAATACTGTAATATATATGCATAAATATACATAATCATCCATCCAAACATTCATAACACTTAACCATCCATCCAATCCAAACATTCATTTAATATTACACACAACAATTGTATATCGAACATATCGAAATAATAGCAGTATAATGTACAATGTACAATCGCCGTAGCGTACAGTTTCCATAGTTAATTTACCTTAGCCTTTAAGGCCCCATCCAACATGTTTAATTAATACCAGTTGGGCGTCATGTTAAGACAACCCGATACACTCACCATGGACAATAGTCCTCCCGTACACACAAAGGTGCTCATTTCGCCAGAGGTCCGGAGGCCCCTGACTATTCTCTTTTGTCTCGTAAGACGTCCATATAAAAGGCCGTAGCCACCTGACCCATGATCCAAATAGGGCTCGTTGGGTATAAACCTGGAGCGGAACCCAATCGGGAACCCCTTAGTGATCACAAATGCGCAACCAAGTAGTTCGTAAACTATCGGGATTCCTCACCTCAACTCATACCATCTCTCTCTCATAATGTTTAAGATATGCTCTTAGTCTTATGGAGAATATAATTATTAATTAGCTGCCCAATGGGTCTCACACATACCTAATCTAGGTTATATTCATGTTCGAGATCCATGCTCTAGAGACCGACAATGTCATGACTCGTTCCTAAGTGTTTTACTTAGGTTGCAATATACTTAATATTAATACTATGGTATTATATCAAGTAACCGTCATGTCATCACAATAACGTATATGTATGTTTATATAAGTCGATCTATAGTCGACGTAGTGTTAGTCCCGTAGAATGCTCGTGCATAAATAATTAATGCAGTAACACCCATCATCACATACATGTATCCAAAACATATAACACACAAGTTATATCATCCAAATCCGAGCCCAAGGAAGTCCTTAGGACAACCCGGATCAAACCCCTTTAAATACCGTTCACCAAGACCTAGGATGCGCAGTGTAGACCACTAGCTCGTCAAGCGTCCTCGTTTGAAGTATGATCTAAACGGTAATAAACTATAAGTCAGTCTCCATGACTAACTAAATCCGGTATTTCCGAATAACTGGTAACCCCGACAGTTCATCCCCGGATTTCTACAGTTAATTGTTACGGGTTTCTCTAAACCAGTCGGCTTGTTACTAAAACTCGCATGTCAAAATATTTCGACTGTTAAGTTTAATTCCTTATATTCCTTTAATCTTATCCACCATTAAATTTAGGTATATAACCTATAGTTGCATGTATGCATGCATTATTATATTATATTGTATTATTTTTCCCACCATCCATTATAATACATTGTATTATATAATCCATTATCCAAACAACTATATTTGCATTCAAAAACCCATAACATATAGTTTGTAACTATTTTTTTTGTAAAACCACCACCATTATATTATATGGTTTCCAACCATAATATATATCCATCCTTATATACATTATTCTTGTATATGTATATATTTACCAATATAGGTAAGTTCCATGAGTTAAAAAACTCTTACATTATATGTTACATTTTATCATCTTGTATTAGATGATTATCTCATTAGTTGTATTATATATACAACTTATATTAAGATTATTATCCTAATATTGTAACAATTTATGTTGTATAATTACAACTCCTAAGGTTTATTCAATAAATACCTTAGTTTATAAATCTTATTTATTTATAGTTTGTCACATTATTTAATGTGAATATCCTTACTTATATTAATCCCATTAAAACCACCTTAATACCATATAATTGTTATAACATTTATAACATAGTAGACCATAGTCTAAAATTCATTTCCCAATCTCTTATAATTCGGTACAACACCTTATTTTATTTAAATTCCATTTTGACCCCATAACATTATGTAATGTTATACCATATACTAATATCATATAATATGATATTTTATTTCCTTTAATTTATAACCTATAGTTTTTATACAAAACTATTTAATATTGCCACATGGGCACCATATAAAAACCTTATTCTTTTTCATAATCTATAGTTTCCTTTATTTACAAAACCATCCCATAATTTATACCATGTTATATATATCAATATATAACATTTTTAACTTATAAAATGGTATAACCTATGGTTATATTTTTGTAAAATTCTGAACAGACCCACCAAGTTTCTATATTTGCCATTTGGCCCACTTTAAAACATATAGTTTTATAATATCATTAAAACTATATATTATACATATATCTTATTAAATACCCTTATATAATTCTAAAAATCACCAAATCTCACCTAAGGGTTATAATTACCCTTACCAAACATATAGTTTCGGTATTTTACATTTCCACCCCATCTTTTATTCCAAAGTGTCATAATGACATAATAACTATATATTATACATATATAGTTTATTTTAATTCCAAAATCAACCCAATAAATTCCTAAAAATTCCTAATAGCCCATGGGTGTTTATAATACCATTTTACACCCTTAACTTTTGGTAATAACATATATACCACATATGTTATAAAATTGTTACAATTAAATACTTATCTTATTATAAAACCTTAAATAAGTTATTTAACCTATCTAATTTGGTCAAAACCTACTATATGGTCAAGGTTGACCACCATAATATTTCCTTGACCATCAATATCCATATATTATGGTTTATACCCATATTTTCTAAAAATTACCATTTAACCCCAAAACTTTATATAATCTTATAATTTTTATATAAACTCATTTAAACCTCTAATTTTCGGCTTTATTATTATATAGCCCCCAAAGTTAATTTAGTTACACTTTAACCCCTTATAATATGCGGTAATGCATATATACCACCACCTAACTTAAATAAAACCTTATAAATACATAAATGAAATGGCCTAAAGTACATGGCCTTATTACAAACATTAACTTATAAAATAAATTACACATAAATGCCCAAAAGTACTTTAAACTCTTGGCCCTTACCACATATTTTCCATATTTACCAATTTTCCACATAATGTCTTAAATTTGACAATTATGTTAATTAATTAGTTATAAAATTTACTAAACCATTCCTTAATACCCTAAGGTCAAAATAAGACCTATAAACCTTGTTCACTCACGGCACAATATATACATATGTATAAACATATATTAATATACCAAGTGAAGGTTTAAGTGATTTATACCTTGTTTTTGCCAAGTTAAGGCCTTGTTTGGCCACGGCTGTTTGGAGATAAAGTTTCCACAGCATTATTTACATGTTTTCAAACAACAATTAAGGCATGATTAGTCTCCAAGCAAGATCTAACCATAAGAAGTGTTTAATGTAAATTTTCAAGGTAAAATTTACCTTAGAATACCAAGGCAAACAAAGGTGTCTTGGCCTATATTTACAGAAGTTAAAGAGCATCAAAAGAGCTACTAAAACCAAGCTTTAAACTGGTATAACTCAGATTAGAAGATGGCTAATTTTTACCTTGTTTAAAATGTCTAAAATGGTGTTTTTGGCTTGGATCTGGCTATACCTTGAAGCTCTTGATATACCAACTGAATAAGTATGTTAAGAAGAATATAATAAGGCTAGGAACAGAGTTTCACAACCGAATTTGAAGGGAATCAAAAGATAAGTGCTTAAAGCACATTTTTATACCTTAAGAACAAGATTAGATTTCTCCACCTTCTTCCCTTGTTACAGCCGAGATTTGCTCTCCATTTAACCTCCAAAAACAACCTAAAACCATGAATGGAAAAGGTTGATGCTTAGCACCATGTAAAGATGAAAGAATTGTGAAGAAAATGAACATAAAATGGCTTAATAAGCTTACCTATGTCAATTGTTGTTCTCCTTTGTATTTGGTGTGTTACCCACGGTTTGGAGAAGTAAAAGAGAGGTTGGGAATGTGTGGTGTCGGCTGGGAGCAATCAAATGAGGTAAAGAAGACTAAATTTGCCTTATAAGTTAATTAATGTTACTTTAGGAATAGTAAATGATGATTCACTTAATTAGCTGGATATTTTGTATCAAAGTTGAGTGAGCTGTCTTCCATGCTCCCATGCTGCCGAATTCTAAGGGGTAATGGTGGTCATTCATTGACCATTGACCATACTTAGTCAATATTGCTTAAAAATGCACTATTTGGGTTACTATTCTCAAATGAATGCCATATTTTCAATTTTTTTTGAAATCTTGGATTTAGACCTTCCAATGTGGTAAATTATAGTACATTAGTCTATCAAGGTCTAATCCAATGCCTAACACCACTTAAAACCCACTCAGAAAGTCAATTTCCCCAAAAAATGTGCTTTAAGGAATTTTAGTGCACATTTTGTGTCGCAAGGTGTTTCTGAGCTTAGTTTTCTTTGAGAACAGTTTTTTTGTGTTCCTTACATGATATTTGATCATGGAATCCAATTTTATATCATTTAGAGGTCATTAGATCTTAAGGTTTTCTTAGAGCACATTTTTGCCCTTCTTGACCTTGAAGCATGTAAATGCTTGTTCTTTGTGTTGGAGTGTTGTCCAACAATTGTAATAGGTTTAGTTATGTGTTAATATGCTTAGGACAAATTTTTAGGTCCTAAGAAATTCATTTGGGTATTTATTTACCCTAAACAGTCAAAGGGTGCAACATCTTGCTTTGTGTTGACCACTGTTGTTCTCAGTTGACTTTTAAGGCATGTTTAGGCCTTAATCAATGTGATTAGATGTTTAATCCATGTTTTATTAGTTTGGGGTATTTCAATCTACCCCCCTTAAAAAGACTTCGTCCCGAAGTCGCTTAATCAAATAGGTATGTATAAGAAATATATAACTACCCATTATTCCCATAAAGTATATCTATGTGATATATCATTTACACACATCGTATTGTGCTTATACAGCACATAGCCATCACTTTGTGGTGTTAGTTAAATCATATATGGATATAGGTGATTGTAACACCCCAACCGCTAATCCTTCCATTATCCTCTAATCATTTCCATAATTACCTTACTCGCAGCGGAATACTTACCTACTCCCGGCGGGTGATACAATGCCGTTAACCATCCAAGGTTAACAAGGCTACTACTACTTACCGTATCAGTCTGACGATTAGAATGAATACATACATACTACTTACTTTACAATACCAAATACTTACTTACATTTGATTACCGAGTGTCTAGAGTATATGAATTACATTCCAATACTACTTCCCAAGAATGAAGAGTTTATACAACTACTCTTTTCTATCCAATCGAGAATTCAATATCCAAAAAGGTGTACCACATGGTACACCGGCTACACAAAAGGCTTTAGCCGTGTACAACTCAGTACACCGTTTCAATCCTACTACTACTCCAAAAAGAATCACATCTTGACCTTACTTTACCTTCACGCCTTGCGGGTACCTGTGGAGTAAAAACATTCCCCCTAGGGGGTCAGCTTACACTGCATATGATAACCGCATACCCCGCGTACTAGCGAGGGTACGCCAACTATTTGGTCGAGTACATGCGGTTCGTTTCATTCATACATACATACATGCTTTATACAATACAATACAATACATTCATTTTACCAAGCATACATACATACAATACATACAAGGAATACAACACAAGTCATTCATTCATACTTACCATACTCACCGCATCACGGAGATACAATTCTCCAATACATACAAAGGTCTTGTTAGCCTTATTACACACCCGGGTTAATCGGGTGTTCAATACTTTTACTCCGGGTCAATGACTTACAATAGTCAAGACCACTACAAATACAGTACTTACTTCTTACATACTTTACTTCCAGTTAAGTCGGTATGACCTCCGGGCAGGGATTACTACATCCCACCACCGGGCTTTAGGGTGGCCCACTAATCCAGGATGCTACCCATTCAAGGGATTTGGTCCAAGGAAAAGATTATAGCCAGGATTCGGTTCCAACCTCTTGTGGTTCCTTATCCTCACGCGTGGCCGAAACTATATCGGGCTTCTACTCATTCCATTTACTCAATACTCATGTTAGGAGTTAGGTTGTTAGGAATTAGTAGAAGTCCATACTTACTTCCATACATACATACATACACAAGTACTCATACTTACACATACACTTCATTTCCAATCATTCATTTCATGAATTATACAAACTAAATGTTCAAGAGTATAAAACAAGAACAATATAGTTCAAACACATGTAAGTGCAATATAAATCCGATTCATGCATTTATCTTGTTGGTGATCACATAAACACACAAATCGGGGTAACCAGGTTAGGATACAAGGCATGAGGAAATCATACCGTTCACCGTCGTAGGGTACTACCGGTTCCTTTGGAGCTCAACTATGGGATTCCTATACATACATGAAGTAGTACGATCAATGATCTATTATTGATCTACTTACTCCTTCATTGATATTTTCAATGCATACTTACTACTCCATTACTTTCTTACTTGGTTACAAAACCATTCTTTCCTTTACTACTTCATAAACTTGTTTTCTTACAAAATTACTTACTTCCTTACCATTATTACTTCATCAATGGTGTATTACTACATATATATGCATATAGGTATATAGGCATATATATGTGTATATATGATTACTATAGTCATAGTTAAAACATTTTTTTTTTGTAAGTGTTTGGGCCGTCCGACCCACCGTCCGACCCAACCCTGGGTCGGACCATTCCAGTAGGTTTTCGTCCTCTGAAATTACTCTCGTCTGACCCAGCACTATTCCGTCCGACCCATACCCTCTGGGTCGGACCATTCCAGAAAGTTTCGATTTTGTCATCCAAGCCATGTCCGACCCACGTCCGACCCAACCTCTGGGTCGGACGAAGTCAGAAACTTCGATGAAGAAAATTTTTGCCCGTCCGACCCACGTCCGACTCACGGCCCTGGGTCGGACCATTCCAGAAAGATTTCTTGTCGATTATCAAGGCCCGTCCGACCCACGTCCGACTCACGGTTCTGGGTCGGACGGTTCCAGAAAGTTTGATTCTCGTTATTTAAGCCATGTCCGACCCACGTCCGATCCAGACGCTGGGTCGGACGGTTCCAGAACATTGCTACAGATTTATTTTTTTTCCCAATTTCACCCATTGTTTCCCCACTCATCCTACATGGATCCTAACATGTTTTAGTACTATTTAGACACTCTAAATCATGCTAATTCATTCCTTAATACATTACACAATCCTATGCTTATTTATACACAAAATTTCTCAAGTTCCAACTCAACACTCCCCTTGTTTCTTCCCTTATACCTTATGCTACAGATTTTGTTCTCTCCTCATATGCTACAGATTTTCATCTCCACTCTTACACACCAATACTCCCTCAACTAATGCTATTCCTAGCATCCAAAATACATCACTCACATCCTAGTTCCATTCCCTTAACATACCTCTTTCAAAATCTGTTACAAACTACAAAACACTCCTTTTAAACTCTCCAAATACTTCCTCTTCTTACACAACTTAAGTCCTCATCTTTCTACACCAATTTGGGCATAGTCTCCCCTATATTCTTAACATTCTCCACACACTATTTCAGCTCACACATACTCATTCTCTCAACCTGTTACACAATACATTATACTCACAATTCTAACACTACTACAACAACATAAAATTCTGCACACACACACATTCACTACCCAATGTTTTCCCAAGTTTTAAACATCATTTAAAACTTCAAAAACTGTTACATTCTCTTCTCCAATACACTACTACATTACTACTACTCATTACTCGATTACATTACTCATTTTACTTACTCAAAAACTGTTACAATGCAATACACACTATCCCAAGGTAAGAGCATTACCTTGACTTGCTAGTTTCTTTCTTTCCTTTCCTCTTCTTCTTTTCCTCTTTCTTTCTCCTTGCTCTCGGTTTCAATGAGGTTCACACACCAAGTGCTACAACCCATACCAATACACAATACCAATTTAGCATCCATTTTATACTAACCCTAGAATTTAAGTTTTAGGGTTTAGAAAAGAGTGTTACCTTCCAATGAGTAGATGAAGTTCTTGACTAGCAAGAGGACAATATTTCTAGCCCAAGAGGGAGCCAAAATCGGCTGAAGCAACAAGGAAGAAGCATTCAAAAACTGAAAATTCTTAAAATGCTAATGAGGGCTAGAAACGATGGATTTTCGAACTACTTTTTACCTCAAGATAATAAGGAGGTGAAGGTGCTTCTAATGGTGGCTTCAAATCTCCAAATGGTGAACACCCACAAAAACGAAAGTAGAGCTTTTGAGTTTTTGAAAGGATGAAAATGTTCTCCTTTGCAAGGGGATTCTAGTGGTGTAATTTTTATTGCATTTGGAGGAGATTTGGGTACTCAAAGAGAGGAGAGAAGTGAAGAGTTTAGTGGGGGCTTCAAAACTCCATGCTTGTCGCAGGGTAGAAGAAGAGAATGGAGGAAAATAGAGAAAGAGAGGAGAGAGATGCGTGAGTGAGGGTGAGGGGAGTGAGGAGAGAGAGTTTTATTTGCTTTTGTTTATTTCTTTTGTCCACTAGTGCATTAGGAACAATAAAGAGAGGGGGAGGGCTTAATAAATCGGCCCACACACACCCATCTACAGATTTTTCAACTTTTATTTACAAAAGTGGACACACTAAGTTTCTTTATTTGTACTCTTACCCCACAACTTACCGGTTGTTACAGTTTTCACTAACCGGTACCCGTTTCCCGGAATTTTCTCGTTTAAATTTTATTGGTTCTAAAGCTCCACTAATATTTATTAGTGACTATTTAGTTTACCAAAACTGTTACGAGTCTATTTGACCCCGTTTAAAAGCCACGTTTTCCTGGTTTCCTCGAAAACGCGCTTTAAGGTTCGTTTATGCTTTTAACACCATTTAAAGGTCCGTTTTCTTCAGGATTTGTTCCCTCGTATTTATTTAAGTGTAATTAAGCCTTTAAAAATATATTAGCCTAATTAATCACTGTTTTTTACGGGGTATTTCAGTGATCCATAAGCACCATTAATTCCTATCAATTCTACAAGCCCTGATAACCTCCCCGAGGTGTCCATACATACCATCGTGCACATTCCATATCTAATGATTCATTTCGTATCTAGGAGATACCATTGTAACCATTCTACAAAGCAATCTATATATATATATATATCACAAGTAGCATAAGAAAGGTACTACACACATGGGTGTAAATACAACATTCAAACAAGTATCTCATAAGATACATACATACAAGTGCGCATCACACACAAACAAACCAACAACGTACG
This sequence comes from Limonium bicolor, assembly GCA_023374045.1. Lineage (NCBI taxonomy): Eukaryota > Viridiplantae > Streptophyta > Magnoliopsida > Caryophyllales > Plumbaginaceae > Limonium > Limonium bicolor. Next base: position 108,370,724 of record CM041777.1, on the reverse strand, counting down.
CCCCACGTACCAAACATAACCAACAAAACCTCGTGTGCCCCGCACACCACCAATTCATTGTATGCCATGCATACCAAACAACAAAACTTAGTGCACACACGTGCATAGCCAAGAGGCTCTATCCCCCTTAAAAAGGGTTACGCCCCCGTACCCCACAAGTATACAAAAGCCGCTCAACAAGGAGCGCTGGATACCTGGCTCTCATAGAGTTCTCCAACTCGTGGATTTTCCTCATGTCAGAGAGACGGGTATGACTCTAGCACTACCGGGCTCCACAATACATAAAGGGTGAGGCACTGATCTATTTATGCTCTCTCCCTAGTTTGTCCTAATGGGCCCACTCGCTCCGTACTGAGGTGCAGACCCATGAACATAGGCTCAGTTTGCCTTTTTCCTTTGCTGTGTATCCACTCTTGGATCACTAGCGTACATGTGTGTGTCTTCTGTCACTGATATTCAGCTTGAGGTGTAGTATGACATCGGCCATTGTTAGTACTTAGTGCTCTTTTGCACTTGTCTTTGTAATACTAAGACGTACCAGCCTATATGTCCACAAAGATGATGTTTGTCATCCATGTCTCCTGGTGGTTTGTTCCGGAGTAACACACTGTTGTAGTTCTTTGATACACACTCGTGTTGATATCCATTGCATCTTCCAGTATTCCCATTAGATTAATAACCACTCAAGTGCAGTACCAAAACACTCAGTCCTACAGAGTGCAGAAGCGTAAACTCTCAGCAGCTAATATCTAATGAGTCAAACAGATAAGATGAACGAATTATCATGTGAGTGGTATATTCCAAAGTCCGTTGTTCCTTGCTTAAGGTATCTGCTAGTATATTAGCTTTGTCTCTCATCATTGCGTAGTCACGCGTTTATGTCCACATTATCTGGTAGATTTCCTCTGAATTGCAAGAATTTGCTCGATCCTTATAAGGATTCTACATAATATTCATCCATAATGGGTTTTCATGTTTCTTTCCTTCAGTTTCCTGTCCTTGAAATATTTCCCTGTCTTCACTGTATACTGTCTACTGCTCTCTGTTGAAAGTTCTTGATTTCTCTAGCCCGTTGGTTTAACTGCGGCTATTCTCGTCCATCTTCGAGGTAATCTGCTTTACTGTCCTTAGTATGGAGTTGACTACTTCTCGTGTTCCTAACACTACTTGTCTACTTGCATGGGGTACCGTACTGATACATTAATACTTACCCCACTAACTCATAAATAAGTCTGTCAGGCCCACATGCTCCTATCAGAGTGCGGTCGTCCCATGTCTCGTTTAGTAAACTGGTAATGTCTGTCACACGGGTATTGTGAAGTATTCTGTTGTCAATCTCCCATTGATGGATATCCTTTTTTTTTATTAGTTCCTGTTGTCGGTTATCTTGTAATAAGTGCTATTGCCCTAGTGGCATCAGTGGTAATTCGTGCCATAAGTCGGCGTTTTTCAGCTCGGTGTAAGTAAAATTCATGCTATATTTAGCGAAATTGGTTCTCCTGTCTCGATCTCAATGAGTACATCACATATTACTTTCCTCCTTGTTTATCATGATTACATCTCATCCATAGTTCATATTCATTCCCTCATCCGTTTAATTGGATATATTGCAGATTGCATAATAGCTTGAGCAACTTGGCTCCTCACTTCCCAACCATCCTCACTGACGGTGGTGCATCTACAAAGGGTATGCTTGTCCATAAGGACTAAACATTCATCACTAGTAGTGATTAGCATTAAATGCGGGTATACACTGATGGTGTTTGGCTAATAAGCCCTGTCTGAAAAATTCTCGAATAATTAAACTGGTGTGGTTTACAATCACAGTAGCTGTATAATTTCTTCAGTTGCAGTGGTCGGACTAACAGTCTTCCCAAGGTTGCATAGGTTTCTAATCTTAAGGTTTGTATGGAAAATATGAAAATTTTGGTATATATATAATAAAGAATAATAATAAATAAGAAAAAGTAGTTGTAGCAGTTGTAGCTGCAGCTGCAGTTGTAGCACTTGCTCTGTCAAGTGCGCAAGGCAGATGGAAATTTCAGTGGTTTACTTGTCATAGCGCTTGCAATAGCAAGTGCGCCATGCAGGTAGAAATATCGGTTTAGTAATTACTAGTCTCATTGACTCTGCGTCGTCGAGTATGGCTACATGATAATGTAAGCATTAACATTCTGTTCATATATATAATCCGTCAAGTTTCCAAGGTTACTCGTATCGAGTCCACATAACTAGTCTCAAAAGTCATACACAAAAGGCGAGTGGTTACTAACACACTCCCACATACTAATAACATAAGTCTGTTTAATATCCAAGGTAAGTACACAACATAGTAAGCAAAAGTCTTCCACCAGCGGTCTCACGGAGTTCAGGGTACTCACACCCTATCTACTCCCTTTGCCTCTCTAGGCTCCAGCATCAGTAGATGTCTGGCCATCTTGACCGCCTCGTGGTACTCCAGATCCTCCAACTAAGGTGTTCTGAGTAGTCCTTGGTGGCCTATAGTTACGGCTCTCAGGGTTCATCCAGCACTCGAACTCCCAGTGGCCCTCTTTCTTGCAACTCCGACACTCAACTTTGCGGCCATTGCAGTCGACCCCAGGATGGTCCTTCCCACAACGCTTGCAATAGAAATGGCGCTGGGACTGTCCGATGCCTAATGATATTTAGTTTAAGTTACAATCTGATGATATAAGGGTTAAGGTCACAATTGAATCTAAGAGGTAGGTGTTCTCACCCTTAGGAGGTGCAGATCTTAGAGGCTGAGCATCTATAGCTGGGCCGGTCAACCGAAGGACGGGCTCTTTCCCCTTCGCTCCCTGGTGACCCTGCTGCCCTTTCTTTTGAAAGAATTTCCTGTTTAAGGTTTCGGGTCAGCATTCATAAGGTATTTAATATGATAAGTAGTTTAGAATGGGATAAGTCCTTACTTTCCCTTCTTCTGGCTATCGCCTGGAGATGCTCCTCCACCCTCAGACTCTCCCTCAGGGTTCTTCCTCTTCTTGGCCCCGAGAGTCTGGAGCATCAGCTCCGTCCTCGAGGCAGCATCATAACACTCCTGGAATCTCATTGGTAAGTCCTCACAAACTTAATCGGTAATGTAGTAAGTAAAGAATTTATGGATTTCCTGTTAATACCTGTATGGTAGTGTAGAGGGTAGCACTCATCGCCATCTGGATGCGAAACAACAATCCCCCCGGAACTTCTCGACCTTTACGGTCTCTGAGTAATCAACTCCGGGGATAAAGTCCAGCAGACCAATGAATCTAGCATAGTACTCATCCACGGTCAGACCTCCCTGGGATAATGTTTCAAACTCATGGCGCTTCTTCTGCTTGAGATGCGCCGGGTAGTACTTCCCCCTCAGCAACTCGACAAAAGCAACCCACGAAAAGTCGGGTATAGCCATGTGATGGTCCTTGACCAACCTCCACCAAGTGCTGGCTGCATCCTTCAGATGGAAAGCAGCAATGACGACCTTCTGGTCGGCAGGTACTTGCAAAGCTTCGTAGGCCTTCTCATGTTCAACAATGAAACGCTCCAAGGCTACGGGGTCTAGATCCCCAAAATATGTAGGTGGTCGGGTCTCGCTAACTGACTTCAGCCAGTTCGTTTCCTTGGGCTGTGGCGGGTGGGCTGGTGCTCCTCCTATCTGAGTACCAAGCTGTGCGAGAACGGCAGCAATCGTCTCAGCGACTCCTGGAATCACGAGGTCACCGCCTCCACCTCTACCAGTACCACGCCTTCTAGTTCCCCCAGACATCTGTAGTACAGTATGTCACATAACTACTCGGTAATTTACCGTACACAACCAGTAGATATTGAATTGCCTTTAAAGGCCAATATATCACACAATTTGCGTTACTAAACACTATATCCTTTAAGACGAATCGTCTCATACCTCACAAACGTTTCCCGTAATTTCCCAAGTCCTAAGCTCACTGTCTTAACCTATTTTCTCGTCATCAGAGCGGTACTCCGCTCTGATACCACTTTTGTAACACCCCCTCCTTAAACACGTAATAATCTCTCACGTAGCAATAAATAAAACGTCTTACAGCGGAAGAAATAATAACAACAACAATACTCACTCGGGTGTCACCGGCCATTACTCGCCCATGCGAGCAACGAAGCCAAACTATATCCAACAACCAACATAAACAAACTGCTAACCGCCGTGATAACGAGAAAACTCCTATACATCATACTAAGTCCATAAACCATAAACGTCGACAAGTGAGCGTCTACCCAATCTCAAATATACACAACTGTACCATAATACATTTCACCAGTCTGACATCGCTATACAAATAACTCCCTGTGCGGTAATAAAAAATAAACTCTAATTACCCTGTTCCCGCACTTCGACTTCGACAATAATCAACAACCTGCATAATGGTGTAGTATGAGCGATAGACGTTGAGTATGCCGGGCCTGGACCCTAATGGTCACTTAGTCATTTTAACCATCTTATTATTAGATTGGTTTCATGCTTTTCCATTTTACAGATATAATCAATACTGTAATATATATGCATAAATATACATAATCATCCATCCAAACATTCATAACACTTAACCATTCATCCAATCCAAACATTCATTTAATATTACACACAACAATTGTATATCGAACATATCGAAATAATAGCAGTATAATGTACAATGTACAATCACCGTAGCGTACAGTTTCCATAGTTAATTTACCTTTACCTTTTAAGGCCCCATCCAACATGTTTAATTAATACCAGTTGGGCGTCATGTTAAGACAACCCGATAACCTCACCATGGACAGTAGTCCTCCCGTACACACAAAGGTGCTCATTTCGCCAAAGGTCCGGAGGCCCCAGACTATTCTCTTTTGTCTCGTAAGACGTCCGTATAAAAGGCCGTAGCCACCTGACCCACGATCCAAATAGGGCTCGTTGGGTATAAACCTGGAGCGGAACCCAATCGGGAACCCCTCAGTGATCACAAATGCGCAACCAAGTAGTTCGTAAACTACCGGGATTCCTCACCTCAACTCATATCATCTCTCTCTCACAATGTTTAAGATATGCTCTTAGTCTTATGGAGAATATAATTATTAATTAGCTGCCCAATGGGTCTCACGCATACCTAGAAGTAATCTAGGTTATATTCATGTTCGAGATCCATGCTCTAGAGACCGATAATGTCGTGACTCATTCCTAAGTGTTTTACTTAGGTTGCCATATACTTAATATTAATACTATGGTATTATATCAAGTAACCGTCATGTCATCACAATAACGTATATGTATTTTATATAAGTCGATCTATAGTCGACGTAGTGTTAGTCCCGTAGAACGCTCGTGCATAAATAATTAATGCAGTAACACCCATCATCACATACATGTATCCAAAACATATAACACACAAGTTATATCATCCAAATCCGAGCCCAAGGAAGTCCTTAGGACAACCCAGATCAAACTCCTTTACATACCGTTCACCAAGACCTAGGATGCGCAGTGTAGACCACTAGCTCGTTAAGCGTCCTCGTTTGAAGTATGATCTAAACGGTAATAAACTATAAGTCAGTCTCCATGACTAACTAAATCCGGTATTTCCGAATAACTGGTAACCCCGACAGTTCATCCCCGGATTTCTACAGTTAATTGTTACGGGTTTCTCTAAACCAGTCGGCTTGTTACTAAAACTCGCATGTCAAAATATTTCGACTGTTAAGTTTAATTCCTTATATTCCTTTAATCTTATCCACCATTAAATTTAGGTATATAAGCTATAGTTGCATGTATGCATGCATTATTATATTATATTGTATTATTTTTCCCACCATCCATTATAATACATTGTATTATATAATCCATTATCTTAGCAAACTATATTTGCATTCAAAAACCCATAACATATAGTTTGTAACTATTTTTTTTGTAAAACCACCACCATTATATTATATGGTTTCCAACCATAATATATATCCATCCTTATATACATTATTCTTGTATATGTATATATTTACCAATATAGGTAAGTTCCATGAGTTATAAAACTCTTACATTATATGTTACATTTTATCATCTTGTATTAGATGATTATTCCCATTAGTTGTATTATATTATACAACTTATATTAAGATTATTATCCTAATATTATGTAACAATTTATGTTGTATAATTACAACTCCTAAGGTTTATTCAATAAATACCTTAGTTTATAAATCTTATTTATTTATAGTTTGTCACATTATTTAATTTGAATATCCTTACTTATATTAATCCATTAAAACCACCTTAATACCATTGTTATAACATAGTAGACCATAGTCTAAAATTCATTTCCCAATCTCTTATAATTCGGTACAGCACCTTATTTTATTTAAATTCCATTTTGACCCCATAACATTATGTAATGTTATACCATATACTAATATCATATAATATGATATTTTATTTCCTTTAATTTATAACCTATAGTTTTTATACAAAACTATTTAATATTCCCGCATGGGCACCATATAAAAACCTTATTCTTTTTCATAATCCATAGTTTCCTTTATTTACAAAACCATCCCATAATTTATACCATGTTATATATATCATATAATATAACATTTTTAACTTATAAAATGGTATAACCTATGGTTATATTTTTGTAAAATTCCGAACAGACCCACCAAGTTTCTATATTTGCCATTTGGCCCACTTTATAACATATAGTTTTATAATATCATTAAAACTATATATTATACATATATCTTATTAAATACCCTTATATAATTCTAAAAATCACCAAATCTCACCTAAGGGTTATAATTACCCTTACCAAACATATAGTTTCGGTATTTTACATTTCCACCCCATCTTTTATTCCAAAGTGTCATAATGACATAATAACTATATATTATACATAGTTTATTTTAATTCCAAAATCAACCCAAAAAATTCCTAAAAATTCCTAATAGCCCATGGGTGTTTATAATACCATTTTACACCCTTAACTTTCGGTAATAACATATATACCACATATGTTATAAAATTGTTACAATTAAATACTTATCTTATTATAAAACCTTAAATAAGTTATTTAACTTATCTAATTTGGTCAAAACCTAATATTTCCTTGACCATCAATATCCATATATTACGGTTTATACCCATATTTTCTAGAGATTACCATTTAACCCCAAAACTTTATATAATCTTATAATTTTTATATAAACTCATTTAAACCTCTAATTTTCGGCTTTATTATTATATAGCCCCCAAATTTAATTTAGTTACACTTTAACCCCTTATAATATGCGGTAATGCATATATACCACCTAAACTTAAATAAAACCTTATAAATACATAAATGAAATGGCCTAAAGTACATGGCCTTATTACAAACATTAGCTTATAAAATAAATTACACATAAATGCCCAAAAGTACTTTAAACTCTTGGCCCTTACCACATAATTTCCATATTTACCAATTTTCCACATAATGTCTTAAATTTGACAATTATGTTAATTAATTAGTTATAAAATTTACTAAACCATTCCTTAATCACCTAAGGTCAAAATAAGACCTATAAACCTTGTTCACTCACGGCACAATATATATACATTGTATAAACACATATTAATATACCAAGTGAAGGTTTAAGTGATTTATACCTTGTTTTTGCCAAGTTAAGGCCTTGTTTGGCCACGGCTGTTTGGAGATAAAGTTTCCACAACATTATTTACATGTTTTCAAACAAAAATTAAGGCATGATTAGTCTCCAAGCAAGATCTAACCATAAGAAGTGTTTAATGTAAATTTTCAAGGTAAATTTTACCTTAGAATACCAAGGCAAACAAAGGTGTATTCGGCCTATATTTACAGAAGTTAAAGAGCATCAAAAGAGATACTAAAACCAAGCTTTAAACTGGTATAACTCAGATTAGAAGATGGCCAATTTTTACCTTGTTTAAAATGCCTAAAATGGTGTTTTTTGGCTTGGATCTGGCTATACCTTGAAGCTCTTGATATACCAACTGAATAAGTATGTTAAGAAGAAGATAATAAGGCTAGGAACAGAGTTTCACAACCGAATTTGAAGGGAATCAAAAGATAAGTGCTTAAAGCACATTTTTATACCTTAAGAACAAGATTAGATTTCTCCACCTTCTTCCCTTGTTACAGCCGAGATTTGCTCTCCATTTAACCTCCAAAAACAACCTAAAACCATGGATGGAAAAGGTTGATGCTTAGCTCCATGGAAAGATGAAAGAATTGTGAAGAAAATGAACATAAAGCGGCTTAATAAGCTTACCTATGTCAATTGTTGTTCTCCTTTGTATTTGGTGTATTACCCACGGTTTGGAGAAGTAAAAGAGAGGTTGGGCATTTGTGTTGTCGGCTGGGAGCAATCAAATGAGGTAAAGAAGACTAAATTTGCCTTATAAGTTAATTAATGTTACTTTAGGAATAGTAAATGATGATTCACTTAATTAGCTGGATATTTTGTATCAAAGTTGAGTGAGATGTTTCCATGCTCCCATGCTGCTGACTTCTAAGGGGTAATGGTGGTCATTCATTGACCATTGACCATACTTAGTCAATATTGCTTAAAAATGCACTATTTGGGTTACTATTCACAAATGAATGCCATATTTTCGATTTTTTTTGAAATCTTGGATTTAGACCTTCCAATGTGGTACATTATAGTACATTAGTATATCAAGGTCTAATCCAATGCCTAACACCACTCAAAACCCACTCAGAAAGTCAATTTTCCCAAAAAACGTGCTTTAAGGAATTTTAGTGCACATTTTGTGTCGCAAGGTGTTTCTGAGCTTAGTTTTCTTTGTGAACAGTTTTGTTGTGTTCCTTACATGAAATTTGATCATGGAATCCAATTTTATATCATTTAGAGGTCATTAGACCTTTAAGGTTTTCTTAGCGCACATTTTTGCCCTTCTTGACCTTGAAGCATGTAAATGCTTGTTCTTTATGTTTTAGTGTTGTACAACAATTGTAATAGGTTTAGTTATGTGTTAATATGCTTAGGACAAATTTTTAGGTCCTAAGAAGTTCATTTGGGTATTTATTTACCCTAAACAGTCAAAGGGTGCAACATCTTGCTTTGTGTTGACCACTGTTGTTCTCTGTTGACTTTTAAGGCATGTTTAGTCCTTAATCAATGTGATTAGATGTTTAATCCATGTTTTATTAGTTTGGGGTATTTCGAACCCGATCCACCCGATTTGATTAAACGGATGAAATTCGAAATAATCGAGTGACGAATGATCGAGTGACGGATCGGATCGAGTGATGAATGAATTTTTTCATCCGTCACCCAATCCGTCATCCGTTTAAAGTTACGTCTTGTTTTATCTCAAGTAACCAAACAGACTTATAGAATTCTTTTAATAAAACTAAAAAAATTGTTGTAACCTTATCATTTATGTTTCATTTTTGTTGTCCCTCTCATACAACGTAAAATTATGTTTATTTTCTTATTGATATTGGTGGAATATTTGATTATGTTGGAGTAAAGTTTCTTAAAATACAAAGAAATTTTACCTTTAACAATACAAAAAAATTTATATTCATTACTATACTAAAAAAATTATTGTTTTTGATATAGAAAAAATTATCACCCAATTATCACCCGAACATGTGGTGCTTTAAGTCTTGCAAGATGCTTAAGACCTTTGCCTATCTACAAATCATTGTGCTTGCGGTAATTGTTGGAATCTAAGCAAATCTGAGCTAAGAAGTTCATGCACCCCTAGGACTTTTCTGTTAAACATGTGAATAATCTCATCTTCATAGGGTTAAGGCTGGTTTTTTTATATGGTGCTTTCCTACCTACACTCGATGTGTGTTTGGTGTTTGCACTTGTTCTCACTTACAGTCATAACTTTTTGACTATTGAATTCGATATTTGATGAATTTACGCCGTGATCTGTTACTTTCACTCAATTAGATGCACAACTACCAAGTCGGAAGTCTTTAGAGCTTATAACGGGGCCATGGGGTATAATGAAAGTCAAAGGGACCATAGAAGGGTATTTCGGTTTTGTAGAGCTTAAGGGTGACCAAAGATGCAACTTGCTTCTTCTTTCGGATTTGCCTTCTCGTCCTTTCGTGTGAAGCTATCTTGCTACTGTGCTTGCATTTGCCTCTGGGATTTGAACTTTGATGTCATCCTTCCTTTCGAATATGCCTTTTCATTCATCTTTGGGTTTCTTGTGTCTCTCGACTTTGAGATTTTGAAGCTGCTTTAACTCATCTTCGGCGTTTATATGTTGCTTTAATGTGAGCTCATTAATCCTGGGTCACCTTGGGACCGTTTGCGAATTTTTCATCATTCTTGTTGTAGTGTCACTTCTTCATCTAGACTTGTAGTGTCGTTGTCTGAGAGTTGGGTGTAGCAGAAATATGTGACTATCTCTACCTATGCAGTGTACCTATCGTTTTACGGAATAGTGAAATAAGTGGGGGTGGTCGATCTCAGGGACCTCGTTCAATTAATTGACAATTTATTAACTAACTGAGAAACTAAACTAAACTAAGAAAACATGAAACGTCATTTTTTAGGATTTTCTCAATTTAATAAAAAGAATGACTCAACAAACTAACATAAAACAATAAAATAGTAAAAATAATCTAAATAAAGAAATAAAGATTGAAACTTTTAAATCTAAAGAAGCACCCCGGATTGTCCTGCAAACCTTCACTTTATTAATCTATTAATAAACTCTTCCCTAATTCTGCAATAAACTCAGGAATCTTAATTAATCCGTGGACCGGTCCCTGTACAACGAATCCTAACTGGTAGAAATAACAAGCCACAAACCATGCCCAAGTCAATTCTAACCAATCGTTTTATAACCAATTTCTATTGGAGACAGATTAACCTATAGGCAAATCATGCTTCTAGTCGTTAATCCGATTCAACTTCCTATGTCTTGTTTACTAATCTCAGCGCCGCAATTTCTATTGGAGACAAGTTATGAAACCGCCGAAAAAGGTCTTCCTATATTTTCGGCGGTTTTATAACCGTCGAAAATAACAACAATTTTCAGCGGTTGCAAACAGGTAAAATGTTCTACTAAAACTAAATTGAAAAACCTAAAAATTAATAAAACGAAAAGCCTGTCGGGTTGCAAAAATCCCGGTCACTATAGTATAGGAAATTAAGTAACCAGGTATCGAACCACGGGACTTGAATAAATAAGCCTAAGTCCTAAGAAAACTGGAAATTAGGGGGTTATGAATTGTTTTTGTAACTGAATTGAGAAAAACGCAAATCTAAATCTAAATGAACGATTAAGGAAAGTAAATGTTAAGGTTGGTAAAATGAATGGAACTCCGGGTTTGGGTTGTTCGTTACTGGATGCAGTGAGCAATTTCTACAATTTTCTTATGAGATTCAGATTGGCCAATTCTTTCTACTCTCTTCAATGCTAAATCCTAGTTCATTGAAGAGCTCACCTATCAGAACATGTCATTCTAATCTAGAAGCTGACAAAACACAAATAGGGGGAATACGTGCGAAGAATTATTAGCTTTTGTAGGAAAATTTATCTATCCGATTAATCTTTCCCCAAATCTCCAGGTTAATTCGAACTTCCTATTAGTCACCTTGTCTGTTCCTAACAGGATTCGTGAAACGACTCTATAAATGCGCAAATTTAATAGAGAAGATGAATGATTAGCATTAACCTAGAAACAATCCATTACAATCCCATAATCAAATTGCAGACTCCTAACTAAATTGTATCCATCATGAACAACCCTACCCCAGAGTTAATCCCTACTAGCCAGACATTACAAAGAAGCGAATAAATACAATCAAAAGAGAATTCATCTAAGGGAAGAAAAACCCTCAAATTGAATGATTATCCAGACTCAGAGACTACCGGCGCAAGGTTGAAGATGATGGTCTGACTCCCTTCTGTCGATGCTCCTCCACAATGACGATGATGCGCTTGGTGAATGTGGATGAAAGTGAAGCTGATGCTGATGGTGTGGATGAGTGGACAGAGCGTTGTTTACCAACGTGAGAGTGTCGTGATGTAATGATAGGTAGTGTCCTCCCCTTTACTCAGATTAGGTCACTTAAATAGAATTTCTTCCTCTTTTCCCTTCAAAACGCCAAACTTCTGTTGAGAATTTAGTCGCGTCCGAACATTGGTCCGACCTTCAATGTTCGGACACATTGTTTTGAGCGCTCCAGTTCCAAAAGTCTCGACTTGTGTCCGAACTTGGATGTTCGGACACAAGTTCGGACATGCAGCGTAGGTCAGACTTTCAACTTTTCCCCATTGTGATTCTTGAACCATGTCCGAACTTCGAAGTTAGGACTGAAGTTCGGACACTTCATCAGGCACAGCACTCGAACTCTCGACTTGCGTCCGAACTTGGATGTTCGGACTCAAGCTCGGACACACCTTCAAAATCCTCTAAATTCATCATTCTGACTCCAATTCGACCCCCGTTTGTTGCATCATCTCCCTCATGAGTTAATCTACCGTTTCCTCGGCTTTTCTCTACATTTAACATAGAAAAAGGTATCAAGCCTTAACAAACAACAAACCAAAGGAAAACCTAAGATAAATGTGGAATATTATCGATGCGCATATAAAAATTAAGCATTAAAGACCACTAAAACCATTCATATTTCACACTCATCAAACCTCCTCACACTTAACCTTTGCTTGTCCTCAAGCAAAGTAGGAGTAAGATATCTCAGAATGCCTTAGGACCAAACCTTGGGATTGCACAAAATAAGAAGGAGTTAAGCCACAATAACCACCCAAGAATCGATCTGCTCTTAACTGCATGTCTCTTAAACAATGAAGCACGCTTTTAAAACAAAAGATTAAGAAGAAGTCAGATCACGAAGTCAAAACATAGAGTAACTCAGAACCTTCCAACCTTTTCTCTTCTCATACTGTGGATGACCAGGGGTGTGAAGTACTGCCATATTCCACAGAACCTTTCAACACCACATACTCATGATCTAATTAAAGGATTTGCCATAAACATAAGACTTTAAAGAGCTTCCTCTTTTTTTTCCTTTTACATACATATTAATTTTTTCACGCAAATAATTCATCCCCCAGACTTTTCTCTCCATCCTTGTAACGGTATTGGGTCTTTTATCCCAGATCAGACGATCTTAGGTAAATGGGTGATGAAGCACCCCAAGGACTTAATAACCGGATGGAAGAGGCCTGTTTTGGTTCAGAAAATAACTCAGATCAGAGGAGTACCTTGCCTTTATCCTTCATTCCAGACATTCTCATTATTCCTAAGGTTTCAGGTTAAACCAGTTCTGACTCCACAACTAACTTGCCCACAGACATTTAACAAAATTCAGTCATTTCCAAAATACAAAAACACACAGCTTTGAGCAAACCAACCCTTAAAGTCATCACCGGACTCGACTCCACAACGAAAGATCCACCCAAGTATTCAACACTAGAAGCACTCCAAGGAACTTACCCCTATATAGCCCAAGACCAATCAAAAATTAGTACGAGATGCAAAATAAATGGATGACACATTCAGAAAGATCTCCCCCTTCCTCACACTTAATGAGGAGCAATGTCCTCATTGTTCAGAAAATTATCACAAGAAAGAGATCGTACTAAATGTGTCAGACTCATAAGGGTGGAAGTGAATAATTATGGAGTTATAACACGTTAAAGCACGGGCCGAACATAAACCAAAAAGAAAGGAAACTGAAAACTCCCTGATTTCTTTTGTTATTGATTGTGGAAGAGGTTCTTCCTCACACTTAGTGTCCTGGTAGGGGAGAATGTTTCCTCACACTTGCTTCCAAGCAACTGTCCGGCATGGAATCATCACGGGAAAGCATACTTGCACAAATTGAACAAACAAAACAGAGAAGTATGCTAAAAGCATCGCATTAGTGACAACCAGTTCTTGCAGTTCAAGAGAAGAACAAACTAAAAATGAAATAAAGAAAAATACAACGCAAATAAACTAAAAGGAACTAAATCCAAAATAACTGAAAATAAAACCATAAAGAAGTCCGGAAATGGCTTCCAAACAAAAGTAGCATAATCCACAACAACATCACTGTGGGGGCGGGTAGTACGCCTGCCACTGCTGAAACTGAGCGAGCAGAGCCTCATAGTCGTCCTGAGAGCGGCGCGCCTGCTGCTGAAGAGTCTCGATCTCCGCCTGATAGCGACGATCCATCTCCATGAAATGAGACTCTAGCTGATCAAACTCATAGCGAGTGACATACTCGCTCCCAGGGGCCGGCAGTGCAGGAAATTCCTCTTCCTCTTCAGCTGCAGCAGTAGGAGCGGGCTCTGACGGACCCTCACCCGCATCTCGCTGGCGCTTCTGTGGCTGTGGGGCAGCCTTCTTCCTCCATTCCCTCCCGTCAAACTCGAACCACATCTTCTTCAGGGCGCCAACATCAATAGGAGACCGCGCAGCATGCAGCCCAGCAGAAGGGATGGTGACCATCTGCCTCCGGAGTATGTGGCAGATCATGACCGGATAGCCTAGCTTGTGTCGGTCCTTGTGCTCCATAATGTACTGCAAATGCAAAAAGATCACCCACGACAAGTAAGTAACCTCAGCAGCCCCAGCAAACACCGGATTCAACACTGCCTAGAGAAGAAGGAAATCAGTGTGGTTTAGGTCTGAGCTCTGTCGTGGGACAACATTGCAGCCAGCGGTGCGAAGAGGACTCTCTCTTGGGGGTCCTGAAGCAGATCAGCAGGGACGACCTGCTTTGATGGGTCATCTCCTCTGCGACGCCGTGGCCCTTGAACCATGAGTGGGGTGTAGTGGTTTAGGGCTGCTGCCTTGAAATCATGAGGGTTAAGGTGCTCAGGATGGTCGGGGGCAGGATAAGGGAGGTCCAAATAGCGAGCAATCTCCATCGTGGAGACTGTCACTCTATCACCGTCAACAATAGATTTGATCTGCCCATCCTGGTAGATAGCATTTGCATAGAACATGCGCACCACTCTTTCAGAGTACAGGCCCCCCATATCTAGGATTTTGCCCCAACCAAATGGGGCCAATAATTCCCTCAGCCTCAGCTGGCGCTCCAGCTCCGGCACCACACACCGTTCAACAATAATATCCATATCCTTGGCAAACCACTCTCTGGCTACGTCGTTTCTAAATTCATCCTGCTGAGCTCGACGACTTGAACTTGCGCCGGTTCTCCCAGCCCTCTTAGCACGGCCTGTAAATCTGCTCAACATCTGCTCATGCAAGGGTAGCCAATGTCAAATAAAGGAAGGCAAGGAAATAGTTCTAAGTATGCACATAGTTATCCAAAATTCGACAGAGTCTCCCCTTAAAATTCATTATTCTCCACAACACAAAGCAATCATATTTCTCATTCGCAAAGGTAATCTTCAGCAAACAATGACCAGTAGAGACTTAGCTGACAGACAATCGCAGCAGTTCAAACATATCCAGTCCTAGTCTCAGTTAACGGGACAAGTTCAGCCATGCAAAATCAGACCCCAAATGGATAAATCTACATTGTGAGCACAATAACTTACACATAGCAGAACAGAAACCCCTTACATGCGAATGAGTTTAAGCAAATTGACCAATACATAGTAAAAATTCGACTTGGTTCACCTCAACTTTCGAAATTGGCAAAAACATAATAACGGAGGTAGAAAAGTGGAGAAAATACCTTGCTTTAGTTGAATGAGTGGTGAGGAGCAAGAAGAACAATGTAATCTGCAAGATTCAAACTCAAAAACCCCCAAATTCGATAGTTAGGGTTCTAATTCGAACAGGCTCAGATTCGGACTTATGTGGGGATTTTCTGACTGATTTCGGGTTCTAGAGTGGTGAAGAATAAAAAAACGAGCAGATTGGTACCAAGATTGTGAGATTTGGTGGAAAATGAGGGAGTTGTGAGAGATTGAAGAAGAAGGAGAAGTGGGGGCGCTGCTGTTTGTCGCTAGGAGGGAGAAGGGTTTGGGAGTTCTATTTTGATTTTAGTCGCCTGCACCTCTTTAATTTCAGATTTTTTGAGGTGTCCGAACTTCATAGTTCGGACAGAAGTTCGGACATACATACCTGGGCAGCGCTTCGCATCGTGTCCGAACTTCGATGCTCAGACCGAAGTTCGGACATCTCGTGTTTTCCTTTTGCCAAACTCTCGAATCAGGTCCGAACTTCGATGTCCAGACAGAAGTTCGGACATATCGTTTTGCACAGACTTCAAACTCTCGAACTGAGTCTGAACTTCGATGTACGGACTGAAGTTTGGACAACACCCAAAATGCACCAAATTGTTTCTTTCTGAGCTCAAACCACTGTAAACAAAAGCATTATCCTAAAACAACACTATAAACAACATAATAACACAGAATTAAAGTACGAAAAACACTGGGTTGCCTCCCAGTCAGCTGCTCTTCTTTAATGTCTTTAGCTAGACAATTCCTACTTGATCAATCAGAGGAAGTGTGGTGGGCAGCTCTACAACAGCCTACAGCAAACTCCTTCAACCTTCTCAATTCTTTCCGCATTCGCCAAGAGAATTTCTTCTTCACATTCGAACTCGTCTCTTGAGAAATCATCTTTGCTGTAGGACTGGATTCACTCTTAACAAAGAATATTGCCTGCATAGGAAAAAGCTTATGATCAGTACCAAGATAGCCTTTTAAACGAGCACCATTTACCTTAAAGGTTTCACCAGCTTTGTTCTCCAGCTCGTATGATCCATAAGATGTAACTCCCACTACTCTGAAGGGGCCTGTCCAGTGTGATTTTAGCTTCCCAGGAAAGAGATGTAGCCTGGAGTTAAAGAGCAACACCAGATCCCCCACTTTGAAGTCTCTCTTTTGAATCATCCGGTTGTGGATCCTTTTTGTGTGCTCTTTATAAATCCTGGAGTTGTGGTACGCCTGTTCTCTTAGTTCTTCCAACTCAGAAAGCTGAAATTGCCTCTTCTCTCCAGCATCACGTAAATCAAAGTTGAGAGCTTTTAAAGCCCAATAAGCTCTGTGCTCTAGCTCAATTGGGAGATGACAAGCCTTCCCGTACACCAGCTTAAAAGGAGACATCCCAATGGGAGTCTTGAATGCAGTTCTATAAGCCCACAGAGCATCGTCAAGCTTGAGAGACCAATCCTTCCTGGAGGAGTTGACTATCTTCTGAAGAATCCATTTTAGCTCTCGGTTACTCACTTCTGCTTGCCCATTAGTTTAGGGATGATAAGGTAAAGCAACCTTATGAGTCACCCCGTACTTAGTCATCAGGGAATCAAAGGTCTTGTTGCAAAAGTGAGAACCACCGTCACTGATGATAGCTCTTGGCACACTAAATCTAGTAAAGATGTTCTTCTTCAAGAATTTCACCACAGTTCTAGCATCAGCAGAAGAGCAGGGGATTGCTTCGACCCATTTGGAAACATAATCTACAGCAACGAGGATGTAGTGGTTTCCGTGAGAAGAAGGGAATGGTCCAGTAAAGTCAATACCCCAGATATCAAACAGTTCAACTTCAAGGATTCCCTTCTGAGGCATCTCATGCCTTCTTGAAGTGTTCCCCATCCTGGCAGTTATCACAGTGAGAGCAGAAGCGGTGGACATCCTTGTGTAGAGTGGGCCAGTAGAAACCACACTCTAACACCTTAGCAGCTGTCCTAGTAGGACCATGGTGACCACCCGCCTCTCGAGAATGCAGATAATCACACTGTTAACCTCTTCATCGGGGAGACACCTTCTAATTAAACCATCAGCACACACTCTGAAGAGATAGGGGTCCTCCCAAACGTAATGACGGGCTTCAGAAAGGAACTTCTTCCTCCGGTTGTAGCTTAGATCATGGGGAATCAAACTAGAGGCAAGATAGTTAGCCAGGTCAGCATACCATGGCTCTTTAACTTTCCCAATTATAAAGACTGTTTCGTCAGGAAAGAATTCATTTATGGGGACCCCGTCATCTGGAGTCTCAAGCCTAGACAAATGATCTGCGACCCCATTCTGCTTCCCTTGCTTATCAATAACTTCCAAGTCGAACTCTTGGAGAAGCAAGATCCATCTTAGGAGTCTGGGCTTAGAATCATTCTTTTGGAATAAGTATTTCAAGGCAGAGTGATCGCTGTGAGCAATTACCTTACTTCCCAACAAATAGGGCCTGAACTTGTCAAGAGCGAACACCACAGCAAGTAGCTCCTTTTCAGTGGTGGTGTAATTCTTTTGAGCCTCAGACGGAGTCTTACTCGCATAAGTGATAACCCTCAAAATTTTATCCTTCCTTTGACAGAGTGCAGCACCAACAGCAAAATCACTAGCATCTGTCATGACCTCAAAAGGAAGAGACCAGTCAGGGGGAACCACAATAGGGGCCGAGATGAGTTTACTCTTGATAGTTTGAAAGGCCTCCAAAGACTCTTCTGAGAACTGAAATTTTACATCTTTCTGCAGAAGATCAGACAAGGGCTTAGCAATTTCGGAAAAATCCTGGATGAACCTTCGATAGAACCCTGCGTGACCCAGAAAAGATCTAACACCCCTGACTGAAGTGGGAGGAGGTAACCCCTCAATGACCTCCACCTTCGCCTTGTCCACCTGTATACCATCTTTGGAGACCCTGTGCCCAAGTACTATACCCTCATGTACCATGAAATGGCACTTCTCCCAATTCAAAACCAGGTGGGTCTCCTTGTATCTGCCTAGTATCTGATCCAGCTAATCAAGACATACATCAAAACTCTGGCCATATACAGAGAAGTCGTCCATGAAGACTTCTATGCTTTTCTCAATAAACTCATTAAAAATCGCCATCATACATCGCTGAAATGTGGCTGGAGCGTTGCAAAGACCAAATGGCATCCTCCTATATGCAAAAGTACCATAAGGGCAAGTGAAGGTGGTCTTCTCCTGATCCTCTGGCGCAATGGGAATCTGAAAATAACCGCTGTACCCATCAAGGAAGCAGTAGAACTCTTGCCCAACTAGCCCCTCCAACATTTGATCAATAAACGGCAGCGGGAAGTGGTCCTTCCTTGTGGCTTCGTTCAAACGCCGGTAATCGATGCACATCCTCCAGCCAGTGGTCTGTCTTTGGGGCACAATTCACCTTTATCATTGGGTACCGCCACTATTCCTCCTTTTTGGGAACAACTTGCACAGGAGAAACCCAGCGGCTATCAGAGATGGGGTAAATGATGCCTGCATCCAAGAGCTTCAACACCTCAGCTTTCACCACTTCCTTCAGGTTTGGGTTTAATCTCCTCTGGGGTTGCCTCACTGGCTTGATACTATCTTCCATGTAAATTCGATGAGTGCAGAACCCTGGACTAATCCCTTTAATATCTGCCACTGACCACCCTAAAGCTCCCTTGTGCCTTCTTAACACTTCCAGAAGTCTGATTTCCTGCGAAACAGACAAAGATGAAGAAATAATAACAGGCAGGGCGCTACCCTCTACCAAGAAAGCATATTTAAGATTTGAAGGGAGAGTTTTGAGTTCAAGAGTAGGGGGCTTCTCTACTGAAGGAACGAGCCTCTGAGTAGGCCTGTCCAGTGGCTCCACAGGAGGAGCATAAGGCGAAAGTAGGTTCGTCCCTGATTAAGCTGCTGGACAACAGTAGCTACCTCAGCTCTCCTTGTCATCCTCAATCGAGTGGCATAAACCTGCTCTAGCAAATCAGAATTCTCAAGCAAGAAAGAAGAGTCATAGTATTTTTAGCGACAAACATCATAATCATCAGAACAATCAACATCCACTGAAAGCAACAGAGAAGAAGCATTTGTTCTCATCATCTTAGTGATATCAAAACTAAGCTCCTCATTATTAAACTTAAGGGTGATCTTTCCTTTGTCAACATCAATGACAGTTTTAGCAGTTCGTAGGAACGGTCGACCCAAAATTAATGGCACTTCAACGTCCTCATCCATATCAAGAATGAAAAAATCAGCAGGGAAGAAGAAGTTACCAACACCTACCACAACATTCTCAACCATACCACGAGGTTTGATTGAAGAACGATCCGCTAATTGCAAATTAAAATTGATTGGGACAAGCTCACCAACATGAAGCTTCCTAAACATTGAATAAGGCATCAAATTTATACTCGCTCCAAGGTCGCAGAGTCCAAACCCACAGTCCATGTCTCCAATGGTGCAAGGGATGATGGGCTGCCCTGGATCTCCACACTTTGGAGGAAGCTTCTGCTGGATGGCTGCAGAGCACGTCTCTGTCAGCTGAACATTCTCACTCTCCTTGAACTTTCGCTTGTTAGAAATCAAATCCTTCACAAAGCGAGCATAATTAGGCATCTGATTGATAACATCAATCAAGGGGATATTAATAGTAAGCTTCGAAAACACACTCAAAAATTTCCCAAATTGATCATCAAGTTCTTTTTCTTTCAATCTATTAGGGAAAGGAAGTTCCTTAGGAACCACCTTACCCTTGGAGTTGTTAGCAATCAAAGTATGAGAAGGGGAAGAAATAGGAGCCTGGGTCTCCTCAACAACTACCTCAGGAGGGGCTGGGGGCCCTGACGGTGCACCAGTGCTAGAAGAAGGAAGACCGGTCTCTTCGTCAGCTTGATCCTCAGCCACTTGATCTCTATTCATCAATTGCTTCCCACTTCTTAAGGTAACTGCTGCTACCTCTTCAGAATCTGAACAGTCCTCAACTACCACGGCTTCTAAGACCGACATTGCCTTCAACTGTTCCTTAGGATTGGGGTCTGGTTGGGAAGGCAGTGATCCAGCAGGTCTCTGCTGTAGGAGATACTGAGTCAACTGACTCATCGTTCCCTGCATCTCCACCATGGCGTTCTCGAGTTTTTGCTGACCAGCTGCCAGATTCTGATTTATTACTGTTTGCTGCTCTTAAGAAGCCATTAGCTTATCCATCATCTCCTTAAGATTCGCATTGTTTGAGCTCAGTGATGGTTGCTGAGCTTGAGACTGCTGTGGCCTAAACTGACTGTACTGAGGTCTAACAAAGCCGGGTGGTCCTCCCTGATTCGCCCTCTGAGGCTGCATCTGATGTGAGTTGAGGGCGTTATTCGGATTTCCGTACCTCAGGTTTGGATGCTGATTCTACATCCAAGGCTGCCTGTTGTACTGACCAATTGCATGCGCCTCCTCGGTCTGCCTCATTTCAGTAACCATTGGGCAGTCTTCGTACTCATGGCTGTCTCCACACTGAGAACAGCAGACCTCACTGGAACCAGTAGACACCTTCTTGACAGCTTGCATAGATGTCTGTCCTATAGTGAGCTGCTCGAGCATCTTCGCCATGTTACCCATTATAGTTCTTAAATGGGCCTGCTCAGCAGCAATTTGCTCCATCATAGGATCTGGAGTCCGAGAGGAAGTCTGACCAACTATGAAAACTCTTCCACCACTGTTGCTCCACTGGCGGAGCTCCTCGCAGTAGGACTCCATAGCCGACATAAATTCTTCTCTGCTTTTAGCAAGCAAATTTCCACCCAGTGCAGCTCTGACCTCACCTCTATGCTCATCTCTCAGCCCTTGGAAGAACCCCTGGGCCAAAGATGTCGTGGTCTGACCGTGATGAGGGCACTGGCGGAGCAGCTCCTTGAATCTATCCCAAGCTTCGCAGACTGTCTCACTGCCGGACTGTCTGAAGGCGGTCAGGTCAGCGATCATCTGTCTAGTCCTGGAGATGGGGATGTACTTCTCGTAAAACCTTTCCGTCATCAGCTCCCAGGTGGTGATGATACCTGGTGGTAGACGATGAAACCACTTTGATGCTTCCCCTGATAGACTGTGCTGGAATAAGCACAGCCGAGCATACTCCTCTAGCCCCTGTGACATCCCCAACGAATCCAGATGAACTAAGAAACGATGGACATGGTCGAGCGCATCAGCCGGGTCTGCGCCTGAAAAGGTCCCTGCTGGGTGATTCCTGACAGTATTTGTTTGATGGCTTGGTTTTAGTTTTTTCCATTCTGCTGTTAACTCTGGTGTTAGATTTGTTAGAGTTACAGGTCCACTTCTAGGAGCAGCTGGCGGGCGATTAATTCTTCCCAATGTGGCTTGCTCATTATTTACTGGTCCGTTAGCAGCCATGGTGAAGGTAAGTGCTCTTCTTGCCCTACGAGCTGTACGGTTGATCTCTGGGTCTAGATTAAATCTTGGTGGGCCTCGAGATCGGGTACCGTGCATTCACCAAACACCTGCACAGTTACATGAATAAAACACGAAATTTTTAAGTTAGTGCTTGTATGAACAGAACCGAACAAAACAAATTAAAATGCGTATAAACAACTACGATTATGCTGAATGTAAAAATAAAGCACAATTGTTCAAACGAAATAAATTCAAAACTATTCTAAAAATCAAAACAAAACTAGTAAACACAGAATTAAGACTATAATCGAGTTAAAACAAAAAGGAAATAAATAGCGCAAATAAAATAAATGGCGCCATTTTGCAAACAGGTAAAATGTTCTACTAAAACTAAATTGAAAAACCTAGAAATTAATAAAACGAAAAGCCTGTCGGGTTGTAAAAATCCCGGTCACTATAGTATAGGGAATTAAGTAACCAGGTATCGAACCACGGGACTTGAATAAATAAGCCTAAGTCCTAAGAAAACTGGAAATTTAAGGGGTTGTGAATTGTTTTTGTAACTGAATTGAGAAAAACATAAATCTAAATCTAAATGAATGATTAAGGAAAGTAAATGTTAAGGTTGGTAAAATGAATGGAACTCCAGGTTTGGGTTGTTTGTTACTGGATGCAGTGAGCAATTTCTACGATTTTCTTACGAGATTTGGATTGGCCAATTCTTTCTACTCTCTTCAATGCTAAATCCTAGTTCACTGAAGAGCTCACCTATCAGAACATGTCAACTCTAATCTAGAAGCTGACAAAACACAAATAGGCGGAATATGTGCGAAGAATTATTAGCTTTTGCAGGAAAAATTATCTATCCGATTAATCTTTCCCCAAATCTCCAGGTTAATTCGAACTTCCTATTAGTCACCTTGTCTGTTCCTAACAGGATTCGCGAAACGACTCTATAAATGTGCAAATTTAATAGAGAAGATGAATGATTAGCATTAACCTAGAAACAATCCATTACAATCCCATAATCAAATTGCAGAAATCCTAACTAAATTGTATCCATCATGAACAACCATACCCCAGATTAATCCCTACTGCCAGACATTACAAAGAAGCGAATAAATACAATCAAAAGAGAATTCATCTAAGGGAAGAAAAACCCTCGAATTGAATGATTATCCAGACTCAGAGACTACCGGCGCAAGGTTGAAGACGATGGTCTGACTCCCTTCTGTCGATGCTCCTCCACAATGACGATGATGCGCTTGGTGAATGTGGATGAAAGTGAAGCTGATGCTGATGGTGTGGATGAGTGGAAAGAGCGTTGTTTACCAACGTGAGAGTGCCGTGATGTAATGATAGGTAGTGCCCTCCCCTTTACTCAGATTAGGTCACTTAAATAGAATTTCTTCCTCTTTTCCCTTCAAAACGCCGAACTTCTGTTGAGAATTTAGTCGCATCCAAACATTGGTCCAACCTTCAATGTTCGGACACATTGTTTTGAGCGCTCCAGTTCCAAAAGTCTCGACTTGTGTCCGAACTTGGATGTTCGGACACAAGTTCGGACATGCAGCGTAAGTCTGACTTTCGACTTTTCCCCATTGTGATTCTCGAACCATGTCCGAACTTCGAAGTTAGGACTGAAGTTCGGACACTTCATCAGGCACAGCACTCGAACTCTCGACTTGCGTCCGAACTTGGATGTTCGGACACAAGCTCGGACACACCTTCAAAATCCTCTAAATTCATCATTCTGACTCCAATTCGACCCCCGTTTGTTGCATCATCTCCCTCGTGAGTTAATCTACTGTTTCCTCGGCTTTTCTCTACATTTAACATAGAAAAAGGTATCAAGCCTTAACAAACAACAAACCAAAGGAAAACGTAAGATAAATGTGGAATATTATCGATGCGCGTATAAAAATTAAGCATTAAAGGCCACTAAAACCATTCATATTTCACACTCATCAGCGGTTCCTAAGGAAAAAACCGCCAAAAATAACAGCTATCAGGAGGCGAAAATAGGTTAAAAAATTGCAAATTTTGGCGGTTTTTTCCTTAGGAACCGCCGAAAATTGTCATGATTTTACCAGTTTTCGGCGGTTCCTAAGGAAAAAACCACCGAAAATTGCCATTTTTTTTTTTTTTTGTTTACAATCTCACATATGTCAACAAACCTGTAAAATATATCCAAACAACATCCAGATATATCCAACCATCTCTCTACATCACATTGTAGAGGATGTCAATCACTTTGTGTAAGAGAATTGTCAAAAAATCAAAATCGTGATGAAGTGGTCACAAATGACCATACAACACATTTCAAATGGTCACAAATGACCATATAACACATTTCAAATGGTCACAAATGACCATATACATATACAACTACCAAGATATTCACTATTGTACTCAAAACGGTCATCTTTCACAATCTATCTAGCCATAAAAGTCTAAAAAAACGTTCTAAATAACAATTCAAAAAAACAAAGTGAAAATCAAACCAAAGTCATGTACATGAACTCCGCCCAATCCTCTAGCATATTGTTGATGGTTTCTCTGTTGTATTCTCCAACACTTGGGAAAACCTTTAAAAAACAAAACAAGACAAAATTAGTTTATCGTTAAACAATTACATTAGTAATTGAAAAATAAATATAACTTCGACATACCTATTCTAACTGATCTTGCATCTCACCAAATAGGGTGACTATGTCATGCATATACCTCATGACATAATACCCACACTCCGAACTTCCGGGTTGACGTGGACACTTAAACACAGGAAAAATAATAATTACATAAGACATTTGTTAGTGATGATAACCTATCAATAATAAACAAGTGATGATGCAGTACCTTCACTGCAGTAAAAGGGATGGCACCTTTTGGCCTTATACCAAGCTCTGCCATCATAACTGCAGACGTGTTATCGTGAGTGGTTAGAACTGGAGTTATTAAAATAAAAGAAAAGAAGTTAAAACTCAAAATATCCGTCGGGCTGCAAACAAATCCCGGTCGTTGTAGTATAGTAAAGTGTAAGCGATCGGATATCGAACCGTGGGACTAAGGTGAATTATATAGTACCTAAGCGTGTCACAAAAAGGGGGGTAGTTAATTGACTTGTTTTGAAAAGTAAATAACAGATAAGAAAAACTGAGTGAAGATGAATTAAATGGAACTCCGGGTTCAGGTTAATATGATCTGATTAATTGTGCTATCTCTACCGGTTTAATAAAATAATTTGGCAAGATTCCTGTTATTTTCTTAAGGACTAAGTCATAGACTCATAAGAACTCGTTTACCAGAAAATGCTCGGTCTAATCCAGGTTCGAGCAAAATATAAATAAACGGACATTAGGTGCGAGGAATTATTTTGCATCTGAAAATATTAACTTATTAAATCATAATAAGCTTTCTCCAGATTTACGGCTTAATTAACCTGTCTATTTATCACCGGTCTGATCAAAATAGACTTTGTAAAGCATTTTAATAAATCGATGAAATTTATTAAAAAGGTGAGAGATAAACTTTAATCGTAACAAACTGTATTTATTTTAACCGGTAGAAATATAAATTACACAACTAAACAAACCATAATTAAACCTTCACCCGGAGTAAATCCTCCTTAGCCTGACATATTAACTGGTAATAAGTCAGACAGAGGTTGGACGTAATAATAATACGGAGGTGTGGATGGTGAATGGAGAAATGAAGAGAACGACGAGTGGAGCGTGTACGTAGGATAATATATGTGAAATGAGTGATTTGGAGTGTTTGAGTTCTGGGATCGAATGTTGTGTTGTGGTGTACGGGAGAGAATTAATGGAAGCGAATGGTAATTATGGTGAGCGATGGTCTGATTTCTGGTTTTCTCCGTACGTCCGTTTAAGGTTGAAGGTGCTGTGTTTATAGAGGAGGAGGATAAGGTTAGAGGCAGATCTGGTGGAAGGAGATTGATTGCAGATTGATTGCTCATTGATTGCAGGGGACAGAGCTGGAGACAGACGCGTGAGGAAAATAAGGTAGGCGCCGTCTGATATTAATGGAGAAGTCTGCTGCGCCGTGAAGGAAGAAGAAAACTGTCGCGTTGAATTAAGCACGTCCGCCTGTCTGTCCGCCTGATATTACGCGGACGTCTCATACTCTCGCCCGCGATCTCTCCATCTCTTGTCCGCCTTGTTGTCCGCCTCAATTCATGCGGACACAAGTGTTGTCCGCCAATCTGTCCGCCTAAATCCATGCGGTCACTTGTGTGTGTCCGCCTAAGCCCTGCGAGTCTTGTCCGCCTTGTTCAATGAGGACACAAACGTGGACACAAGTTTTTGACTTATTCTCTTCTACGAACTTTGACCGGCTCTAGATTCTTCGTTTGGACACCGTTTCCCGAGCCGTTTGCGTCTATGCGTTCGTCTCTTCGTCTACTTTGCTTCCAGCTTGGTTTTCCTCATGTTTAAACAATAAATTTGTGAGATAACAATAAAACATAAACTAGAGGAAAAACTAACCAAAGTGGGGAAATGAGCAAGAAAAAGTGCTAATATAATATATGAAATACACCTATAAATCATGCTCATTTGGACACTTATCACACCCCACACACTTATCTTTTGCTTGTCCTCAAGCAAAACACGTCCCCAAGTAAGTAGGAAATGCTCAATACTAGCAAATATTATTATGAAGGGTAGGATAAAGAGGTGAACAGTTCATGATCTTTTTAACTTTTTGAGGAGTGTGAAAAATCAACTGCTGGTGGCATAGGTGTACTCAGGGTAAAATAAAATATAGAGTTTCGGGGTATGATCCAAGGTACTTCAATGTTTCTTTTGTTTAGGTGACTCTGAGAACTTTTACCATGGCCAACTTCTCTCAAGAATGGGCATTTGAGGAGAAAAAGGAAAAATAGATTCATGAATTTGTTTCACTTTTGCATAAGGGATGAGAAAATGTAGGCATCACGCCTTTGTATTCAAGAACACTCAACTCTCTTTTGTTGGTTACCAATGGTGTCTCGCAAGTCCCTTATTTTTTGTATTCTTCTTTCTTTTTTTTTAAAACAGAGAAGCACCTCTTAGCAATCCCTAAGAGAGAAGACAGAAAGAAACCCTGAGCAATAAAATCCAACCATTTGCAGATTATTTGGTCACACTGCATAAGAGAAATGCTCCTCAAAAGTAATCAAATGAAAATTTTTAAATTTGTACCTTTTATCCCACAATTCATAATAGTATTTGTTTTTAAAGAGAACAACCTACATTAGCAGGGTACATAATTTTAATTTTTGAACAAATGCAAGATAAGCAGAGAGATTTAAACATTTTAAGCACAAAATGCCCTGAAAAGGCTCTTATTGACTACCCCCCTTTTTGTGACACGCTTAGGTACTATATAATTCACCTTAGTCCCACGGTTCGATATCCGGTCGCTTACACTTTACTATACTACAACGACCGGGATTTGTTTGCAGCCCGACGGATATTTTGAGTTTTAATTTCTTTTCTTTTATTTTAATAACTCCAGTTCTAACCACTCACGATAACACGTCTGCAAAATGGCGCCGTTTGATATTAATGGAGAAGTCTGCTGCGCCGCGAAGGAAGAAGAAAACTGTCGCGTTGAATTAAGCACGTCCGCCTGTCTGTCCGCCTGATATTACGCGGACGTCTCATACTCTCGCCCGCGGTCTCTCCATCTCTTGTCCGCCTTGTTGTCCGCCTCAATTCATGCAGACACAAGTGTTGTCCGCCAATCTGTCCGCCTAAATCCATGCGGTCACTTGTGTGTGTCCGCCTAAGCCCTGCGAGTCTTGTCCGCCTTGTTCAATGAGGACACAAACGTGGACACAAGTTTTTGACTTATTCTCTTCTACGAACTTTGACCGGCTCTAGATTCTTCATTTGGACTCCGTTTCCCGATCCATTTGCGTCTATGCGTTCATCTCTTCGTCTACTTTGCTTCCAGCTTGGTTTTCCTCATGTTTAAACAATAAATTTGTGAGATAACAATAAAATAAACTAGAGGAAAACTAACCGAAGTGGGGAAATGAGCAAGAAAAAGTGCTAATATAATATATGAAATACACCTATAAATCATGCTCATTTGGACACTTATCAATAACACTTTGATATACACTACACAATTAATATCATAAACATACATTAATAAAAGTAGGATTTACAGGCACAATAAAATTAAATTGAAAGATTTTAAATACATATTCATAATTTACTTACACGCTAAGGTGTGGCTTTATCTTGATGTTTTTTGTATGTCCGATCTGCAGCGGATCAAGAAATAGTATCCGCACACGATCCAAACACAACACCAGTAGAACCCAATGACCGCTAGTGTTATACAAAAACACTAAAATGTCATTATGATGTCAAAAAAATAACTTATAACATTTATTCAAATTAAAATGATAAACAAAAGCTATTACCTTTGATGATATGGTAGCACAGAAATCCGTACTTGGTAAGGGAAAAAGATTGCATTTTGTCATGCAAAAACCTGATCACAAATTAAAAGTTATAATAATTAGTTTCAGGACATCAATCAATTTATAACTTAATTACACAAAAATATTAATACTTACAGAATGAATGAGTGCACCACTATGATAGGCACCCATTCAGATTTCAGGATCTCAATCACGTCGGTCGTCCACAAGTCGACTTCTAAACCGTCTTGGTAGTGAAGAAGGTCATCATCAAAGCTTAGCAATATAGAATTTCTACCAGATGGGAAGTCTCAGATTATATCATGCAAGCATTTCATGTTTGGCCCGAAGCGTGCATATATGGAATCATCCACCAAGTTTTCTTTGTGAACAACGTTGGTGGATGATTTGTATTCAGAGGATTTGATCTTTGGCTTCTTTTTCTCAGGAGACCCAGATTTATTTTTTAATGCCTATTTACAACCGACATACAATACTAGTCATGAACTGAGTATCCACACATACTATATTCATATAATTATAAAAATAACTATATTAGTGGTTTGTGTTGGATGTACCTTCGCACACTTCTGAATCAGACACACAGGCCACTGAACAAATGCACCCTTGGCAGACCGAACCGTGTGTACTCCTGCGTAGGTACAGGGAGCTCTAGATCAGGACACTGATTAATCGGTTCGTCCATAGAGACTCTCCCGTGATAAGGCTTTAGTGGCACCCCATGGGTCATGTCACCCGGGCCTGATGAGTACACCCTTCCTTCTGCGACACATATATCTTGATTGTTGTATGGGAGAAGGAGGTTACAGTTTATCGGTTCCTACAATTTAAACAAATTAGTAGATGATTGAACTAATAAATATGTATAAATATGACAAGTAATAAAATAGTTAAAGATATAAAATTAAATTTACCTGTACATACGCGGAAGGATACGGGTCATTCGACTCGGTGCTTGTGTACAGTCCAGTAGGAGTAGCACCGTCATTGCTTGGTAATGAGGGAGGATTATTATGATGAATGTGGTAAGAAGGATCAGAAGCAGCTGTTGGAGCATATGACTGAGGTGCACCGTCATTGCTTGGAAATGAGGGAGGATTATTATGATGAATGTGGTAAGAAGGATCAGAAGCCTGAGCATATGACTGAGGAGCACCACTACCCTGACGTATTTCAGCAATAACCTCCTTCTTCCACTGATCTCTCATGTTATTGGGGACACGTAAATGCTCCTCATAAGATCATCTTCTCCTGACTACTCCCTTTCCTCGACCTGAGGTTTCCAAAAACTTTCCTATCCCTATGTTAACCCCCCCTAACCCCACTGCTCAGCCTGGATGATCTTTCTTTCCAAGCGCCCGAGAGAGCTGGTCATCATGTCGATCAGGAACCCAATTCCCTTGGGTTACTGCTCATTCAGCTCACCCTTTAGAAGTAAATGCATAGAGGATTTATAATAAATTATAGGATTGTAATACTGAATTTGTAAAAAAAATTAAGAGTAAACAAAAGTACTTACCATCTTATCAAAATTTCCTTCGTTTTCTCGAAGGGATACAGACGCTCTTCAGTTTTTGGGTCTTTCTTAGTGCATGAAAGCTTCCAAACGTACCCCGTTTCCGGTGGTCATCTAGAGTGCTCATATCTAATGGCAACTCCCCATCTGCCACCCACTCAGGAACTCTTCTATTAACCCCTTTGGCACCCAACACGTGATGATATTCATTCTTCTTCGCATTCGCTGACTGGGCGTCACGATACTCCTATTATCAAGTAAACATACAAACATGATGATGATTGAAAGTATATACATATGTATATAAATAATATTATAATATATGTATGTATATACAATACTTAATTATTTAAGAGTTAGTATGTACCTTTTCTCCATCTTCTTATCATAAAACTGCTGCCAATTCTCTTGGGTTATTGGTGTGTAGATCTCCCAAGGCTGGCGTGTGTCGCCGTCAGGCCTCTTAAGCTTCTTGGTGAGAACCATTTAACCAGATCATGCTTATGATCTGAAAATTTCTTGTGCATCATCGCTTTGATCATGGTGTAGTACTCGCTTTCTGTAGGTATTCGATATCTCCTTAAGATTCGCATTGTTTGAGCTCAGTGATGGTTGCTGAGCTTGAGACTGCTGTGGCCTAAACTGACTGTACTGAGGTCTAACAAAGCCGGGTGGTCCTCCCTGATTCACCCTCTGAGGCTGCATCTGATGTGAGTTGAGGGCGTTATTCGGATTTCCGTACCTCAGGTTTGGATGCTGATTCTACATCCAAGGCTGCCTGTTGTACTGACCAATTGCATGCGCCTCCTCGGTCTACCTCATTTCAGTAACCATTGGGCAGTCTTCGTACTCATGGCTGTCTCCACACTAAGAACAGCAGACCTCACTGGAACCAGTAGGCACCTTCTTGACAGCTTGCATAGATGTCTGTCCTATAGTGAGCTGCTCGAGCATCTTCGCCATGTTACCCATTATAGTTCTTAAATGGGTCTGCTCGCAGCAATTTGCTCCATCATAGGATCTGGAGTCCGAGAGGAAGTCTGACCAACTATGAAAACTCTTCCACCACTGTTGCTCCACTGGCGGAGCTCCTCGCAGTAGGACTCCATAGCCGACATAAATTCTTCTCTGCTTTTAGCAAGCAAATTTCCACCCAGTGCAGCTCTGACCTCACCTCTATGCTCATCTCTCAGCCCTTGGAAGAACCCCTGGGCCAAAGATGTCGTGGTCTGACCGTGATGAGGGCACTGGCGGAGCAGCTCCTTGAATCTATCCCAAGCTTCAGACTGTCTCACTGCCGGACTGTCTGAAGGCGGTCAGGTCAGCGATCATCTGTCGTCCTGGAGATGGGGATGTACTTCTCGTAAAACCTTTCCGTCATCAGCTCCCAGGTGGTGATGATACCTGGTGGTAGACGATGAAACCACTTTGATGCTTCCCCTGATAGACTGTGCTGGAATAAGCACAGCCGAGCATACTCCTCTAGCCCCTGTGACATCCCCAACGAATCCAGATGAACTAAGAAACGATGGACATGGTCGAGCGCATCAGCCGGGTCTGCGCCTGAAAGGTCCCTGCTGGGTGATTCCTGACAGTATTTGTTGATGGCTTGGTTTTAGTTTTTTCCATTCTGCTGTTAACTCTGGTGTTAGATTTGTTAGAGTTACAGGTCCACTTCTAGGAACAGCTGGCGGGCGATTAATTCTTCCCAATGTGGCTTGCTCATTATTTACTGGTCCGTTAGCAGCCATGGTGAAGGTAAGTGCTCTTCTTGCCCTACAGCTGTACGGTTGATCTCTGGGTCTAGATTAAATCTTGGTGGGCCTCGAGATCGGGTACCGTGCATTCACCAAACACCTGCACAGTTACATGAATAAAACACGAAATTTTTAAGTTAGTGCTTGTATGAACAGAACCGAACAAAACAAATTAAAATGCGTATAAACAACTACGATTATGCTGAATGTAAAAATAAAGCACAATTGTTCAAACGAAATAAATTCAAAACTATTCTAAAAATCAAAACAAAACAAGTAAACACATAATTAAGACTATAATTGAGTTAAAACAAAAGGAAATAAATAGCGCAAATAAAATAAATGGCGCCATTTTGCAAACAGGTAAAATGTTCTACTAAACTAAATTGAAAAACCTAGAAATTAATAAAACGAAATGCCTATCGGGTTGCAAAAATCCCGGTCACTATAGTATAGGGAATTAAGTAACCAGGTATCGAACCACGGGACTTGAATAAATAAGCCTAAGTCCTAAGAAAACTGGAAATTTAAGGGGTTGTGAATTGTTTTTGTAACTGAATTGAGAAAAACATAAATCTAAATCTAAATGAACGATTAAGGAAAGTAAATGTTAAGGTTGGTAAAATGAATGGAACTCCGGGTTTGGGTTGTTTGTTACTGGATGCAGTGAGCAATTTCTACAATTTTCTTACGAGATTTGGATTGGCCAATTCTTTCTACTCTCTTTAATGCTAAATCCTAGTTCACTGAAGAGCTCACCTATCAGAACATGTCAACTCTAATCTAGAAGCTGACAAAACACAAATAGGCGGAATATGTGCGAAGAATTATTAGCTTTTGCAGGAAAAATTATCTATCCGATTAATCTTTCCCCAAATCTCCAGGTTAATTCGAACTTCCTATTAGTCACCTTGTCTGTTCCTAACAGGATTCGCGAAACGACTCTATAAATGTGCAAATTTAATAGAGAAGATGAATGATTAGCATTAACCTAGAAACAATCCATTACAATCCCATAATCAAATTGCAGAAATCCTAACTAAATTGTATCCATCATGAACAACCCTACCCCAGAGTTAATCCCTACTAGCCAGACATTACAAAGAAGCGAATAAATACAATCAAAAGAGAATTCATCTAAGGGAAGAAAAACCCTCGAATTGAATGATTATCCAGACTCAGAGACTACCGGCGCAAGGTTGAAGACGATGGTCTGACTCCCTTTTGTCGATGCTCCTCCACAATGACGATGATGCGCTTGGTGAATGTGGATGAAAGTGAAGCTGATGCTGATGGTGTGGATGAGTGGAAAGAGCGTTGTTTACCAACGTGAGAGTGTCGTATGTAATGATAGGTAGTGTCCTCCCCTTTACTCATTAGGTCACTTAAATAGAATTTCTTCCTCTTTTCCCTTCAAAACGCCGAACTTCTGTTGAGAATTTAGTCGCGTCCAAACATTGGTCCGACCTTCAATGTTCGGACACATTGTTTTGAGCGCTCCAGTTCCAAAAGTCTCGACTTGTGTCCGAACTTGGATGTTCGGACACAAGTTCGGACATGCAGTGTAAGTCTGACTTTCGACTTTTCCCCATTGTGATTCTCGAACCATGTCCGAACTTCGAAGTTAGGACTGAAGTTCGAACACTTCATCAGGCACAGCACTCGAACTCTCGACTTGCGTCTGAACTTGGATGTTCGGACACAAGCTCGGACACACCTTCAAAATCCTCTAAATTCATCGTTCTGACTCCAATTCGACCCCCGTTTGTTGCATCATCTCCCTCGTGAGTTAATCTACTGTTTCCTCGGCTTTTCTCTACATTTAACATAGAAAAAGGTATCAAGCCTTAACAAACAACAAACCAAAGGAAAACGTAAGATAAATGTGGAATATTATCGATGCGCGTATAAAAATTAAGCATTAAAGGCCACTAAAACCATTCATATTTCACACTCATCAGCGGTTCCTAAGGAAAAAACCGCCAAAAATAACAGCTATCAGGAGGCGAAAATAGGTTAAAAAATTGCAAATTTTGGCGGTTTTTTCCTTAGGAACCGCCGAAAATTGTCATGATTTTACCAGTTTTCGGCGGTTCCTAAGAAAAAACCACCGAAAATTGCCATTTTTGTTTTTTTTTGTTGTACAATCTCACATATGTCAACAAACCTGTAAATATATCCACAACATCCAGATATATCCAACCATCTCTCTACATCACATTGTAGAGGATGTCAATCACTTTGTGTAAGAGAATTGTCAAAAAATCAAAATCGTGATGAAGTGGTCACAAATGACCATACAACACATTTCAAATGGTCACAAATGACCATATAACACATTTCAAATGGTCACAAATGACCATATACATATACAACTACCAATATATCACTATTGTACTCAAAACGGTCATCTTTCACAATCTATCTAGCCATAAAAGTCTAAAAAAACGTTCTAAATAACAATTCAAAAAAACAAAGTGAAAATCAAACCAAAGTCATGTACATGAACTCCGCCCAATCCTCTAGCATATTGTTGATGGTTTCTCTGTTGTATTCTCCAACACTTGGGAAAACCTTTAAAAAACAAAACAAGACAAAATTAGTTTATCGTTAAACATTACATTAGTAATTGAAAAATAATATACTTCGACATACCTATTCTAACTGATCTTGCATCTCACCAAATAGGGTGACTATGTCATGCATATACCTCATGACATAATACCCACACTCGAACTTCCGGTTGACGTGGACACTTAAACACAGAAAAAATAATAATTACATAAGACATTTGTTAGTGATGATAACCTATCAATAATAAACAAGTGATGATGCAAGTACCTTCACTGCAGTAAAAGGGATGGCACCTTTTGGCCTTATACCAAGCTCTGCCATCATAACTGCAGACGTGTTATCGTGAGTGGTTAGAACTGGAGTTATTAAAATAAAAGAAAAGAAGTTAAAACTCAAATATCCGTCGGGCTGCAAACAAATCCCGGTCGTTGTAGTAGTAAAGTGTAAGCGACCGGATATCGAACCGTGGGACTAAGGTGAATTATATAGTACCTAAGCGTGTCACAAAAAGGGGGGTAGTTAATTGACTTGTTTTCGAAAAGTAAATAACAGATAAGAAAAACTGAGTGAAGATGAATTAAATGGAACTCCGGGTTCAGGTTAATTGATCTGATTAATTGTGCTATCTCTACCGGTTTAATAAATAATTTGGCAAGATTCCTGTTATTTTCTTAAGGACTAAGTCATAGACTCATAAGAACTCGTTTACCAGAAAATGCTCGGTCTAATCCAGGTTCGAGCAAATATAAATAAACGGACATTAGGTGCGAGGAATTATATTTGCATCTGAAAATATTAACTTATTAAATCATAATAAGCTTTCTCCAGATTTACGGCTTAATTAACCTGTCTATTTATCACCGGTCTGATCAAAATAGACTTTGTAAAGCATTTTAATAAATCGATGAATTTATTAAAAAGGTGAGAGATAAACTTTAATCGTAACAAACTGTATTATTTTAACCGGTAGAAATATAAATTACCTAAACAAACCATAATTAAACCTTCACCCGGAGTAAATCCTCCTTAGCCTGACATATTAACTGGTAATAAGTCAGACAGAGGTTGGACGTAATAATAATACGGAGGTGTGGATGGTGAATGGAGAAATGAAGAGAACGACGAGTGGAGCGTGTACGTAGGATAATATATGTGAAATGAGTGATTTGGAGTGTTTGAGTTCTGGGGAATCGAATGTTGTGTTGTGGTGTACGGGAGAGAATTAATGGAAGCGAATGGTAATTATGGTGAGCGATGGTCTGATTTTCTGGTTTTCTCCGTACGTCCGTTTAAGGTTGAAGGTGCTGTGTTTATATAGAGGAGGAGGATAAGGTTAGAGGCAGATCTGGAGTGGAAGGAGATTGATTGCAGATTGATTGCTCATTGATTGCAGGGGACAGAGCTGGAGACAGACGCGTGAGGAAAAATAAGGTAGGCGCCGTCTGATATTAATGGAGAAGTCTGCTGCGCCGTGAAGGAAGAAGAAAACTGTCGCGTTGAATTAAGCACGTCCGCCTGTCTGTCCGCCTGATATTACGCGGACGTCTCATACTCTCGCCCGCGATCTCTCCATCTCTTGTCCGCCTTGTTGTCCGCCTCAATTCATGCGGACACAAGTGTTGTCCGCCAATCTGTCCGCCTAAATCCATGCGGTCACTTGTGTGTGTCCGCCTAAGCCCTGCGAGTCTTGTCCGCCTTTTCAATGAGGACACAAACGTGGACACAAGTTTTTGACTTATTCTCTTCTACGAACTTTGACCGGCTCTAGATTCTTCGTTTGGACACCGTTCCCGAGCCGTTTGCGTCTATGCGTTCGTCTCTTCGTCTACTTTGCTTCCAGCTTGGTTTTCCCATGTTTAAACAATAAATTTGTGAGATAACAAAAAACATAAACTAGAGGAAAAACTAACCAAAGTGGGGAAATGAGCAAGAAAAAGTGCTAATATAATATATGAAAACCTATAAATCATGCTCATTTGGACACTTATCACACCCCCACACTTATCTTTTTGCTTGTCCTCAAGCAAAAACACGTCCCCAAGTAAGTAGGAAATGCTCAATACTAGCAAATATTATTATGAAGGGTAGGATAAAGAGGTGAACAGTTCATGATCTTTTTAACTTTTTGAGGAGTGTGAAAAATCAACTGCTGGTGGCATAGGTGTACTCAGGGTAAAATAAATATGAGTTTCAGGGTATGATCCAAGGTACTTCAATGTTTCTTTGTTTAGGTGACTCTGAGAATTTTACCATGGCCAACTTCTCTCAAGAATGGGCATTTGAGGAGAAAAGGAAAAATAGATTCATGAATTTGTTTCACTTTTGCATAAGGGATGAGAAAATGTAGGCATCACGCCTTTGTATTCAAGAACACTCAACTCTCTTTTGTTGGTTACCAATGGTGTCTCGCAAGTCCCTTATTTTTTGTATTCTTCTTTCTTTTTTTTTTAAACAGAGAAGCACCTCTTAGCAATCCCTAAGAGAGAAGACAGAAAGAAACCCTGAGCAATAAATCCAACCATTTGCATTATTTGGTCACACTGCATAAGAGAAATGCTCCTCAAAAGTAATCAAATGAAAATTTTTAAATTTGTACCTTTTATCCCACAATTCATAATAGTATTTGTTTTAAAGAGAACAACCTACATTAGCAGGGTACATAATTTTAATTTTTGACAAATGCAGATAAGCAGAGAGATTTAAACATTTTAAGCACAAAATGCCCTGAAAGGCTCTTATTGACTACCCCCTTTTTGTGACCGCTTAGGTACTATATAATTCACCTTATCCCACGGTTCGATATCCGGTCGCTTACACTTACTATACTACAACGACCGGGATTTGTTTGCAGCCCGACGGATATTTGAGTTTTAATTTCTTTTCTTTTATTTTAATACTCCAGTTCTAACCACCACGATAACACGTCTGCAAAATGGCGCCGTTTTATTAAGGAGAAGTTTGCTGCGCCGCGAAGGAAGAAGAAAACTGTCGCGTTGAATTAAGCACGTCCGCCTGTCTGTCCGCCGATATTACGCGGACTCTCATACTCTCGCCCGCGTCTCTCCATCTCTTGTCCGCCTTGTTGTCCGCCTCAATTCATGCAACACAAGTGTTGTCCGCCAATCTGTCCGCCTAAATCCA
Organism: Limonium bicolor; assembly: GCA_023374045.1. Taxonomy (NCBI): domain Eukaryota; kingdom Viridiplantae; phylum Streptophyta; class Magnoliopsida; order Caryophyllales; family Plumbaginaceae; genus Limonium; species Limonium bicolor. The sequence goes on along the minus strand of CM041777.1, from coordinate 108,333,234 downwards.
TGCGGTCACTTGTGTGTGTCCGCCTAAGCCCTGCGAGTCTTGTCCGCCTTGTTCAATGAGGACACAAACGTGGACACAAGTTTTTGACTTATTCTCTTCTACGAACTTTGACCGGCTCTAGATTCTTCATTTGGACTCCGTTTCCCGATCCGTTTGCGTCTATGCGTTCATCTCTTCGTCTACTTTGCTTCCAGCTTGGTTTTCCTCATGTTTAAACAATAAATTTGTGAGATAACAATAAAACATAAACTAGAGGAAAACTAACCGAAGTGGGGAAATGAGCAAGAAAAAGTGCTAATATAATATATGAAATACACCTATAAATCATGCTCATTTGGACACTTATCAATAACACTTGTATACACTACACAATTAATCATAAACTACATTAATAAAATAGGATTTACAGGCACAATAAAATTAAATTGAAAGATTTTAAATACATATTCATAATTTACTTACACGCTAAGGTGTGGCTTTATCTTGATGTTTTTTGTATGTCCGATCTGCAGCGGATCAAGAAATAGTATCCGCCACGATCCAACACAACACCACCGTAGAACCCAATGACCGCTAGTGTTATACAAAAACACTAAAATGTCATTATGATGTCAAAAAAATAACTTTAACATTTATTCAAATTAAAATGATAAACAAAAGCTATTACCTTTGATGATATGGTAGCACAGAAATCCGTACTTGGTAAGGGAAAAATTGCATTTTGGTCATGCAAAAACCTGATCACAAATTAAAAGTTATAATACTTAGTTTCAGGACATCAATCAATTTATAACTTAATTACACAAAATATTAATACTACAGAATGAATGATGCACCACCATGATAGGCACCCCATTCAGATTTCCATATCAATCACGTCGGTCCGCCACAAGTCGACTTCTAAACCGTCTTGGTAGTGAAGAAGGTCATCATCAAAGCTTAGCAATATAGAATTTCTACCAGATGAGAAGTCTCAGATTATATCATGCAAGCATTTCATGTTTGGCCCGAAGCGTGCATATATGGAATCATCCACCAAGTTTTCTTTGTGAACAACGTTGGTGGATGATTTGTATTCAGAGGATTTGATCTTTGGCTTCTTTTTCTCAGGAGACCCAGATTTATTTTTTAATGCCTATTTACAACCGACATACAATACTAGTCATGAACTGAGTATCCACACATACTATATTCATATAATTATAAAAATAACTATATTAGTGGTTTGTGTTGGATGTACCTTCGCACACTTCTGAATCAGACACACAGGCCACTGAACAAATGCACCCTTGGCAGACCGAACCGTGCTGTACTCCTGCGTAGGTACAGGGAGCTCTAGATCAGGACACTGATTAATCGGTTCGTCCATAGAGACTCTCCCGTGATAAGGCTTTAGTGGCACCCCATGGGTCATGTCACCCGGGCCTGATGAGTACACCCTTCCTTCTGCGACACATATATCTTGATTGTTGTATGGGAGAAGGAGGTTACAGTTTATCGGTTCCTACAATTTAAACAAATTAGTAGATGATTGAACTAATAAATATGTAATAAAAAATATGACAAGTAATAAAATAGTTAAAGATATAAAATTAAATTTACCTGTACATACGCGGAAGGATACGGGTCATTCGACTCGGTGCTTGTGTACAGTCCAGTAGGAGTAGCACCGTCATTGCTTGGTAATGAGGGAGGATTATTATGATGAATGTGGTAAGAAGGATCAGAAGCAGCTGTTGGAGCATATGACTGAGGTGCACCGTCATTGCTTGGAAATGAGGGAGGATTATTATGATGAATGTGGTAAGAAGGATCAGAAGCAGCTGAAGCATATGACTGAGGAGCACCACTATCCTGACGTATTTCAGCAATAACCTCCTTCTTCCACTGATCTCTCATGTTATTGGGGACACGTAAATGCTCCTCATAAGAGATCATCTTCTCCTGACTACTCCCTTTCCTCGACCTGAGGTTTCCAAAAACTTTTCCTATCCCTATGTTAACCCCCCCCCCCCTAACCCCACTGCTCAGCCTGGATGATCTTTCTTTCCAAGCGCCCGAGAGAGCTGGTCATCATGTCGATCAGGAACCCAATTCCCTTGGGTTACTTGCTCATTCAGCTCACCCTTTAGAAGTAAATGCATAGAGGATTTATAATAAATTATAGGATTGTAATACTGAATTTGTAAAAAAAATTAAGAGTAAACAAAAGTACTTACCATCTTATCAACAATTTCCTTCGTTTTCTCGAAGGGATACAGACGCTCTTCAGTTTTTGGGTCTTTCTTAGTGCATGAAAGCTTCCAAAACGTACCCCGTTTCCGGTGGTCATCTAGAGTGCTCATATCTAATGGCAACTCCCCATCTGCCACCCACTCAGGAACTCTTCTATTAACCCCTTTGGCACCCAACACGTGATGATATTCATTCTTCTTCGCATTCGCTGACTGGGCGTCACGATACTCCTATTATCAAGTAAACATACAAACATGATGATGATTGAAAGTATATACATATGTATATAAATATATATATATATATATGTATGTATGTATGTATATACAATACTTAATTATTTAAGAGTTAGTATGTACCTTTGTCTCCATCTTCTTATCATAAAACTGCTGCCAATTCTCTTGGGTTATTGGTGTGTAGATCTCCCAAGGCTGGCGTGTGTCGCCGTCAGGCCTCTTAAGCTTCTTGGTGAGAACCATTTAACCAGATCATGCTTATGATCTGAAAATTTCTTGCGCATCATCGCTTTGATCATGGTGTAGTACTCGCTTTCTGTAGGTATTCGATATCGTTTCTACATATTACCATAAATGAAACAGATGTTAGTTATGCATACTTATAAATTGTATCAATAAATACTTCAACTATTGTTTATTTACCTGTATGATCTCAAACATCTACTTCTTCAGTCCTTCGTCAACCTGAGGCCAGGAGAGAGTGATATCACAATACTCTCGCACTATGATGCCCAGCTCCGTAGTGAAGTCTCCAGCCCATTCCCCAGTCGGCTATAGGTACTCATTAAACTGCAGCGGCTTTGACTCAATTTATTTTTGCCTTAAGTGCTTTTGTAGGACCTCGAGGTTTTATGCTCCTGGTCGGTGGGATCTCTGATCCAGAAGGTCCAGCCTGTGTGTCCTCAGGTCCAGCCTGTGTGTCCTCGGCTGGCACATCAGACACTCTAATCTCGTCCAAGCCATGACCCCCCTCATCAGTTCGGGCCCATGACTTGCAGCCCTTCCCTCCACCTGTTTGCTTCTTCTTTGGTCAAGATGCCTAAGACATAATCTCGTTGATTGGGTCATCCATATCATCCATTTAACTGTTTGCACAGATAAACAATATGATATCAATAACTGTAACACCCCAACTACAAACACCATACTTAACAACATTTAGCAGCGGAATTACAACTCAACACTTAACTTAATTCATGGGTGTTACACGCCGTTAGCCACCCACGTGGCTGACAAGGCTAATACATACCTAGTTACCGGTCTGATGGACAAGATTACGAGCACAACACTTTACATTACCAACCGTTTCCAAACTGAAATACATACATTTACATTACAACTATACCGAGTCTATACTTTCATCTACCGATTATCAAACTTCGGTTTTACATCCCTTACAACTACATAAACAACTAAATAACTATCCCAGTATAAACAGCTACCCCGTCGTACTCTCGAACGGCTACCAGCTCCATTGTGCCTGAAAAGTATGGGGGCCCCCCAAAGGGGGTCAGCACCTTTGCTGGTATGGTAATCGAGAACCTCGCATGCTACCGGGCCACGCACAACTATTAGTCGTCTGAGCATGCGGTTAATTATATTTAAAACATGCATGAAACTATACACACATATCATGCTTATAAATCACACATCCAATGAATAGGTTACAAACATAAGATTAACACATCACATTGGTTAGGTCACATTATTGTGTTCTTTAGCCCTTCAGGGTTCTACCCTAAAGGAGCTATTCCTTGCTAGATGACACATACCCATTTAATCGGGTTATACTTAATTACCCCTTATATTTGTACAGGGTTGATTTCGAAGATCAACGTACACACATAACAACATACTTCACATAATAACATGTATACAACTTAATATCGTTCTTCTTAGAGAACGTACACTTACTTAGGTTGTGCCGGAGGAAATATAGGTCCGAGCACACCATACTCATTTACCTCACTTAGATGTGTTGGCCGTAATATAGACCCGATCACACCATACACAATTTCCCCTAGCTCCAATAATGATGAGGTAGGTAAGCCTTGGTTAAGCTTGTAGGTGGTTGCATTCTAAGGAAGGAAAACAACCATAACATAACAATATTCCCCCTAGCCCGAATAATAACGAGGTAGGTAAGCCTTGGTTAAGCTTGTGGGTGATTGTAATCCAAGAAGGAAAAACAACCATAACATAACAGAGTGGGAGTTAATTCAAATATATACATCAACTCCCAAACAACGCGTGCGACCGGAACGACCGGATTCCTCACCCCCACATATATATATACATATTAGTTAGAAGTTCCTTTATGGAACTTATCACATCATGACACTATTTGGTGTTACAAGCTTGATTAATCACACACAAGGGAGGTAACATCCCATTCAACAAACATGGACAACAACATTCGTTAAACAACAATATATTTAAACAAAGGCAACACACAACACCCACAACCACAATATACAACTAACGCACAGATAGCCGTAGTTAGAACGTTCCCGTTGGTTGGGACGTTAAATCCGAATACCGATCTCTTATGTGATCCTAGAGTCGGTTAGCAACGGTTTAACACATAATTATGGTTAAACGGTATCGGAATTATTTACGCCACATTAATGAATTACTGTAAACTCATTTCATGCTTTATCTTGCAAGGTGGCAAACATACAGAAAAACACATAGGCATACAAGCCGGTGTAACCCGGTAGGACACAGGTTGCAAGAAAACCATACCTTACACCATGGGTTACTCTACCGTGTTCCCGAGGATTTACTCCAACGCGTCACCTCACGTTCCCTGGGTAATTTCCGCACAACTGGTATTATTATCAAAATGTTTTATTAACAACAAAATCTTATGGTATGTAAACTTCTATTACTCCCGTACTTGACCCCGTTGTCCCGTTATCCTTAACTTATTTATGTGATTTTAAGTTCACAACTTACACATTCACTCTCACACTTATTTATACTTCCAATGGCCTTTAAAACTCACCAAACAAGGCCTAATCAACATCTAAAACCATTACCATTCACTTCCCCATCATAACAACACTTAAAAACACATTCTGTTGCATTTTTGAACTGGTCCGGGTTTGTGTATGGGGTTACAAATCCGGACCAATCACGGTTTTTAGATTCTGCCTTGTTTTTGCCTTGGTCCGGGTTTGTGTACTTGGATACAAACCTGGACCACTTGTAAAAATAAGTTTCTGGGACGTTTTTGAGGTGGTCCGGGTTTGTGTACTTGTTTACAAACCCGGACCATGTCTGTAGGTGTTAAAATTGACAGTTTTTGACCAGTTTTCAACCCCTAATTCACCTCCAACCATTTCCTAAACTTTCCACATGTTTTATACATATTAAAACACCCCAAAATACTCACTAAACCTCTTCAAATCATTGGTTTAATCCCTACTCAATTTCTTGCTCAAATTCTTAAAATTTTCATTCTCTCTGTTACATTATGCACCCTTATGCTACAGATTTATACCTCTTGGAAATTTGCATTGTTTTCCCACTCCATTTGACCATTCCAAATCCTTCTAGACAATGCACTTCTCATACCAAGGTTCATACCTCAATCTTAAAACCTTAAATCCTCATTGTTTTCTAAACTCCTAAGGCACATAAACAACTCCTTTTGCTACAGATTTTAGCACATTCTCCTACCTTTAAACAAGCATTCCCCAAGTGGTTTACTAACTCAAATCAATATCCATTCACACCTAGCTAACCCTAGGTTATACCTCACTCATAACATCACTAAAATCACTTAGATTCCTACCGGAATTTCGCCATAGTCGGCTACTAGTCTAACATTGCCCAAAGCTCATACCACCATTTAATTCATCCTAAAACTAGCCAAACCCACAAGGGCTCTACCAGCACACACCACAATTTCATCCAAATCATCAAATAACATTATAGCTCCCAAAATCTCAATAAACCACCACATAACAACAACTAAAAATCTCTTGGCTTCAAAGCCCTCAATTCAAACAACAATTCACAAGTTCTCTCAAAATCAACTAAACACATTATTTTCCATATTTTGGGTTCATTTTTCAATTTAACCCATCCCAAATCCTTAAACAATCAAAATAGTTATTAAGGTAGTTTTCTTACCTTAAACTCACAAGTTCTCTTTGAACTCTCCTCTTGCTCTTCCTCTTCTCAATTCGGTCAAGTGGGAATGGAGTTTCCAAACTCCATCCCAACATCCAAGGAACACAAAAATGTATTCAATTAATTCTCTAAACCTTTAGAAAACTCTAAACCAACTTAAGGGCTTAAAACACAAAGTTTAGGGTTTACCTTGTGGAGTTTTTAAGAGGGGTTTTACCCCTTGAATCAAGGTTGAATCAAAGCTCCAAAAAAAGAAGAAAACAAGGTATAAGAAGTAGCCAAAATCGGCCAAGGTAAGAAAATGGGGAAAATGAGTTTTTCTCTTGAAACTTTTTACCTTGTTTGAAAGAGGAGACTCCAAGCTACCTTTTGATGTCATTTTCTCTTCAAATGTGGAGATGAAGTTCATCCTTTTGAAATTTTGAAAAGAGAGAAAGATAGAGGATGATGAGAGGATGAAGAATATGTGATTATTTTTTAGATTGGAGCTTGTATGTAGCTAGAGCATGGAGACAAAGGTGGAGTGGCCATGGGAGGAGCTCAAAATCGGCTCCAGGAGAAGAGAGGAAGAAGAAGGCAACATAGTGAGGAAAAGAGAGGAAAGAGAAGAGGGCTTCACGTGAGGAATGGAAAGAATGAGAGGAGAGAGTGTGGGTGGGGGTATATGTTTACTTTTTCACTTTTTTGCTTTTTGACTTATTTAATTAGTTAACTAGTCATGTGTGAGGGGCTATCTATATTAATAAAACTGGCCCACTAATATATACACACTGGAGCGTTTTTCATCTTTTACAGAAAACGCTCGTTAATTTACCCGGTTTAGCACTATTCACTAACCGGGCCCGTTTTCTGGAATTTTCTCGTTTCTTTTTATTCTAATGGTTATTATGCTCCCATCAATGTATATTTATAGTTATATAATCAACTATAATTTTTACGGGGTCGTTTGACTATTTAAAGTCGTGTTTCCGGGTTTTCTCGAAAAACGCGCTTTAAGACTCCGTTAGTGTTTTAACGCATTATTTAGATCCGCTTTCTTCGGAAATTTTTCACACATGTTCTTAGTGTGTAATTAAGGTATAAAAATATATTTATAACCCTAATGAAGGTTATATACCCCCTAAAATAGTTAAATACGCGTTTTCACGTTTTGTGACTTTTACGCATTTTCTTTTTCTTTTTGGTTTTTATTTCTTCACCAATGATCTTAAGGACTTAATTAGCCTTGGAAAATCATAATTACATAATTAATTAATATATTAAGGTTTGGGGTATTTCAATCTACCCCCCTTAAAAGAACTTTGCCCCCAAAGTTCACAACTTCCCATGCATCCGTTAATTAGAATACCGGGTTTACTTGTAAGATACAACTTCCATACTAAAACACACTTTTACATAGCAACCTCGGAATTAATAGTCGGGGTAACATATCCACATCCATACATGACATACTTACATAATAACCTTGGACTCAACGGTCTGGGTAACATAACAACATTTAGACTCATAGTCTAGATAATATTTATTACACATATCACACAACATGTCTTAGCATGTATAACAAATAGAAATACCTTTTCCATCTTTCATGGGCTCGGTCCTAAGACTACAGGACGTTACAGTCCTCGAGTCCCATGTCGAGTACATATAAACTGTGATCCCGTAGAACCCGGTCGCGATGGACACCTTCTGGTCCCCATTCCTTTGGGAGATCAAAACAATCACATACATTTTTAAAATATACTTCTCATGTCACCGGTTCAAAGACAAAGGCTCATACGTCCTCAGCTCGTGAGCAAGTAATACGAAAATATTCTTTATGAGGTTAAGTGGAATAAAATCCTTTATTGGAAAGTACTAATTGAAAATCCTTTTTACAAGGTCATGTAAAGAAATCCTTCCTTTGAAAATACCATTTAAGAATCTTGGAAATATTAATTGAAGTCTTGAAATTACCAATTGAAAATTTGAAGACACCAATTTAAAATTCTTTTTGAAAACGCAATACAACTCCAAGTCCAATTAATGCTTACTGCATCTTATTCTTAACGTGACTATTTGTGACCACTTTATAGGGAGTTTCAAGAGTCATCCAACCCTGATGTGATCAGCATCAGTGTTGAACTATCTTTCCACCCCAATTTGTGTTCGGCTTCCCTTGATCTCATGATAATCAAGTTTCACCTCCCACTTCATTTTCAAACAGCAACTAATTCAAGCATGTACCATTTTCTATCTTTTAATCCATCTAGTCATAATCATTACATCTCCAAGGGTGGAACTCTGTCCATCGATCATCTTCCAGATTCATCTTAAATCAAGTTACCTAGGGAATTTAATTCTCACTAGGTTCTATGTTGGTGTCATACCTCTTCATAAATCACAATACTGTATATATATATATATATACTTTTATCAAAATACAATACACGGTCTTACATTTAGTATTATATGAACATACATAGTCGGGGTTTTAGTTCCCCGGGAGTTTCTTACTCCCTTACACTTGTACTCTCACACATAACAGTTAACAAGGTATATACATTTATCACAATGGTATTCGTATCTTCTGTGTGCAATTACAACAATTAAACCATGAATGAATGCGCATGTTCATATTACATACGCACCAATCATCAAAACAAATTATTTTGTGTTATGCACAGCATAGTTCACGTACACTTGTACGTCAAAACACACTAAGCGGTTTTAGGCTCTACCCCCCTTAAAAGGGATTACGCCCACGTAATCAATCACTGAACATTGGTTTTAAAATGTTCTGCTGTTGTGAAGTGTTAACTTCCATGCGGTCTGTTATGAAATGCGTTATGGTTAGAGGATCTTAACCATATTGGCGGTTTAGTCCCCAACCCAATAATTCTCATTGGAGTTTATTTAACTCATCACCGGTTTTGATTCTGGCCTGTGAGGCTTCTTGTCGTTAATAACCTGCCATTATTCATATTCACAATGTATCTGAAACATGGGTTCACTGGCTTCTGTTGCGCAACTGTGACAACTTAGAGCTTAGTTTGCCCCATTTGTTATTCATAATGTATTGTACATTTCCCATTTATCACCTTCATCTTGTGAAGAATGGTTTCTCAACCGACGCGTGGTATCTCTTACCGTTAGTGAATTCGGTGAGTTACAAACTTTCTATCCACTTCTGTGATAGTTCACTATGTATACCGCTATGTATTTCTCAATGTTTGACTTAATTTCTTCTAACTTACTGTCGGTTGAGATTGAGCTACTACCTAATGTGTAGTGCTCTCTCGGTTATTTCCCACACTTGAGGTATATTCCATACCAATATTTGGTATTTCGTGTTACTGCAGTCACTTATTGCTATTCATGCCACCACAATTGGTTCTGTACTAGTACTCTTTCATTGGTACAACCTTGCATTTCCTATGCCTCGGTCTTATATCGTTATAAGTCTTTTGTTGTTCTACCACAATTAACATCTTCCCAACTTCCTAGCTATCTCACTCGATCACTACCGCACAAACGCAATACCAAAACACTCAGTCATACAGAGTACAGAGGCGTAAACTCTTGGCAGTAGATCTCTTATGCGATTGCAACAGGAATTCACACTGTGTTTCACTGAGATTCTTATCACATAGTACTGGCTACTGGCTTACTGCCTAGTTTATCTGCTATCACTTACCGTTGTATTTCCACTGGGTTTAACTCATGACTGTGCTCAGTTGCCATATTATCGTTTAACAATACTTATACAACGGTCGCTTATTGCGCACCGTGTTCTTACTTCTTGCACAACAATAACTTACGTGGCATCCACTGTCATATTAGCTTCCGCACATGTACTTCTAAATACACTATTTTTTTTGTCTTTATTCTCCCTGAGCGAACCATCACTTTGTTACCCTCACTCGAGTTATAAGCCGGCGTTACTCAGCTCGGTGCTTCACATTATACACACATGCTACTAAAACTAACCGCTCTCCCGCAATAACAACGTGGTCAATCCTCAACATATTTCTTGAACTTGGTTCACATAACTACCGCTCCTGCGGTCTCACAATATCGAGGGTATCCCCACTCTCAAAGTAGTGGTTCGTTCTCCGCTCTATTCACTAGTACAACATAAACTTTCGTAATCAATTAAATTTGCATAACTCATTAGGTCTGTGGCTTAATTGCTTTGTTGTCTTGAGCTCAGCTCATTATAGGCTGTTCACACAAATTTTACTTCTCCGTACACCATCACATGGTTTGGAGGTTGTATTAGGCTCCCTGACAAGGTCGTTGCATCCTGCTTCCTTTTATGGGATGCCCCTTAAGAATGTCTGTTTGCCTCCTGAAGACTTATGTTTAAACCGGGTATAGCTTCAACTCTTGTGTTTCTATCACGACATTTCGTTCAACAATTGTTGACCCACACACCCTTCAGGACAGCTCCTGGGTGTACTAGGTTGTGCCATTACATCTAGCTTGTATACGTTTAGTTAACTACATCGCTTTGCGTTCTTTACTGGGTTTACTATCTTCTTCTATGAAGATCGATATTCCCTGGTAGTCTAGGTGATCATTCCGGGAGTTTCATCCCGTTCGTTGTACATTACCGTGTCCATGTTAGGCATTGGCCTCACTAGGTATAGACTGGGTATGTGTTCCAGCTATCATATTTTATTCCTCGGGATTCTTGAGACATATGAGATGTCTTCACTTACTAGTCAGTGCGCTCCACACTTCTTGACTCATAAACATTTCCTTGAAATGGATTCACTAATGCTTTTAGTTTCGTTAACTTCACTGGGTTTCCTTACTTCAACCATTTTTGGCAATTCATTGCTCTTGTTTAACCTTTACTGCTGACCGTAGTATGGAGTCGACTACTTCCCGTGTTCCTGACTCCACTCGTATACATATGTGGGGTACCATACTGATACATTGCTACTTGCCCGACTAACGCATAAGAAGGTCTGTCAGGCCCACAAGCTCCTATCGGAGTGCGGTCGTCCCACATTTCAGTTAGTACACTCGTAGTGTCCGTCACACGCCTAGGTGAAGTATTCTGTTGTCAACTCCCTTATATCGTCCTATGATAATATGCATTTCGTGCTTCCCGAACTATATATTAAGGGAAATTTGTCCATTGTCTGTATCTAGTATGAACTGGATCCCTTCCCTCGGGTTAATACCCTCGGGTTATAGGATTGTTCTAAAGTTGCTCGAAAGCAAGTGGGTACAACTTACCTACTGTGTGGCGTTGAGGCCGGTGTAGGTCTTATGGTTTTGATTTTTAAGGAAAATATGAAGTTTGAGAAAAATTTTGGGCTTAAAAGGAAGTTTGAGATACTTATGAGTTGGAAGAAAATCTGGGTGTGAAAACAGTTTGAAATAAATCTGGGTTTAGAAGAAAAACTGGGTGTGAAAACGGTTTGAAATAAATCTGGGTTCATAAGAAAATTCTTCCCGGTATCTAAAATGTCTTCATGCTTTGACCAAGTCTAGCTTCCCGCTGACTGGTATATCTTTACATACAACGGTTAGGCCGCTAAGCCCTTCCAGGTTTCACTCTTCAAATTCTTGGATTCTTGATTCCATAATCATTTCCTTCAACAATAGGGTACCTTACTAGGTACTTTATAGTCATTAAAAGTTTCCCGAATAGCCCCGTTATAGCAGCACTTGCAATAGCAAGTGCGCCATGCTGGCTGGCTATCGGTTCAACACATACTGGTTGCGGTACTACTCTTATCATTACCGTGTCCGGTAGCCTTGTTGGCTCCTTCTTTGACCTCACAGTTTTGATAATAGAACATTCGAGTGACTCTCATTGGTCTTGATATGGTAGTCGTTAACTAGGGTGACTCTCAATTCACTTAACTCTGTGTTCTTCCTTAATGTTTCCCCCCACGCAGTTGCCGTGGTTACCGAGACTTGGTTTTATTGTTCAGGTACTACTTCGTAGCCCTATTGAAGTATGCCTCACTAATACTCCCACAGTTGTCTACACTATGATAATCGGATATTACAGCCTCTTTGGCGTTGTAGGTTTGGAATCTTCCGTCCTTGACTAGTTCCTTAGTCGGTTACTATACCATTGTCGGTATTATTTGACATTTGTGTTCCCGTAGACATGTGTCTCGGGTTTGTTGCTTCTCCATTGTCCGCTTTTGTGCACAGTTAATGCCTTCTTCCTTGTTGGCTGGGTTTCCTCGACTGCTAGGCATGTCGACCCAGGTCGCTGGAAATTTCAGTCTCTTGTAGATAGGATTCTTAATCTTCCGCTATTAAGTGCGGGTGAAGGTGTTCAAACAGGTTCCGTCTCTGGGATTCTCAGTTCTTGGAATCTACCACATGACAGGTTCTCCGTATTTACAGAGGTACTTAATAACAGCCAGATCGGGCTTTCCCAAGTAAGAGAGGACTTTTATCTCTCTGGCGTTCTTCCCCGAGTTACAAAATAGGGATTGTGGAGGGCGGGAAGGATATTGTAGGTTTCCAGTACTCACTGGTAATTCCTAACTAGCGTATCTCTCACGCTATCACTCAACCCATAACCCAATGTACTAAAATTCTAACTCGGTACTTCCTAAGCTCGGTATTTCTAGTCATCAGAGTGATACTTCGCTCTGATACCACTTTTTGTAACACCCTAACTACAAACACCATACTTAACAACATTTAGCAGCGGAATTACAACTCAACACTTAACTTAATTCATGGGTGTTACACGCCGTTAGCCACCCACGTGGCTGACAAGGCTAATACATACCTAGTTACCGGTCTGATGGACAAGATTACCGAGCACAACACTTTACATTATCAACCGTTTCCAAACTGAAATACATACATTTACATTACAGCTATATCGAGTCAATACTTTCATCTACCGATTATCAAACTTCGGTTTTACATCCCTTACAACTACATAAACAACTAAATAACTATCCCAATATAAACAGCTACCCCGTCGTACTCTCGAACGGCTGCCAGCTCCATTGTGCCTGAAAAGTATGGGGCCCCCCAAAGGGGGTCAGCACCTTTGCTGGTATGGTAATCAAGCAGCCCGCATGCTACCGGGTCAAGCACAACTATTTGTCGTCTGAGCATGCGGTTAATTATATTTAAAACATGCATGAAACTATACACACATATCATGCTTATAAATCACACATCCAATGAATAGGTTACAAACATAAGATTAACACATCACATTGGTTAGGTCACATTATTGTGTTCTTTAGCCCTTGAGGGTTCTACCCTAAAGGAGATATTCCTTGCTAGATGACACATACCCATTTAATCGGGTTATACTTAATTACCCCTTATATTTGTACGGGGTTGATTTCGAAGATCAACGTACACACATAACAACATACTTCACATAATAACATGTATACAACTTAATACCGTTCTTCTTAGAGAACGTACACTTACTTAGGTTGTGCCGGAGGAAATATAGGTCCGAGCACACCATACGCATTTACCTCACTTAGATGTGTCGGCCGTAATATAGACCCGATCACACCATACACAATTTCCCCTAGCTCCAATAATGATGAGGTAGGTAAGCCTTGGTTAAGCTTGTGGGTGGTTGTAATCTAAGGAAGGAAAACAACCATAACATAACAGTATTCCCCCTAGCCCGAATAATAACGAGGTAGGTAAGCCTTGGTTAAGCTTGTGGGTGATTGTAATCCAAGAAGGAAAAACAACCATAACATAACAGCGTGGGAGTTAATTCAAATATATACATCAACTCCCAAACAACGCGCGCGACCGGAACAACCGGATTCCTCACCCCCCATATATATATATACATATTAGTTAGAAGTTCCTTTATGGAACTTATCACATCATGACACTATTTGGTGTTACAAGCTTGATTAATCACACACAAGGGAGGTAACATCCCATTCAACAAACATGGACAACAACATTTGTTAAACAACGATATATTTAAACAAAGGCAACACACAACACCCACAACCACAATATACAACTAACGCACGGATAGCCATAGTTAGAACGTTCCCGTTGGTTGGGACGTTAAATCCGAATACCGATCTCTTATGTGATCCTAGAGTCGGTTAGCTATGGTTTAACACATAATTAAAGTTAAACGGTATCGGAATTATTTACGCCACATTAATGAATTACTGTAAACTCATTTCATGCTTTATCTGCAAGGTGGCAAATATATAAAAAAACACATAGGCATACAAGCCGGTGTAACCCGGTAGGACACAGGTTGCAAGAAAACCATACCTTACACCATGGGTTACTCTACCGTGTTCCCGAGAATTTACTCCAACGCGTCACCTCACGTTCCCCGGGTAATATCCGCACAACTGGTATTATTATCCAAATTTTTTATTAACAACAAAATCTTATGGTATGTAAACTTCTATTACTCCCGTACTTGACCCCGTTGTCCCGTTATCCTTAACTTATTTATGTGATTTTAAGTTCACAACTTACACATTCACTCTCACACTTATTTATACTTCTAATGGCCTTTAAAACTCACCAAACAAGGCCTAATCAACATCTAAAACCATTACCATTCACTTCCCCATCATAACAACACTTAAAAACACATTCTGTTGCATTTTTGAACTGGTCCGGGTTTGTGTCCGGGGTTACAAACCCGGACCAATCACGGTTTTTAGATTCTGCCTTGTTTTTGCCTTGGTCCAGGTTTGTGTACTTGGATACAAACCCGGACCACTTGTAAAAATAAGTTTCTGGGACGTTTTTGAGGTGGTCCGGGTTTGTGTACTTGTTTACAAACCCGGACCATGTCTGTAGGTGTTAAAATTGACAGTTTTTGACCAGTTTTCAACCCCTAATTCACCTCCAACCATTTCCTAAACTTTCCACATGTTTTCAACATATTAAAACACCCCAAAATACTCACTAAACCTCTTCAAATCATTGGTTTAATACCTACTCAATTTCTTGCTCAAATTCTTAAATTTTCATTCTCTCTGTTACATTGTGCACCCTTGTGCTACAGATTTATACCTCTTGGCAATTTGCATTGTTTTCCCACTCCATCTGACCATTCCAAATCCTTCTAGACAATGCACTTCTCATACCAAGGTTCATGCCTCAATCTTAAAACCTTAAATCCTCATTGTTTTCTAAATTCCCAAGGCACATAAACAAATCCTTTTGCTACAGATTTTAGCACAATCTCCTACCTTTAAACAAGCATTCCCCAAGTGGTTTACTAACTCAAATCAATCTCCATTCACACCTAGCTAACCCTAGGTTATACCTCACTCATAACATCACTAAAATCACTTAGATTCCTACCGGAATTTCGCCATAGTCCGGCTACTTTTCTAACATTGCCCAAAGCTCATACCACCATTTAATTCATCCTAAAACTAGCCAAACCCACAAGGGCTCTACCAGCACACACCACAATTTCATCCAAATCTTCATATAACATTATAGCTCCCAAAATCTCAATAAACCACCACATAACAACAACTAAAAATCTCTTGGCTTCAAAGCCCTCAATTCAAACAACAATTCACAAGTTCTCTCAAAATCAACTAAACACATTATTTTCCATATTTTGGGTTCATTTTTCAATTTAACCCATCCCAAATCCTTAAACAATCAAAATAGTTATTAAGGTAGTTTTCTTACCTTAAACTCACAAGTTCTCTTTGAACTCTCTTCTTGCTCTTCCTCTTCTCAATCCGGTCAAGTGGGAATGGAGTTGCCAAACTCCATCCCAACATCCAAGGAACACAAAAATGTATTCAATTAATTCTCTAAACCTTTAGAAAACTCTAAACCAACTTAAGGGCTTAAAACACAAAGTTTAGGGTTTACCTTGTGGAGTTTTTAAGAGGGGTTTTACCCCTTGAATCAAGAAGGGGGTTCCACCACCATTGGAGGGTTGAATCAAAGCTCCAAAAAAGAAGAAAACAAGGTATAAGAAGTATCCAAAATCGGCCAAGGTAAGAAAATGGGGAAAATGAGTTTTTCTCTTGAAACTTTTTACCTTGTTTGAAAGAGGAGACTCCAAGCTACCTTTTGATGTCATTTTCTCTTCAAATGGGAAAAACCCATGGAGATGAAGTTCATCCTTTTGAAATTTCGGAAAGAGAGAAAGATAGAGGATGATGAGAGGATGAAGAATATGTGATTATTTTTTAGATTGGAGCTAATATGTAGCTAGAGCATGGAGACAAAGGTGGAGTAGCCATGGGAGGAGTGCTAACAGAGAAATTGTTAGGATAAACTATATACAAAAGAACAAAATAATAAACTAATCCTACAACTCTACTACGGGTAGCAAAATAAAACCCGGTCGGAGTATAGTGTAAATATATTACGACCGAGAGTATCGAACCCAAGGGACTTATAGAAAATTAGCCCTAATCCGGTAATACCTATTCTAAGACAAGGGGGGAAATTGAAATGTAATTCTAACCTAATTAAAACTAACTAAACTACGTGGTAATTACAATGAAATTATTCTTGATCTAGGGAGTAAAACCATCTAAGTATCAATATGAACTCGAAACATAACACAAGCCTTCGAATTAACCAACAATTGAATGAGCCGGCATCCTGCGGGCACCTTATGCACGGCACATTCAAAGACATTGAATGTGCCGGACACAGGAGATCCGACATTACACCCGGCACCTTCAAAGTGTAAATGCCACTCTCTTGCTCCAGGTCCGGTAACAGAAAACTCATCCCTTTAACAAATCGAGCATATATCATGCCACGAAATGAACAAGGAAATGGGGGAAGATGGATTAATTCTCACTCTTACTACTAACCCTTAAGTCATAAGAAGAAAGTAGGAAGATCATTAAGAGAGTCTAACCTATCTTACTTGGGACTTGTCTTCCACAAGTAAGAATTGCATGAAGAGAAAAAGAGATCAACCTATTCTCTTTCAATAAGAACCTTACTCTTAATAAACTTGAAAATTATATTAAAGAAATCATATTGTTTACAAGAAGGAATTCATCCCTAACCAAGAATAAGCAAGGAGTTCTACATCTCCATCCACACAACTACAAGAAGAGAATACAAAGGGGAGAAGGGAATGGTCATAGCCTTAACCCGACAGGATCTTCTTCTTCTTCTTCGCGTGGATGGAACTGTAGAAACTTCCTTGGACACCAACAATGGAGTGGGGCGGAATTAGAGATGTGAATGGAGTGTATAGGGGTGTTGAAGTGTGTTGAATTGTAGCCTTCCTCGGCCTATTTATAGGCATTAATTGTGTCTTTGCCGGGCGTCGTGCCGGGTCTCCAATAGCCGGCACACGTGTTAAATGCGCCCAACTGCTAACGGTCGAAACCGTCGATGTCCGTGCGAAACAGTGCTTATGCCGGGTAGGAACTACCCGGCATCACACCCGGCAGCGGTTGGAAAACACGTGGATCACATGTGCTGTCGTATGGTCAATCGAGGCGATTTTACACTCATGCCGGATAGCATTTACCCGGCATCACATCCGGCAAGGCTTCTTTCTGTTCTGTACTCATGCCGTGCAGGATCCACCCGGCATGGAGTCCGGCTTCAACTGAACTTTTGCTTAGAAAATCATTCCTTGCACATAAAACTCATAAAAACATAAATCTGTACAAATATTATATTTTAACACATAATAAGCATAAATAACATAAATATAACTTTATTTAGATAAATATAATACTAAATATAGTGCATAAAATATGATAAGTCTGCGGCTTATCAAGGCCCTACACTTACCTTTTGCTAGTCCTCGAGCAAAACAGGATTAGAAAGGACTAATTACTTATGCACAAAACAGATAAACTCTAGAATGAAATGTAGATAAATATTTCCAACTATATGACTCTAATTCATAAGTATCACTTATCCACCTTATTCTATCGAAACATACTAATGGGTATAAAACAAGGAATTTCAAAACCGATCAAAAACTTTTGGGCTATTTTGCATAAGGGATTTTTGTAATCTCTCCTTTTTCCGGTTTCCATCATTCAGCTCTATTTTTCAAGAGTTTCTGAATGTGGCCAAGACTCTCATCTTTGGTTTTTATTATTCAGCCCTATTTTGCAAGGGTTTCTGAATCAACCATGAATTTTTTGCATTGAAGAACGGGGAATTTAGGAGAAAAATAAAAGGAAAAACTCTCGTTTCTTGCTTTTATTCTGAGGCACTTTATGAAACCTCTAGGAATATATTGCTTTTCCTTTGGAAGAAGATTTTTCTTTCTTTTTTTTTCTTCTTCTTCTTTCTTTTGCACAAAAACCCTTTTTAAGATTTTCACCCAAAAGATTTTTTCACAATTTGGAAAGAAAAGTATAACACCCATAAGTACATAAAGGAAAGAATTAGGAGCAAGATCATGTACTCATGTTAATAAAGAGAATCAAAAAGTTAAAAATAGGAATCTACAAGTCATTAGAAAGCTTACCTCTTTAGAGAACAAGCATTTATTCATTCCTAATCTTATCTCGATCAAAAACATGCAAAAAGTTTAGTAAAACATTGATAAAATGCAAAACTTATGCATATTAATAAAACTTATTTTTTTAAGGGGGGTCCCTGCCCTACACTTGGCAGGAACACTGTCCCCAGTGTTCGAAAGAAAAATAAAGAAGAATAAAGAAAAAAAAAGAAAAGAAGTGACTCCCCTGTGATGAAAGAAGACCAGATGCGTGGGGCTGCCCTACACTTAGCCTTTGGCTACTTGGCAGAGTGATCAGAGATATTGATAGAGGTTATGAATGACCTCGCATACTCCCATTGATAAATTTAGCGTTAGAGACGGGAGTTTGACCAAGTGGTCATGGTTGAGCAAAAAGTTGCTGCAGCGACTTATACTCCGTGCGAACGGTCAGATCTCATGTAATTTCCACTTCCTCAGGTGTTGAAAAATCTTGGAATTCAGTGCTCTAGGTGTGTGGTTGTGCACTAACCACATTCACCTGCTGAGGAAGAGAGCTCTTTGTCAATCGCCTGCTGTATTTGAGTATTTGTGTAGGGAGTGTGCTCGAACTGCATTCACCTAATTTACTTTGGAGGAGTACACAAAATTAAAAATTAAACAAATTATAGTACGAAAAATAATAATAAGACAGGAAGGTTACCAATTCAAGAGAGACAAATAAAAAAAATGATTTTTTTTTTGAATATGCCGGACATAATGCCGGGCAACTTGTATCCGGCAATGGACTTCTCCCATTAATGCCGGATTGGTTTTACCCGGCTTCTTGCCCGGCTTATTTAAACTCGAAGAGAAAATAAAATAAATCAAAAAGAAAGAAGAGATGGATAAACGAGATGTTTGTAATAATAAATAAAAAGATATTAACATAATTAAATTCGTAAAAAAATCAAAAGAAGAACAAAGTTGCGTATGCCGGACGTGGTGCCGGGTGTTCGAAGTCCGGCATTGGACTTCCTCCAAGATTGTCGGGTGTATACAAACCGGCAAGTTGCCCGGCGGGACCAAAATCGAACATAACTTAGTTAAAAGACATTGAAAGGTAAAGGATAATAAAAAAAATAAAAATAAATGTAAGACTAAATAAGGGATTGTAGGACAAAAATATTGAGAGAAATTGAGCATGCCGGGTGACATGCCGGATCAAACCCGTCCGGCATAGGACTTCCTCCACTAATGCCGTGTGTAGCAAACCCGGCACAATACACGGCATGCGCAAAAATCGAAATTCAAAATAAAGAAACATAGTATAGGGACTCATATAAGAGGAAAATAATGAAAGGAGTAGACAAGAATACATTAAGATTTGTTAAACTCAACAGCGTATGAAATTTTGAAAACAATTTGAACATGCCGGACATGATGCCGGGTTACAGATGCCCGGCACTTCGCACGGCACATTCAAATCTGCAAACTAAGTGCGAAAAAAAATTAAAGAATCAAGGAATCAAAGAATAAAGAATAAAGAATAAGGCGTTTTACCGAATTTAGGACTTGGACTAATTCCAAGTCCCCGGCAACGGCGCCAATTTGCTAACAGAGAAATTGTTAGGATAAACTATATACAAAAGAACAAAATAATAAACTAATCCTACAACTCTACTACGGGTAGCAAAATAAAACCCGGTCGGAGTATAGTGTAAATATATTACGACCGAGAGTATCGAACCCAAGGGACTTATAGAAAATTAGCCCTAATCCGGTAATACCTATTCTAAGACAAGGGGGGAAATTGAAATGTAATTCTAACCTAATTAAAACTAACTAAACTACGTGGTAATTACAATGAAATTATTCTTGATCTAGGGAGTAAAACCATCTAAGTATCAATATGAACTCGAAACATAACACAAGCCTTCGAATTAACCAACAATTGAATGAGCCGGACATCCTGCCGGGCACCTTATGCACGGCACATTCAAAGACATTGAATGTGCCGGACACAGGAGATCCGGCATTACACCCGGCACCTTCAAAGTGTAAATGCCACTCTCTTGCTCCAGGTCCGGTAACAAGAAACTCATCCCTATTAACAAATCGAGCATATATCATGCCACGAAATGAACAAGGAAATGGGGGAAGATGGATTAATTCTCACTCTTACTACTAACCCTTAAGTCATAAGAAGAAAGTAGGAAGATCATTAAGAGAGTCTAACCTATCTTACTTGGGACTTGTCTTCCACAAGTAAGAATTGCATGAAGAGAAAAAGAGATCAACCTATTCTCTTTCAATAAGAACCTTACTCTTAATAAACTTGAAAATTATATTAAAGAAATCATATTGTTTACAAGAAGGAATTCATCCCTAACCAAGAATAAGCAAGGAGTTCTACATCTCCACCCACACAACTACAAGAAGAGAATACAAAGGGGAGAAGGGAATGGTCATAGCCTTAACCCGACAGGATCTTCTTCTTCTTCGCGTGGATGGAACTGTAGAAACTTCCTTGGACACCAACAATGGAGTGGGGCGGAATTAGAGATGTGAATGGAGTGTATAGGGGTGTTGAAGTGTGTTGAATTGTAGCCTTCCTCGGCCTATTTATAGGCATTAATTGTGTCTTTGCCGGGCGTCGTGCCGGGTCTCCAATAGCCGGCACACGTGTTAAATGCGCCCAACTGCTAACGGTCGAAACCGTCGATGTCCGTGCGAAACAGTGCTTATGCCGGGTAGGAACTACCCGGCATCACACCCGGCAGCGGTTGGAAAACACGTGGATCACATGTGCTGTCGTATGGTCAATCGAGGCGATTTTACACTCATGCCGGATAGCATTTACCCGGCATCACATCCGGCAAGGCTTCTTTCTGTTCTGTACTCATGTCGTGCAGGATCCACCCGGCATGGAGTCCGGCTTCAACTGAACTTTTGCTTAGAAAATCATTCCTTGCACATAAAACTCATAAAAACATAAATCTGTACAAATATTATATTTAAACACATAATAAGCATAAATAACATAAATATAACTTTATTTAGATAAATATAATACTAAATATAGTGCATAAAATATGATAAGTCTGCGGCTTATCAAGGAGCTCAAAATCGGCTCCAGCAGAAGAGAGGAAGAAGAAGGTGACAGAGAGGGGAAAAGAGAGGAAAGAGAAGAGGGCTTCACGTGAGGAAAGGAAAGAATGAGAGGAGAGAGAGTGTGGGTGGGGGTATATGTTTACTTTTTCACTTTTTTGTTTTTTGACTTATTTAATTAGTTAACTAGTCATGTGTGAGGGGCTATCTATATTAATAAAACCGGACCACTAATATATACACACTGGAGCGTTTTTCGTCTTTTACAGAAAACGCTCGTTAATTTACCCGGTTTAGCACTATTCACTAACCGGGCCCGTTTTCCGGAATTTTCTCGTTTCTTTTTATTCTAATGGTTATTACGCTCCCATCAATGTCTATTTATAGTTATATAATCAACTATAATTTTTACGGGGTCGTTTGACTATTTAAAGTCGCGTTTCCAGGTTTTCTCGAAAAACGCGCTTTAAGACTCCATTAGCGTTTTAACGCATTATTTAGATCCGCTTTCTTCGGAAATTTTTCACACATGTTCTTAGTGTATAATTAAGGTATACAAATATATTATAACCCTAATGAAGGTTATATACCCCCTAAAATAATTAAATACGCGTTTTCACGTTTTGTGACTTTTACGCATTTTCTGTTTCTTTTTGGTTTTTATTTCCTCACCAATGATCTTAAGGACTTAATTAGCCTTGGAAAATCATAATTACATAATTAATTAATATATTAAGGTTTGGGGTATTTCAATAACCACACAACAAATAATGTAAAAAAATACATAATAAGATATCATGAATATTCCAACAAATTATTTAGCGATCAACCAAACAATAAAAAATTATTGTTTAATTACCTAACAAACAAACACATCATTTATGGTTTTCAACCCATACACCCTCATCGTGATCAGACCTAGTATACACTACATCGTCTGGAATACTGTTAGAAAAGGGTGGTGTCTCATCGAACAGCAATTCATCGTCATCAACATCTTGATCAACATTTGTGTTTACAAATCTTTTCCCTGGTAAAACCACTGACCTTCTGGAATTGATGAGATCTTCTATGTAACATACTTGTTCACAGTCCTTGGGAAATATGAATGGATCTTGTATATGCCCAAGACGTGATAAATCAACCAAATTAAACCCATCATGAACCCGATAACCGTGTCTATTATCCACCCATTTGCATTTGAAAATAACAAACTTTTGAAACTGATAATCAAGTTCCCAAATATCTTCAAGGAATCCATAATACAACCTTGCGGTTGAAATCGCTGAAGCTGGATCACCTCTGGTATACTCAGTTGTTGCTGCTTCTACTTTCACCCCACTATTCTAGTTTAAACATCTATCATTGTAACAGCCTAGTTCCCACTGTTGTGATATTGTCCGCCCTGGCACGCAGGGCGCACGGTTTTGTTCTAGGGGTTTCCTAGCCCCAAAAGGCCTCACAACAAGGAGAGGAATCCCCACCCATATAAGAAGTGGTTCGTTCTCCCCTCCAATCGATGTGGGAGGTAAACCTCAAGGGTATTACACTCCACCCCCCTTGGGAGCCCAGCGCCCTCGCGGGCCACACCAGCACACCAACCTAGGTCTAGCTCTGATACCAACTGTAATAGCCCAGTTCCCACTGTTGTGATATTGTCCGCTCTGGCACGCAGGCCACACAGTTTTGCTCTGGGGGTTTCCTAACCCCAAAAGGCCTCACAACAAGGAGAGGTATCCCCACCCATATAAGGAGTGGTTCGTTCTCCCCTCCAATCGATGTGGGAGGTAAACCTCATGGGTATTACAAGAATCATCGGTAACCATTCTTGGTTCACTGTTCGGCTTGGTGGAAGTTTGCACCCTGCTACTAGCTTCTAAAGACTCGCCATACAAAAACCAGATCTTATAGTTCGGCATAAATCCACGCCTGGATAGATGAAATCTGATTGTATGTAGATTAGGGAACTTGTTACGAAGTTCACACTGTGCACATGGACATGGAATGCGTGTCTCATTCATCCTTTTCTGATGATCGAGAGCTACTTTGCAAAATTCATTATCTACTTTTGGTTCAAAATAATTGCCTCGCCGACCGTACATCCACTCACGATCCATTCTACAATTACCAACTAAAAGAGAAAAACAAAATAATATCTACAAAAATATATTTATAATGTATAATAACTTAAATAATATTTGAAATATTAAATGTAAAAATAACATTGATGAACCTATCTTTGGCAAAGGTCATATATAGATATGATTCTTGCACGACGAGTCTGTATAATATATATAATAGGCTGTCTTATATGTATATATACATCTATATATAAAATAATTGTTATATATATAGTACGTTGTCTTATATGATATATATTATATATATATATATATACATCTATATATATAATATATATACTATACTTGGTGATATATATATATATATTCATCAACTAACAATTAATTATAAATCAACTAATTACACAAACAATTATGATAAACGGAAAATTAATTTAGGTTAATTGAAAAAAAATTACCCAGTCTTTGGTATATGTATATCACGTATAAGGGTGACAGAAGAATGAGGAGCAGGCAGAACACAGAGGGAGATAACAAGGCGGAGGACAGCGACGAAAGTGGTGTCAAAGGATGTAACTGTAATGAACCATATAAGTTAGAAGTGAGGATAATAGTTGTAGTTATGTAAAAAATCACAATCAACAAAAACAACTCTCAACTCACATGTTTTTCCCTTTTTGACTCTTGTCAAGTCCGATGGGAGTAGTAGAGGCTGGCGGAGAGGGAAGGCGGCGAGGAGCTGATGCGAGTAGCTACACCGGCGACTTGTGTCAGAGTTGGTTAAAAAGGGGTTAAAAGTAAAGTACAAATGCGAGAGGTCTCATTTCTATCCTCTTATTTAGAAGAGATACCATTATATCTCAACTTTAGAAACAATTCATTTTTTTAAAAAAAATCGATATTAATTTGTGCATAATGTGTGTACGTATGAGGCATGAAACACACTAGATATACATCGACATTAATTTAGTTTAGCTATGTTGCTTAACGAATAATAATAGTTACAATTTTTTTAAAATGAGATTATTCTAATTCAAATAATAGTTCATTTAAATTCAAAGATTATTCACATGCAGCTGCCCTGCAACTATTACAACTCATACAAGCTTAGGCTTTTTCATCTTGATATCTTCTTATTCCATCGTTGAATACAGTTTCGATAAGGAAAAAATAACTACTAAATGATCCAATTTTGGGAGCGAGCTACACTAATCTACTAGGAAGACACATCTTGCCCGTGAAATATTAATTCATACGACAATTAATCAAGGACACTAACTTGTCAACAATTCACACAAACGATGATAAGAAAGCACAAAAATAGGGTGAGCTAGGATAATAGTTGTATGTATAAAAAAAATACAATCAACAAAAACAACCCTTGTCTCACCTGTTTTTCCCCTTTTGGGACTCTTGTCAGGTCCGATGGGAGTAGCAGAAGCGGGTGGTGAGCGAAGGTGACGAGGAGCTAACTGACGCGACTACACCGGCGATCTTGTGTAGTATCTAAATGAAGAAAACACAGTACAATTGATACGTCAATTCACCAAGGTTGTTTACTTGTCAACAACTCACACAAACAATAGAAATATAGCAAAAAAGTTGCTAAAATTGGCTAAGGCATTTCATCGAACACCTTGCGAGCATATAGATTATTTTCTAAAATTGACCGCATATACTATTTCCTCTCAAATCAACCAATTAAATACCACTAAGAGGACACAAATCAATCAACAATTTCATTTTTACAACAAATTAAGGTCCAATTTGACAAAAATTCGAAATGTAAAAATCTGTAAAAACTTACCTAAATCACTATATTTTTCGGTTCATTTAGGCAACAGTAAGGGTGAGGAGGCGGCGGCGCGACTGAGGCGGGCGTGGGCGGCAACGAAGGCGGCGCTCCGGGATGGTGGTGATGGCGGACTTCGATTCTGAAGGTAGTGGCGATTGTTGGGCGATTTTCGTTGCGCAGAAAGGGGGAGAAAACTGGCAAACGAAGTGTGTTACGAACGGGGTTGGGGGTTTAGATATACGACCCTTTTTCGGCGGTTCCTAAGAACAACAGCCGAAAATACCTTTAAATAAACCAATTTTTGGCGGTTCCTAAGAACAACCGTCGAAAAAGACACTTAAAAAGTTCTATTTTCAGCGGTTGTTCTTAGGAACCGTCGAAAATGACTTAAATTTTTTTTTAAAAAAAACCTTCTTATTTTCAACTAAACCAATTTTCGACGGTTATTACTAGAAACCGCCGAAAATGCCATGATCCGAAACCCTTTTTCGGCTAAATTATAAAAACTGCCGAAAATTGGGGTCGAAAAAGGCCCTTTTTGTACTAGTGTGTGGGCTCTTGGGCCGAAAAGAAAGTATGATCTAGGAATGCTGCTAGACTAGAATGAGACACTTGGGTCGGAATGTTCTTGGATTGTGAATAGGCGTCTGCGCCTGAAATTCTTATGGATAGGCACTTGGGCTTGATTGCATTGAGTGAGTAAGGCTCTTTGGTCAAAATGTTTCGAGATTGAGGGGGTTGTCAATTTCGGGTTTTGAGTCGGGTTGACTTCAACCCGAACCTGACTTGCTCATGTTTCACCTCAACCTGAAAGGGCCGAAATTGACCTGGTGATCCGAAATCAACCCGAAACTGACCCGACACCCAAAATCAACTCAAAATCGACCCGAAATCGACCCGAAATCAACCCGAAATTGACCCAAAATCAGCCCAAAATTAGAAATATTGTACTATCAATACAAATTCTACACAAAATCACCAAGAGAATATAACATAACATATAAAACCATCAAACATAAATGGTTACATGATTGATATATTAAGAGTTATGTCGCATAACTATAAAAATATATATTTTCTTTTCTTTTTAAAGATGCTTTCGGGTTGCTGGTTGAAATCGGGTCAACAGCTCAAACCTAAAACCGACCCGGGTTTTTAGCAACCCAACCCAAACCTGACCCAAAAATATTTTTGGGTTGAAAATTGCAACTCAAACCAGCGGTTTAACGTGTTGGTTTTGGTCGGATTTTGGGTTCGTGTCAAGATTGACATCCCTAATTGAGGCACCTGGGGCATAATGTGTTTCTAGATTATGAATAGCTTTTGACTGCAAGTGGGCGCATGGGACAAAGAGCATTCTTGGTCCTGTATGGGCACTTGGGCCATAATGTCATTTGAATTGTAAAAAATAAACAAAATATTAAAAATATCTTAAAAGTTCAAAATTAGTAAATATTTTAGATGTATTTAAATTATTCAGTACCATAAACAGAATATAAAGTTTTGAAAACATAATTTATATCAATTTTTGTACTAATTTGTATCAACTAAGTACCAGAATTTGTATCATTCATTTTTAAATTATCTTTTTTTCTATCAATTTGAATTATTTATTCAAAGTAAATTAAATTACATTTTAAACTAACATTGAGAAAAATATTTTAAAAATTTATATTCTATTTTGTAGTAGTATTATGTCATAAAGTTACTACAAAAAAGAATATAATTTTTTAAAACAAATTTCCAAATATCTTAAAATATAAAATAATTTTTTTAAATATATATATATATATATATATATATTTAAAAAATTTTGGTATTTAATTGGTATAAATTAGTAGAAACATTGATATAAATTATATGTTCAAAACTAGATATTATTTTTTATGTTACTGAATAATTTAAAAAAATCTAAGAAATTTTTATGTTTTTCAATATGATATTTAAATCTTCTTTTTTTTCAATTTTTAAGTTTTTAAAAATTTTGTATATATTTGTTATATTTTTATAGTATTTTGATTTTTTTGTGAATTTTGGTGAATTTTTTAATACTTAAGGACATATTGTGATTTTTAAAATTACTTTGTTAATTAGTAAGAGTATTTTGTCAAATTTTCTTCTGATCAACAGTTATAATAACATTTCATAAACTTTTACAAAAATAGAGTGACATTTCATAATTTTCTTTTTTTAATGGCATTTCATGAATTAACTAAAATAAAGTGACATTTGATGAAATTTCCCTAATTTATTTACACTTGTTATAATAAATCGGGTAAACCCATTAAAGAAACGGAACGGAAAGTTTTTCTCTGGAGGGGTAAAATTGAGATAGCAGCTCCCTGAGTGCCTCTTGGCAACCCAAAAGCCGACACGTCAACAGGATAAAGTGAAAACGCCACTGGACAAACCTCGAAAATTACGACCGTGTCTCGTTTCGGTCGGTCTTCGTGAGGTTGATGTTAAAATACAGTGTCACATTCGTCTTTTCCACTCACGCTCTGCTGTCCCTTTCCTTTCCTAATAAATGCACGCCTTCCTTCCTCCGCTACAGCAGTTACAGTGTCTCTCTCTCTTTTCCCCTTCTTCCGTGGCCTTTGGGATATTTCAAGCCAAGAAACTATTCCCAAAAATTTTCAGATCTGAGGCTTCTCCGTCATCAGTCGAATCAGCCTGCTAAATCGAATCACTCTCTAATTTCTCAGGTCCGACTCGAACTGGTGAGTTTTCGAACTTTCAGATCCGCCTTTCTTTGAATTCTTCGTTCCTAATTATATATTTCATCGTGATTCAGTGATGATATTGTTTGGATAGGGGTAGTTTATGGATCTCCCACTTTGGTTTCTTTTTGCAGCGTTTCAAACCCGTTCGAGGATTAGTTACAAGGCCCAACAGTTGAATAACTGCCGTCAAACTCGTATGTTCAGTAAATTTGTGTATTTCTTCGAGTTTGACAATATCCCTATACACTTGTTGGCGAAAAACTGTGAGTTCTGGTTGTAAGCTGTGGTTAAAATCGGTGGTTATGTTGGCTTTAGACATCTAGCGGCGGCAGGTGGATAGTCAGAGTTGGCTGCGTTTTCGTTGCATTCGATGCAATATAGGGAATAAGGCGGTAGCAGTCACTAGTAGAAGTAGGTGAAGCTGCGTTTTTGAGGCAGCAAGAGGATTGTTCCGGCTCTTATTCTGTTTGGACGTGTGTTAATGGAGACCCTTGTAGTAGTAGCTCAACACCGGAACCAATTCTATAATAGAGAGAAGTCTCGGGGTTCAGCCGAGTTTGGTTCTTCTCCCTCTAAAGAGCACCGTAATTGTCGTGCATTTGAATCCGGGATGGGATTGCTTCCTACTCCTCTAAAGGCTTGCTTCTCTTCCCACTCCATCGAACCCCTTTCTCCTCTTAAAACACCAACCCCTTTTGTCAAAGGTTCTCTGAATTCAAAGGGTGAAATCAGTAAGCCCATGAAAAGGATAGTCAGGAGAAGCCCTACACAAATCAACTCGAATGGTAGAATGACGAATAGTCGACCTAGTGATGGCATCTCCTCTTTTGATCTCCTGTCATCCCCGAGATATTCAAGCTTGCCTGTTCCAATTGCACGCTCTAAGGTTGGAGAAAAGGAGAGGGTTAGTGGTGACAGTTTTTGCTCTGAGCGTTGGGCTGGTCCAACATATTCAAACTCCCCTCCTCCTAGTTGCTTGCCCATGCCTAAGTTTTCAATGACACCGAGACGAACTGTTTCTCTTGAATTGCCTTGCTCTGAGACTGATTTCAGGTTGCCCACTTTTGCTAAGTCTGCCCCTGCTTCTCCAACCAGACAAATGATGAGCGGCTCACCTTCTAGCGTGTTCCCGGATGATAACAGTGCTACTAGGACTTTGCGTCGCATCCTTAATCTCGATGTTTGTGATGATTAAGGAAACCTTGACTTGTGGTGTTGGTGGTGGTAAGCTGTGGTAGTAGATTTAGTACGTTATGTATGGAGATAAATAAAGAGGTTACCAGTGAATCTGCTGTTTTCTGTTTGGTTTTTACACTTTTGCATCGGATGTGGCTCAGACAAAATGGTGGCAAGATGATGTTTGTCATTAGTGGTTTCTCAGCTAGAATGGATTTCATTGTCATGGTTCTAGATTGCTGTTGCCTGTCAGAAGGTGTCTCTGTTGAAGGGAGTGGCACAGATGGGAAAATATTTCCTAATGGCACGAGAGGCAGAAATATTGTTGTTGAATTTGACTGTCTGACTGGTTTGGCTTAAGTTGTGACTAAGAAACTACTCAACTTGGCGACTGTGCTCCTGGTGAAGCAGGCTGTCTAATTCTCTCTCTCTTTGAGGTGGATGCCGAATGTAGTTGGTTATCACAACTATGACTAAGAATTTACTCAGCTTGATGGCTGTGGTCCTGGTGGATAGGCTGTTTAGTTCTCCATCTAATTGAGGTGGATTCTGACTGAAGCTGGTTATCACAACTGTGAATTACTGCTCTAGAAACTATCTCATACGCCCTAGTTTTACAACATATCTGCACTAGGCTTAGTATCCCTGTAGCTGTACAAATTGTAGAATCCTTGAGATAGTCATCCTTCAGTGATTTTCATCTCTTTCTCATCTTCCTCTAGTTCACATCCTTATTCTGTTTAAATCTCTCTTCCTTGTTCTCATGTTAATTTCTTTTGTTTTTCCCTCTTAGAAGATGTCTTTTTTAGATAGATAGGTCCCAACTTGTCTCCGTTCTATAAGAATAGAGTGCGGGTCTTCTCTCGGCTCATCTTTTCAGGTTTTTGAGATGAAAAGGTGGGTAGAATTGAGAGTTGTATTTGCTTCGTCTGCCTCGAGTATTCTTCTTTCCTATCTGGTGTCTGCACTTCCCTTCTTGTTCGTAATCTGTGCCGCTCTTGTTTCTTCTTCAAATCCCTGCATTGACCATTGTTCTCGGACTTCAATATACTTGGCTACCATAAGGTGAGGTTGAGCTTTATGCCTGCACATACTTCTCTTTCATTAACTATCACGATTTATGACGGTGGTCGACGGATGACATCATTTGCTTTGCTTTCTTCAGATGGTTGATGTATAGAGTGAGGATGACCAACGGAAGGCGCTACATACAGTTCAATCTTGGCTGGATCATAGTGAATTTGGCACCATGTTCTTGAATATTCATCTGCGGAACCGCCTGCTATGCCATGGTCTTCTTGTCATTTTGTCTTGTGCCCCAGTTATCATATGAAGTAATAGCCTCCCTTTATCATTCTATGTTGTGTTTCTAAAGAAAAAGTCTGGATAGCTTGTGTATCCGATCAATTGTGTTTCTAAAGAAAAAGTCTGGATAGCTCGTGTATCCGATCAATCAAATAGTGCAGGCTCTCCCTTTTTCTACATAGTATTATTATTAGAGTGCTCTTGCTCCTGTTATTATTATGTTCGTGGTTTACACAGGCTATTATATGTTTGCCCCTATTTAAAATGCAAGTCATTTTGTAAATGAATTTGGACTCGATGCTATCTCATGTAAGTAAAAGCTTTGATGTTAACGCGGGCAAGCTGCATAGCAGTTGGTGCTGATTGGGCTGTCATATATAAGTAAGTTCAATCTCCAAACAAGATCAGAAATTAGTACTATGATTCATTAATGTTATAATTCAATAACTAAGAAGTGTCGTTATTAATTAAATATCAAACTTCAAAACTAATAAATGATTATTGTTTTGTGATATAATATTATTGTATTTTTGTGTATTATTATTGTTTATAAGATGTATTTTAAATTTTATGATGAATTATGTTTCTCGACATATCAATAATTTGATTTATTATGATTAGTATTATGATTCATTAAAATTAAATTTTATGATTTACAAACTAACAAGTGGTGAATTAGATAATAAACATTGACACTAATAAGAGTTTATTATTGTTTTATATATTATTATTATTTATATGATATATTTTAGAGTAAATTACTCAGAACCCCTTAGGGATTTAGGATTACATTTAACCCCATTACTGGTAACCACATCGAGGTTAAGGTATCTTTGACTATAAGCCCCCAAACTATATCTTTGTTAGTAGGAAGTTAACTACGTGTTGACCTATCAGCTTAATCACATTAATAATGTCAGACTAGACAAAAAACACTACTTAATAGATGATGTTGATTAAGTAGTTTTGTTGTCCAACCTGGATTATTAATGTGATTAAGTTGATAGATCAACACGTAGTTAACTTTCTAATAACAAAGTTATAGTTTGGGGGCTCGTAGTCAAAGACACCTTAACCTTGAGGTGGTTACCAATAATTATGATAAACACAAGGGGGTTAACTGTAATATCTCAAATCTTTAAGGGGTTCTGAGTAATTTACTCTATATTTTAAGTCTTATATGGTAAATCATATATTTTTCTAAGATACAAATTTCAAAACAGATAATGAAAATTATTGTTTTGTAATGAATGTTGTATGATGTAGTTTAAACTAAATGGTAAATCAAGTGCATAAAATTTTAAAGTTGTTAAAATATATTGATATATAATCTTGTTTTAAAGAGTTTAAATTTAAATAAATAATTGTATTTTTTTTACTTTTTGGGAAAATTCATGATATACCCCTGTTTTCTTTCATAATTCACAATATACCCCTGTGATTTTCGTAATTCAACTTTAAACATGCTTAAATGTTGTCCAAAATTGATGAAACTTTACATGGACGATGCTAAAGTGTTATATTTTGGTCCAATATCAAATTTGAAGCTTTTTAAGCTCACATGTGACCTGTGGGACTCAATGAATATGTGATTGTTCATTGGATCCTACAGGTCACATGTGAGCTTAAAAAAATTCAAATTTGATATTGGACCAAAATATAACACTTTAGCATCGTCCATGCAAAGTTTCATCTATTTTGGACAACATTTAAGCATGTTTAAAGTTGAATTACTAAAATCATAGGGGTATATTGTGAATTACGAAAGAAAACAGAGATATCTTATGAATTTTCCCTTACTTTTTTAACTTATATTTTGAAAATTACTATAATTAAATTTAATATAATAAAAGACAGTCTAATCCCGAGAACATGGACGCGCTGACCTTTCATATGCAATGATCCCTGTAATGATTATACATTTTGAGTAATTAATTTCAAGCATATAGTACTAAACTTGCTTCTCGGACCACCCTACCATAATTCCAAATTATCGATTGGGCAGGAATGGGAACGAGAACTAAAACTATAATTCCTTGTACAAGAGGACATAGAATGTTTGCGATTACTTCACGCATTCACGGTTCTGTTACCATTTATGTAAGTAATTTTTTTATTGGTTTGATTGTTAGTTGACTAGTTTCACACTCATTGGAATACATCAATTTGTTATTTATGTTAATATATAAAATATAATATAAACAATTAATAAATAATTAGAATAAAAGATTATTGATACTAAAATCAATAAAAAATGATTCCCTCATGTTCTTAATAAATGATTTTTCGATTCTTCACATTTTTTTCAAATATAAGATGTTTTCGTTTTTTTTTTCATTTACTTTCCAACTCTACCCTTCATACTTTTACTCACAACTCTATTCAATTTACTCCAGTTTCGAATGTAAAAAGTAAAGATAAATCTGTCCATTTTTTCTTCTTAATTCTTGTGCCCAAAGCTAGAAAATCTTATACTTAGAACATGAGGGAGTACTAAAATTCTAAACTTTTACACGATCACAAAAAATAGAGAAAATAAAGTTTTGAAAAAATAATACCCATATTAATAAAATATTACTCTCTTTGTTCGACAATATCTGTCTTTTTAGAAACTTACACACTTATTAAGAAAAGTAGAAAAGTGTTTCAAAAATATAGAATGACTTATGTTTTTGAACAAGATCCATATCCTAAAACGACAAATATTATTAGACGGAGGAGTATAAAAGTATTCAAAAAATTATAAAGTTTATTGCAAAGGGAAATATATTAAATGGTTAGTCTTAACGTGTAATATGTACTGTAGGCTTAGATTAACTCTAAGAGATACACAGATTTACATGATTTGATCTTGAATAGTCTAGTTCTCGAGGGTTGACAGAGGTTACTAGTCATATTTGGAGGATATGAGTGAGGAGGGAAAGTACAACATGTACATCGGGGTGGAGCTAGTTGGTTCTAAGGAAAGTGGGGAAATCATGAAGTTTGTTTCTGTTAGGCAGTCCGTGAGGGCTTAATCTTTGATGGATGGGCATGGTTGAAAGACAGTTGAACTCGAATAACTCGTCTACCCATTTGACCAGTCGACCAGACTAGTCTGGCTTCTAGATTATCTGCTTTAGTGGGAAATTGGTTTGGATGATGATTCGATGCGCTTGAAAAGTATGTCCATAATTTGCAGCCAGTGATGACCAGTGGAAGGACCATTTTTTTCATGTGAGGGTATAGGGTATTGGTGTCGAGCAAAGTGTTGCTGCTGAAGTGAACTAGAATCTCAAATTTTTTGTTGTCTTTGACAAGCGCGAAGGCCAGAGCCCAGTCTGGGACGAAAAGGTATAATATGAGGTCTTCACCCGGGAGTGAGATCCCCTAGCCAAGGCAAGTTGGTGATTGTCTTCCTCATTTCTTCAAAAGTCTGAACGCACTTTTTGTCCCACTAGAAGTTGGTGTTCATTCTGAGTACTTTGAAGAAGGGCTGTGTTTTTTTAGTCCAACTTCGGCACAGAAATGGCTGAACGTTCTGAGCATCCTGTTTGGTGCTTGGATGTCCCTGATCTTTCGGGGTAGCAATAATTCTAATACCTTTTGGCTTTGCTCGGGTCGACTTCGATATCGTGTGGGCCAATGATGAAGTCGAGAAATTTCCATGGGTTGCACCAAGAAATTTCTCTCGGGCTTTGATATCGTGTACAAGTCGTGAACTCCTTAGCTATAACTGTTCGGGTACGTGTCTCGATGGACAGACCCGGACAACTCAAACTCTCTCGCATGGACAATGTTGTCCGGTTAACTAGTTTGGACAGCTCACATGGGCATATCTCACCCGGACAGCCACAAAGGTCTACAACATATCTCTCCCGGACAGCAATGTCCTCATCCGGACGTGGTGCCGGACAACACACTCGCGTTAAATAAAATAAGAGAAGAAGAGGTATTCAATAGAGGAGCCCAGAGCACGACAAGAGAAAGAATAATAATAATAATAATAATAATAATAATAATAATAATAATAATATAATAATAAGAAGAAGAAGAAGAAGAAGAAGAAGAAGAAGAAGAAGAAATCACCTCCTTAGAGGCTCCCCTTCAACCTCTAATGGCTAATTGTTCTCCCTTTTTTTCTTATTTATGCTCTAATGGAGGCTTAACCTCCTTTGTACCTTGGGATGGGGATTTTGAGACAACTCCATTGTTGAACCTTGAACTTGTTTTAATGCTTTATTTTAGTCCTTATGCTCATTGAAGATGTTTATTGAGTGTTTACGACTTCTAAGCTTGTCTACACTGAGTTTGGGGATTTTCTTAGGGTTTGCTCAATTTATTGTCATTATGTTAAATTGGTTGGTTTGACATTACCGGTTAGTTTAGCATTAGTGTGGATGGACGGGTTTCTGAAAGTAAAGATCTATACCATTGGGGACTAAATCAGTGCTGTTTATCAAAGGTCACTGAGATAGATTACAGTGCAACTTAGGGTGGACTTGTGCATAATGCTTCCGATTGAACTGGATATCTGAACTAACATTTAGGTTCTGACTAAACTGGTTATAAGTAATAGACCTACATTAGGCGATTAATTAATTTCCCGTTGTTTAGTTGTAAGTTTAAGAGTCGACAATCGGTAGTATAGGGTGTTGGGAACAAAGATCCATCCCAGGGTACATCTATCCTTGTTTAGTTTTATTATATTATTTATCTTTATGTTTGTCAAACTGATGAGTGTCCGAATGAGCATGATTCTAGGGGTGTATTTCATATGTTTTATCAACACTTTTCATGCTCATTTCTCTACTTTAGCTAGTTTTCCTTTAGTTTTGTGTTTTATTGATATTTTTATACATTTATTGCTTAAACAGAAGGAACAACATAGCTAGGAGCAAAGTAGTTGAAAAGAGAAACACGTGGGCGCAAACGGATCCAAAATCGAAGCTAAAATGAAAAAGATAGAGCGTTATGGAGCAGACCTACCCATATGGGTCAGTCAAAGTTAACTTTTGCACTCTATATTCTTTCACCCCATGAGACCGCCTTAATGGATCAGTTGAAGTGGAGTTTTGGTATCTGCATACGACTGCCCTATTGGGTTGGTTGGATTAAAATCACGCACGTGCTTTAGTCTTCCAGAGGAGAATGACCCATGCGATAACCCCATGGGTCGATCGACGTGAAAATTTGCCTAGATTTGTGTTTTTAAAAGAGGAAGAAAAGAAGAGAGAGGGAGGGGAGGAACCAGACCTTAGGCGAAGCCAAGAAGATTCCACCTCCACTGAAGCTCCTAAGCTCTATTAAGGGCTATCTCTTACTTTTTTCTCTCTCCTTTACTCTCTAATGGTTGAGTTGACTCTCTTGTAGCTTGGGATGAGGATTTTGTCCCAAAATCCCAAAATCCTCAATTGTTGAATCTTGAACTTGTTTAATGCTTTCTTTTAGTCCTTGTGCTTAATAAAGATTATTATTGAGTGTTTATAGCTTCTAATCTTGTTCACATTGGATCTAGGGATTGATTAGGGTTTGCTCAATTAATTATCAATTGGCTAAATTGTTTGCCAATTAGTTTAGCTATAGTGTAGATTTCAATGAACAGGCTTACAGAGGTAGAAACCTATACAACTGGGGATTAGAACAATATACTCTAAAATTGGTGAATCCCGAGGTTAGACTACATTACAGCTTAGTAGGAACTTGAGCTTAGTACTATCGATTGACCCTAAGTTTGGCTAATTGAGAAGTACCACTTAAATCGATTAGGATTAGCAGACCAAGATTTGATTATTAATTATGGGCCCGTTCGATACCGAGATCTTCATTTTCGGGCACCAAATCGTGGGTATAAAGCATCCGACGATTCGTCGGTTTTTTCCACGCTTTTGGGCCAACTTGAATTTCACCTGTTCGACATCCACATTCACACTTTTGGCCTTATTCCCCGTAAAGAGACGAAACTACCCCCACGAGCCCTAACCCCTGACATATCACTCACCAGCACTTTGCGTCACACTTCCTCTGCTTCTCCATCGCCGCTTCTTCTTCTTCTATCATTGCAGCGGCAATTCTCACCCAATGCCTTCTTCGAGGAGCGTAAGTAGCATGTTGATCCATATCTTTTTGTGTTTGTGTTTGATCACAACACTGACCCATTTTCCCGTATGGTGTAGGCTTCGTCTGGGAACAATGAATGTGTTGTCGTTCGTCTAAACACGACGTTGATCGATTGTCCAAGATGCAGACAGTAGTGTATGTTGTTCATCTCATACACCAGTGACAATTTTGGTCGATTGTTCTACTAGTGCAACGTTTGTGACTACTTCAAGTGGTGGAGCGAGTGTCACCAGCCGACGGGATCGAGTGCAAGCCAGCCACGACGTGTGAACTTTGGAGCGGGTACCAGGCATGCAGCTGTGGTCGATTTTGGCAGCATCTACGCAATATCTCTACGAACTGATGAACATGTTATACATCTCAGGCACAACATGACCAGCCAATCTTTGAAACTACATGAAATCCACGATGTTTGTGGTTGCATTACAGTGAATGGAGCAGCTGAATCGAAGGTTGGCATATTTGATGGTTCCTGTGCTTACCACGATTATACTGATCGTTTCCCTTCTGATGATGTAGCATGGATTTCTTCCCTGTATGCATATTTTGTGTGGAACAGTTGGGTGGTAGTCTGAAGTAGTGATTACGGGGTGGGTGTCTGTTGTTAGTCTGTTGATCCAATTCTGGATTTCATCTTTGAAAGTCGTACGTTAGGACTAGTATCAGGATCAAAGTTATATGTTATGTCTCTGTTTTGTTACTACCAGTGATCCTAGAATGTGAAATGTATTTTATGAACAAGAAAGCTGATGAAACTATTGTACTAATTATGCAGTATTTGTGTGTTAATCCCATGTGTATTTGTTCCAGTGTATGCCCTTTTATTTGCATACGTATTAACTTCAACCTTGGCAGCAGTGTGCTTGTAATAGGTACTTGAATTTGCATCGACTTTGTCTGATTGCATAGTGTCTCAAAACGTTGATCACACACAGAAAAGTGTGGTTGTTAATTCACTCCATCCATTCTGTGTAAATGAATCACGTACTTTGACACCAGTTTTGCTTCGACATCAGGAACACAGAAGAATGGATGGAGTCAACGATGTATAATTAATGCTACAAGCAGATGTAGAAGACTTCACAAAAATCTGTCACTTTGTTGTGTCTGTGGGTAGTTGTCCATTCTGTCTGTTGTATTTCCATACATGATGCATCATACTATTATATAGGTTCATGACAACATGAATATACGTCACCTTTGGATACAAAGTTACAGC
This sequence comes from Limonium bicolor, assembly GCA_023374045.1. Taxonomy (NCBI): domain Eukaryota; kingdom Viridiplantae; phylum Streptophyta; class Magnoliopsida; order Caryophyllales; family Plumbaginaceae; genus Limonium; species Limonium bicolor. The sequence continues at coordinate 108,294,951 of CM041777.1, read as the reverse complement.
AAGTACAATGCTAGCTGTCTCATTTATTGAACTGGTCTTAACTCTCCCCATGTAGTAAACAACATCCTGTATTTTGTTGTATTTAAGCACACAGGTTCTCTTCAGTTGTTGCGGCCATAATACAAACTACCCACCAAACGCAAATACCAAAACAAAGTCAATGGCGTCTGCTGGTGAGAAGATCATTTTCCAGAATGGAAGAGTGTATCCATTCATTGACCTTTGCTCTAATGACAACAACTCTGAGTTTACTAAGCCCAATGATGCACCCAATGTTGTGAAGAACACTAAGCCCAACGAGCCACCCATCGTTGTGAAAAACACACCTTCTGCAGAGTCAATTGTGCACCATGCCAAAAAAAGGCTGCGTCCAGAACCAGAATCCATAGGCATCTCCCTACCTCCTTCGTCAGAATCCAAGGAAGTTGCAGACCACCCATACAAGAAGACAAAGTTGTGGTCCACGTCTTCTGGTTCTCTGAATGATGATGGCTACATGTTCTTTGACTCTGATGACTCAAACTACTCTGTCAACATGCATATATATGGAAAGTGACTGTGATCTACTGGAGCAGAAGTTGATGGAGATTTGTTTGCTGCAACATGAAGATGTATTTTGGTACTTCATATGATGAAGTCTACTTTTGCTTATTACCGTTATGTACCCCGGTGTTAACAGTTTATCATTGTGATTGTGTCATTTTACATCGTATTTTGTTTTGTAGTGTGTTGTTTTATCTTCAGGAATGGTGGTTTCATGTGATGTAGTATGTTTAATGTTTGTAGTGTCTATTATAGACCATCTATAAATCGTGATTATTATATGGTGTTATTAAGGACCCTCTCTTACTCACCACTGGCACGTAACTATAATCAGAGAAAATCCATGTGAACATAATATGTACTATCAGTATTTACGTGAGTTAAGTGCAAACAAAAAAGTGTAATCGGTTGTTGAATCCAATTAACCACAACATCACAACAAATGGTAAACAATGAGTCGTCCATTCACGAGGAGCACAGATACATCTTCGAGTGACTACACAGAGATTTGGTGTTGCAATACTTTATTGGTTGTTGTACATGAAGTATCATCTACGTACAGACAATACGAATACCAAAGAGATAGGAGTATGCAGTTGGTACAGTGAAATCTCGCCACTCTATTTGTTGCAAATCCAATATTCAATGTTTACTGGTCTATTTGCAGTGGACAACTATTCCCAGTGGACAAGAGACTTCAATGCAGTTGGTAAATATCCTCTCTAAAGAAACCTACTGTGTGTGAGAATAGAACTGAGAAGATACGGTGACAATAAAAGAACTCGGAAACTCAGACTATTACTCAGAATCTCGTATCACAATCGATACACAATGGGCACGTAGTGTGTTCACCACACCACCTTTACACGAGATTTAAAACCTCAACACGTTAAGAGTACAACCCACTCTTAACAACTCACACTCTAAGTATACCTTGCATTCCTAATCATGTTTCAGTATGCAACTAACCTCACTCATGTAATTCTTTAACACCCAAACCCTATGCGGCGTATTGCCTTTCTGTTTTATCGTTCTCTCTCTTTTCTCCTCTCACCCCCAAAAACTCAATCAAACCCTAGAGTTGCCGTCTCATATATAGATAGCGAGGCTATAGATTACATCTCATAAAACATAGATTTTATTTATCTTTAACAGATAGATAAAATCACATTTAAGATATTCTATCCGCTTTGTTAGTTTCCTCGGTTTTGGAGGCATGCGGATCTCAATATTGCTTCTTCACGCTCATCAGTTTGAAGCTGAGTTTGCCGATCAAAATTACATCAACAATTTCCCCCTTTTTGATGCGGCAAACTGTTGAAGTCTTGAACCCCTTGTATTGATTCCCCCTGAATCTTGTATTACCGTAACTCCGCATGAAGATTCTATCAACTTTCGGCATTCCCCCTCAATCTCACATGCCCTTCTGATAACCTGTACTCAGTGTAAAACTCACAACCTCTTGTGCATTAAGTGTGATATGATACTAATTGGAGATATTAGAAAGACAATAAACCAGAAACTCTATGCAGGCAGTTTGCATCATAAACCCAACTGAACAAAAGTTTTTGCAGAACAGATAGGAAAACATATAGTTCAAACCCAAAAATATCAGTCTAATATGCACCAACTATTTGTGCATCAAGCCATATGTCTAAAAACGGATTACGAGAAATTTAAAGACTTCCAACCATACTTCCCCCTTTTGCCACATCAAAAAGAGATCAGTCATTCCACAAAAGAAAATGTAAGTATCAAATCGGGAAGGGGTAGGATGCAATCCAACGAAAACTAGAATTTTTCAGACTGTTCATCTGAAGAGTTAGCCGCAGACAAAAAGTTCATCTTGTCCTCCAGGAGCTGTAACCTATCCATCAATCGCTTTTACATCATCTCCAATGAGTCTAAGACTGACTGCAACATAGAGGAAGTGGAAGCGGTAGCATTGTCAGTCTTCTCTTCTTGTTGACCAGCCTGTTTCAGTTAATTCCAAGCCCATCTTGGAAAGAGTCGCAACAGCCAGAAAGTTAGTCGGTTGTGCAGATATGAAGAAGGCTTCTTCTTGAACAAGCTTGAAATGTCGTAGAACTTTTGTTATCCAGAAAGGATAAGGAATGGAGGGCTTGGAACTATTGACAATCGTCCGCAAATGTGAGATAATAATTCTTGGCAAGGAAAGGCGAATCTTTTTATCTAAGCACCACATTAACCCTAGATCAACTGGAGTGACCTTGTCACGCATATCAGAACGAGGAAAGATGGTTTGATAAGCAAGCAGATGGAGTAGCCTTGGTAGCACACCCAGGTCCCGTTGTGGATAGTGTTTCAGTCTTGAACTCGCACGATTTAACCCAAAATGCTGTACCACCTCAGAGTGCGGTGCTACATCTACTTTCTGAGCATTGAACTCAGCCAATCCATCAAGAGGAATCTCAAGAATCATAGCAAGCCATGCTGGAGAAATTATCATCTGGACGCCAGCGACCTCAGTCTTAAACTCGTAGGGAGAGACAAATTCTAAATTTAGAACAAACGGAAAGAGAAGCTCCGGGTAGTAAGAGGTTTCGGAAATAAACAGCTTTTCCCAACCTTGAAATTTCACAATGTTCATTAATGAACTCAAAGAATTCTTCTCTAGCCATTCATAATCTACCAACTTGCCAGGAATAATGTCGGATTCATACATTCTACGAGTGAAAATAGGTTTCTGGGGAAAGTTACGATCTGGGTTCTGCGACTTTCTTGACGAGTGTCTTGGCCTTCCATGTGGACGTACGGCGTGGCACAGACTTCAGTCTCTTCGACGCTCACTGTTGCATGACTGGCGAATCATCTTCCTTGCGCTTTGGATTCGCCGAGGAAGTATCTTCGACCCCCTGAACCACTTTCTTGGCAGGTGTGCGCAACCGACGACGTGATTTGGCCAGTGGAATTTCGTCCTCTGTTGGAACGGCAGAGGAATCTTCATCGCTTACTATTGTGGTTTCTTTCGGAGTTCGAGATTTTACTTCAGGTGAGGGTTTTGAAAGAGAATCAGGGACGATGGTCTGTTGGCTATTGACAGTGGGGTGGACAGTAGCAAGAGGAACAACTTCCTCGTAGACTAACTGGTCGAAAGAATCCATTGCCAAAGTCGAAGGATGGTGAAGGAGAGCTCAAGAACAAGGCCGAGGAAAGGAGAGTTGGGGGCGACTGAGAAACTTCGGGAGAAGACGTAACCAAGTGGAGAAAGATAGTGAAATTTAAAATGTGATAAAGAGGAAACAGTGATGTGTTGCAGTGTTTATTTTTATTAAAAAAATAGAGCTTCTCCGGTTGCAAAGCATAGGTGAGAGATCTAGACCGAGACTATCAGAATAAAACATTCAGAAAAAATTAGGAAGGTGAGCACAATTATCTACATAGACATCGACCAAAATACTGTAGTAGATTATGTCTTCAGTCTCCTTTCATTGATAAATCTCCGAAAGTGGGCATACAACCAGCAGTTCATGTGGATTGTTTTTGGTGTTATTTTCTTAAAACAAAAAAACGTATTCACAACCGCAACTTTCCTGTGAAACGACAAGAGGTGAGAAGTACAATCATATTCCATTATACCTTTCATCACCACAGACTCATACTCACAGCTTAGAAAGATAATATTTGCTATATTTGAGAAACAACACCTTGACTTTACTCTTCACCCATGTAACGACTTTGGGTCAACTTGTCCAGAGTAGTTACCCTTAGAAAGTTAGATGATGAAGCATCCTATAAGACTTAATTGTCGGATGAAAGAGGCCAAATACGTGTTGTATGCTGTGAGCAGTGGAGTCTCTTGCCTTGTTCATTCCGTTATATTAGATAACCAATTAAATATCATGCCATTGATCTTTATTGCAAATCCAGACATGATGCTTGTGAGGCACATCCAGGAGATTTATACAAAAGAAGATAAGAAGTGCATTCATCGAACTTAGGTATATTTAGTGGACATGCTGAAGTAAACAATAGTCTCATCTTACTAACTTCCGTAACATCTTATTCTGAAAAGACTTAGAATAGAACACTATCATCCATGTAGAACAACCGGAAACGTTAGAAGTGAAAGGACAAAAAGAAAAAAAAATTGAAAACTATCCAAGAGGACAAAACGGCATAAAAAAACAAATCCGTCTCTCACTTGGTATCTACCATGCCAATCTCAAACGAAGTTTCTCAAAGGTTTCTCTTGGTAATGGCTTGGTGAATATGTCGGCCAACTGTTTTTCTGTGGGACAATGAATAAGAATAACGTGTCCATGTTCAACATGATCGCGAATGAAATGATGACGGATGTCAATGTGTTTAGAACGTGAGTGATGAACTGGATTTTTGGTTAGCTCAATGGCGCTGGTATTATCGCAATAGATGGGAACTGGAATGAAAAATAGACCATAATCCTCCAGCTGCTGATGAAGCCATAAGATCTGGGCACAGCACGCTGCTGCAGCCACATACTCAGCTTCAGTCGTAGACAGAGCAACCGATGCTTGTTTCCTAGAAGACCAAGCTATGAGATTAGAGCCCAAGAATTGAGCCGTGCCCGTTGTACTCTTCCTATCAGTAAGAGAACCACCAAAATCTGCATCAATATACCCAGAAAGTGTAGGTAACGAAGTAGCCGTGTATAGAAGGCCAAGATACGATGTCCCTTGTAGATACCGGAAAATCCGTTTGACTGCTTTGACATGAGGTGTTTTGGGATTAGATTGGAATCGAGCACAGAAACACACACTTTGCATAATATCAGGACGACTCGCGGTAAGATAGAGAAGAGACCCTATCATCCCCCTATAAATGGAAGGATCTGTAGACTCTGTAGTGGGTTCCAGTCCGAGTCTGAGAGTAGTTGACATTGGAGTAGACATTGGTTTACACTCATTGAACTTATACTTAGTCAAAAGCTCCAAAGTATATTTAGTTTGGCTGACAAAAGTACCATCAGCTGTTTGGGAATCTGTAAACCAAGAAAATAGGTTAACTCTCCCATGTTACTCATTTGAAACTCTTTTGTCATCATGGTCTCAAATTCCGTAGTCAGTTGTGGACTGGTGGACCCGAAGACAATATCGTCCACATATATCTGAACCAGAAGCTTGTCCGTGCCACACTGTTTGATAAACAACGTACGATCAACATGGCCACGTACAAACTGTTGACTAACAAGAAATGAGGTCAATCTGTCGTACCATGCCCTTGGTGCTTGTTTAAGACCATACAATGCTTTTTTCAACCGATAGACATGAGTAGGATAGATAGGATCTTCAAATCCTGGTGGCTGAGTAACGTATACCTCTTCCTTGAGGTGTCCATTTAGAAAGGCACACTTGACATCCATCTGGTAGAGTGTGAACCCATGTAGAGTGGCAAAAGCTATGAGCAGTCGAATAGCCTCAAGTCGTGCCACAGGAGCATAGGTTTCATCAAAGTCCAAACCCTCCTGTTGGTTATATCCTTTGGCAACTAGTCGAGCTTTATTTCTGGATATCTGGCCATTTGAGTCCAGCTTATTACGAAACACCCACTTTGTTCCTATGACATTATGATTATCGGGTTTCTCAACAAGTTCCCATACCTCATTTCGTACAAATTCATTCAACTCCTCATGCATAGCATTTATCCAGCTTTCATGTTCTAACGCTTCCTTTACTGTTTTCGTACAAATTCTATTGAGAATGTAACATGCTGTGTTTATCGCCTCCCCCCAGAAGCTTGGCGCAAGTCCACTACTGTTCAACATCGTGCGAGCCATTTCCTGAAGAGTCCTATTTTTACGTTCAACCACTCCATTTTGCTGAGGAGTTCTGGCTGCGGAATAGGTATGTGTGATTCCGTTTTCAGTACAGTACTGAGACATCTTCTGATTTATGAATTCCGTCCCCTGATCAGTTCTAATGGTCTTGACCTTATTCTCCGTTTGAGTCTGTATCTTAGAAAACAGACCCACAATCTCACCAAATGTTTGATCCTTACTATGAAGTAGAATCACCCAAGTGAACCTTGAGAAATCATCAACGACCACCAGTATATATCTCTTACCAGACCTGCTCTGAATCCTCATCGGTCCCATTAAATCCATATGAATTAATTCTAAAGTCTTGGTACTACTGACCACATGAGTCGGTGAATGTGAAATTCTTGTTTGTTTGTTTAGAGCACAATCAGCACAGATAACATCGTGACCTATCCTCCTTTGTGGTAACCCGTTGACTAACTCCTTTAGTCTCAATTTGTTGATCAACCGGTGATGAGCATGTCCTAACCTTCGATGCCACAATATTTCTTCATCATCTTTAACCGTAAGACAGGTCAAATCTTCCTGGTCATTCACATCTACCATGTAAAGATTTCCTACTCTACAACCTTGTAACATTACCTCCTGTGTAACCTTGTTGCGTATTTGAAACCCATTTGAATCAAAAACAACCTCCGAGGGACCCTTGTCGCACACTTGTGATACACTTAACAGATCATGACTGAGCCCCTCTACCAAACTAACTTGATCAATGCAGTTCTCTTTGCCAATCGTCCCTATCCCAATAATTCTCCCTTTGCCATTGTTTCCGAATGTAACTTTTCCTCCTCGATATTCAACTAAGGTATTGAACTTCTTTTTGTCCCCACTCATATGTCTTGAGCATCCATGCCAGCACCAGTTCTCACATAACGAGGTAGCCAATGCCTAAACACAACCAGTCACTGTTTAGCTTTAGGTACCCAAACTAGCCTAGGTCCTGTTTTATGATGGAAGTGCGAATGTTTGTTGTTTGTATTGGCCCTAATGAACCGCACATTATGGTCAATGAAAGATTCCTACCCTTAAGTATAAACTCCTACAAAACCATTTCTACTAGGACCGTGTCTATGGCAATCGATTCAGCAAAAATGTCGATTAGAATTATTTGGCATTGAGACCTTCCTCACTGTGTAGGACAAATGTGCATTTTTCTTCTTCCCGTTTAGCATCTGAGTTAAATGCTCCCGCCTTTCCTGTACAAGCAGGATTTCGTGGCATAGCTATTCTCTTTCTCTCCTAGTTCTATAAGATTATCTTCTAACACCTCATTTTTGCTTTCTTAAGTTCTCATGCCTTCTTGTAATGCTCGAATTCTGATGAACCAAGCAGTTAAACATGCAACTCTCTCTTTTAATGGTTTGGAAACACTTAATAATAGATTCTTTTTTTAGCCAGAGATTCAGTTTTAGACTCTATGGGACTGTTATTCTTGACAATTTAGATCAAAGGCAGTTTTATCTTAGTGACAGCAGTTGTTAATAGACTAAAAATTTCTTTCTTTGACAAAGAATTAAAAGCATCTTCTATGAGTTCAGGACTTACCTCGTCTGCTTCTAGGATCTCTTGCTATCCATCTTTTGCCATCATGCAGAAGTTCCTATCTGACATCGTATTGATTCTTTCATCATCTTCACCACAGCGGTCATGCACACCTGTGCTGTTTCTTCTTCTGCCTCTGAGTCCTCATCTGACTCCTCCTGTCCCCACGTCGGCTGCTGCTGTCTAGCCCCCTCAGTCTCGGTCATAGTAAACTTCTTGATTTTGTCACGAAAATCATCCTTTGATTTTAACATACAGTCCCTTCACCACATGTCCAGGTTTGTTACAACGGAAGCAAATGATTTGTTCCTTCTTAGACTTGAATCTATCAGACCTGGACCCAGACCCTCTTCTTCCGCCGAATATCCTCCTGATTCCATTAGCTATCATTGTAATCTCTTCATCCTCATTTGCGTCATCATCTTCCTTATCACTTGATATCTTCTTGCCTTTAGTGCCAAATCCTTATTACATTCAGACCAACTAATCCACCTTTCATCTTGCCTTCGTACACGGTTAGTTCAGACCCCAGTTCTTCAAAGGACAATTTCGACAGATCCTTCGTAACCTCCAAAACGGTAGTGAAGTTCAGCCATTCTTTGCACAAACTATCCAGAAACCTCTCGTTTATTTGAGCATTATCCAGAGTTACTCCGACAACCTTGAGCTCACATAAAATCTTATCAAATTTTTCTATTGTCTCCGAAATCATTTCGCCCTCATCCATTTTAAAATTATCATTGTCTCTTGAGTTGCTTACCCTTAGCTTTCTTGACTGAGTCTGTCCCTGCCGCGTAAACCGTCTTAAGGAATTCCCAGACCTCTTTTGCAGTGCGTAAACCCAAGACTTTCTTTGGTCTGAGTCTGACAGGGAGGACATTATAACTCTCCGAGCTTGTCGATTCTTGCTTATCACTTGTTATCATTCTCACCCCAGCTTGATTTGGCTTATCCTTGGTGACTCCTTCCAGTCCAACATATTTCGGTTTAGGTCTCCTTCAGTCACTACATCCCAAAGCTGAAGATCGATGGAAATTAGTTTGATCCTCCATCTGTTCATACCAACTAGTATAGTTGAACTTGGTCAACTTAGGCGGTTTGACACTGTAGGTATTCATCTCGACCTACCCTGATAAAGTTTTCTCCGAATTTAGGGTAACCTTGCTCTGATACCATTAAAGAACCTACTGTGTGTGAGAATAGACTGAGAAGATACGGTGACAATAAAAGAACTCGGAAACTCAGACTATTTACTCAGAATCTCGTATCACAATCGATACACAATGGGCACGTAGTGTGTTCACCACACCACCTTTACACGAGATTTAAAACCTCAACACGTTAAGAGTACAACCCACTCTTAACACCTCACACTCTAAGTATACCTGCATTCCTAATCACGTTTTCAGTATGCAACTGACCTCACTCATGTAATTCTTTAACACCCAAACCCTATGCGGCGTATTGCCTTTCTGTTTTATCGTTCTCTCTCTTTTCTCCTCTCACCCCCCAAAACTCAATCAAACCCTAGAGTTGCTGTCTCATATATAGATAGCGAGGCTATAGATTACATCTCATAAAACATAGATTTTATTTATCTTTAACAGATAGATAAAATCACATTTAAGATATTCTATCCGCTTTGTTAGTTTCCTCGGTTTTGGACTGGCATGCGGATCTCAATATTGCTTCTTCACGCTCATCAGTTTGAAGCTGAGTTTGCCGATCAAAATTACATCAACACTCTCAAAGCATCTGTTTCGTTTTCTTTCAAACCAACCGCGCCACAGTATATCTTCCTATATAAATAGTATTATTCAACTGCTTCATTCTCTGTAAATGTACGGTTCGCCATTCTTTATGTTATCACTCACTATATTATTGTTACTGGTTTATGAACTAACAACTTCTATGGACAGTAGTTTTCATTTCACGTGTGTTGTTGCATCTTGAACCACCGCATCCATGGCCCCTAGACTGAACAGACCCGTTAGTCCAAGTAGCAGTGTAGCATCATCTCCAAAAAAGGTTCGTGTTCCTGTTGTCGACTTGTTATCATCTTCGAGCACTGATGTTGATAGTGACAATGCTTCGATCACAAGCCCACCTCCGAGAGTCAATAGGCCACGCACAAGAGCATCTTCTTCATCTGCTGCAGTTAATCCTCCATCATCAAAGATTAAATGTAATTCAAACAACGAAGATAAACGCTTTGATCCAGTTGCATATGCGAATAGGGCTCCTAAACAACAACCTGGTTCTCCTTGGCCAGACATGACGTTGCCAGAGAAGTATTGTCGGCCTGGTATGCCAATATGAGGATACTTGGAAGCAGTCAATGATAATATACCTAAGCCACCCATGGAGTATCTTAGTGAGTTGTCATCTGACCCTTCTACGTCGTGGGAGTGGGAGTTTTCAGAGGAGTAATATGAATGTCATAGCAAGGCTGGGTAGGTGCGTGGAGTGATGGATCAATGAGTTATAGTTAGTGGTTTTTATTTTAAACTACCAAAGTGTTATCTGTTCCTTTCATTTGGATGTCAACAATGGTAAGTTGTGATCGACTGTTTCTGTATCTTAATATAATGAAGTAAGGGTATGACCTAATTGTGTTCCAGGATTATTACCACTTAAAACAGACTGCATATTATAACATTAGTGGAACACAGATACAACATAACTGTTAAACACCAGGCACGCCTAGAATATGACTTAGTTTACAAAATATATTGTTCTCAAACCACTATTTACGGTTAATGGTACTTGCCATACATTGACAACATTTCATAGTGTTATACAAAAAGTCAACCAGAATAGTACAAAGTACACATTTTCCAGATAATAACTAGTTAATCCCCCTCCTTACTACCATCTCACGTGTCAGCCGCTCCTTAAGTTGTTGCATTTGTGTTGCACCCACTTGACTAGATGATGAAGCATCTGCGTTTTATGGCCAAACTGTGGTTGGGTCATTCTGCTGTGAATCTTCTTCTTCTGGAATGAAATATGGACTTGAGTCAGCCATAGCAAAGCAGGGATCACCGAAACCACTGAGTCTAGTGTAATTATGCAATGCGAAACATGCATTCACAATCTTGATTTGCTTTAGCAGTGGATAGCTAGGAACCTTCCTCGGGATTTGCCACCTAGCTTTGAGGATACCAAACGACCTTTCTATCGCTGAACAGAGGGATGAGTGAGCTTTATTAAACGTCTCCTTCGCACTTGTTGGGCTTTCAGCTCTGAACTCCGCTTGATGATATCTTACACACGTATGGGGGGTCATAAGCCCTTCACGATCGGGATAGCCTTTGTCTCCAAGATAATACTTGCCTAACACATTTCAATACATGATTATATCAATGATCTAGATTTGCATGATATTGGAATGATTTATAATGTTTTATGAAACATAATGAAGTACCTGGTGGTGGCTTGGGAAATTTCTGATCAGCATCATTGACTGCATTTAAATAGACTCTTGTATCATGTGCGGATCCTTCCCACCCCGCACACACGAACACGAACAGCAAGTCAAAGTCACAAACAGCTAGTACGTTGGTGGTAGTTACTCCTTTTCTGTTGATAAAACGTACCCTATCCTTCTCCAGAACTGTAAGCTCAACATGACAGCCGTCCAATGCGCCAACACAGTCCTGAAATGTTGAACATGCTCAGAATGATATTCTATAAACATATAAGTTAAGTGTCAAATTAGTTGTAACTACCTTGAAGATGGGGTAATACTTGGAGTTGTTCAATATGTTTGCTGGAATGGAATTGAATTTCGGGTCTCTTGGCTTGACTATATCCCTCCCAAGTCGTCCACATGCCTCAAGAATATCCCCAAAGTGTATAGATATCGACGAACCAGAGTGTTGAAACCTCTCCATTGTGTCCCTATTTGCGCAGCGATGACTTAACGTCCTTAAGAACCAAGCCACCCTTTCCTTGACACTGATATAAGCCTTGGTCTATATAATACTTATACTCAAGCACATGGCAGAGTGCTAAAAAGGTATCCCTATTCATTCTTAGAGCATTAAAACATCGGATTGGGTGTCCTTCAAGCAGCTCGTTCACCCAACAGTTACCACTGAGTTTTGATGTATGCATCGGTACCGGCTGGGGGACATAATGAGTCTGTGCTAAGAGATTGAAATACTGTGATGCTTGATCCTCAATGCGAAATAGTAGCATACTAATCGATGTGCAGAACCTTCTTAATCTGTCAGGGTCATTTACAACAGCAGATAATATCCTTTGTAACTGGCTTGCAGACAATGTATTCATCCTTCAAAAAAACATTTGACAGGCACATGTGTTTTAGGTTAGTGATAACGTATAATGGTTAGTCTGGTGAAAGAAAACTGTATTAACAATCAGGTGCACATGAAACAACTTTCATTATCAACACACATCTTCTTACAAACTTATTGTGTAAAACAAACATACTGGCTAATTAATTTGAATGTACGTACACATGGTAGTTAACAGAATAGTGCTATACTAAGGAAAACAGACTACATTTTACCATCCAACTCCATTTTCATCCTAATGACATCAACTATCTCTGTGTCTTTAAGGACCTCAAACAGATCACGAAAACTGTAATCCATTATCATACAAACACCAAATCGAAACTCTATTTCACTTAGCTCACTAATCCCTCTAAGTTTTAGAACTGCTTGATTCTCTGTCATCTTGCCTTCCCGCTTGTTCATCAGCTTGTAGTTAGGTCTGCAGCTCCCTAGAAGCATATCTTGCACATGGTTTGCCAGTGACAAGTTGTATGCCATTTTTTTCTCTCTGAACAACACATATAGTTGATCGATATCTCCATGCCTTTTGCAAATACTGCACACATGTTTCTTTCTTTTCTTTGATCCGCTACTCATCTCAAATTCTTCAAAATGCTCTATTCTAATTTGTGCTAGCTTCAGCAAAAAAAGTTTTTCCCATTTTTCTACTGCACGTAGAACAACAAACTTAAGGTAGTCCTTTATGTTCTCCTTAAACTTGCGATTTAGAATTTGCATGATGTTTGTTTGGATATTCTGTTTTGCCATCCCTCTCTGAAAATTATAAAACTAATGTCAACAATACTGAACCAATGAAAGAAAGGGACACCTACATTTCAAAACCTTCATCTCACTAGTCTTACAAGTGTACGAACACATTTTGCAGATAACAATAAGCAAATTGTATTAACATAGATGCGCAGATTGTAATGATAACCACCACACCACAAAAAAAAGACAATTAATTAAGGCTGTTACCCCAGTCAAAAAACTACCCAAGACAATTAATTAAGACTGTCACCTCAGACAAAACACTACCCCTTTACTAGCTAATGCATTTTACCTAATCTAAGGACAGTGGCAACTACTATCCACCATCACGTCTGAACACATCAAAAAGGTCTTCCTCATTGACCATGGGTTACATAGTTAGAATAATAAAGGCATTAGCTTCCTTATAATGCGTGTCACCAAAATAAGAGGAGTCATGACAGTGTCTACTTGTTGCCATATTGAGAGTAGTACAAGTACCCAATCTAGTCACGAATCTCATACACATCCACCATAGTCATCAACACCTCTCTGTGGCTCCTATCTCGTAGTAACATCAACACATAGGTCAACTCACTTCTGGTTACTCCTTATACCCCCTAACTATGTCAGCAGCTTCACCAACTGATATTAAACCATCTTCATTGTTCTCCTTCTCTGATTGTAGCCCAAGCAGAACAGTCCTACACTCGACCAGGGTTTCATCTAGCCCACCTTGCATATCATCCAGTTGTTCCTTTTGGGAAGTGCTTTTCCCTTTACTGCCCTTAGATTTCATCTTTCCCATGTTTTGCCCCTTTCTTGGCAGTAATTTCTTCTTTTTACCACCATGGACAGCTCCATCTACAGTAGTCTCCATAAGCTCATCCCACATGGCTGGCTTATGTTCATTGTCAACCTGAGTCATCTGATTGTTAGGTGGCTCACCATAAATTGGTATATCATCAACTCGAACAACCTTGTTAGTAGGGTCACTTGATACAGGCAATTCAGGTTGGAAAGTGTTTGAGCTACCAGCTACAACACCAGCATAGAGTGTACCATGAAATGCAGATGCAGCCAGACTCGCTCCAATGGATGCAGCAGTCTGCATATCAAATATAGGATCAGCATTATCATCTTGAAGGTCAATGTAAGGTGTTTGAACTCTCTTACTATTTGATCCTGCAACACCATAGCTACCACCATATCCTAAACCTCCAGATATATCCATTGAAGCTCCACCACAACCGCTGCCTGAGTATTCATATATAGATGTCTGATTCAAGCTCAAACTACCTTGCCCATACTCTTTTGTTTCCTCAGTTCCATCATCTACTCCAGCAAAATCACCCAATGAATGTGGGGTTACCCCTCTAGGTGTTAATCTTAACTCACCATTGGCATATGATTGACCCCATATCAATTCCATGTGATCAACCAAATAAGCTGGCCATTTAGAATTAACTAGCTTGTAGGTTCCTCTATTTCCTGCATGTAATCAGACATTTGTCATGTATATTGTTGTATGGTTCAAACAAAAACTGAAATACCCAGATGTTGCAATACCTGAGCTTTCCTTGCAACCCAGTCCTCAGGGTAGGTGCAGCAGTTGCCCTCCTCATTCCACCCTAGCCTAGTTTGCTTGTTTGTAAGTTCCTTCCATTTCCTCCATCCACTCTTTAGTGTGTCTCCCTTGTTCTTGCACTGATGCCTATCCACATAAGCTTGACCACTCCTACGGTCATTGAACTTCTCTGTCACATTGACCCACCTATGTTGATAGCCAACTAGAGAACCTCCTCTACCTAACTGTATTTGTGCTTCATCAACTAGCAATTGTATAAGGAGTTCTACATCCTCCTTACTCCAATTGTGTTTTAGCCTCCTAGCTTTTTCTTCCACACTTTCAGTAAGCTTCCCCTTCCCCTTGTCATTGCCTTGTTTCTTGGCCATGGCTAAACGTAATTTAACTACATCATCAGTCCGCTAATGTTAACTATCCCAATGCGCAATACATATATGTATGAAAGTGTTTGCATACCACCGATACTTAAATGTACCAGAAAACTAGAAAAATGCTGCCAACAACTATCCACGGCTCAAACACTTTACACGAAGTACACCACCATCACATAAAAAGCATATCAGTGCGATGTAAGCATGTATGACCAATCAGACAAATATGCTTAAAACACTTAACAAGGCACAGGGTGAAGTGAGTAGCCATGCAACAATGATTCAGCAGCGCAATTCACTATCGAGTAATGGTTACATGAACTTACTTTGAACTTTGATACGGGTGGTGCGTTGTTCTTCTTAGCGCAGGTTCTGACGTCTGCGTATACTGAAATAGTGAACACCAAAAATAGTTAGCAAATATCGTATGTAATGACAATGGCAAAATGAAGACGACATTCGCTGTACCGTATGTGATATTCTGGACAACTGCAGTTCACGATTGTTCCCATAAACCAGACAATGAATCTGTGAGACAAAAACAAGCAGTTAACGAAGGAGATGGGGTACGAGGAATAGTGGGGCAAATGCAAAAATGTAAAATCACAGCAATCTCACCAGTTCTTAGCGCAGCTGTGAGTTCGAAACCAACAAGGGATTTTATAGGGAATTTGCAGTCGAACCCAGCTAGCATCGTAAGTGGTTGGAATGAATTAAATTGTACGAGGTGATGGGAATCTGCCCCGCTAGATTCGAATTGATGGTGGTTCCGGTTGGTGAACTCATCAGTGATGCGTAGTTAATGTGTACTAGGGTTTTCAGGAATTTGAAAATGACGAACTTCCATGTACGGTGAGAAATCGAAGGGTTGCGTCGTCTTTCTACGGGGATGAAAATGAGAATCACGGGTTGAACGCATGTTAAACCTGCGTTTGCGTAAAGGTGGGGAATGAGATTAATCCTAGCGATTCGTCGTGGGCTTTGTCCGTAAATGTGGACCTTTATGTCCACGAATCGTGCTAATATGTTGGAAACATTAATATCGAACGAGACCTATATATTTAAGCGTTCCCGTTGTATAGCTATAAGTTCAAGGGCTTACAATCGTAGGTAATGGGAGGATGGGTGCAAATGTCCCCCCTGGGCTACACCTATCCTATTTTAGTTAGATTGGTTTTATTGTTTTCCTTCATTCCATTTATCAACCCAAACAACAAAAGCCCAAAAACCCCAAATTTCATTTATGCACTTTTGTAGATATTTTATACACATTTACTAAATTGATAATTAGCTAGATAGTTGTGAAGTCCCTGTGGATGACTTTGTTGGACTACAACGACTGGGTTTACTGCCCATTAGTTTGCAATCTATATTCATTTACATTTTGTGCAACAAATTTTTGTGTTGTTGCCAGAGACTTTGGTCCAACTATTTGGTTTATTATCTGTTTAGTTTTTGGGCATAGTTTTCATTTCTTTTATTTTTCCCCTTTAGTGTATAATTTTTTCTTTCTTGTGTAGGAAATTTTATCTGATGGATGGTCACTATAATCAAGCAGGAGGTCGATATAGCTATTCCTATGGCGCAGATTGTTACAACCATTGGACTGTTTGCCAAAGGTGCGGAGAGTTTCATGAGGGTTCACCCTGTCTGGTTGCAATGTCAAGATTGGAGGCTCTCATGGAGTATTTCACCTCATCCATCAAGTTTGCACACCAAGTAGTTGAGTCAAAGTTTGCTGAGCAAAGCACCTTCAACATGAACGTTCAAGACCGGCTAGATCCAATTGTGTAACAACTTGTGAGTGAAACAATTCAAGAGACGGGGCAACCTACTGAGGACATGAGTTGTAAAAAATAAACACCCCCAAACCATACCTATCGAATAAGATACAACCATAGATATTATTTACATCATTGGGGAATCACAAATTACTAGTCGTTCTACTCACAATCGACTGCGATACAAAATTCCCCTTCCTTCATCCTCCGCAACTCCACCCTAGCCGCCGCCCTACATAGACCACAGATGCGAAGAGACGGAAAGAGGGGATGGAGAATTTGGCGAAAGTCAAATCCCAAGGAGAAGACCACATCCGGCAGTAGATTCTGTGGGGGAGCCAGGAGAAATTCAAGCATAGACTACGAGCGTAGAAACTTGGTAGCCAGAAAGGAATTCCAACATCAACAATACACTTCGACGACAAGCAAGAAAATATACCGATACCCCATAACGATATTCATTGATAATGTAGACAGGGATATATCGGAATATCAGTTGGGGAAAGTGATCCACAGATTTGTGAACTGGAAACGGCTGTTTATTAGTCGAAAAGCCTGGGTGAAGACCTAGAGTGCATGCGCCTTCGTGGATGTCGAGCATATTGAAGATGCAAAAAGGGTGATACAAGGAATAAGTGGCTGGAACATTAATGGAAAGAAGCTTTGGCCTCGATTGGAAATTCGGTGGCAGAAGGAGAGGGCAAGGAGTCCGATCTATAGGAATCAACCAAACAGGAAGAAAATGCCGGTTAAACAACCCGAATATGTCCAAAAATGGGTACCAAAAATACGTGCTCATGCCCGTTCCACTGACAGGCTGGCAATTAATGTGCAATTCAACGAATTGATGAGCTCATGCTTGAAGAGATGTATCATTACTACTCTACAAGTGGAAAGAACTCCAAAGGAGGCAATAGAATTTTTACGCATAGATGGCCAAGAATTGAGGTTCTGTTGGCCTTCTCCAGGAAGAAATTTCTCATGGTGTTTAACTCAATTAGCGAAGTAGATGAAATTATTAAACAGAGGCGTTATTCGGAAATGGGTCAAGACGAAATGCAAATCAACCGGTGGGGTACTGAAGACCAGGTAGAAAAGAGAAGAACGTGGGTTGTAATGCGAGGCATTCCTCTCCACGCATGGAATAAGAATAACGTCAGTATAATAGCCCAAACAGTCGGTGATGTGATTCAAATCGAGGAGGATGACAATCAGTTTGTGGAAAATGCCGAAATCCGTATTCAGATTGAAACATCAAGCCTTCAATTCATCAACTTTAAAATAATGGTCAATATGGAAAACCAGAAATTCCCCGTAAGTATTGTAGAAGTCGATGACCTAGTGGTAAAGGGCAGAAATTTAGATCTCTCTAAAAGTATAGTGCAAACCCCGGATATGATGACAAACAAGATAATGAGAAAATCTTAACCGCAGGGTAGGCACAAATGCGGTAGCATTAGAAAACAATATTGAGCTACTGTAGATGCTAGCTCTGCTCTACAAGCACAATCATTGCATAATAATTTACTGTCAGGTGATGAAAGAGGTTGTCCGATTAATTCTATTGGCATGTGCCAAGAACAAAGTCCAAAAGTACTCATTGATGACTCATATCTTGTGCGACATATCGCGCACACACATACTCAAATGCAAACAAAATGCGCCAACTTTAAGGAGGGACACGCTGTAACAGGTGACACACAGTTGGAAGAAACATAAAAAATAGCGGACGAAATTGGTACAGGAAAGGAGCCCATGCAGAGAGATATTAATCATGATAATTATTCCCTAGCAAATTCACCCGGTCAACTTGCTCCTTTTTCTCGGACTGTTGTGGGAATAACAGAACCAGTAGATTTATCAACCAGTCACATTAATCGCAATATCCTGCAACAACCAGTGGTAACTTGTGATGACGTAGAAAATTCCTCAAACACTCACTCCATCCTGAGATGCGAGACAACGACCAGAAACGAATCCGGCAAAATTATTATTGCTGAAATTGAAGCTGAGAATTGTCTTAACATACTCTCGAAGTTAGGATGTCATATGCCAAATCCTAATTAGACTAGCGCGAATATTATCGATCAGCTCCAGACCCAGATCAATAACTCAAAATAAAATGGAGACGGTAGCACTGCAGAACATCAGAGGTATAGGCTCAAAAGACAAACAAAGAAAAATGAGGGAGGAGGTTCAGAAGCTAAATATTTCTATTCTGGGTCTTGTGGAGACTCAACATAGTGGATCAACCTCGCAAAAAATACCACATTTCTGGGGAAAAAAGAAATGCAGCCTAGCATGGGTTGAGATACCGAGTCAAGCCAGATCAGGTGGGATCATTGTCATGTGGGATGAGGAACAGATAGAGGTACACAAGGTCGAGAAGGGAGTCAGATGGATGATGGTGGATATAAGGGCTCGGTCAGATGGGCTGAAAAGTTCAATAGTATTTGTTTACGCTCTGTTTGATCCAAGGGAACATGAACTTCTATTTGAGAAACTGATTCAAACTAAATAGATGTGGCAACCAAAATTTTCGGTTGTTGGGGATTTTAATGAAATATTGAGCCCTTCAGAGAGATTACCATCCTCATCAACTAGATTGACGACGGGTATGAAAACATTTCAGACATGGGTTGACAATATGGAGCTGTTAGAAATACCACTACGAGATGCTTAATTCACATGGAGAGGTCGTGGGTCGTTTAGCAAGATTGATAGAGTGTTTGCAACACATGATTGGCTGTCTCAATCTATGGAAGTGATCCTCAGGTCTAACACGTGGGTAATATCAGATCACCAACTTTTGATATTAACCACAGGGAAGATCAACTAGGGGCCCAAACCATTCAGAGCACTTGATGCATGGCTGGAACATCCGGGGTTTGAATGCTTTATTAAAAATGAATGGAACAAAATGATACCCGGTTCTACAATGAATAAGCTAAAGCGACTGAAAGGGTCTTTGAAGAGGTGGAATAAAGATACTTTTGAAGGGATTGAACAGCGTATCAGTGATCACAAAGAAGAATCGAGGAAGTTAGAGAAAAAATTAGAGGAAGATGGTCATTCTCTGTTGGTCAAAAATGAGAGAGTGCAAGCCTTGAAGAGGCTAGATATTGCTGAGAAACACAAAGAGGTTTACTGGAGACAAATGGCTCGAGATAAATGGGTGCAAGACGTGGATCGTAATACGAGGTACTTTCATAAAAGGGATACACTTAATCATCGCAAAAAACTGATGCAATGCTTAATCGTAAATGGTTCTGTTGTGGATAATCCAAGTGAAATTCGAAACCATGTGATTGACTTCTACGCGCCGTTGTTTACTGCGGCGCCTACCTCCGATGTGCACCCCCCTGATATAATTCATCTGAGGCTGTCTGTTGAACAAGAAACACGCTTCCTACCCTCAGAGAAATTCGACAAACAGTGTTAGATTGTGATGGCTCCAAGGTATCGGGTTCGGATGGGTATAACATGAATTTTATTAAGAAGATGTGGCATGTCATTGGTGCAGAATTCTGTAAGGATGTGAGAAAATTCCTCTGCACATCCAAACTTGAACGGGGTACAAACATCACTTGGATATCCCTGATCCCAAAGAAACATGAGGCTACTAAGCTGGAGGACTACAAACCAATAAGTATGGTGGGTTGCTTGTACAAAGTCATTGCAAAATTGTTAAGTAACCGTCTTAGTCATCACTTGCCCGAGCTTATTGGAGAAACTCAGTCTGGATTTGTGAAAGGGAGGAATATTCTTGAGGGTCCGCTTATTGCTAATGAAGTTATACAATGGTTAAGGAAAAGTAAGAGGAAGGGACTGTTGTTAAAGATTGATCTGAAGAAAGCTTATGACTCAGTATCTTGGGAATTTCTTGAAAAGATGCTTACTCAGATGGGATTTGGTCACATATGGAGGAATCGGATTATGGAGTGTGTCACAACCTCTAGGATTTCGCTCCTAGTAAATGGCTCTCCTACAAACCTTTTGCCCCCTCTCGGGGCTTAAGGCAAGGTGACCCATTATCACCATCGTTATTTACTATCATGGTGGAAATATTGAATTGGCTATCCGAGGAGCGGTGAATCAGAATATGTTTAAAGGGCTAAGTGTAGGAGATCGACAAGTGAAGATAACACACTTACAATATGCAGATGATATTATGCTATTTAGCGAAGTAAATAAAGAGGAACTTATCCATCTTTATACAATCCTCATTATATTTACGAAGATGAGTGGTTTGAAAATTAACTTGGAAAAATCGAAAGCCTTATGTATCAGTGCTAGCGTTGAAGAGGCTCAGATGGTTCATAATATATTTGCAGTTTAGGTGAGTTACCGTCTACATACTTGGGGTGTCCGTTGGGTGCTAATCCTAGGAGAGCTGAGACCTGGGAACCAGTAATCCAAAGGGTTAAAACCAAACTGGCTACATGGAAAGCTACAAGCCTATCCAAAGCAGGTAGAGCGCTCCTCATCAAATATGTACTTGAATCTATCCCATTATATTATGCTAGCCTGTTTGTGATTCCGGTGAAGGTGTGAAAACAGTTAATTTCTCTTCAAAGGCAGTTCTTCTGTGGTAAGAATTCTAGTAAGTTCTTATCCACAGTCTCATGGAGTAGAATGTCACAGCCTAAAGACATTGGTGGGATTGGTTTTACGGATCTACAATTAAAGAATCTTGCGTACTTGGTTAAGTGGAGATATAAGTTCGCTCAGAACACTCACTCTCTCTGGAGAAGAGTTGTGCAGTCGATATACTGCATGCAGAATGGTACCCATACAAGTGAACTTCAGGAGAACTTAATAGTGAGTAAAGGAATTTGGTATTTGATTCACCAGGCCACTACGCAGTTTAGTCTCTCAAAGCCTTACTTGACTCAAAAATCAGAAATCTCATTAGGGAGTGGGCATGATGTGCTCTTTTGGTATGATAGATGGAGTCCGGCGGGTATTCTAAAGATCTCATTTCCTCGGCTGTTCCAGTTGAGTTCGCAGCAAGACTGCTCAGTGGCGCAAATGGATATGTGGGAGCCAGATGGTAATTGGCAGTGGCATCTTGTGTGGAGACGTGGTCTGTTCCAGTATGAATTGGAGTTGGTTGATCAGTTATATGTTGTGTTGTTGACAGGTCCAGTATGTCAGCTGGGTCAGGATTCAGTTTCTTGGGCTAATATGGGTAAGAAATTAATTTTTGGTGATATTACCTCTTCCCTCTCGGCTGTGCTGCATGAAGAACATGGGTTTATGGTGGAAGTTGACCTTCGCCCGCTATGGAATGGTTTATGTGAGCCAAGGGTGGAGGTGACGTTATGGTTTGCTATCATTAGGCGGTTGTTGACCAGAGAGGTACTATTGAGCGGGATATCATTCCTCTTGGTAGTAGCTTGTGTCCTTGGTGTAAAAGGGTAATGGAGAAAATTGAGCATGTGCTGTTTCAGTGTCTGAAGATTGCTAAGGTTTGGGATATTATATTGCGGTGGTGGAATGTGCCGTTTGCCTTTCGGCATAATATAGCAGACATTTATGGGGACTGGTTCTCTGTCCCCCTTGCTACTAAGGCTCGTCGTGTTTGGAAATCAACTTTTTGTTATGGGGTGTATTACCTTTGGATGCAGCGGAATAATGTGGTATTTCGTGAGGAAAGTTGTGAGGTGGACCGTGTGGTTGTTCAGGTAAAGCTTGGCGTGTGGAGGTGGACGAAGACGTGGTGGAAGGATCTTCCTCTTCCTTGTAGTTCATTTATTGGCCTTTCTTCCTTGAAGGATTACTTTTAGGCGTTAGCGTCGGTGCTGTAAGACTTTTGAGTCACTGTTTAGTTGGTGTTTGGGTTCTATACTATCTACACTTGTAGTTTGGTCTCTAGTATTGTATATTGATGTGGCGGGTACTCTTTTTCCCCTCTGAGTTTTTTTCCCACTGGGTTTTGCTTGGAGGGGTTTTAATGAGGCCCAACTTTGCCCACCATCTTGGTTTTCCAGGTTCATTTTAATATAAATGGCTTTGTGCCTTAATTATAAAAAAACATACTGAGGACTTGAGTTGCCCTTTCTCTCTCTTAACCTGTGCGAATCAAAGAGTCCACCGCTACTCAACCACCAGCTTGACTATGAAGACAACTCATCGAAAGAGTATTCCATTTCGACTTCATGAAGTTTCCTCCCTCTGAAGTAAACTACCAATTTGTCTCCCCTTCTTTGTTCATCAAGAAGATCTGGGCTCTTACATCCTCAACCTTAAGAAAGAGGAGTCAGAGCCTCTCTCCGAGTCATCAAAGGAGAGTGCCACCATCGACTTCAAGGAGCCACTTCCCTTTAACGTTGATGTCCATGAAGACTCTTCTTATGAGCCTCACCCCAAAGACGAGGATTATTACATCCTCAAAACTAAGGAGAAGGAGCCATCTCCCATTGATCTTTACCTAGAGGATCAAGGACTTCCCCACTCGTGCTCAAACTATGTAAGGTGGAAGCTCAAAGTCCACCCGCTAAGTGTGGAGGCCACGATCCCATTTAATCCTGGACCAGAGCTAGAAGACAATGTCCGCCCCGAAGTTCTCCCTGCACTGCACTGCTCAATGAAGATAAGGATGCCTACATCCTTAAATTTTAAGAGGAGCCTCCACCACATTATGATCCTTGCACCAAGGATCATCAACCAAAAAATCTGGACCGTTCCTCAAGGCAAAATGATGCCCGCTCAACCCACCCGTTGAAACCCTCTTCAACATTCATATTTGATCCTAGAGGACTTCAAGGTGGTATGGTCTAGCCAAAGACCTTAAAGATGGGTAGCTTTCTAGGAGGCAAACTAGATGAAATTTCTTTCATTTTTTATTTTTATTTTTGAGTTCTCCTTTGATTTTGGTTTTGCTAACTTTTAACTCGGTTGTAGTTTGGTTTCTTATAGTGTCTTATGCAGGTGCAACTTAAAGTCTACACCACAACCAAGATACAATACTGTGAGGTTAAAGCTCAAGTTTAGTGGAGTTCCTTCAAAGAAAACAACAACAAAATAGGGGAGTAGTTGTTTCTGTTATTTTGTAACTCCCGTTCTCTACTTTCATTTTGTAACTGTCTGAAATTTGAATATGCCACTGGGGATAGCTTATGTGCTGAATTGATTTTTTGTGTCCCTTGTGTTTTCTTTTTTTCTTTTTCCCAAAAAGGTCTTCTAATACCTTCCGCATTTTTCCTGGTTGAACAATGAGGACATTGTTCAAATTAAGTGTGAGGAAGTCACCTTTTTGGTCAATTTTGTACTAAATGTTCAATCCTTCACGCTTATGTTATGTTTGTCTAAAATAAAAAATTTGGACCCTTGTGATGTGATTTGTTCCCATTAAGAACAAATACTCTTATAAATTATGGATAAATGCTCAAAGTTCTTCATTTTGATTGCTTTTGAGGAGCATTTTTTATGCGGTGTGGCCAAATGATCTGTAATGGTTGGATTTTTATTGATTAACAGTTCTTTCTGTCTTCTCTTTTAGGGATTGCTAAGGGGTGCTTCTTTGTTTGTGAGACGCTGGTAACCAGCAATGAGAGTTGAGTGTTTTTGAATGCAAAGGCTACATGCCCAATTTTTAACTCTTCATCTCTTCAAAAGTGAAACAAATGCATAAATCTATTTTCCTTTTGTTTTCTTCTCAATGTCCATTCTTGAAAGAAGTTGGCCATTGTAAAGGGTCTTCAAGTTACCTAATCCTTACAACTTTGAAGCACTTCGGATCATACCCCGAAACTCTAGATTTTATTTTGCCCTAAGCACACCCATGTCACCAGTAAGTGATGGTTCACACTCTTCAAAGATTTAATCACCTTTTGCTTCCTCTCCTATCCTACACTTCATGATAGTATTTGATAGTTTTGAGCATTCCTTACTTGCTTAGGTGCTTGGTTTTTGTTGAGGACAAGCAAAAAGGTAAGTGTGGGGGTGTGATGAGTTTCCAAATGAGCATGATTCTAGGGGTGTATTTCTCTAACCAATACTACAAAACCTCAAACTAATTTACATATATGCACTTTTGTATATATTTATGCACACTCACTAAATTATAATTAGTTAGATAGTTGTGAAGTACCCATGGATATGACCTTGTTGGACTACAATTACTGGGTTCACTACCCATTAGTTAGCACGATATATTGATTTATATTTTGCACAACAAACACAGTGTGAGTTAGGCATTACTCATGAGGCTTTCTCTTGCAGCTATTGCGAAGACCTTCACCATCAGCCTATTGAACTGTCTCAGTTTAGATATGCTGAGGTGGTTGTAGCTTGTCCAGGATGATATGGCGATAGACTCAATTTTGGGATCCAGACATATGGCTCTTGTTGTGACCATTCCTGCCGACGCGATATCCAGAGTCTCGTCCCTCGCTGTGACCTTTATGCTTTCCCTTGATATAATTTTTGGCCCAATAATCAGCTCATCGTAAGACTTAGGGGTTGTCGTAGTCGACTTTCTTATGAATTTGATCATTGCCAAGCTGTAATGATAGGCAGAGACAGTGACCGATTTTTCGTGCTTGTCGACTTTTGTGACGACTTTGCGAAACCGTTTGGTGTACTCCTTGACATCCTCACTTGGGCGTTGTCGCATGCCTATGAGGTTGGAGGATGTCCTCTTAGTCCATCACTCGACCACAAAGTGCGATAGAAATAGCCGCCCGAGGCTTCAAAGCTCTTGTTGGACTTGTTTGGTCAACTTGTGAACCGTGTGAACTTCCGTCCTGACAGGGAAGACAGGAAGACACGACATCGAGCGTAGCCATCGATGTGAGCCACAACCATGACATATTTGAAGCATGCTAAATGTTCCATGGGATCCTCTGAGCCATCACATATGAGGATGTTCTTCCCAGATTTGTCGAGAAGTAGAGTTTGGTTAACCTCATCAAAGTGATTGTGTCCTCCACTTTCCCCATGTCTACGTCCGTTTCTACTTTCTGGTGGGTAAATGTTCGACTAGGTCAGCCATTTGTTGATGTAGGGCCATGAACTTTTCCATGGAAACTACTTGCTGGTTGGTGGTGGCATCATCATAGGATGCTCCTTGTTCCATAGAGGGTGTTTCTTCCCCCGTAGGTGGCGAGGTTCTTGTTTGAAGGGTGTTCCTGTTATAACCCACAATTAATACCTTATATTTTATCTACTACAATGTTATCCTAAGTTGGATTAATTATATGCTATCAGTTAGGACACCGGTGGTATTCTTTTAATTGCCAAGGGCGAGGAGGTCATTACCCCTGCTAATTAAGGTAAACAGATTATTTGATAATAAGTAAAGGAATTACTTATTTATTTCCTTCTTAATCACTTCTAATTCCTGATCAATTCATTCACGTCAGTTCGTGAGGGGCGTCTCAATCGTAGTGCTGAGCGACAGTTTTTCCCCTCTTCCTCTCTCTCTCCAATTCTCCCTCTGCTGGAACTGTGAACATTACTGCTGTAACCAGATTGAAGGATTCCGTTGCGGTGTGGTCCTTCCTCCGTTATCAGGTTTGAATTGCAGAATTTGGGTCTTCGTTGTCTACTTCGTTTTCTGCTGTTTTCTGATTGAGGGTTCTGATTGTGTTCGAATCAGTTGTCGTCGGCCGCATTCGGATTGGGATTCTACTGCAGTATTTCATCTAGTCTTGATTTCAGGTTTGTGATGCAGAGTGTTGCAGTTTGGGTTTTCAAGTTCTAGGTTTCTTTCTTGTTCTGATTTTGGATCGTTGTTTGTGGGAATTCAGTAACTGATTGGTTTTGTCTGATTAAGCGACTGTTCGGTGTTGTGGCTGCTGCACTCAGTGGATTTTTGCACTCCGAATTGAGGTAGGTGGTTACTCGATTCGGTTTGGAAGTTCAGCCATGGGGTTTGCAAGGTCTTATTGTCTGATTTGGATGCGTTTCTGTTTGTGTTGTGTTTGATTGCGTTTTGGAATGGCTAAACCCCCATGGTCTCCTGTATTTATGACTGATTTGGTGTGTGTTCTGAACTGGCGATTCGTGGTGTCGAATTGCGTTGTTTTTCTGCTCTGTTCGTCTTCTGAATCTGCAGTTTTCGCACTGTCCGAACTTCCGTCCGAGCTTTGAAGTTCGGACAGTGTGTTTTTCCTTTCTGATTTTCAAAGTTCGGGGTATGTCCGAACATCTGTCCGAGCTTTGATGTTCGGACACACCCTTAGATTCTCCTCTGATTTTAGTTCGACCTGTGTCTGAACATTGATGTCCGGACACAAGGTCGGACCTTCCGCGTAAGTTTTTCCGTAAACCGTCCGAACATCAGTCCGAACAATGATGTTCGGACATTCTTAAATGTTCTGTCTGATTTCAAATCGACTTGTGTCCGAACATTGATGTCCGGACACAAGTTCGGACATTTGACTATTCTGGTTTCTGAGTCTCGACTTGCGTCCGAACTTCGACGTCCGGACACAAGTTCGGACACTGCTCTGTTTTCTGCATAACTTCCCCGTCTGAACTGATTTGAGCGTCGTTTGTGGCGTTGGACTCCTCTAAGTCTCTACTACTGTATTATAAGTGTTTTGGCATGGTTTCATGCAAGGTTGCTTCTGTTTTGCAAACCTTCTGTTTTGGGACACTTTACTCTGTTTCTGAGCCGTGAATGGCTGGGTCGAGCTATTCCGTGGTATACCATGTAGACGTCGTTCTGAGTGTGGGTCATTCCCTTTCTGTTCTGTGGGGTTGACGAACCCTTTGGCTCTTTCGAGTCATTTCTGCGTTGCCGAGAGACCTGTTATGGTCTATGGGTCTTCGACCCTTCTGAGTGTGTGCATTGTACTGTGTCCCTATCTGTTTGTGAACTCTAATTGTTTCTGTATTGGGAACCCTTGTGTTCCACTCTGTTTCTGTTTGAAAGCTTCTGACTGTATTTGGGAATTGTGGCTATAATGTCTATCTTCTCCTCTTCTGATTTCAATTGTTTTGAGCGACCTTACTGATGACGGTCGCTGCTTACTGGGCATAGTTGTGTGCTCACCCCCTACTTTAACATTTTTGCAGATTGATCAGCAAGGATCACTTATTCAGTTTCTGGAGCTTAGTTTATGTCTTAGCTCATTTGTTATTTGTTATACTTACTCAGACTTGTAGCCTTCGGGCCTTACTCTGTTTAGATCATGTTTCTGTTTGGAACATGTATTGGGATTCTGTATTACTTCCGCAGTATTTGGTTACTCTGGTTTATGATTATGGAAACTTCGTTTTGGGCCTTTATTGCATTTGAGTGTTTTAGAGCCTTGCGTTATTAGGTAGTAATACGCGGCGTGTAATACCCTTAACTCTTAGGCCGGTTTTAGGGGTGTTACATTTAGTGGTATCAGAGCCAGGTTTGGCTTTCTTTAGGGTCTGTGGTTGTGTTTGCCTGTGTGAGGTTCAGTTGTGACAGTTGTTGAAGTGTGAGTCAGTTCTGACAAGTTTTGGATTTGTGTATCTCAGAATGCCTCCTCGTAGGACACTAGTGACCCCTCAGGGAGAGGCTGCAGAGGCAGTGCAGCAGTTTGTGACCCAGCTGATGCAGACTATGGCTGCAGCTGCTGGGGGAGCTGGTGGAGGAGCTGGCGGTGCAGGCCCAGCAGGGGCGAATGCTGTGGGAGGCCGAGTTAGAGCCCTCCAGGAGTTCATGAAGCTAAAGCCGCCTTCCTTCGACGGCTGTGGTGATCCTCAGGAGGCGAGCCACTGGATTATCGAGGTCGAGGACCTGCTGAGAGTGATGGGGTCGGAGGATGATCAGAAGGTGGATTTCGCCACATTCCTCTTTAAGGGGGAGGCGAAGGAGTGGTGGCGTATGGTGATGGGTAGGCATCCCCAGTCTTGGACCTGGGATCAGTTCTGCTTGGAGTTCAACAAGCAGTTCTATCCGGATGTCTACAAGGATCAGAAGATCAACGAGTATAACCGGCTGCGCCAGGGGAGAGATATGACAGTCGAGGAGTACGTAAGGAGATTTGTGACGCTCTCAAAGTATGCCCAGAGCCAGATGAGCATAGGAAGGCCCGCAAGTTCGAGAGTGGGCTGAGGCCGGATATCAGGTCCGCGGTGACACCCCTTCGTCACCGGACCTTCAGAGACGTGGCAGATGTCGCTCTGCTGGTAGAGGCCGACATCAGGGGCAGACAGGCTGGCAAGGACCACAAGGGGAAGAGGCGTGCTGAAGAGCCTCAGAAGAAGGAGGCTGCTCCTCAGAAGAAGCAGTCATATGGAGATCGCCGGGGAGCTTCTTCATCTTCGTCAGCTGGGGCGAAGTGTGGATCTTGTGGTCACTCCCATCCTGGTAGGGAGTGCTACAAGAAGACTGGTGCCTGCTTTAAGTGCGGGTCGATGGAGCACCGGATCGCTCAGTGCCCTCAGGCATCCGGTAGAGGCTCAGGAGATAGAGGCACCGGTTCAGATTCAGGGGCGAGGTCCGACCAGAAGAAGCCTCAGACTCAGGCCCGAGTGTATGCTATGGCGGGAGAGCGTGATCGTGCTGGTGATCGCGTCGTCTCAGGTATCCTCCAGATCCATTCTCAGGATGTATTTTGTCTGTTTGACTCTGGAGCTACGCACTCCTTTATCTGCTGTGATTTGTTGGGTAGACTTGAATTGACTGCTGTGCCTAGTGAAGTAGATTTATGTGTGAGTAGTCCTTTGGGTGGGATTGCTCCTTGCATTCTTGATTCTGTGTGTAAGGCCTGTCCCATAGTAGTTCGGGATAAGACCTTTTGTGCTGACCTCATCCCGATGCGGATGACCTTTTGATGTGATTTTGGGCATGGACTGGTTAGCAGAGCACCATGCCCATATAGACTGTGCAGCGAGGAGAGTAGTGTTTGAATTGCCAGGCGGGAGCCGTTTTGTCTTTGCTAGGAATGCAGTCCCGTGTGCGCCTATGATTGTGTCTGCGATGCTGGCAGCCAGCTTCTTGAGGAAGGGATGCCAGGGGTTCTTGTGTTATCTGCCAGAGGTGCGTGAGGGCTCTAGCTTGGAGAGCATCCCGATCGTCAGAGAGTTTCCTGAGGTCTTCCAGGATGATGTGCCCGGACTTCCACCAGTGAGGGAGGTGGAGTTCACGATTGACTTAGCGCCAGAGACTCAGCCCATCTCTAGGGCCCCTTACCGTATGAGTCCGGCGGAGCTGAAGGAGCTGAAGGTCAGCTTCAGGAGTTGCTGGATAAGGGCTTCATTCGCCCTAGCGTTTCGCCTTGGGGAGCGCCAGTGCTATTTGTGAAGAAGAAGGATGGGACCTTCAGATTGTGCATCGATTATAGAGAGCTGAACAAGGTGACCATCAAGAACCGTTATCCCCTTCCGCGCATCGATGACTTGTTTGACCAGTTGGCGGGCGCCACAGTGTTCTCGAAGATAGATCTTCGTTCAGGCTACCATCAGTTGAGGATTAAGGCCAAAGATGTGCCTAAGTCCGCTTTTAGGACTCGTTATGGTCATTACGAGTTCCTGGTCATGCCGTTTGGTTTGACTAATGCCCCGTCAGTCTTCATGGATATGATGAACCGGGTTTTCAAACCCTATCTGGATCAGTTTGTAGTGGTCTTCATAGATGACATCTTGGTGTATTCCAAGAGTGCAGAGGAGCACGAGGAGCATCTGAGGATTGTTCTGCAGACGTTGAAGGATCGTGAGTTGTATGCTAAGCTGAAGAAGTGTGACTTCTGGCTCGATCGTGTAGTGTTCTTGGGACATGTGGTCTCGAAGGACGGTATCTCAGTGGACCCTGAGAAGATTAGAGCAGTGATGGAGTGGGCGAAGCCCACGAATGTTGAGAGATCCGTAGCTTCCTTGGGTTAGCTGGGTACTACAGGAAGTTTGTAGAGGGTTTTTCTAAGATCGTATCCCCGCTGACCCGTCTGTTGAGGAAGGAGATCAAGTATGAGTGGAGTGAGGCTTGCGAGCAGAGCTTCCAGGAGATTAAGAAGAGGCTGACGACCGCACCGATTCTGACTCTGCCATCTGGGACCGAGGGATTTGAGGTCTTCTGTGATGCGTCCCATAAGGGACTAGGTTGTGTTTTGATGCAGCAGGGTAAGGTAGTGGCTTATGGCTCTCGACAGCTTAAGCCTTATGAGAAGAACTACCCTACCCACGATCTGGAGTTGGCAGCTGTGGTTTTCGCGCTGAAGATTTGGAGGCATTATCTGTATGGGGCGTCGTGTAAGGTTTACACGGACCACAAGAGTCTCAAGTATTTGTTCACTCAGAAGGAGCTGAACTTGAGACAGGAGGTGGTTGGAGCTACTTCATGACTACGATTTGGAGATCCTCTACCAGGGTAGAGCGAATGTTGTGGCAGACGCTTTGAGTCGGAGAGGTGCTCCGGGTGTAGCGGTGCTTTGACAGGAGTTCAGAGGTCCGCCTTAGAGCTTCAGCGTATGGGTGTTGGGTAGTCAGACCAGCCAGTGCCAGTGTGATAGCAGCGCTTCAGGTTCTTCGTTGGTCGACAGGATCAGGTTGGTCAGGAGGCAGATCAGCTTTGTGTCGATCAGAGAGGGGCTGCCTTCAGAGCAGAATTCAGACTTCAGTGTCTCCAGTGATGGTGTCTGCGTTTCAGAGGCCGAGTGTGTGTGCCCGACGATGCAGTTCTGCGTAGGGAGATCCTTCAGGAGGCTCATGGAGCGCCATATTCAGTTCACCCAGGAGGGGTGAAGATGTATCGAGACCTCAGAGTCGTTCTGGTGGTCTGGGATGAAGCGTGACATCTCTGAGTTTGTTTCGAAGTGCCAGACCTGTCAGCAAGTGAAGGCTGAGCACCAGAGGCCAGCGGGTTTGCTTCAGCCCCTTCCATTCCTGAGTGGAAGTGGGAGAGTGTGGGGATGGATTTTGTCATGGGTTTGCCCAAGACTTCTTCGGGCTGTGATGCCGTATGGGTGATAGTTGATCGTCTGACGAAGTCGCTCATTTTCTGCCTGTGAAGAAGACTTCAGTTTGGAGCGTTTGGCTCGTCTGTATCTCGATGAGATAGTGAGGCTCAGGGTGCTGCTTCTATTGTTCTGATCGTGACCCTCGCTTTGTGTCTAGATTTTGGCGCAGTCTGCATAAGGCCCTAGGTACGAATTTGGCTTTCAGTTCAGCTTACCATCCTCAGTCGGATGGCCAGACAGAGAGGACTAATCAGGTCCTGGAGGACATGCTTCGCGCATGTGTCCTAGATTTTGGAGGTAGCTGGGATCAGCACGTGACTCTGATCGAGTTTGCCTACAACAATAGCTTTCAGGCGAGCATTGGTATGGCTCCGTTTGAAGCGTTGTACGGTAGGAGGTGCAGGTCTCCCATCTGTTGGGATGACCTGAAGGAGAGGGTCTTGGTTGGACCTGAGTTGGTGGCAGGGATTTGCAGTAGAGAAGATCCGGATGATTCGGGAGCGTTTTGCTGGGCCCAGAGTAGACAGAAGTGTTATGCAGACAGAGGCGCAGGCCGCTGGAGTTTGATGTTGGTGATCACGTCTATCTGCGAGTGTCGCCGGTCAGAGGCGTAGTCCGGTTTGGGGAGCGTGGAAAGCTTAGCCCGAGGTGTAGGACCTTTTGAGATTCTAGAGAGGATTGGCCCTGTGGCTTACCGTCTGGCGTTGCCTCCATCCTTGTCTGCTGTCCACAGTGTTTTCATGTTTCGATGTTGAGGAAGTACCTGCATGATCCATCTCATGTAATCGACCATAGTCAGCTTCAGTTGAGAGAGAGGATTTCAGTTATGAGGCGGTGCCTACCGTATTTTGGCTAAAGACGTTCGTCAGCTCCGTAGTAAGACCATGCCTATGGTTAAGGTTCAATGGTCTGATCAGTCAGAACGTGAAGCAACTTGGGAGCTCGAGGATGAGCTACGTGCCAAGTTTCCCTCCCTATTCGAGTAGTAAGGTGAGTCAATTTCGAGGACGAAATTCTTTTAAGGGGGAAGTGATGTTATAACCCACAATTAATACCTTATATTATATCTGCTACAATGTTATCCTAAGTTGGATTAATTATATGCTATCAGTTAGGACACCGGTGGTATTCTTTTAATTGCCAAGGGCGAGGAGGTCATTACCCCTGCTAATTAAGGTAAACAGATTATTTGATAATAAGTAAAGGAATTACTTATTTATTTCCTTCTTAATCATTTCTAATTCCCGATCAATGCATTCACGTCAGTTCGTGAGGGGCGTCTCAATCGTAGTGCTGAGCGACAGTTTTTCCCCTTTTCCTCTCTCTCTCCAATTCTCCCTCTGCTGGAACTGTGAACATTACTGTTAACCAGATTGAAGGATTCCGTTGCGGTGTGGTCCTTCCTCCGTTATCAGGTTTGAATTGCAGAATTTGGGTCTTCGTTGTCTACTTCGTTTTCTGCTGTTTTCTGATTGAGGGTTCTGATTGTGCTCGAATCAGTTGCCGTTGGCCGCATTCAGATTGGGATTCTACTGCAGTATTTCGTCTAGTCTTGATTTCAGGTTTGTGATGCAGAGTGTTGCAGTTTGGGTTTTCAAGTTCTAGGTTTCTTTCTTGTTCTGATTTTGGATCGTTGTTTGTGGGAATTCAGTAACTGATTGGTTTTGTCTGATTGAGCGACTGTTCGGTGTTGTGGCTGCTGCACTCAGTGGATTTCTGCACTCCGAATTGAGGTAGGTGGTTACTTGATTCGGTTTGGAAGTTCAGCCATGGGGTTTGCAAGGTCTTATTGTCTGATTTGGATGCGTTTCTGTTTGTGTTGTGTTTGATTGCGTTTTGGAATGGCTAAACCCCATGATCTCCTGTATTTATGACTGATTTGGTGTGTGTGTTCTGAACTGGCGATTCGTGGTGTCGAATTGCGTTGTTTTTCTGCTCTGTTCGTCTTCTGAAATCTGCAGTTTTCGCACTGTCCGAACTTTCGTCCGAGCTTTGAAGTTCGGACAGTGTGTTTTGCCTTTCTGATTTTCAAAGTTCGGGGTATGTCCGAGCTTTGATGTTCGGACACACCCTTAGATTCTCCTCTGATTTTAGTTCGACCTGTGTCCGAACATTGATGTCCGGACACAAGGTCGGACCTTCCGCGTAAGTTTTTCCGTAAAACCGTCCGAACATCAGTCCGAACAATGATGTTCGGACATTCTTAAATGTTCTGTCTGATTTCAAATCGACTTGTGTCCGAACATTGATGTCCGGACACAAGTTCGGACATTTGACTATTCTGGTTTCTGAGTCTCGATTTGCGTCCGAACTTCGACGTCCGGACACAAGTTCGGACACTGCTCTGTTTTCTGCATAACTTCCCCGTCTGAACTCTGATTTGAGCGCCGT
The DNA here is from genome assembly GCA_023374045.1 of Limonium bicolor. Lineage (NCBI taxonomy): Eukaryota > Viridiplantae > Streptophyta > Magnoliopsida > Caryophyllales > Plumbaginaceae > Limonium > Limonium bicolor. The sequence goes on along the minus strand of CM041777.1, from coordinate 108,260,981 downwards.
TTGTGGCGTTGGACTCCTCTAAGTCTCTACTACTGTATTATAAGTATTTTGTCATGGTTTCATGCAAGGTTGCTTCTGTTTTGCAAACCTTCTGTTTTGGGACACTTTACTCTATTTCTGAGCCGTGAATGGCTGGGTCGAGCTATTCCGTGGTATACCATGTAGACGTCATTCTGAGTGTGGTCATTCCCTTTCTGTTTAGTGGGGTTGACGAACCCTTTGGCTCATTAGAGTCATTTCTGCGTTGTCGAGAGATCTGTTATGATCTATGGGTCTTGGATCCCTTCTGAGTGTGTGCATTGTACTGTGTCCCTATCTGTTTGTGAACTCTAACTGTTTCTGTATTGGGAACCCTTGTGTTCCACTCTGTTTCTGGTTCTGAAAGCTTCTGACTGTATTTGGGAATTGTGGCTATAATGTCTATCTTCTCCTCCTTCTGATTTCAATTGTTTTGAGCGACCTTACTGATGACGGTCGCTGCTTACTGGGCATAGTTGTGTGCTCACCCCCCCTACTTTTAACATTTTTGCAGATTGATCAGCAAGGATCACTTATTCAGTTTCTGGAGCTTAGTTTATGTCTTAGCTCATTTGTTATTTGTTATACTTACTCAGACTTGTAGCCTTCGGGCCTTACTCTGTTTAGATCACTGTTTCTGTTTGGAACGATGTATTCGGGATTCTGTATTACTTCCGCAGTATTTGGTTACTCTGGTTTTTAATGATTATGGAAACTCCTTTTGGGCCTTTATTGCATTTGAGTGTTTTAGAGCCTTGCGTTATTAGGTAGTAATACGCGGCGTGTAATACCCTTAACTCTTAGGCCGGTTTTAGGGGTGTTACAGTTCCTCTTGGGCTTCCTGCCCCGAGGGGGTGCCATTCGAAGATTTTTTCTTTGTGGTAGGTATAAAGAGCTTTATAGTGATAGTGAGGAGGTTCCCACAGATGACGCCATATTAGAGTGTAATCTATGTTAAGGTGAGATGGTTATGATATTTTTGTGTTACGATCATGATAATGAAAGAGATACAAAGATTATGTGTTCGATCTTGAATGATCTAATCCACAAGGGTTACACATGTTCTTAGTAATATTGGAAGGATATGAGTGATGAAGGACGGTACAGGTGTGAGTGTGTCTCATAAATGAGGTGCTGATTGCTATTTATAAGGAAGAAGACAAGTAGACCGGTTTTCCTTCTCGGCTTGTTGCTTGTCTTTTGGCCGGGTTGGTGATGTAGGTTGCTTCCCTGTAGGATAGGGGTAACGTCACCTGAGATGACTTTATCAGGAGTGAAGCTTCATTCCTTGTTTGGTTGTCCCTTAGTCATGAAAAGGACACACGGTATTAATGATGTGTCAGAGGGGTGTTCGAGTTGGTAATGACGGATTGTTTGAATTAGTAATGTCGTGTTATCCGACGGAATTGATGGGATAGGATGTCAAAGATGCAGATGCTAGGTCATGAGTGTTTCCATGGTGTTGGGGCCGGGATCAATGTGGTGATGGAGTGGTCGGGGCTTCGACTGATGTGACCCAGCTGAATCTTCCCGGTCGATAGAGAACTTGCTCTTCTTGAGGACGAGGTCTTGACCGGGAGGATTCGGCTTTTTCTGTGCTAGGAGCCAGCTTCCAGGGTACATGTGTTCAAGATGATGGAAACATGATTAGTTTGCTTAACAACATGGTTGAGGTGGGGCTAATTACACCATACCAACAGTTAGATATATAATACCAAGTGTTTATATAATAATTTACATTCCCTTATAATTTCCTTTTTACAATTTTTATGAATTTTAAAAGTATTAGATATTTATTTATTATTTTTGTTTAATTTTCATGATTTTTCCCATGGAGTATGAGATTTTAGAAAATTTCAAAAGAATATATACAATTATTTAAAATTTATAGATATCCAACAAATGATGAAGTTTGTAAAACTATGATAATCACCTGTTATCTGAAATTTTTATTATTGTATATAGTTTTAGAAATATTTGTGTGATTTTATAATAAAATTCACTTACTATTGTTACAACCTAGAAATTTATATAGTTTTAGAAAACTTTAGTGACATCAGTACTCTTTTAGAAATTTTGTTTCCTTTTATAAAGTTTGTATTTTTTTATATATTTAAGTAGGTATAATAAAATGTGGGACAAAAAGGTAGTATGACATTTGTCTTATTTAATGGTCAAATTAGAGTAAGATGTCGAATGTAAAGAGGACAAAACTCGTGGGTGTGTAAAGTTATTTTGACATAATAAACTTATCATATTCTAATAAACCTTTTGCAGCCTATGTTGTAGTGCAATAACCTCAAGAATAATTGGTAAACATTCAGCAAGCAAACATATACAACAAAAGACACAAATATGATTTTTTTTTTGAAAAAAACCATCACATTAAACAAGGATTACATTCATAAACCATCTACCAGCATTCATAATTCCATCCCTTAGAGTATAGCAACAAAGCAAGACTATCACAGCAAAACGACTTCCAAAATCCAATCCAAGGATAATGTGGCACTTTGAGGGATTGTTGTAAGACCCTCCAACACAACCCTTGAATTCTCTGGCATTTTTCGCCATAGAGCAAAGCTCGATCATCACCAACATCTTCATCCGCCTCAATAGACCACATCGCATCCGCCACATCTTAACTTCTGATTCTCCAAAACCAACCAGCATCCTACTCTAAGAGCATGGAACACACCAGCCAAAATTGAAACCAAGCTAACAACCTGAAAAGTAGCAAACAAAAGAAAACTACGATAACAAAAGGACTCCACTATAGTGAGGGCTATCAAGATTAGTAACCATTCTTGATAGCCCTTTAATTTTAGCATCATTGTAAGTGGCAACCTCGGATTTCATCCGAAGATGCCGATAAAGCTGGAGAGTCCATGTAACGACCCCAAAACCGCCCTAGTTCTGAGACCGTCACACGCCGCACACTTATTACCTAAGATACACAAGGCTACACTCATGAAACCCAAAAATGAAACAATTATTCACATATTATATATAATCAGAGTTTACAAACCTGACACACACTTTACAAAGCGGAAGCTAACAAAACTTACAAAGCTCCAAGGAGAACTAGAAGGGAGAAGAGAGGGAAGAAGAACGCTCAGAAAAACCGTCGAGGAACGTAGAACGAGAAAAGAACTTTACTTTTCCAAAATTAAATCTCTTACCTTGAACACGAATGACAAATGATCTTTGTCATTCCCCTTCTCCTTACACCACAAAAATGCCTAAATGACACAAAACCCACTTAACATAAGATAACAACATAAAATCTGACTTAATATAAAATCCGAGTTATAACAGTCCACTACCCACTATTCTCCTCTTTAGTAAGAGGCTGGAGATTTTGAACCCGGACTATCGATGTCTAGAAGCTTTGAAATACAGGCTAGGAGTCGAGGCAGAGGAAATGCCACCTCTGATTCTCTTCGGATTTCTGCCTCTGGATGTTATACCATTTTACTCCATCATTGTTGTCTTCTTCCCACCACACCCACCCTGGGACTTGGTCAACCAGCATGCAACCATGGTCCATACTGATAGCAAGATCTCTATTGATGATCAAACACTTGCACTCTCTTAACCCCTCAGAAAATCTCTCACATCTAAAGTAGAAGGCTTATAGCTTCTCATAAGTGTGCTAGAATTTGTATTCTTTCCCAGCCATGCTATGAGACATGAAGAGTAACAGAGTAACCGTATCATAAAATTACCAGCACATCTAGATGATTTAGTGCTTGACTGGTCTTAAAATTGTCAATTATGTTTGATTAGTTAGTATGCGAGCTGTCTAATGGCTATTTATTAGTTGGAAGTAGCATCTAATGCAAGTCGTAAGTAAGTAATTCAAATCAGTGTAACTAACTCATATTGGTGGGAATTATAGGAGATCTCTCAATAGAAAAGGCAATAAATAATATATCCGTTTCTTCAGTTTCTATCTTCCTTTTAGTATCTCCCTCTGTCCTCCTGCTTAGCGTTTTCCTTTATCGCCCTTGATATTTCTTTTCTTATATTGGTGCTTTCATCTTTCAACTCATGGCAGAGAGAATGCATACTTGTCATCAAGCTATGGAAGAATCCTTGCAACAACTTAGTTCTTCATCAATACTCTTACTACTCAAGTAGCATTGCACAATGAGCATCTATCATCTACCACCACAATGATCTGTGCGGCTCCTAGAAGATTTGCAGTGTTGCATCACGGAAACGGAGTGGCGCGCTCCACTTCTGGCGTTTCCATCATCGCAACACTCGGATGTTCCTTCTCAGCCTCGACTCTAAGTTGGAGGTACCTCTCTTCAGAGGGGAGAATCCCATCGGATGGCTTTTCCAATTGGAGAGATTCTTTATGTATCACATGACTCCGATGGATCAACGCTTTACTATTGCTTCGAAGTATATGACTGGAGTAGTGCTTGCTTGGTTCCAGTGGCTCCATTTGACAGCGCAACTGTCAACTTGGGATCAATTCAAGATTGATTTGAAACTACGCTTTGCACCAGCGTCGTATCATCAGTCCCTGAAGGCTACTATTTTCAATTGACTTAAAATCTACTATGGATGCATACATGTCTGATTTCACACTCTTCGCACTCACACTCGAGACTTGTCTACTTCCAATCTCCTTCACTGTTTCATTCGGGATTGATATCAAGGATTCATTCAAGAAAGAGAATCTATCTAAGGCAATTCACTTGGTTAAGTCCATCGAGGATAAACTCCAACCATTTCGATTTGCTTATATGTGTCCTAATCAGACCAGATCTACTCCAGCATTAACAAATTGCTCAATTGTATCTTCGTCGTCTATTCCGTCTAAGCTTCCAGTACGCCGACTAACACCGTCTAAGATGCAAGCTTCCAGAGACAAAGGCTTGTGTTTCAACCGTGATGAGAAATTTATTCCTGCCATATGTGCGAACTGCCTTTATTCTATTACATTATGATGGACGAAGATGAGGAATATGTGGAACCGCATGAAGAGATTTCAGGAAACAATTCTGCTCCGGCGATAATCGAAACTGAGCAAATTCTGCTTCGTTTCAAGTATGTTGCAAATTCGTGCTACTTTGGCTGGTTCACCTATTATTGTTCTGATCAAACTCAACTCACAATTTTGTGCAAGCTAGATTGACCAAACATTTGAAATTTCCAGTATAACCCTCTCACCATTTGAATGTCAAGGTTGGAAACGGGTGATTCAATCGCTTGCACTGGAATATGTTTGAACACTAAGATAATGTTTGATGATTACAATTGTTCAGTCAATTTGTATGCCTTATCAATATACAGAGCATATGCGGTTTTTGGTTGTGAGTTGATAAGTGTGAAATATATTGACTTTTAAGGGTTTGCATCACTTTGGACATTTCTTAGTTTCTTAGTTAAGTTTAGGGATCTCGGTTAGATTTAGAATTTTAATTAATGAAACGAGGTCCCTTAGACCGATAACCCCACTTCATTCACTATACCTACAAAACGATAGGTACACTACCTAGTTAGAGATAGTAATTTAAATCTGTTACAAGTTTTTAGGGCTGTTGTCGGGCACTTCGGTTAATTAATAGTTTTTATTTAAATTGAGACATTAGGATTTAATTTCTATTTTGTTTTTACTTAGTTTTAGTTTTATGCTAATTGTTTTGGTTTTAATTATTTATTTTATTCACGTTTACTTTTCATAAACATACGATTTTTGTTTGGATTAGGATTAGTTTCATTTTCAATTTCTTTATCTATTTTTTTGTTTGCATTTGCATTCTAGTTTTAGGATTTAAATTTTGATTTTTTTTTAAAATTTTCTATATAGATTTTATTATTAGCGATAATTTGATTTGTTAGATTTGGCAGATTCCTTAGATTTCAGTTTATTTTCAGTGTGTTTATTTTTAGAATTTAATATGAGTATTATTTGATTTAGTATTCTTTTTTTTATGTTATTTTTGTTTTAGATTTCTTTTTAGGAGTCGTGTTCTCGGTAATAGTTTTTATTATCATTTTTTTATTAGTAGTTTGGACTTTTGTTTAGGGGGCGTTCACTTTGGGGTAATCAACAAAGGGAAACGGAATCATTCCCTTTGTCGTTGTTTGTTTTGTATTTTTAATGATTCCGTTTCCCCACTTCAGGTTTCAAAAACCCCAATTCCCTTTTGGTGATTCCCCCATATCCCAGGGAAAGGTATTCCCTTTCCTCCCTCTTACTCCTATCATCATCTTTAGCATAAAAAAATTAATATATATATATAATATATAATTTATATAAATACTAATATATGATACATAATTTTTATAAATATTAATATACAATATTTTTATCTAATAGAAATACAAATATTTATTTATACTTTATATAAAAATAAATATAGATATAGATATCAATATGAATATAATATATATATTATATAAATGTTTAATATATAACATTTATAATTTTTTAAAAATAATAATATATGTTATATGATAATGGTAATATATATATTTATATTTGAAAAAATGAACAAAAATAATATATATAAAATATAATTTAATTACAATAAAGTTATGAAATAATAATATATATTATATTTAAATAAAATTCATATATATAATCATTTATACATATTAGTTATAATTTAAATAAATACGAACAAATATTATATATAATATATATTAATATTAATAAATATTATTTATACTTTAAATGATATAAAAATAATATATAATGTTTATAAATTTAAATAAATATTATATATACTATATAATATATAAAATATTTATATATATTATTACAATTTTATTAAATATTGTTAAATAATATTATTTAAAATTTAATATTTTAAAACTAAATAATAATAATATATATAGTATATATAATTTATATAATATTTATTTATATTGTTTACAGTTTAAATAAATATTATATAATATATATTAATAAATATATTTTATAACTGAAATACTATAAAATTAAAAAATTTATATATATATATAGATAATTTTTTTAAAAAATTATACATAATATAAACTATATAAATATAATATATGTCATTTATAATTAAAAACTATTTTATATATGCTATATAATTTATATAAATATTAGTATATGTTGCATACAAATTAGATAAATATTAAATATATTATTTATAATGTAATATGTATTAACACTTCTCTGTTGGAACCAAAGAACAACAAAGACACTCATTGAGAATTCTATTCTGCTTCCGTGTAGAATCAAACAGACTTCTTGATTAGGGGAAATCCCTTTCCTTTCCTTTCTATTCCCTTCCTGATTCCATTCCCTTTCCTCACCTCGAAGTGAACGCACCCTTAATTTTTAGGATTAGTTTTCTTTTGATCTCTCTTTATTTACATTTATATTTTAGTTATTTGGATTTTGTTTGTTGTTTTTTTGTTTTTCTTTTATTTTATATATTATTTTCATTTAGTTTCTTTTTTCTGTTAATTTTATTTATCTTCTGTATTTAATTTCTTATTTTTGTGTTTGATTTTAAGAATTATTTTTTTCGTTTATGTTATTTTAGGACTTTTTGTTTTCCTTTCTATTTTTCTTTATATAATCTATTTTTATGAATTATTTTAGTTTATTTTAGTTCTAGTTGTATTGGTTACTTCCCTTGACTAATTCTAATTTATTTTATGCGTCGAACTCGATCTACAAGAGGTCTATTGGAAGATTTTGAATTTCAGATCGAGAAAGTCTTGCATAGAGGGAGAAGATAATATGGAAAACAGACAGACTGGGTGAGTACCACGAGCCGTCAGTTTAGGGGGAGGCCATGTGCTATTGTCGTCCCACAGGTTACAATAGCTGAACTAGATTCCTGGTAATTCAAAACGAGCTATATTACCACACTTTATCACTAGGAGAAATTCAATGGCCTAGACTCGGTTAAAGCTCCGCATCATATTTCTTTATTCTCGGACTTTTGCAGTTCATTTAATAAAACAGGAAATTTAAATGAGCCTATCCATCTACAGTTGTTCCCTATTCTCTAAATGATGGAGCCTCCCGGTGGATGAGAAGTCTACAACCTCGTAGCGTCCACACTTGGGCTGATATGGCAAGCAAGTTCCTGGTCAAATATTATCCTCCATCTAAGACACAGAAGGGAGAAAATTTGCCGAGATTACAAACTTCTATCAGAAACCACATGAGTCCTTGTATGATGCATGGGATAGGTTTAAAGAGCTTCAATTTTTATGTTTGCATCATGGGATGAGTGATCGAGATCTGGTTTTGTCATTCTTTGGTGGTTTGAGTGATGCTAACAAACTTTTTCTGAGTTCCTCATCTAGAGGGAATTTTATGTCAAAGACAGGAGCAGAGGCAATTGAGCTTCTGAACTCGATGACTGTGACCACTGACCACCAGACAATGGTGCAAGAATAAGAGGAGAGGAGAAGCTAGAAGAAAAGCTAGAATTTACAGCCTTCCCCTGTAGGATCATGTGTCAGCTCAGTTGTCATCGCTCACCAAAGCTATCGAGAAGCTTACTTTAAATCAGTCGCAACAGCAATCTGTTAATGTAGCTACCACCTAATCCCATCCGTATTGTGAAATTTGTAGAGGAACCCACGAAACCTATAAATGTGAAGGAGCTAGGTACAATGGACACCTGGAGAACATTAATGCAATTCATAATAGACCAGGGAACTAGTATGCAAATTCTTTCAATCAGGGGGGTTGGAATAACAACCAACAATCGCAGTGGAGGTACAATGATAATCAGTTGGGCAACCAAACTAATAATTAGAACAAACATCAATTTTACAATCAGCAACAGGAGCAATCTTAACCTTCTCAAGGAGATAATAAGATAGAGAGTATGTTTGCAGAGATGTTAAAACAGGGTTAAGCCACAAATGCTGGGTTTGCGGATATAGAAGCTAGATTCACTAATCAGGCGTACATTAACTAGAGTGTAGAAAAGCAGTTGAGTCAGATCTCTAAGCAGCTAGCTCAAAGGCAACTAGGGTTGCTCCTGAGTCAAACAGAATCAAATCCGGTGGAGTATTGTAAATCAGTGACACTATAAAGTGAGAAGCGACCAGACCCAAGAGTTTCAAAAGCTGCACCAGAAGCTGACAGATATGCCATTCAGTGTGAAGAAGTTGAGGGTTCTGAAAGTGAAGTAGAAAATCCAAGGAGAATGAGTCTCCTGAAACTCAATTTTTTTTCTTCTGATTCTCAAATTGCATTAATTAACCATTGCCTTATCCTTTTCCAGTTTTGATGAGTGATTATGATAAGCAATTCGAGAAATTTTTGAGCTTCATGGAACCATTAACTGCCAAAGTTTCCTTTGATATATCTGTACAATGATGCCAAATTACGCTAAATTTTTGAAGAATCCCAAATTTGATAAGCGTATTTTATAGGAACAGGAAATAGTGGAGTTGACAGAGACTATTTCAGCAGTTCTCTTAAAAAAGTTTCCTCATAAGCTTGGGGATCCTGGACTCCCTATCACCTTGCCGGTTGAAGAGGAAATATCGTTGCATGAAGAGCACGAGGTTTCTAATACTGTCTGCAAGCCCAAGAAGCGGGCAAGAGAACCAAGGATTTAGACAGGAAGAAAAGTTTTTTTGCTGCCTACGTGAGGTGCCGGACGAAGGTAAGGATCATATTTATTTTGTTTCTTTTAATGACTTTAATGATGGAATGCACACCCCCAAACAAGTGCGAAAAAAAAGATTGTTGAAAAAGTTCGACGGGTAAAAAGGATCCTGCTGAAATACCCCATAAATTAATCTAAAATTAATTTAGGGGATTTCTTTTATTAAACCCTGAATAATACTATTAAATATTGGATTATTATTTGGTAATATGAATTTAATAGTAAGATTTATAAGTCAATAAATCTTGGAAAAATTTCAAGACACTCCAATTATATTATAAAGATTTTAGAAATATTTGGAACATTGATTTAAGTCTTAAAAGTCAAAATAAAATCATAGAAACCTTAAAGCTTCTAAAGCCTTGCTAGGGTTGACTTTTTGAGAATGGTCAAACCAGCCCATAAAAAACTATACAAATAAAAAGGTTATGGAAAACCAAGAAGATTGATAAAAAGAACGTTAAAAACGTATCATCCTAGCCAAAGTTATGCTAAATTGAAGTTTGAGCCAAAAATTGGAAAAATGCTGACATGTCAGTCAGCCAGCCAATGGCATTGGAACGCCTGAGTTTCCCATCGGTTTTGGCTTGCCATAGGTCGATCTTCAGACGTCTATATCTCTTTCTCTAGTCCACCATTTGGTATGTCGTCTGTTTCATTCGATTCTCCTATCATTCCTCTTTCCAACCATTACTCACACACTATCTAACTCCTTCTATAATGACCGGAAAAAATCGATCCAAAGTTGCCTCCCTGCGAAACCGTAGCCCATATTTCCAGAAATCCAGTTAATCAGGTAAACTTTGTCTGACCATAACTTCTTCGTCTATGGACGAAAATCCATGTTCTATAGCTCGTTGTGTAGATCTCTAATCCCTCTACAACTTTCATGTTAATGACCAAGGCTGACTCGTACTGGTTTGGGAGATAAAGCTGTCTAAAGTGGCCTATTCGATCACGGAGGTATTTCTGCCTAGATTTTTCAGAAGCCGACTAGGTAAACACAGATCTTGTGAGATCTGTAACTTTCTCCCTAGTTCATCAAATTCCATGATTCTTCCACTAACGTCTAGAGTTACATGTCTAGTTTGGATTGTGATAGGTTTCGTGAATCAAATCCCTCTCAGTTGGCGCGAGTTGATTTGAGAAGTTGCCCTGAACTGAACACATAAAATAATAAGTTTCCAGAAAACCCGATTGGATCCTCCTCGTTAATGCAATTCCGGTGAGTTTCTGATCAAATTGCTTCGTTGTTGCCATTCGGAATTTCATTACCGGTCAAACCCACGTTTCAATTTCATCTATTACGTGTTATCTTAGGCGAATTTGCCAAATCGAGTTTCGAATTGAACTGGAAACCCTAACCTCGAACCAGAATCGAAAAACCTTGAATTCTGCATGTTAGCTAGTGAATTTGGTATCATTAGAACCACAATCAAATTTCGAACTCAAGGAAACAAAAAGCAACGGATTTGGTTTTGTGGATTGAGAGGAATCGAAGGATTCCCATTCGAATCGTAATAATCTTTTCCTGATGAACTCGCCAATTCTGGGCCGTCCGATCGTAGTTAGGAAGAACGGGCGGCCGAGATTAAAACGTGGGAGTTTAAGTTGTAATAGTTAATATGTTTTCCAAAATAAAATCCTAACTCGTTAGATTTATTTAATGACCTTCCCTAATGTATTTTGAGACAAAATTTTAACCATAGATTCCTTATAAAATGTTGTTTTTTGATGTAAATTAATATGGGTTTTGAGTTTTTAAACGTAAATTATATTTTTTGTAAATTTTGTGAATTTTGGAATGTTTGGATAATTTAAAAAGATATTTATGTGAAATAAAATTTTTATAATATGTCTAAAATGTTATAGTTGCTATATATTAAATTTAGGGATTTTTAGACAAGAAGAAATAGGTCTAAAAATTGTAATTCTGAATTTTTCCTACGGTATATTATAATATATGGTTTGAATGTAACAAAAATTATAGTATAGATGATTAATAAACTCTGTAGGTTGAGAATAATAAAATAATACTAAACTAACATTTAATACAGAATGTTAAGAAATATTTTGAGTACAAACTTTTAAATGAAGTGAATATGTTAAATATGTTAAATCAAGGAATTTAGTCAATCTATGCTTATACCAACTAGATAATGTGGAGGGTAATGTACTTAAATTAAACTAAGGGAAATACTTTATTTTATAAATTATATACCGGGAGTGGATAGGTGTAAAGGTTATTAAAGATAATTAAATACAATAAGAATTTCTTAAAGAATGTTTTGGATAAATCCGAAGGAAAATATATGTGTATATATAAATACGTTAGAAGTAAATAAAAGAAGTAACATACCTTATGGGAAACATAATAGGAGGGAAAAATTAGAATAAACCTAACTCATATGTAACAATTAAAATATTAAAATATTAGGGGGAAATACATATCCTAAACCTTAAATAGGTATTAAAGTAAATTAGCCAGTGTAACTAAAGAGTTTAATTAAGCTAAAACTATATTCAGGAGTAGGTAAATGGAATAAGTTAGAGTGTACATTAAAGATTTAATTACAAGATCTAGCCAGATCCTTAAGAGAGAGTAATTGTAATCCAAAACTATAGACTAGTAAGAATGAAAGATGTGTAGCATTATAGTTCCTTAACTAATCAATGCTTGGAATACCTTAATTATAGGTGATTAGTGGAAGTAGTTCGCATTTTCATGTTTGGTTACTGCTTCTACACATACCAGGTACGATTTCTCGTACTCAGATACTTTGGTGACGAACTTTATGGAATGTTTTGAGAAACGCTAACTGAGCTTGAACGAATCTCGAAAGGAAACGGTTGTGTGACTAACTCAGCTTGATGTGACTAACTGAGCCTTGAATGTACAACTCACATGATCATTGGTTCCTCTTATCTGGTTACCTCATTAGATATTAACTGCTGAGGGTTTACGCCTCTACACTCTGTAGGACTGAGTGTTTTGGTATTGCACTTGTGCAATAATTAATCTAGTGGGAATGTGGGAATGTCAATCTTGGTAAATTCTTTTTTGACTCTGGATATCGTTTCAACCATGAGCTGAGTCTTTGTTGTGATGTGCGCACATCTTCATCGGTAAACAACGAGGGGCTGTATATCCCCTGCCCCATCGGACGTAGTAAACAGTGAGGGGCTGTATATCCCCTGTCCTAAAAGGACGTACTTGGCAGTGGCCGTCTCTCCCAATTAGTTTTATTCCACTCATGAGTTGTTGGTTCTTGGATTTCTTACTTTCATTCCTAGTCCTTGTGACTACTTGAGTCTTTCTACTCCTAACTGGAATTAAATCTAACTTAAGCATGGGATGTTCACTAACTCATGGTGTGGTTTTAATTGACTAACTTTACCTTTCTGTTATCTATCTCTATTCTTAGCTTGTTACTTTGACTTGGTGATTTTGAAGTGCCTTGTTCCTCTGTTTTGTTTTAAGAGCTTCTTTCCAAGTTACTATATTGTTTAAGGATTATGTTTTAATTTCTGTTATGAGAATTGTACCAGTTCCATTTCAGGGAACTGACTCACCCCTCCCGGGGTGGGCTGCTTGGTTTTATCTTGCAGGTATGAATTGTTATACAGGTGGCCACGAAGAGTATGAGTGATTGGGATGGGAATTAGGATTTGTGGAGCGTTGGCGCATTTTCTATTGTTAGGTTTATGTTATGTTTTCTCGAGTTCAGACTGTAGCATTTGTATTATCCTAGGTTATAATTGGTGAGGTTTGGTGTCGGGTGTTTGGAACCCGATGATCTGTATTCGCCTTAGTATTTTATTTTCGCTGCATTTTCGTTAAATAGGGGTGTTACACCTGCATCCAAAAAGAACATGTCTTTGAATCTCGGTAAGTATAATTCTCCCAATTCAGCATGATGCAATGGAATCACGTGAAGGAAAGTCTAGCCAAAGCTATAAAGACGGTCAGCTGGCTGGGAGGCAACCCAGTGATAATTTTAATTTATGTCTTCATCCTTTTTCTTAGTTTAGTCGTAATTTTGTTTCTTGTTTTTTTCTCCTCTCAAATAGAAGTGGTGTTGTGCCCGTGCTGTTAACGTAATTCTTCTAGCATTATTTTTGATGGTCTATCTTAAGTGTGTGCAGGTTAGATATTTGTGGTAAACTCTATTTCTCCAATGCTAGACACTTGCCTAAAACAAAGTGAGGAACATTTCCACCCCTGCGGAAGACTTAAGTGTGAGGAAGAGAAACTTTCTCAATCTGTCAATACCAAGGGAGTCTTCGTTTCTTTATCTATTTGTTTGTGTTTAGCTTATGTTTTTCATGCTTATTATCAGTTCTTGGAAGTCCTCAATAGATTCTTCATGAGTGGCATATTTTGAAAGTTCTTTTCTTGATTTTATTCTGTGAACAATGAGGACATTGCTCCTCTTAAGTGTGAGGAAGTAGAGATCTTTCCAAATATGTCAATTGCACTTAATACTGCACTTGTTTTTTATTGTCCCCTTGCTGTAATGAATATGCTTCTTTGAGTGCTTGTAAATTTCAAATTTTGGGTGATAATTATTGTGGAAGTTAGGAAATGAGTCAGGTGACAACTTCAGGAAATCTTCTTGTTTTAGGCTATTTGACTAGCATTAACTTGTTTCCAAATTAATTCTGTTTACACTGAAATATGGTGGTTTAGCTGATTGTGGAACTGGATTGGTTTAACTCGGTGATCTTGGGAATGATGTGAAAAGAATAAGGCAAGGTACTCCTCTGATCTTAATTAATTTTTCTGAACCAAAACAAACCTCTTCTATCCGGTTATTAAGTCTTTGGGGTGCTTCATCACCCATCTACCTAAGGTCTCGCGATCTGGGATGGAATACCTGATAAGTGGTGAAATGATGTATTTATAAGGTCTTTATTTACCTTTATTTCGTGCAACTATTGACTTATTTCACCACTTGATAGAGCATTTCGTTAATATAGTTGAACTCGTGCAGTTTTAATTTAAATTTAGGTAAAAGCTCACTTGAGCAATGGTTTTTGGGAGACTCTCAAGACTTAGTAGCTGAGCTTTAATGCCCCGAGGAGTGTGTCAAAGACGAGGGGTCAAACGAGTCAATTTCGGTGCAGAAGAGTCGTCTCTGGTGTGGACCGCCCCTGCGGTCCAGTCGATTTCAGAGCACGGGAATCGCCTCTGGTGTGGACCGCCCCTGTGGGCGGTCCCGACAAAAATTTGCCCAGAACAATCGTTTTAAAACGGGAAAAAAGAGGGGGTTTGGCTCATTCTTGGCATTTTACACTTCCACACACACAGGAGAGGAGAAAGAACGTGAAGAAGGAGAAAGAAGAGGAGAAAGAAGAGGAAGAAGAGAAGAAGGAAGAACTCACCTTCTCCAAAGCTTCCAAGCTCCAACAATGGCTTCTTCTTACTCTTTTCTAGTTTTTCTTTCCTCTATGCTTGAGTAGTACTCTATTGTGCTTTGGGATGGGTCTTTGAACCCAAACCCTAGATTGTGCTTGTGAATCTTGATTATGTCTTAATATAGTTGTTTCTCTCTTAATTATCATTCAATGTTCTCAAATTGATCTCTTGAGTGCATTTGTGGTGAACCCCGTCTACAATTTGGTTTTGAGTTAGGGTTTGTGACAAAATTGAGAGAGAACTCTTGATTTATGCTCCTAGGATTAGTGAGTATAGTTTGGGCCTTTGTTCTAGAACTTGCTTAAAGCTACTTAGTGAGTTTAGTCCTAATTGATTATGAAGGCTAAAATAACTAAGTAAGAATTAGCTCATCTTTGGTTTAGAGAGTTATTATCATTGTTCTAAAAGACAACTATGGCATAAGAAGAGTTGCTAGCATATCTAGGTAGTTTGGGGGATTGCCAAATTCCCAAAGTACTTTTCCATCCAATCCATTAAACTTTCATTTTAGTTTATTTGTTGTTCTTGCAATTACTCAACCAACACAATCAAGCTTGCCGCCGGCTAAACCCCAATTTACTGTTTTCTTTGCAATTACTAAGTATCGAGACTAGGAAGTTAGGACCAATTTCCTTGTGGATACGACACTTGTTGTACTACACCGATTAGGTGCACTTGCCTACTCCTTGCATTTATTTATATACTTTGTTATATAGTTTTTGCACAACAATACCCAACATTGTTACACAGATAAAGAGAGAAAATCCGGGGGATGAAATAGTGTACGGAAAATAAGAAAATAATTTTGCAAAGGAAGGAAAAATCTTAAATTCTGAATGTTTATTGCAATTTTCTTATTTTGATCTGAGTGCGTGGTGTTGCGAGGTATTACAGAATAAGACATTACTTCACACCACTTGTCATCCAAGAAAGAAGACATGAAATTGGTGGAAGGTCCTGAGCTATTCCATGTTTAGTGTCTGCAATTTGAGTTCTTCATGCTTTTATTAAATTGCTCTTTTCACTGTTTACGAAAACTAACAGCTGATGGTGATTCCCTCAATTGAAATTAGATCAATTTCCTTCTACAATAGTTTGATCTTGAGGTTTGATATTACTGCCTTAGATATAGTCTTATTCTTTATTTGTTCGAGAACAAGCAAAAGCTAAGTGTGAGGAAGTTTGGTAAGTACGAAATATAGAGACTTTTAAGGGTAATCTATTATAATTTGCATCACTTTGGACAGCATTTCCTACTTATTATATGTTTTTTCTAGAGTAAATTACTCGAAACCCCCTTGAGGATTGGGCATAATACAGTTAACCCCCTTGTGTTTATCATAATTATTGGTAACCACCTTGAGGTTACAGTATCTTGACCATGAGCCCCCGAACTATAACTCCATTATCAAAACGGTAACCACGTGCTGACCCATCAGCTTAATCACATTATTAATGACATGTTGAAAAACAAAACACTGCTTAATCAACGTTCTTACTGTCTGAAAAACGTCACCCATACCTCAAAAATGCATCTGAATTGGGATGAGGGGGGAGTTAAACGATGTTGATTAAGCAGTTTTGTTGTCTAGACTGGCATTAATAATGTGATTAAGATGATGGGACAGTATGTAGTTAACATTTTGATAACAAAGTTATAGTTGTTCGGGGGCTCATAGTCAGAGATACCGTAATCTCATGGTGGTTACCAATAATTATGATAAACACAAGGGGGTTAACTATATTATGCCCAATCCTAAAGGGGGTTCCAAGTAATTTACTCTTTTTTCTAAGATTTGTGTTTAGATGAAAGCTGATATATTTTATATGTCAAATACAGGAAAAATCTTAGATTTACATTTTATTTTCATCTCATAAGAATTAAAAAGCAACAAACGATAATAATACATATATATCCTTCAATATTTGCGACACTTTTCATTTGTTATTAACGGCTGACTACATTCATGATATTATTCATAAGTACAGCACACAAACTTCACGTGCACACAGGCCACATGAGATTCACGGTTGCACATCATTCTGATGCTACCATGCTATGCAAATATATTTATCACGTTTGATATGTAAATTACTCAGAATCCCCTTAAGGATTTGGGATATTACAGTTAATCCCCTTGTGTTTGTCATAATTATTGGTAACCACCTTAAGGTTAAGGTATCTTTGACTATGAGCTCCCGAACTATGAACTCTATTATCAGAAAGTTAACTACGTGTGATCTATCAACTTAATCACATTAATAATGTCAGGCTGGACAACAAACTGCTTAATCAACATCGTCTAAACTCTCTCTGATCCCACTTTAGATGCATTTTTGAGGCATGGTTGACATTTTAAGAAAATAACAATGTTGATTAAGTAGTGTTTTTTATCCAGTCTGGCATTATTAATGTGATTAAACTGATAGGTCAACACGTAGTCAACTTCCTGATAACAAATTTATAGTTCGGGGGCTCGTAGTCAAAGATACCTTAAACTCAAGGTGGTTAACAATAATTATGATAAACACAAGGGGATTAATTGTAATATCCTAAATCCTCAAAGGGGTTCTGAGTAATTTACTCTATTAATTATCGTGATTTACTCATGATTCGGCTGCATATTATGTTGCTAGATAAAAAGGTGAGGGTTGGACAATAAGGGGGCTCTCTTCATTCAGGTTTGGACGCCGCCAATTCTCAAAAAAATTCTCCACTGGCCGCCACCAATCTTCACGACCACGCCCACCATTCATCCATATACGAAAATTCATCAAACCTAGCCGCCTGCCTGCCTGCATATTCCTTCCATGGCCACATTCAATTAATCAGACCGCCATACTCAGCCATTCATCACCACCGAACACTATCACCACCATAGACCACTACCACTGCCATCGTGCAACAGAGAAGAGGAGGCAACATGAGAGTACTCGCACACCAGATTGTTGAACCGGAACGATCAACACGGAGATGGAGACCGGAGCGGAGATTCAGAGCGGGACTTCTAATTTGAAGTTTTTCTTTCCTTTCTCCTATCTATTTAATGTTATGTGCTTGTTATTCTAGTTCTTGGATTCATGAGTGAGTAGTAATTTCAGTTCCCCGAGTTAGGGAAGCAAACCTATTTCATAGAATTTTTATCGTGTAATATTTTCACTAACTTTTATAGCATAAGTTTAATTTCGGTTCTTTATGTGCTTTGAGTTTTTAGCTAATTATCAAAGTAACGTTTGTAGTTTTCTAATCAAAATGTGGTGCTTAGATTAGTTAACAAGACATAGGAAATTTAAAACGGAAGTTAAACCGGATTAACGACTAGAAGCATGACCCCGCCTATAGGTTAATCTGTCTCCAATAGGAACTCCTTTTAAAGCGATTGATCTGTTTCCGGATTAGAGCATTAGCCTACTGCTAGTTCTTCTAGAAAATTAGAATTCAGTGTACATGACCCGGTCGGTGAATTATATAAAGTTCCCGAGTTACTGCAATGTTAGTGAAATTGTTATTTAATAAGATTTGAAAAAATAGGTTAGCAGAACAACCCGGGGTGCGCCTTTTTATTTATCACATTACCACTTTTAATTCTTGCTTACTTTAGTATATTTGTTTGTTAATTGTTTTATTTCTTCTTGTTGATTTAGTCTTAACTAGATTAATTAAGTAAAACCTGAAAAAGTGATATTTCTTGTTTGCTTAGTTAAGTTTAGGTTTCTTAGTTAGATTTAGAATTTGTCAATTAATCGAACGAGGTCTCTGAGATCGACAATCCCACTTCATTCACAATACCCGCAAAATGATAGGTACAATGCCTAGGTAGAGATAGTAACTTATTTCTGCTACATGAGTGGCTTACGAGTTTGGGACCTTTTGAATCTGACTATACCATTCTTTATATGAGTTTACCTAATAAGGGCCGGACCATGTTGTTACAAGGTCTGCGTCCAAATGAGATAGCTGAATTATCCATCTATCAGTTGCGGGGAGAAGCACAAACCCAAACCATAGCGTCCTACGGTCCTATTATCTGCAAACTCCGACAGCTTCTTCATGCCAGTTTACTACTTTTGATATATCAGATTTCCAAGAAGCTTTGAGTCTTCTACTGGATAAATACCGGACCTTGTTCAATCCATGGACTGAGTTGGTGCCAGTCAAATCCACGAACCATGCCATACCTCTAATTCAAGAAGCTTCTCCTGTTAAGACAAGACCGTATAAATACCCACACTGTCAGAAAACAGAATTAGAACGCATGGTCAAGGAAATACTCACTCAGGGAATTATCCGACCATCAACAAGCCCTTCTCTTCACCCGTGATCTTGGTAAAAAGAAAGAAGGATTGATCTTGGCGGTTCTTTGTAGATTATAGAGCGCTCAATGCTGTTATAGTGAAAGATTGGTTCCCTATTACCACAGTGGAAGAATTGTTGGATGAGCTCTATGGTGCTTCAGTTTTTTAAAACTGGACCTATGGTTAGGATATCACCAACTGAGGACTCTTCCTTCAGATATTTAAAAATAGCTTTCAAGACGCACCAAGGTCATTATGAGTTTTTAGTGATGCCATTTGATTTCACTAATGCTACATCTTCATTTCAGCCTAGTATGAATCAAGTGCTACATCCTTATCTTCGAAAGTTTGCTCTAGTATTTTTTGATGATATCCTGATATACAGTGCTTCGTGATCATTACACTTATCTCATCTTGATCTTGTGTTGGCCACGTTGCTAGAAATTTCCTTTCGTTTGAAAGAATCAAACTGCGTATTTGGTGTGTCATCAGTTTCTTATCTTGGTCATGTGGTATCTAAGGAAGGTGTGGTCGTTGACGAAGATAAAATTGTTGTATTAAATAACAGGCCTTTACCTGACTCTGTTCGGGCACTAATGAGGTTTTTGGGACTATCTAGTTACTATAAGTGAATTGTTCCCAACTTTGCCTCCATCATAGCCCCACTAAGTGACCTGCTACGCACAAAATCTTTTTCTTGGTATGAAAGGCAACTGCCGCATTTAATGTTGTGAACACAACAATGAAAAATGCTTCGGTACTAGAACTTCCTAATTTTTCGCAACCTTTTCTTGTCCAGACAGATGCATCAAGAATTAGAGCCGGTGCAATTGTGTCAGAATGAACATCCTACTGCTTATTCTAGTAAGAAACTTGCCCCATGTATGTAAGTTTCTTCCACTTATACAAGAGAAATGTATGCTGTAACCGACCAGTTAGAGAAATGGCGGCAATATCTCTTAGGTCACTAATTTAAAATTGAAACAGGCCATCAGCGTCTGAAAGCTTTTGATGAATCAATCTATCCAGACCCTCGAACAGTATAAATGGCTCACCAAGCACCTTGTGTACGACTATGAGATCTGTTATAAGCATGGGAAAGAAAATGTGCCTGATGATGTTCTTTCACGCCTTCATGAGGCTACTCTTTGTGCTATGACCTCCTTTTCAAAGCCGATTGTCGCGGTGGTTTCTTCTATCATGACATTTTTATACAAAACCCCATTGCACATTAGTTTCTATTGGACATTAAGCAAAACCCTGAGAAACATTCCAACCATATAGTAAAAAAAGATACGATTTTCTTTAAAAACGAGTTGTTGGTCCCTTTGGACTCGGTGTTGCCAGACTTGCTTATTCAGGTAATGCACATTCTCTTTAAGGTAGGCATTGTCGCGTTGAATTCACCTTTGCTAAATTTGTTGCAACCTTCTTTTGGTCCGACATACGTGAACAAATCAAGGCTTTTGTCAATAAGTTGTCTGATATGTCAGTAGGTAAAGCCTTCGAATTCCAAGCCATATGATTTTTTTCGCACTGCCCATTCCATCCCAGGTATGGGACGCCATTTACTTGGATTTTATTACCCATTTGCCACCTTCACATGTGCTTTCTTGCATCTTGGTTTTTATGGACAAATTGACCAAGTTTGCTTAATTTTTACCCCTCAAGTCTCAGTATACAGCTACTTCTATAACGGAATTGTTTATTGTAGAGGTATGTACACTTCACGACATGCCTACTAGCATTGTTTCTGACAGAGATCCTATATTCTTAAGCACCTTTTGAAGATAACTCTTTAAGGGACAAGGAACAACACTTGCTATGGGCATTTCTTACCACCCTGAAACGGATGGCCGGACTGAGATAGTAAACAGACTTCTAGAAGATTATTTATGTTGTTTTACTGCAGAGGAACCCAAGTAGTGGACAAAGTATTACTTTTGGCTGAGTATCGTCATAAAGGAACCTGGCATGTTGCTTTGAGAATGACTCCTTTTAAAGCCTTGTATGGGAGACCACCACCATCTTTACTTGACTATACGGAGGGCACTTCCCCCATGTTCAGGTTGATCATCAATTAACGGAGCGCTCTGCTTTATTGTCTAAATTGAGGGATAATATTAGACGAGCACAACAGAGAATGGAGAGTGAGGCGAACAAGCATTGGTTAAAATCTCTTTTTTGGTGGGTGATTGGGTTTTACTTAAACTAAAACCATACAACCAGACTTCAGTAGCTGCTCATCCTTTTGCCAAATTGGCCAAACGATATTACAACCTCTTCTACATTACTAAACAAATAGGAAAGACAGCTTATCGACTGAAGTTACCATCCGGCTCAAAAGTCCATGAGTTTTCCATGCCTTTTGTTGAAGAGATGGAAAGAGAATCCTTATGCTGAAATTTTTTAATTGCCTAAGGATTTCATGAGTACTCAGTTTGTTGTAGTGCTTGTTCATGTACTACAAGCAAGATATATTTTGACGCAACAACAAGATAGTAACACAAATGTTGGTTTAGTGGGAGCATTCTTCGACTGAAGAGGCGTCCTAGGAGGATTTTCACCAAATCAAGTCTCAGTTTCCTGATTTCAAGCTTAAGGACAAGCTCATTCCAAAATAATGGGGCAATGTGAGACGCGAAGAGCAACATTGTAATTGTGTCAATAAAATACCAGCAAATCTAGATGATTTTTGTGCTTAACTAGTCTTACATTGTCAATTCTGTTTGATTAGTTAGTATGCCAACTGTCTAATGGCTATATGTTAGCTGGTAGTAGCGTGCAATGCAATTAGTAAGTGAGTGAGTCAAGGAGGTGTAACTAACTCATATTAGTGAGAATAAAAGGAGATCTCTCAATAGAAAAGGCAACAAATAATCGAGCTTTTTCTTCCGTTTCTGTCTTCCTTATAGTTTCTCCCTTTGTCCTCCTCCTACTCAACCTTTTCCCTTCTCCCTCTTTATTCCTTTCTTACACATGCAGACATTAACTCAACGTCTAACTAGTTCTAACACATCAACTGAAACTCTTAGATGCATAAAACTGTGTGACTTCAAAAGACCTTCCTATCCATATTTCAAAAATGTCTTCGATGTTTTTTTAGCTTTCCTAGGGTTGTTTTAGGGTGTCGTGTAGGGTAATATTTTTTAATTTGTTCTATACTTTATACTGTTATCACTGACTCGACATTTTTAGGGTTTGTGGTTTAGAGTCGTTAGACCCTAAACCCGCCAATACAAACCCTAAAATGTTTTTGACGTTTTTTAGCTTTCCTAGGGTGGTTTTAGGGCAAGTGATGTAGGGTAATCTTTTTGAAGTCATTGTATACTATATAATGTTGCCACTAACTCGACAGGTTTTAGGATTTGTGATCCTAAACCCACCACTACAAACCCTAAAAATGTCTTCAACGTTTTTTAGCTTTTCTTATGGTGGTTTTCAGGGTGTGTGGTGTCGGGTAATATTTTTTGAAGTTGTTCTATACTTTACAATGTCGCCAGTCGCCACTATCTCGACATGTTCTAGGGTGTGTGGTTTAACCGCCACTACATCCTAAAAATGTCTTCGATGTTTTTAGCTTTCCTACAGTGGTTTTTAGGGTGTGGTGCAGGGTCATCTTAAAAAAAAAGTAGAAATGGGCCGCCCAACGGCTGGCCCTGAAGGAAGCCGCCAAATAGTTGCACGCTCTCTGGCCGCTGGGCAGCTATAGTGCCTCCAACCGTCTATCGGCTACGTGGCTTGTAGACTCCTGTCGGCTGCTTGTGACTGCATTTAGTAAATTTGACTACAAATAAAAATTCTCTTACATAATATAACTCCCAAGGTTCAAGTTTTAAATTAAAAATTTACCAACCTAATTACATACTTTTCACTTAAATATTTTACCAACACTTTAGGGTTTTCTAATTAACCCTAGTTTGAAATTACCAAAACACCCAATTTCAAACTTAGCTTCAAAATTACCACAACTACCAAATTTGACCCTAATTTCCATATTGACCTTAAACTTACCCAATTTTTGGTAGGGGTGGCAATTCGGGTTGATGGGTCGGCTTGAAGCTCACCCATACTGTAACACCCCTACCGCTAATACCGTCATTATCGTCCAATCACCTCGTACTACCATACTTACACAGCGGATAATTCATACTCCTCGGCGGGTGATACAATACCGTTAGCCACCCACATGACTAACAAGGCTTACTTCCACTACAGCATCGGTCTGATGGACCGGAATACCCGAGTACTGAAACAAATACAATCCATACTACAGTTACAACCGAATACAACAATCCTCCATTCAATACAATACTCAATACTTACCATACAATATACCGAGTATCCTAAATACAATACCAAAGTACAACACTTTCCACATGTCCATACATACTCACTGAGAGTCTAACATCCTACCCATTCCTCACAATTCTACATACCTTTCACAATACAAAGAGGGTGTACCGCTTGGTACACTTATACTCCAAGGCTACAAGTTTTATACAATTCTTTACTATCCATAATTTATCCCTAGCTAACTAAGCATAGTAGCCGGTCTCTCAAGGCGACCTTATAAGCTTCGGGTACCTGTGGAATAAAACAGTGCCCCAAGGGAGTCAGCTTAAAGCTTCATATGAAATCCGCATACCCCGCGTACTAGCGAGGGTACACCGACTACTTAAGTCGAATACATGCAGTCCATTTTACTTATACATACATACATGCTTCCATACATGAAATACCCAAATTAATAAAAAATGGATTAAATATTTAATTACATTAATTTAGGCCTAAACATGCCTTAAAAGTCAACTGAGAACAACAGTGGTCAACACAAAACAAGATGTTGCACCCTTTGACTGTTAAGGGTAAATAAATACCCAAATGAACTTCTTAGGACCTAAAAATTTGTCCTAAGTTTATTAACATAATATTAAACATATTATAACCGTTGGACACAACACTCCAACACAAAGAACAAGCACTTTCATGCTTCAAGGTCAAGTAGAGCAAAAAGGTGCTCTAAGATACCTTAAAGGTCTAATGACCTCTAAATGATATAAAATTGGATACCATGATCAAATATCATGTAAGGAACACAAAAAACCGTTGTCAAAGAAAACCAAGCCCAGAAACACCTTGCGACACAAAATGTGCACTAAAACTCCTTAAAGCACGTTTTTGTGTAATCGCCTTCTAAATTGGTTTTAAATGGGCTAAAAGGTTATAATTACCTTTAAATATAATAAAATATCATATTATAAGATATTAGGAATTTAATTCCAGAAATTTACAAATTTTTACAAATTTAATATTAAAATATTTAAAAACCCTAAAGTGGGGCCCGTTTGGGTCAACATTGACCAAGTTGGTCAATGTTGACCATTGACCACGAATTGAGCCACAATAAAATCGGTGGAATGAGTCTCTTAATAGACCAAGAGACAAAACCCATGTGACAAATAAAGAGATTCCTTTGCTTCTGCATAAAATAAGGAAAAAAGTAAACTTTACCTAATAAAACAAAAGTTGTCTCACCACTTGTCTTCCCATGTGAGAGCCAGCCGATTTTGGAGTCTCATTTCCTCCTTGTTACACGGTGCTCCAAGGCTAGCAAGAACAAGAAAAACAAAGATGACTCATCTTACAATAATTGAACTAAAGTAACATTATTTGTCCATTTTTTATTCAAATTGGAGTCAATCATGCACCCACCTTCTCAATCAAGGACG
Organism: Limonium bicolor; assembly: GCA_023374045.1. Taxonomy (NCBI): domain Eukaryota; kingdom Viridiplantae; phylum Streptophyta; class Magnoliopsida; order Caryophyllales; family Plumbaginaceae; genus Limonium; species Limonium bicolor. Next base: position 108,235,881 of record CM041777.1, on the reverse strand, counting down.
GCTGCCCCCTCTTCTTGTCTCCACCGAATTGAGCTTCAATTATTCAACTCCAATCAGCATTGGTGAGTCATCAAAGCAACAAAGACATAAAAAAATGCAAAAATGTGCTTTAAGCTTAATTTAGGTCATTCTCCTTCATTCTTCCTCTTCAGCCGAGATTTCTCCAGCCTTGGGCTCTCTTTGGCTCCCCTCCACCGTAGGTGAGCTCCTCCAACTCCATTGATGAGAGCTCAAGCTCTAGGTAAGCTTCTAAGGCATAAAAATGCCCATTTTCTTCATCTTTCTTTCCTTTTTTGATTGATCTACACTCCAACCTTTTCTATACATCTATGTAGGGTGTCTTGGAGGTTAAAGGAAGTTTAAAATTCGGACATACCCAGATCTAAGGAGGAAAGTTCAAGTCTTGACCATTTAAGGTAAAAATGTGCTCTAAGCACATATCTCTTCTTCCTTGAAGATTTCGGTTGTAAACCTTGGTTCCCTAGCCTTATTTTCTTCTCCTTTTCATGTAGATTCAGTTGGTATACCAAGATCTACAAGGAGTGGCTAGATCCAAGCCAAAAACACCATTTTTGGCACCTTAAACAAGGTAAAACTTAACTATCTTCCAAGATAATTCACCACGGTTTTATACCTTGTTGTTGAGAGTGTTTTGATACTCTTTCTCTTCTGGAAAAATAGGGCCGAAGTAGATCTATGTCAAGCTTGAAGATCTAAGGTAAAAATCCATGATTTTCATGACTTAAATTACTTCTTATGGTTAGATCTTGCTTGGAGACTAACTAGGCCTTGTTTTCTGTCTAAAAACATGTAAGAGAAGCTTTGGAGAATTTCTACTTAAGGTGGCCAAACCAACAAGGTTCTATCTAGGTTAAATCAAGGTATAAATTACTTAAAACCTTAACTTGTTACATTAATACAAGTTTAAGCTATTCCTAATTAATTTCGTGTGAGTGAAGAGGTAAAATAAGGTCTTGTTTGACCTTAAAATGATTAAGGAATGGCTTAATAAATTTTATAACTAATAAACAAGCATAAATGTCAAATTTAAGACATTATGTGGAAGTTTGGTAAATAAATGAAAATTATATGGTGAGGCCGAAAATTTATATGTATTTTGGGACATTTATGTGTAATTTATTTTGCAAGCCAATGTTTGTAATAAGGCCATGCTTTTAGGCCATTTTATTTATGCATTTACAAGCTTTATTTAAGTTTAGGTGATATATAATTATTACCGAAATGAATAAGGGGTATAGTGTAATTAAATTAAATTTAGGAACTTTAGAATAATAAGGCCGAAAATTAGAGTTAAAAAGGAGGTTAAAATAAAGTTTATAAGATTTTATAAAGTTTTGGGGTTAAATGGTGATTTCTAGAAAGTTTGGGTACTAAACTGTAATTATAAGGAATTGTGGTGGTCAAGGAATATTAAGGTGGTCACCATGACCATATGCTAGGTTTGACCAAATTATTAGATAAGTTAATAACTTATTTAAGGTTTTTTTATAATAAGATAAGTATCTTAAGGTAATATTTCATAACATATGTGGGGTAATATGTTATTATTCGAAAATAAAGGGTGTACAATGGTATTTTAAACACCCATGGGCTATTAGGAATTTTTAGGAATTATTGGAATGTTTTTGGAATTAAAATAAACTATATATGTATAATATATAGTTATAAGTCATTATGACACTTTGGAGAAAAATAGATGGTGGAATGGTAAATATTGAAAGTATATGGGTTAATAAGGATATTCATAACCCTTTGGTGGAATTTGAAAATTTTTAGAATTATATAAGAGTATTTGTTAAGATATGTGTATAAGATATGGTTTAATGATATTATAAAACTATATGTTATAAATAGGGCCAAATGGCAACTTTAGAATAGCACAAGGGCTGTTCGGAATTTACAAAAAATAACCATAGGTTATACTCTTTTATAAGTTAGAAATTTATATTAAATGGAATGTATAACATGGGATGATTTAAGGGGTGATTTTGTCAATTAAGGAAACTATGGTTTATAGAAAAAATAATTTTCTTATGGTGCCTGAGAGGCAATATGAAATAGTTTTGTATAAAAACTATAGGGATAAATTAAAGGGAATAAAAATATCATATCAAATGATATTAGAATGTGGTATAACATTACATAATGTTATATGGTCAAAACGGAATTTAATAAGTTAAGGGCTATACCGAGTTAATAAGAGTTGGAAAATGAATTTTAGACTAGGTCTATAATGTTATAAATGTTATAACAATTATATGGTTTAGATGGAATTAATATAAGGAAGGGTACTCACATAAAATAATGTGACAAACTATAAATGAGTGGGATTATAAACAAGGTATTTATGGAATAAACCTTAGGAGTTGTAAATGTACAACATGAAATGTTACATAATATTAGGGTAACAATCTTAATAAAGTTGTACAATACAATACAACTAATGGGAATAATCTTCTAACATAAGATGATAAAATGTAACATATGATACAAGAGTTTATTAAACTCATGGGAATCACCTACGTGGTAAATATATACATACACAAGGATAATGTATATAAGGTGGATATATTTTGGTTGGTAACCATATGATCTAATGGTGGTGGTTTTTAAAATATATATATATATATATATATATATATATCTATATATAGTTATGAACTATAATTTATGAGTTTTGGACACAATCAAAAAAAAATAATGTACTACAATCATGCATGATTACAAGCAACTATAGGATATGTACCTAAGCTAGATGGTGGACAAGATTTAAAAGAAATACAACGAATTAACTTAACAGTTGAAATGTTATGACGTACGCGTTTAAGTAACAAAACCGACTGTTTTAGAGAAACCCGTAACGAACAACTGTAGAAAACAGGGGTGAACTGTCGGGGTTACTTATTATTCGGAAATATACGGATGTAGTTAGTCATGGAGACTGACTTATAGTTTATTACCGTTTAGATTGTACTTCTGACAAGACGCTCGACGAGCTAGCGGACTACTACACGAGCATAGGATCTTGTTGATTCCATACTCCACCGTAATACAATCAGGGTGAACGGTATGTAAAGGGGTTTGATCCGAGTTGTCCTAAGGTTGCTCTTGGGCTCGGATTGGTTGGATATAACTTGTATGATTTATGAGTCTCTGATTGTCTCCGAGGACTTCCTCACTTCAGACTTCTGTGTGATCTGTGATAAGATGTTTATCTGAATGTGTTAATTAATATGCATGTTGTATATTATAGCTACTTATTATTTACTGTTGTTGAGTTAACAGTATTGGTTCGTATATATGAACCTATATATATAAACGAACTAGCGGCTAGGGTGCTATCTTATATGAAATATAAGGAACGTAAGTTAAAACGTTGTAGCACTATGATAATAACATATACATATTATCTGAGACTTTTATACGGAGCATTGGCCTTTCTATACGCCGCTCTTGTATTTAGCACTGGATCCCGAGTTTAAGACTCCGGATTGGACTAATGACCTTAGTCTGCTGTGTTAGAAAATTTGGTAATGCGATGCGATGGTATAATTAATTAATCAATGGAATGGAAGTAAAAGCCAAGAGGATGTGGCTCTTGGTGCGCGCTGTGATCACAAAAACGATACCAGGATGTCCGCGTACGGGTCCGTAAGTATCAAGAAAATTTCCCGTGAGCTAGAATGGCTCGTTGGTCGGAGACTCTACCGTTGAGTGGCTACTGCCGTGGGTGACCCGCCATAATATATGGTAACTAGAGACATGTCGTTTTAACGAGACATTGTCACTAGGTATACTGAACAACCAAAACAATTGAGACTTATACAGTGGCGAACAATACCATGGACGAGACTAATACTTGTTTATTATTCTCGTTGTTTCGCTTTGTAGTTCATTGGTTATACTTGTGGTTATTTTATGTGTGTTGATGTTGGATGGAGCCTGCAAGGCCAAGGTAATTAAATATGAACACTGTACGCTACGGCGAATGTACATTGTACATTATATTGTTATTGTTCGATACGTTCGATATATATTGTGTGATTGTGTTATTAAATGATTGTGGATTGGATGGATGGTTGAATATCTATGAAATATTTGGATGGATGAATATGTATATTCATACATGTTTATTTCAGTATTGTTTAAACTGTTAAATGGAAAAGCATGAAACCAATCTAATAACAGATGGTTAAAAAGACAAGTGACCATTAGGTTCAGGCCCGGCATACTCAGCGTCTATCGCTGATACTACACCATTTCAGGTTGTTGATCATTGTCGGAGCTGAAGAGCAGGAACAGGGTAATTGTAACACCCCTACAACGCTCCTATCATCTACCGAAGTCGCAGCGGAAGTAACCACCAAATAATAACTATCGCTTTGGTGTTACAACGCCGTTAACCACCCACGTGGTTAACTAGGCAGAATAAATACAAGTGTATCGGTCTGATGATCAGACTCCCGAGCATAGTAACTAACATTCATATATATAAATAACCAAACCGTCAATACCGAGTATTTAACTTACAAATCATTCCAAACCATAATCATCCATACCGTATAGCAAGGTATCAACATGTACGCCTCGGGAGCACAGGCGCATCCCGGGCTCAACAACCTACTCTTCCAAAGTATATCTACTACACCGCTAGGACCTAGAGCCACTCAGCCTCTTCGATCCTCATCCTGCAATCAAATAAAATATGGGCCCCGAGGGGGTCAGCACCTTTGCTGGTATGGCTAACGCGCAGCCCATCGACTAACGGGATACGCGCAACCAATTGTCATAATAACATGGCATTCATTTTAGAACAACCAACATATATATACTATATACCATAGCATAGCAAGGGAAATTGCATAGCATCACAACATCAATGCATAACACCACACTTGGTCCTCACAAGGAACCTCCCACCATAGTTAGTATACCATGAGAGCCTAGGGGTTTTTACCAGCCCCATGCTAAGCTCGTTACCATCCTCGTTACCGTCCGGTTATATAGAACGGTTAACTTATACCCAAGGCGTGTCGGATATAGTAACCCCGAGCACTCCGAAATAACATACGTATGCCCCTATGGCCCGACGTGAGTCAGTAACTAGCTTTGGATAAGCTAAGGGAAGGTAGAAACCAAATTGGAATACTACCTATACATACACCAAGAGAGCCGAACCGGATATGATATCGACCCCCATCCATCACACGCGTGGCCGGAACAACCGGACTCCTCACTCCCCCGGTTAGCACTTGTTAGTGATCACACAACATTTTGTTAAGTCACATACAAGCAACATTTAGGTCTTGTTAGACACACCAAGGGAAAGGAGTCACAATAACACAACATCAATATATAACAACTGTAAACTCTTTTCATGCCTTAATCTTATAAGGTCGTAAACACTCAGAAAACAAACAACACCCAAGCCGGTGTAAACCGTTAGGCAACAGACTGCAAGAAAACCATACCTTGGTCCTTGCCTTGTTTCGTTCCCACCTTGAGAGAATCCTAACACATTAGTAAGGTCGGTTAATTAATTATTTAACTTCTCACTTACTATATATTCAACATGCTTGTATGACGTGCTTTAATGCCTATCTACCCTAGGTTACCTTCATTAATACCCTAGGGTTAACTACATAAGTCACATTCTTTTCTGTGTTTTTTTTTTTACATGTTTTGGTCCGACCGACCCACCGTCCGACCCAACTGGGTCGGACCCTCCCAGTGGTCTTCGGGTCTGAAAAACTTTACCTTGACCGACCCCGTCCGACCCACCATTCTGGGTCGGTCCTTGTGCGAACATTTTCCCAACATTTTACAGAGACTCGACCGACCCATGTCCGACCCACCCTTCTGGGTCGGACCGTCACCGAACATCTTCCTAACATTTTACAGAGACTCGACCGACCCACAAACTGGGTCGGCCGCTGGTCGGTCGGCCTACTAAACTTACCTAAACTTGGCAATTCTTCACCAAACTTCTCCTAAGGCCTCTTAATGCTTCCTAGCAACATTTGGTACCTTACATCCACATACAACATCCATGAAACTCATTTTCTAATTCCTTAAAACATTTACTTATTTCCTTGTAAAAATTCCTTAACACTTATGTTATTTTATACTAGGTTCCTAGATGGGTTTCTCACCTATGGTAACTACTATCCCAAATGCTTTCTCCTTAACTTAACATCATCTCCCAAGCATCATCTCTCACACTAATTCCTTATCTCCTTCTTGAAACTCTTTTCCTAGTTACACTCCTCTTATTTTACCAAAGTTTGCCTAGGTATTTACCTAAGCCCCAAGTGACTTTGGTACTTACTTAAATCTCAAAATCATGCCTAAGTCCTTATTACACTCTAAAATGTTTCCTAGTTCATCAAAATTCCTTAGAACATCATAAACTCCTTATTCATCTCCTACACTTTCTAACTCACCAAACCTATGTAACACTTAAAACTCTCTTGCTTCTTACCTAAATTTTGACATGGGTTCCCTTAGAACATTACTAAGCCCAAACACTTTACCTTCTCCTTTAAACACACACGAGATCATCTAAAATCATCAAAACACTCCATACATAATTTCACCAAATTTACACCACATTACACATAGTGCACAATATAGTTTGCATGGCACTTAGGCCCTTAAAATGCATGGCTCTTAGGCCCTTAAAGTGCTTAAATCATAAACACTGAATTTCCACAATAATATGCCTTTAACCTGCAAATACACTCAACATACACATATGCCCTTTACTAGTCTATTAAGAACACTTTACTAAGTCATCACCATTTGCTCTTTAGATAGTTTTAATAAGCATTATAAGCTCATTTCTCCTAAGCATTAAAACACATTTAAGTTAGTAGATTTACCTCTTTTCCAAACACCTCCTTCTTGATTCCTTACAAAACCGTATGTACTTTGGTTCCTTGTCAAGTTCTAGAACAATATACAAACAACCATAATGAGTATTCAAGCTTTGAGCTTCATCTCATTGTAAACCCTAATTTGACATTGTTTCAAAAACATTAATGTAGTTGTTTTACCTTGATCTTTGAAGAGAGTTTGGATATACAACAAGAGAGGACTCCACCTAGTCCATGAAGAGTTGAAATGAAGCTAGAACAAAGTCACACAATGAGCTATATCAATGTGTATTTTCGGACATGACAAAAACAAGGAGGAAACTTGATTTTTGTTTGAGATTCCTTACCTAGAAGTAAAGGAGAGTAATAATATGTAGAAATCCAAGCTCAAGCTCCTTCAATGGTGGAACACCTTGGCACCGAAATGGAGCTCTAGGAGTTTTGAGGAGATAGGAAATGAAGAGCTTGATGAGAGGAAGAGATTGGTGTATTTGTTTTTGATTTGGACAAGTGAGTTAGATTTGGCAAGAGCTCAAAGTTTGGTTTAATGGTGGTGTTGGTGGTGCTAGCCAAATCGTGAGATAGAGCAGAAGGGAGGGAGAGAGAGCAACCGTGTAAATGAGGAAGGAAGGGAATGAGAGAATGAGATAGGATTTGCTTTTAGAAGATATTTAACTTATAAAGGGATAGTACCTTAGCTAGTCATCTTTATTTACTTAACAAAGTAACAAGAGAGTGGTGAGTCACCCTTAAGAAAACCGGCCCCCTATATAATAATGAGGGTATTTTAGTCTTTGTTTGTCAATTTAATTACTTATACTACATATGTTGCAAATAGCTTATAAAAAGTACTATTCACCTATACAAGGCACATAGAAGTGAAATTTTTGATTTCCCACTAATATAGCCACCCAAATGTGATACTATATAGTACACATATATATTTAAGAGTAATGATGGACATTTAGCCATTCAAAACTCATTTACAAGACAATTTTTCAAAAACGTGCTTTAAGACTTCTTAAAGCACATTTTGAGTTTTAACTTGTTTCCAAGCTTGGTTTTCTTTGGTACTTGGTTTAATATGTTCATTAGTATATAAATGAAGTCTTGGTAAGCTCATTAGGCCTTACTCAAGTTTATCCCAAGCTTAGAGCACATTTTAGCTCTTATTGACTTTAAAGCACATTTGTGTTTCCTTTTGTTTAAATTTGTTTACTAAGGTTTCTAAGACTCTTTTTAGTCTTAATAAATCATGTTTTAATGTTTAACCAACATACCAAGGTTTGGGGTATTTCAATCTACCCCCCTTAAAAGAACTTTGTCCCCAAGTTCATACTTCCCACTTATCTTACTATTAGAACACGGAAATATTTATAAAAACAATACTTCCAACCATCATTACCAATCTACCATCATTCTTACACCACAACGGACTCAGGTCCCATCCACACAATACCACAACGGACTCGAGGTCCAAACCATATAATACCATTCAGACTCAAGGTCTGTAACAATCATAGACAATGTATACATATACATGTCGTACACAACCATAACCGAAACGGCTCTACCCCCCTTTAAAAGGGGTACGCCCCGTACCCTATACATAGGAACACTAAGAGCAAACAATGACGGGTGCTTCGCCTTCATCTTTTCTTCCAGCTCCCAAGTGGCCTCCTCAACGTCCTGGTTAGACCAGAGGACCTTCACCAGTCTCACGGACTTATGGCGAGTGTCTCGAGTCTTAGTGTCCAGAATCCGTACCGGAGTCTCCACTGATCGCATGGTCGGTTCTAAAATTAGCCTTTCAGGCTGAAGCACATGAGACGGATGAGACATATACTTCTTCAACTGGGACACATGAAATACATCATGTACCTTGCCCAGTTCGGCGGGTAAATCAAGTCTATAAGCTACCGGGCCGATCCGCTCCGTCACAACATAAGGACCTACATATTTCGGGCTCAGCTTGCCCTTCTGACCAAAACGAAATACTCCCTTCATGGGGGATACTCTCAAAATACCTGATCGCCCACGGCGAACTCCAGGTCACGTCGGCGCACATCTGCGTACGACTTCTGTCTATCCTGAGCTGCTTTCATATTAGCCCTGATCTGGCGAACTTCTGCCTGAACTTGCTCAAGATACTCTGGTCCTATAATGACCGTCTCACTCGACTCATCCCAGCATAATGGCGTGCGGCATGGTCTACCGTACAATGCCTGGAAGGGAGACATCTTGATCGATGCATGATAACTGTTGTTGTAGCTAAACTCGATCAGATGTAACTTATCAATCCAGCTGGTCTGAAAATCAAGTGCACATGCACGTAGCATATCCTCAAGTGTCTGTATAGTGCGCTCACTCTGACCATCGGTCTGTGGTGAAACGCCGTGCTCAATTTCAGTTCAGTACCAAGTGCCTCTCGTGTAGACTTCCAATATCTGGATAGGAATCTGGTATCTCTGTCAGATACTATCGTCTTTGGTACACCATGATGTCTTACAATCTCTTTATCGAATAATTCTGCCAACTTTGCCACTTTCCAGGTGTCCTTCATCGGAATGAATCGAGACACCTTGGTCAGTCGGTCAACTACCACCCAAATCATATTTAGACCTCCCCTTGTAGGCGGAAGCCCAACCACGAAGTCCATAGATATGTCATGGACTTCCACTCCGGCACTGGCATTGGCTGCACCATACCACCAGGCCGTCGGTGCTCAAACTTGACCTTCTGACAAGTGAGACACCTCAACACATATCATTTACATCCTTTTTCATTCCAGCCCACCAGAAATATCTTTTCATACTTTATACATCTTTGAAGCTCCGGGGTGAATCGAAGTAGTAGAACAATGGGATTCACTCAATATGCGCTCTTTCAGCTCAGCGCTACTCCTCGGTATACACAATCTGCCATTGAGCCTAATCAGGTCATCATCGTGGAGTCTGAAGTCATACTTCTGACCCTCGAATGTGCCATCAATAAGCTTCTGTCTAACCTCCACCATGTACTGATCCGTCATCTGAGCACTCCGCACCTCTTCAACCAAGCCAGTATGAGAGACTAGCGAATGGAGAGAGTGTGCTCGGCGACTCAATGCGTCAGCTACCACATTTGCCTTACCCTCCTTATACTGTAAATCGATATCATAATCATTCAAGAATTCAACCCACCTTCTCTGCCTCATGTTCAACTCTTCTGAGTGAACAAGTATTTCAAGCTCTTGTGGTCAGAATAGATCGTCACACTTACCCCATACAGGTTGTCGCCATATCTTCAGTGCGAAGACAATGGCCCCCAATTCTAAGTCGTGGGTAGGGTAGTTCTCCTCATGCTTCTTCAGCTGTCGGGAGGCGTAAGCCACGACCTTCCCGTGTTGCATCAACACACAACCCCATACCCCTGCCTGATGCGTCGCAATAGACCTCAAAACCATCTGGACCGTCTGGTAATGTCAGAACCGGTGCAGATGTCAGAGCATCCTTGAGACTCGTGAAAGCTCTCTCTCACAGTCGACTGTCCACTCGAATGGTGCATCCTTCTTCATCAAGGAAGTCATCGGCTTCGAGACACTGGAGAAGTCCCTCACAAATCTCCTATAGTAACCTCCAGACCGAGGAAGCTCCTGATGTCGGTAACTGTCTTCGGCCTAGGCCAGGTGCGCACTGCATCTATCTTTGCCGGATCAACAGCGATCCCGGCCTCAGATATCACATGTCCAAGGAATGATACTTGGTTCAACCAAAATTCACATTTAGAAAATTTAGCATACAGCTGATTCTTTCTCAACGTCTGCAATACATCTCTCAGGTGGCTTTCATCTCACCTCTCGATTTCGAATACACAAGTATGTCATCGATGAAGACTACCACTGATTTGTCCAACTGATCTTGGAACAAACGGTCATTAAGTCCATGACTTTGCTGGTGCATTTGATAAGCCAAACGGCATAACGGTGAACTCATAGTGCCCATACCTAGTTCTGAAAGCTGTCTTTTCGATGTCACTGTCACGGATGGCAATTTGGTGATATCCGGAACGTAGGTCTATCTTGGAGAATACTGATGCTCCCCTAAGCTGATCAAATAGATCGTCGATGCGTGGTAAGGGGTAACGGTTCTTCACCGTAACAGCATTCAGCTCCCGATAATCAATACATAGGCGGAGGCTACCGTCCTTCTTCTTCACGAAGAGGACCGGCGCTCCCCATGGTGACACACTAGGGCGGATAAAGCCCTTGTCGAGTAGGTCTCGCAGCTGCTCCTTGAGCTCTGTCATCTCTGCTGGAGCCATACGGTAAGGCGCTTTCGCAATGGGTCCGGTGCCCGGAATCAAGTCAATCTCGAACTCAACCTCTCGTGCTGGCGGCATGCCCGGCAGTTCCTTAGGAAATACATCAGGAAACTCCGAGACTATACCGGCACATCTGTGCTAAACTCTGGATCTCTCTCTATGTCCTGGACATAGCAGAGGTATACATCATTTCCCCCCGTCGTAACTCACGATACATGGCCATGGCGGTGATGATCTGTGTCGAAGGCTCCCTGGGCCTCTGGCGGTAAGATATAGTAACCCCAGATGGACTCCTAAGAAGCAGTCGATGCTCGGCACATAGGATTCTCCCTTGTACCGCTCCAACCAGTTCATCCCGACAATCACATCAAAACCCAGTCCGTCGAACTCTATCAAGTCGATCGGAACTCCTCATCTATGATTCGAACAACAGCATCTCGGTAGTAGCGGGTACATCTGATCTGCTCTTTTGACGGGAGAGTGACCACGAAGTCTGGCATCTCTTCACCATCTAACCCCAGCCTCTTCGCAAATGATAGCGAATGAATGTTGTGTGAGGCTCCAGAGTCGAACAAAATCGATGCATCCACGCCATTCACTGGAAGGTACCGGTGAGGATTGTGCCGCTCTTGCCGCTTCTGCCTTATTGCAGACACTCAGTATACCTCCCGTTCCGAGTGCACAGCCTAATTCATTGGCAAACTAATAAGTATTGGGTAACAACGTTTGATATGTTCAACAACTCCACTTTATTCATTAACACACTCCTTTTTACAACATTCATTGGCTTATACTGTCGCCATGATTCACACTTACAATATCCTTAATACATACTGGTTCACCACATAATTATACAAGGCTTAAAACTGCCTGAAGTCAAATTCAAACGTCCGGGTTTCATGTGTGTGGCATTGATCACTGCCGACGGTGCGGTATTCAGTTTGATCTTTCTGATGCCATGGTATAGCATCCTTGATTGCCCACCCATGATTAATACATCCCCCGATTTCAGAAGTAGCTTCTTTGCGAGATCAGCACGCTTCTGCTCGCCATATACAAACACACGGTATCACCAATGGACCAAGACACCACGGGTACTCCCTTACTTAGAGACTCGGGTGACTCGTCCTTGTCTTGGTGCATACCCAAACGTCCACCTTTCTGGTAGAAGTTTACAATGCATAAATCTGCCCTTACACTTGCAATTGATTCCGTCTCAACTTGCTGAGCAATTCCCACGGCGTGGTTAACGACCGCGTGGACTCCTCTGGTATGCTTGCTACTGTTGCTCCTCTTCAGCTCGTACTTCTGATATGACTTGGTGTAAGGGTTCCAGTCCTTACCCATGCACATCATCTTCAATGGCATCCTTGCTCCGTTCGGGTATTCGGGTGTGTAGAACCCTCCTGGTTTTGCTCCAAGTTCGTCGCATCGTCTGATGATGTGGATTTGTGCTTCCGGTGTCAGGTATCCATTTAAGAGTATCATACCTGGCTGGATAACCTGACATTGCTCCAATGGAAAGTCGTTGATGTTGATGGCGGTTTCTCAGGGTTTGGTGCGGGTGGGATTGATAGCAGATATGAAGGTCCTAAGTTTCAAATTGCCTAATTCAGGTGTTTTCCACATTATGTTCTAACTCTTTACTTATATGTTTATACCCTTAGACTTGCTAAACTCATGCATGAAATGCGGTAAGCAATCACTTTTTCATTTGTCAGTTTAGGCGGTACCTGGTCTCGAAGAGGATCCTGGTGCCTCAGACCGGTCCACCCATTCAGGGTGGCCTTGCCGGACCCCGTAGCCTTCCCTTCTGGGTTCAGTGTACTTCCTGTCGAAGTCTGCTGCTGGATCTAATCGCCTTCGGCCTTCAGTGGTCGTGGTAGTGTTACCCTTCCACTGCCCCTTTGGCTTGTAGTTTCTCTGCCGTTGGGGTTCGTCCAACACTCAAACTCACGGTGCCCCATCTTCTGGCAGTGGCGGCACCTCACATTATTCCCCTTGCATCTTTGCCGGGGTGGTCTCCATTGCCCACTTACATTAGTAAAGTGGCGCTCCGGTTCAGAACCCGCGGTAGCTGCTATACAACACACAATAATACTCACTTCCACCTCAACAAAAACATACACCTCAACTAATACACATGGTTAATAATTACCCTAGGCGGGTAGGAGCGTAGAGGCTTCGCCGCATACGCGTACGTGAGCTTCAGTGGCTCATCAGCTGTGGTGGTCTGGGCTTGGCCCTTTCACCCTGGTACTGGCCCTTCTGGGGCTTAGGGTAGGGTTTCTTCTCTTTCCTCCCCCATACCCTTGCTGATTTTGTGGCCCTCGTTTGTGGCCTTGCGCTTGAGCGCATTTTCCTCGTCCCTCAGACGGACGGAATTTCTACCTTTGCAGCGGCATGATAGCACTCCTGAATTTTAGGATGTCAGTCATGCCCCGCAAAACAAACTCACCAACTCACATTAGCATTCACTCATGGTATAAATTGATTCACAATAAGGTACTCTAATTACCTGCAAGGTGGTATAACTCAGCTGGCCCCATCCCAATAGCGGAGACGTTGGCTCAGTCCATTGTAGAACCGGTTCACCAACACCCGGTTCGAATACCCAAGGTCTGGTAACAGGTGGATAAGGCCGGTGAATGCGGTGTATAGTCATCAACCGACCTCTTATCCCCTGCTTCAGACTGTCCAGCTCGAGGCGCTTTGCCTCTGCACATGCACCGGTAATACTTGGCTCGCAGCAGAGCCGTGTACTCCCTCCATCCAACTCAGGATCTGTCATCCTGTCCTCCCTCACCAGTTTCCACCAACTCTGTGCCGACCCCCTTCAAGTAGTAGGCGGCAGTCGGACCTTAGCCTCAGCGGTACGGCAAAGTCTCGTAGGCGGTCTCCAACTCGGAGATGTACGCCTCTAGCTTACGGGGATCGTCTCCCCAAAATGATGGCGGCCTCAGATCAGCCAGCGCCTTGACCCAATTGGTCCTCACGTGGCGGTGGTGGTGGTGGCTGAACTCCGGGCTGTTGCCCCTGCTGCATGCGCCCGCAGCTACAATCTGGGGGACCATCTGGTAACGGCGGCTGCAACTGCCTCAGCCATAGTCCTGTGCCGTAGGGTTCTCGCCCTGGTCCCCATATCTCCAGTACCGCGTCCGCGGCCTCGACCCCTCGCGGTCTACCTGACATCTGAATTCATACGAATATTCATTGCATTATGCTTGCACACTTACCGGTCCAATGGTTATAACATCTTCCCCATCCCAGGTAATCCCACACTTAGTTAGTGGTTAACTTTTCCAAGTCCGCTCATTTAGGTAACTGTACAGGTTTCCTAACTCGGTATATTCCTAAGCTCGGTATTCTAGTCATCAGAGCGATACTTCGCTCTGATACCACTTTTTGTAACACCCCTACAACGCCCTATCATCTACCGAAGTCGCAGCGGAAGTAACCAACCAAATAATAAACTATCGCTTTGGTGTTACAACGCCGTTAACCACCCACGTGGTTAACTAGCAGAATAAATACAAGTGTATCGGTCATGATGATCAGACTCCCGAGCCTCATAGAAATAATAACTTCATATATAAAACCAAAACCGTCAATACCGAGTATTTAAAAACAAATCATTTCCAAACCATATATTCCATAACCATAACCGTCATAACAACCAGATATCCAACATCCTACACGTCACGCACAGGCGCACCCGGCCGAGCAACAACACCTACTCCTCCAAAAGTATATCAACCGCCTAGGACCTAGAGCCACTCAGCCTCTTCGATCCTCATCCTGCAATCAAAAATAAATATGGGGCCCCGAGGGGGTCAGCACCTTTGCTGGTATGGCTAACGCGCAGCCCATCGACTAACGGGATACGCGCAACCAATTGTCATAATAACATGGCATTCATTTTAGAACAACCAACATATATATACATATATACCATAGCATAGCAAGGGAAATTGCATAGCATCACAAATCAATGCATAACACCACAAACTTGGTCCTCACAAGGAACCTCCCACCATAGTTAGTATACCATGAGAGCCTAGGGGTTTTTACCAGCCCCATGCTAAGCTCGTTACCATCCTCGTTACCGTCCGGTTATATAGAACGGTTAACTTATACCAAGGCGTGTCGGATATAGTAATCCCGAGCACTCCGAAATAACATACGTATGCCCTATGGCCCGACGTGAGTCAGTAACTAGCTTTGGATAAGCTAAGGGAAGGTAGAAACCAAATTGGAATACTACCTATACATACACCAAGAGAGCCGAACGGATATGATATCGACCCCCATCCATCACACGCGTGGCCGGAACAACCGGACTCCTCACTCCCCGGTTAGCACTTGTTAGTGATCACACAACATTTTGTTAAGTCACATACAAGCAACATTTAGGTCTTGTTAGACACACCAGGAAAAGGAGTACAATAACACAACATCAATATATAACAACGTAAACTCTTTTCATGCCTTAATCTTATAAGGTCGTAAACACTCAGAAAACAAACAACACCCAAGCCGGTGTAAACCGTTAGGCAACAGACTGCAAGAAAACCATACCTTGGTCCTTGCCTTGTTTCGTTCCCACCTTGAGAGAATCCTATACACATTAGTAAGGTCGGTTAATTAATTATTTAACTTCACACTTACTATATATTCAACATGCTTGTATGACATGCTTTAATGCCTATCTTACCCTAGGTTACCTTCATTAAATACCCTAGGGTTAACTACATAAGTCACATTTTTTTGGTTTTTTTTTTTACATGTTTTGGTCCGACCGACCCACCGTCCGACCCACAACTGGGTCGGACCCTCCCAGTGGTCTTCGGGTCTGAAAAACTTACCTTGACCGACCCATGTCCGACCCACCATTCTGGGTCGGTCCTTGTGCGAACATTTTCCCAACATTTTACAGAGACTCGACCGACCCATGTCCGACCCACCCTTCTGGGTCGGACCGTCACCGAACATCTTCCTAACATTTTACAGAGACTCGACCGACCCACAAACTGGGTCGGCCGCTGGGTCGGTCGCCTACTAAACTTACCTAAACTTGCCAATTCTTCACCAAACTTCTCCTAAGGCCTCTTAAGCTTCCTAGCAACATTTGGTAACCTTACATCCACATACAAACATCCATGAAACTCATTTTCTAATTCCTTAAAACATTACTTATTTCTTGTAAAAATTCCTTAACACTTATGTTATTTTATACTAGGTTCCTAGATGGGGTTTCTCACCTATGGTAACTACTATCCCAAAATGCTTTCTCCTTAACTTAACATCATCTCCCAAGCATCATCTCTCACACTATTCCTTATCTCCTTCTTGAAACTCTTTTCCTAGTGTACACTCCTCCTTATTTTACCAAAGTTTGCCTAGGTATTTACCTAAGTCCCAAGTGACTTTGGTACTTACTTAAATCTCAAAATCATGCCTAAGTCCTTATTACACTCTAAAATGTTTCCTAGTTCATCAAAATTCCTTAAGAACATCATAAACTTCTTATTCATCTCCTACACTTTCTAACTCACCAAACCTATGTAAACACTTAAAACTTCTTGCTTCTTACCTAAATTTTGACATGGGTTCCCTTAGAACATTACTAAGCCCAAACACTTTACCTTCTCCTTTAAACACACTAGATCATCTAAAATCATCAAGAACACTCACATACATAATTTCACCAAATTTACACCACATTACAACATAGTGCACAATATAGTTTGCATGGCACTTAGGCCCTTAAAATGCATGGCTCTTAGGCCCTTAAAGTGCTTAAATCATAAACACTGAATTTCCACAATATATATGCCTTTAACCTGCAAATACACTCAACATACACATATGCCCTTTACTAGTCTATTAAGAACACTTTACTAAGTCACTCACCATTTGCTCTTTAGATAGTTTTAATAAGCATTATAAGCTCATTTCTCCTAAGGCATTAAACAACATTTAAGTTAGTAGATTTACCTCTTTTCCCAAAACACTTCCTTCTTGATTCCTTACAAAACCGTATGGTTGGTACTTGGTTCCTTGTCAAGTTCTAGACAATATACAAACACCATAATGAGTATTCAAGCTTTGAGCTTCATCTCATTGTAAACCCTAATTTGACATTGTTTCAAAAACATTAATGTAGTTGTTTTACCTTGATCTTTGAAGAGAGTTTGGATATACAACAAGAGAGGACTCCACCTAGTCCATGAAGAGTTGGAATGAAGCTAGAACAAAGTCACACAATGAGCTATATCAATGTGTATTTTCGGACATGACAAAAACAAGGAGGAAACTTGATTTTTGTTTGAGATTCCTTACCTAGAAGTAAAGGAGAGTAATAATATGTAGAAATCCAAGCTCAAGCTCCTTCAATGGTGGAACACCTTGGCACCGAAATGGAGCTCTAGGAGTTTTGAGGAGATAGGAATGAAGAGCTTGATGAGAGGAAGAGATTGGTGGTATTTGTTTTTGATTTGGACAAGTGAGTTAGATTTGGCAAGAGCTCAAAGTTTGGTTTCAATGGTGGTGTTGGTGTGCTAGCCAAATCGTGAGATAGAGCAAGAAGGGAGGGAGAGAGCAACCGTGTAAGATGAGGAAAGGAAGGGAAATGAGAGAATGAGATAGGATTTGCTTTTAGAAGATATTTAACTTATAAAGGGAATAGTACCTTAGCTAGTCATCTTTATTTACTTAACAAAGTAACAAGAGAGTGGTGAGTCACCCCTTAAGAAAACCGGCCCCCTATATAATAATGAGGGTATTTTAGTCTTTGTTTGTCAATTTAATTACTTATACTACATATGTTAAAATAGCTTATAAAAAGTACTATTCACCTATACAAGGCACATAGAAGTGAAATTTTTGATTTCCCACTAATATAGCCACCCAAATGTGATACTATATAGTACACATATATATTTAAGAGTAATGATGGACATTTAGCCATTCAAAACTCATTTACAAGACAATTTTTCAAAAACGTGCTTTAAGACTTCTTAAAGCACATTTTGAATTGTAACTTGTTTCCAAGCTTGGTTTTCTTTGGTACTTGGTTTAATATGTTCATTAGCATATAAATGAAGTCTTGGTAAGCTCATTAGGCCTTACTCAAGTTTATCCCAAGCTTAGAGCACATTTTAGCTCTTATTGACTTTAAAGCACATTTGTGTTTCCTTTTGTTTAAATTTGTTTACTAAGGTTTCTAAGACTCTTTTTAGTCTTAATAAATCATGTTTTAATGTTTAACCAACATACCAAGGTTTGGGGTATTTCAGTAATTGGAGATGTTGTATAGTAATGAAGATGGTGTATGGTCTTATGGTAAGGTTATGTATTTTTTAGGATTGGGTAGACGCTCACTGGTCGAAGTTTATGAATTATGGATTTAGTATGATGTATAGGAATTTCTCGTTATCACTGCGGTTAGCAGTTTATTTGTATTGGAAGTTGGATGTAGTTTGGCTGCGTTGCTCGCATGGGCGAGTAACGGCCGGTGACACCCGAGTGAGTTTTGTAATTGTTATTTATTTTTCCGTGCGAGACGTTTTATTTATTGCTACGTGAGAGATTATATCGTGATTATGGAGAGGGTGTTACAAAGTGGTATCAGAGCAGAGTACCGCTCTGATGACGAGATAATAGGTTAAGACAGTGAGCTTAGGACTTGGGAAATTATGGGAAACATTGGGAAGTACGAGACGATTCGTCTTAGAAGATACTGTGTCTAGTAACGCAAATTGCGTGACAGGTTAGCCTTAAGGCAACTCAATATCTACTGGTTGTTACGGTAATTTACCGAATATTTATGTGACATACTGTACTACAGATGTCTGGAAGAACTAGAGGGCGTGGTACGGGAAGAGGTAGAGGCGGTGTGACCCCGGCATTCCAGGAGTTGCTGAGACGGTTGCAGCCGTTCTTGCACAGCTGGGTACTCAGATAGGAGGAGCACCAGCCCACCCACCACAGCCCAGGGAAACGAACTGGCTGAAGTCAGATAGCGAGACCCGACCACCTACGTATTCAGGGGAACCAGACCCCGTGGCCTTGGAGCGTTACATCGTTGAACACGAGAAAACATTTGAAGCTTTACAGGTACCTGACGACAAGAAGGTCGCCATTGCTGCTTTCCATCTGAAGGATGCAGCCAGTACTTGGTGAAGATTGGTCAAGGACCATCACCTGGCTACGCCCGACTTTTCGTGGGCTGCCTTTGTCGAGTTGCTGAGAGGGAAGTACTACCCAGCACATCTCAAACAGAAGAAGCGCCAGGAGTCAGAGACACTGACCCAAGGAGGTCTGACCGTGAATGAGTATTACGCTCGATTCTTTGGTCCGCTGGACTTCATTCCCGGTGTGGATTACTCAGAGACCGTGAAGGTTGAGAAGTTCCGGGGAGGACTATTATTTCGCATTCAGATGGCGATGGGTGCTACCCTCTACACTACCATCCAAGTACTAACATGAAAGCCATAAAATTCTTTACTTACTACATTACCAATTAACTTTGTGAGAACTTACCAAGGAGATTCCAGGAGTGTTATGAGGCTGCCTCAAGGACGGAGCTAATGCTCCAGACTCGGGAAGAGACTCTCGGGGCCAAGAAAAGGAAGAACCCTGAGGGAGAGTCTGAGGGTGAAGGAGCATCTCCAGGCGAAATCCAAAAGAAGGGAAAGTAAGGACTTATTCCATTTCAGATTAATTATCATATTAAATACCTTAGGAATGCTGACCCGAAACTTAAATAGGAAATTCTTTCCAAAGAAAGGGCAGCAGGGTCACCAGGGAGCAAAGGGAAAAGAGCCGGTCCTTTGGTTCACCGGCCCAGCACCTTCTAAGGGTGAGAACACCTACCTCTTAAATTGAATTGTGACCTTAACCATTAAATCATCAGATTGTAACTTAAACTTAATTACTACCATTAGGCACCAGACAGCCCCGCGCCATTTTTACTATAAGCGTTGTGGAAAAGACCATCCTGGGGTCGATTGTGGAAGGCCGCAAAGTTGTCTGTCGGTGCTGCAAGAAAGAGAGCCATAGGGAATTCGAGTGCTGGATGAACCCAGAGAGCTGTAATTACAGGCCACCAAAGACCTCAGCTGGAAGATCTAGAGTACCACGAGGCGGTCAGGATGGCCAGACATCTACTGATGCTGGAGCCCTGAAGGGCAAGGGAGTAGATAGGGCATGAGTCCCCCTAACTCCATGAGACCGCTGGTGGAAGACTTTGTTTACTTACTAGTTGTGTGCTTACTTTGGATGGTAGAAGGAGCTTGTTATAAGTATGGGAGTGTGTCATTGACCACTCGCCTTTGTGTAAGACTTTGGGATTAGTTGTGTGTACTCAGTACCTATAAGCTTTAAACCTTGACGGATATATATGAACAAGATGTTAATGCTTGCATTATCATGTATCAATACTCAAACGACGAAGAGTCAA
Source organism: Limonium bicolor (assembly GCA_023374045.1). Classification (NCBI taxonomy): domain Eukaryota; kingdom Viridiplantae; phylum Streptophyta; class Magnoliopsida; order Caryophyllales; family Plumbaginaceae; genus Limonium; species Limonium bicolor. The sequence goes on along the minus strand of CM041777.1, from coordinate 108,215,220 downwards.
TGAGACCGTGAACTACTGAACCAGAATTTCCACCTGCATGGCGCACTTGCTAATGCAAGCGCTATGACCAGAAAACCACTGAAATTTCCATCTGCCTTGCGCACTTGCTACAGCAAGTGCAGCAACAACAACAGCACAGTAACAGCAACTGCAAATGCAACTGCAACAACTACTACTTTTTAGTCTTTTAATATGTATACAAAAAAAAATGCTTTTCAAACTTTTCATACAGACCTTGAGGTTAGAAACCTATGCCACTTTGGAAGGACCGTTAGTCCAACCACAGCAACTGGAGAAATGCTACAACCACTGTGATTGTAAATCACACCAGTTTAAATTGTTTGCGAATTTTCAGACAAGGCTTGTTAGCCAAATACCATCAGTGTATACCCGCATTTAATGCTAATCACTATCAGTGATAAATGTTTAGTCCTCATGGACAAGCATACCCCTTGTAGATGCACCACCGTTAGTGAGGATGGTTGGGAAGTGAAGAGCCAAGTTGCTCAAGCTATTATGCAATCTGCAATACATCCAATTACATGGATGAGGGGACGAATATGAACTATGGATGAGATATGATAAAAAAACAGGGAGAAAAAGGAAAATGTGTTGTACTCAATGAGATCAAAAAAAAAGAGGAGAAACAAGTTGCTAATACAGCACGGATTTTACTTACACCGAGTTGAATAATACCAGTCTATGGCACAAACTACCACGGATGCCACTAAGGCAATAGCACTTATTACAGGATAACTGATAACATGAACTATACACACAAAAAAAGCAAGCAAAAAGACAAAAAAAAAGAAGAAGGAAGGAAGAAGAAGAAGGAAAAAAAAAGATATCCATCAGAGGGAGGTTGACAACAGAATACTTCACAACAACCGTGTGACGGACATTACCAGTTTACTAAACGAGACATGGGACGACCGCACTCCGTTAGGAGCATGTGGGCCTGACAGACTTATTTATGAGTTAGTCGGGTAAGTAGTAATGTATCAGTACGGTACCCCATGCAAGTAGACAAGTAGTGTTAGGAACACGAGAAGCAGTCAACTCCATTCTACGGACAGTAAGACGGATTACCTCGAAGATGGACGAGAAGAGCCGCAGTTAAACCAACGGGCTAAGGAAATCAAGAACCTTCAACAGAGAACAGTAGACAGTATACAGTGAAGACAGGGAAACAGTTCAAGGACAGGAACCCAAAAAAAAATCAGGAAAACCTGTTAGGGACGGATAATATGTATAATCCTCATAAGGATCGAGTAAAGTATTACAATCCAGAGGAAATCTACCAGATGATATGGATATAAACGCGTGACTACGCAAGGAGAAAAGATAAAGCTATATAATAGCAGATACCTTAAACAAGGAACAGTGGGTTTGGAATGTACCACTCACAGGATAATTCGCTCATCTAATCTGTTGACTCATTAGATATTAGCTGCTGAGAGTTTTTCGCATCTGCACTCTATAGGACTGAGTTGTTGGTATGCACTCGTGCAGTATTAACCTCGTGGTAATGCAGAAAGATAAAGTGGATATCAACACGAGTGTGTAAAAAAAAAAGGGAGAACTACAACAGTGTGTTACTCCGGAACAAAACCACCCGGAGACATGGATGACAAACATCATCTTTGTGGACATATAGGCTGGTACATCTTAGTATTACAAGACAGGTGCAAAGAGCACTAAGTTAAAAATAGCCAATGTCATATTACACCCTCAAACTGAATGTCAGTGAGAGAACACGCATGTATGCTAGTGATCCTGATGAGAGCATACACAGCGATAAAAAAAAAGAGGCAAACCGAGCCTATGTTCATGGGTCTGCACCTCAACGGAGCGAGTGGGCCCATTAGAACGAATTTGGGAGAGAGCACAAATAGTTTAGTGCCACATCCTTTATGTATTTTGGAGCCCAAAGGGGCTAGAGTCATACCCGTCTCTCTGATATGAGAATAATCCACGAGTTGGAGGACTCTTTGAGAGCCAAGTATCCAGCGCTCCTTGTTGAGCGGCTTTTTATACTTGTGGGGTACGGGGGCGTAACCCTTTTTAAGGGGGGTAGAGCCTCTTGGCTGTGCACATGTGTGCACTAAGTTTTGGTTGTTTAGTATGCATTGCATACAAAGAATTGGTGGTGTGCGGGAATACGAGGTCGTTTGTTTAGTATGCATGGTATACAGTGAATTGTTTCGTATGCATGGCATACGTGAATTGGTTTTGTTGGTTATGGTTGGTACGCGGCGTGCGTTGTTTGGTTTGTTTGTGTGTAATATGCACTTGAATGTATGTATCTTATGAGATACTTGTTTGAATGATTGTATGTACACCATGTGTGTAGTACTTTTCTTATCCTATTTGTGATATGTATTCATATTGCTTTATAGAATGATTACAAATGGTATCGCCTAGATACGAAATGAATCATTAGATATGGAATGTGGAACGGTGGTATGATGTAGAACTGATAGGAAATGACGGTGCTGATGGATCACCTATATCCATATATGATTGAACTAACGCCACAACGTGATGGCTATGTGCTGTATAAGCGCAATACAATGTGTGTAAATAATATATCACATAGATATACATTATGGGAACAATGGGTAGTTATACATTTATATATACTTACCTATTTGATTAAGAGACTTCGGGACGAAGTCTTTTTAAGGGGGGTAGATTGAAATACCCAAAATTAATAAAACATGGATCAAATATTTAATTACATTAATTTAGGCCTAAACATGCCTTAAAAGTCAACTGAGAACACAGTGGTCAACACAAAACAATGTTGCACCCTTTGACTGTTAAGGGTAAATAAATACCCAAATGAACTTCTTAGGACCTAAAAATTTGTCCTAAGTTTATTAACATAATATTAAACATATTATAACCGTTGGAAAACACTCCAACACAAAGAACAAGCACTTTCATGCTTCAAGGTCAAGTAGAGCAAAAAGGTGCTCTAAGAATACCTTAAAGGTCTAATGACCTCTAATGATATAAAATTGGATACCATGATCAAATATCATGAAGGAACACAACAAAACCGTTGTCAAAGAAAACCAAGCCCAGAAACACCTTGCGACACAAAATGTGCACTAAAACTCCTTAAAGCACATTTTTGTGTAATCGCCTTCTAAATTGGTTTTAAATGGGCTAAAAGGTTATAATTACCTTTAAATATAATAAAATATCATATTATATGATATTAGGAATTTAATTCCAGAAATTTACAAATTTTTACAAATTTAATATTAAAATATTAAAAAAACCCTAAAGTGGGGCCCGTTTGGGTCAACATTGACCAAGTTGGTCAATGTTGACCATTGACCACGATTGAGCCACATAAAATCGGTGGAATGAGTCTCTTAATAGACCAAGAGACAAAACCCATGTGACAAATAAAGAGATTCCTTTGCTTCTGCATAAAATAAGGAAAAAAGTAAACTTTACCTAATAAAACAAAAGTTGTCTCACCACTTGTCTTCCCATGTGAGAGCCAGCCGATTTTGGAGTCTCATTTCCTCCTTGTTTACACGGTGCTCCAAGGCTAGCAAGAATGTAATCTCCGTATTTTACGTTTTCAGATTTCATGACATAACAATGTTATTAAGTTAAGTTATGTTATGTGTGCTTTGTTTAGTAGAGAGGACGCCGGAGTCTTTAAGTTAAAAGGCGGGGGCAAGGAGGTCGTTTCCCCTCTCTTATTTTGGTGAGACTTATTAAGGTAAATAAGTCATTTTTATTTCCCTTCCTCAATCCACGATCAATTTTCAAATCGTGCGTTCTTCCTCGACAGTTCTGCGCTCTCCCTCTCTTCTTCTCCTTGGTGCTTTGATTCGTGTGAATTTGCTGCTTGTGTCGGTTCTGCTGCTGCTTCTTTGGGTTCTTCTCCTCTGCAATCAGGTTTGGTTTTTCCTTTCGATTCCGATGGTTTCCGCTTCTGTTTTGAGAGGCAGTTTTCTGATTTTGGGGTCTCTTCTCTGCGAATTCAGTGGTGCTGTGCGTCTCCTCTGCTGTGTTCTGTTCGTTGAGTTGCTGGTAGCGTGTGGACTGAATCACGCTTCGAATTCAAGTAAGTGGGGGATGGAATCGGGTTGTTTACTCACCCTCGGGGACTGTTTTGTTCTAGCCTTTCTGTCTTGCAATTGTGTTTTGATTATGTGTTTTGCTTCGGTTTTGTGTTGTTTCGCGTGGCTAAACCCCCGAGGGTACTGATTTACCATTCCGTGGATTTGTGTGAGTTTGGTTTGATTTGGTTGGATTTCTGTGCGTTTGTTCGCTCTGTTTTTCGTCAGTTTCGCGCTGTCCGAACATCTGTCCGAACTTGGAAGTTCGGACAGTGCATCGGGCGCGTTTTGTTTTTGAAGGTTTTGACGTGTCCGAACTCGGTCCGAACTTCAAGTTCGGACCTGACGCGAGGATGGATTTTCGTAAAAGTTCGATGTGTGTCCGAACTTGCAAGGTCGGACGCAAGTTCGGACACGATGATTCTGGCTTTTAACTCTCGACTTACGTCCGAACTTCGATGTTCGGACGTAAGTTCGGACATTTGGATCTCCGCGACTTCTGTCTCGGCCTCTGTCCGAACTTGCAAGGTCGGACGCAAGTTCGGACATGCCACTGTTTTGGGCATAACTTCTCCGTTTTAGCTCCGTTTTGAGTTCCGTTTGCGGGGTTGGATTCCCCTATCTGTGTACAAGCTTCCTATGCTGTTTATATGCATTGTTATGCACTTAAGATCTGTTTTGTGAGCTTTTGGTTTTGGGACCTAGTTACTTTGCTTCTGAGCCTTGGATAGTCGGGTCGGGCTGTCCCGTAGCATGCTGCGCAGGAATTCCTTCTGTTTATACTCCTTAGGGTCTCCCTTAGGACGTTATTTGACCGACGGGTCTGTTAGCTGTCTCTACGGCTTCTGTTGTGGGATCCTCGGATCCATAGGACCTTATGTGTGTCCTTCTGTTGTGTTAGCTTGTTTCTAGTGTCCCATCTTCTGTTCTGTTCTGAAGGTCCGACTGTGTTTTGAAATGATATTCCGTTCTGCTCTGCTTCTGTTTTGTGGTTTCATTCAGTCTATTTATATTGACTCCGCTATCCTCTCTGTTTATAAGTATTCTTCTGCTTCTGTTTTGAGTAGGCTTCCTTGAGGAAGTCTTCTGCTTGCTGGGCTGTTTAGCTCACCCCTTTACTTTGTTGCAGATTGAGCTCGTGGGATCTTCTCCTCGTCCCCTTCTGGAGCTTGTTTATTTTATGTGCCTTTAGACTTTGTTTTCTTGCGCTTTGGACGCTTTAGTTCTTTGTGTAGCCTTTGGGCCTTTCGCTTTGTATTTGACTTGTAAGCTTTGGATCTTGTAAACTCTTTGGTTTTTATACAAGTTTCTTATTCGGTTTTGGGATTCGTTTGCTTAGAGCCTTGCGACGTTAGGTAGTAGACTCGCGGCGTGTAACGGCCCTAACTCCTAGGCCGGTTTTGGGGTCGTTACATTTAGTGGTATCAGAGCCAGGTTGCTCGTTCTTTGGTGATTGTGGGGTTTGTCTGCATGTGTGAGTGTCTGAAAGGTCTGCTGTTTGATGATTGACGGTTTCTGATCGAATTTGGTGTTTGTATTTTTAGTATGCCTCCCCGACGAGTAGGACGTGGTGCAGCTTCAGGCGATGCTCCCCAGGGGGACATTGCAGAGATTGTGCAGCAGGTGGTGACCCAGGTGCTGCAGACCGTAGGGGCCACTGCTGGTCAGGCGACTGGAGCCGGTAACGCGGGGGGCAGTAATGTGAAGGCGCTTCAGGAGTTTCTGAAGCTGAAGCCACCTTCTTTGATGCTAGTGGCGACCCACAGGAGGCGAGCCACTGGATCACTGCCATTGAGGATTTGCGGGTCATGGGATGTGAGGAGGACCAGAAGGTCGGGTTCGCTACTTTTATGTTCAGTCGGAGGCGAAAGAGTGGTGGAAGACGGTCGAAGGGAAGTACCCCCACCCATGGACATGGGAGCAGTTCAGGGGCTGCTTCAATCAGCAGTTCTATCCCGATGTCTTCAGGGATCAGAAGATTGTGGAGTATGGGAGGCTTCGCCAGACGAAGGAGATGTCAGTGTGACTATGTGAGGAAGTTTATCTCTCTTTCGAAGTTTGTGCCTGAGCCGGATGATAACCGGAAGGCTAGGAAGTTTGAGGCTGGTTTGAGGGGTGATATTAGAGCTGCTGTGGCACCTTTCGCCACAAGACTTTCAGGGATGTGGCCGATGTGGCGTTGGTGGTGGAGTCTGAGCTGCAGGCTAGGCAGCGGTATGAGAAGAGGGACCAGAGGCCCGATAAGGGCAAGGACCAGAAGAGGAAGGGTCGCGTGGAGGAGCCCGAGAGGCGTGAGCAGACTTCTTCTCAGAAGAAGAAGTATAGAGGAGACCGGGGTTCTTCTTCATCAGCATCCCCTGCTGTGGAGAAGTGTGCGGAGTGTGACCGTTTCCATCCTGGGCGGGAGTGCTACAGGAAGTCCGGGGCATGCTTCAAGTGTGGTTCGTAGACCATCGCATTGCCCAGTGTCCACAGGCTAGAGGTGGAGGTAGCAGTGGCGGTTCGGAGGGCCGAGGAGCTGGTTCAGGGTCCGGGCAGAAGACTGAGCAGAAGAAGCCCCAGACCCAGGCTCGTGTGTACGCTCTAGCTGGTGAGCGAGACCGCGACTCAGGCCGTGTTGTGTCAGGTATTCTTCAGATCTCTTCTCAGCCAGTTTTCTGCTTGTTTGATTCAGGAGCTACCCACTCCTTTGTGTCTGCTGATTTAGTGGGTAGTCTCGGGTTGTCTGCTGTGCCTTGTGATGTGGATCTTTGTATTTCTAGCCCGTTGAGTGGCGTGCCTGCATGTGTGCTTGATTCTGTGTGCAAGTCTGTTCCTTTAGTGGTCATGGATAGGACCTTACCTGCTAATTTGATTCCTATGATGTCTGCTTCGATGTGATTTTGGGCATGGACTGGCTAGCAGAGCACCATGCCCATATAGACTGTGCGCTAGGAGAGTCGTCTTTGATAGACCGGGTGAGACCCGTTTTGCTTTTGTGGGGAATCCATCCTTGTGCTCCGTGTTGGTTCTGCTATGCAGGCAGTCCGTTCCTTGAGGAAGGGCTGCCAGGGGTTTCTTTGCTTTGTACCTGAGGTTAAGGAGGGATCCCGGTTGGAGGAGATCCCCATTGTGTGTGAGTTTCCTGAGGTGTTCCAGGACGATGTGCCAGGACTACCACCTGATCGTGAGGTGGAGTTTTCTATTGAGTTAGCGCCAGGGACTCAGCCTATCTCTAAGGCTCCCTATCGCATGAGTCCGGCAGAGCTTAAGGAGCTGAAGGTGCAGCTGCAGGATCTTCTGGATAAGGGCTTCATTCGCCCTAGCGTGTCTCCATGGGGAGCACCTGTGTTGTTTGTGAAGAAGAAGGATGGCTCCTTCAGATTGTGCATTGATTAGGGAATTGAATAAGGTTACCATCAAGAATCGGTATCCTCTTCCCCGCATTGATGATCTCTTTGACCAGTTAGCAGGGGCGACAGTCTTCTCGAAGATCGACTTGCGTTCTGGATATCACAGCTGAAGATTAAGGTTGAGGATGTGCCTAAGTCTGCTTTAGGACCCGGTATGGGCATTATGAGTTCTTGTCATGCCTTTTGGTTTGACCAATGCCCCGTCGTTCTTCATGGATATGATGAACAGAGTCTTCAAACCTTTCTTGGATTCTTTCGTAGTTGTGTTCATTGACGATATCTTGGTGTACTCCAAGAGTGCTGAGGAGCATGAGGAGCATTTGAGGATGGTGCTGCAGACGTTGAAGGAGAAGGAGTTGTATGCTAAATTGAAGAAGTGTGAGTTTTGGTTGGATAGAGTCGTGTTCCTTGGCCATGTGGTGTCGAAGGATGGCATTTCAGTACCCGAGAAGATTAAGGCGGTTATGGAGTGGGCGAAGCCCACTAGTGTGTCTGAGGTGCGTAGTTTTCTGGGATTGGCTGGGTATTATAGGAAGTTCGTGGAGGGCTTTTCTAAGATCGTATCTCCCTTGACTCGTCTTCTTAGGAAGGATGTCAAGTTTGATTGGAGTGAGGCGTGCCAGGAGAGTTCCAGGAGTTGAAGAAGAGGTTGACTTCGGCTCCGATTTTGACGTTGCCTTCTGGGACAGATGGCTTCGAGGTGTTCTGTGACGCTTCCCACAGAGGGCTGGGTTGTGTTCTGATGCAGCAGGGAAAGTGGTAGCTTATGGGTCGAGACAGTTGAAGCCGTATGAGAAGAATTATCCTACCCATGATTTGGAGTTAGCTGCTGTGGTCTTCGCCTTGAAGATCTGGCGGCACTATTTGTATGGGGTGACGTGTAAGGTCTACACGGATCACAAGAGTCTCAAATATCTGTTCACGCAGAAGGAATTGAATTTGAGACAGCGGCGCTGGTTGGAGCTGTTACATGACTACGACCTGGAGATCCTCTACCATCCGGGTAGAGCGAATGTGGTGGCTGATGCCTTGAGCCGTAGGGGTGCTCCTGGACTTGCTTGTTCGTTGTCAGGGGTTCAGAGGTCTGCTTTTGAGCTTCAGCGTATGGGCATTTGGGTTGTTCGGTCAGACCGTGCCGGGATGATTGCTTCGATTCAGGTCCAGTCTACTTTGATTGAGCGGATCAGAGAGGGTCAGAAGGCGGATGCTGAGTTGGGTAAGATCAGAGAGAAGTTGTCAGATGATCAGGAGTCAGAGTTTTCTGTGTCCAGCGATGATTGTCTACGCTTCAGGGCAGAGTTGTGTGCCTAGTGGAGGCGACCTTAGGCGGGAGATTATGCAGGAGGCTCATGGAGCTCCTTATTCTGTGCACCCAGGAGGGGTGAAGATGTACCGGGACCTCAGAGTCCTTTTGGTGGGCGAATATGAAGAGGGAGATTTCTGATTTTGTGGCTCGTTGCCAAACCTGTCAGCAGGTGAAGGCTGAGCATCAGCGACCTGCGGGTCTTCTGCAGCCTCTTCCCGTTCCTGAGTGGAAATGGGAGAGCGTTGGCATGGATTTTATTGTGGGTTGCCTAGGACATCTTCTGGGTACGATGCGCTATGGGTGATTGTGGACCGGTTGACGAAGTCAGCTCATTTCTGTGAGGAAGACCTTCAGCCTGGAGCGCCTGGCTCGGCTGTATATTGATGAGATTGTGAGGTTGCACGGTGTGCCGGCGACGATCGTTTCGGACAGAGATCCGAGATTTGTATCTCGCTTCTGGCGGAGCCTGCATAAGGCGTTAGGGACGAATTTGGCTTTCAGTTCGGCTTATCATCCTCAGACCGATGGGCAGACGGAGAGGACGAATCAGATTTTGGAGGACATGTTGAGGGCTTGTGTGCTCGACTTCGGGGGCAGTGGGATCAGCATGTGACATTGATTGAGTTCGCCTACAATAATAGTTTCCAATCGAGCATTGGGATGGCTCCATATGAGGCGTTGTATGGTAGGCGCTGTAGGTCTCCTATTTGTTGGGATGACCTGCGGGAGGGCGATTGTAGGCCCTGAGTTGGTGCAGGGAGCTGTGGACAAAGTTAAGACTATCAGGGAGCGTTTGTTGGTTGCCCAGAGCCGGCAGAAGAGTTATGCAGATCAGAGGCGCCGTCCGCTTGAGTTTCAGGTGGGAGACCACGTATACCTGAAGATCTCTCCAGTTCGGGGTGTGGTTCGTTTTGGTAAGCGGGGCAAGCTGAGTCCTCGGTTCGTAGGGCCTTTTGAGGTGCTTGGGAAGGTTGGGCCGGTGGCTTACAGATTGGCATTGCCACCAGCTCTAGCAGGAGTGCATGACGTGTTCCATGTGTCGATGCTCAGGAAGTATCTACATGATCCTTCGCATGTGATTGACTATGGTCAGCTTCGACTCAGAGATGATTTCACTATGAGGCAGTTCCGGTTCGTATTTTAGCTCGGGATGTTCGTCGGCTTCGTAGCAAGACTTGCCTATGGTTAAGGTGCAGTGGTCTGATCAGTCCGAGCGTGAGGCGACGTGGGAACTCGAGGAGGAGTTGCGTGCTAAGTTCCCTTCCCTTTTCGAGCAGCGAGGTATGTTGAATTTCGAGGACGAAATTCCTTTTAAGGGGGGAGTGATGTAATACTCCGTATTTTACGTTTTCAGATTTCATGACATTTCAGTTATTAAGTTGTTATGTTATGTGTGCTTTTTAGTGAGGGACGCGGAGTCTTTAATTAAAAGACGGGGCAAGGAGGTCGTTTCCCCTCTCTTATTTTGGTGAGACTTATTAAGGTAAATAAGTCATTTTATTTCTTCCTCAATCCACGATCAATTTTCAAATCGTGCGTTCTCCTCGACAGTTTCTGCGCTCTCCTCTCTTCTTCTCCTTGTGTGCTTGGTTCTGTGAATTTTGCTGCTTGTGTCGGTTCTGCTGCTGCTCTGTTTGGTTCTTCTCCTCTGCAATCAGGTTTGGTTTTCTCTTTCGATTCGATGGTTTCCGCTTCTGTTTTGAGAGGGCAGTTTTTCTGATTTTGGGGTCTCTTCTCTGCGAATTCAGTGGTGCTTTTCTCTCTGTTTTCCTCGTTGAGTTGCTGGCGTGTGGACTGAATCCGCTTCGAATTCAGTAAGTGGGGGATGGAATCGGGGTTGTTTACTCACCCTCGGGGACTGTTTTGTTCTAGTTTCTGTCTTGCAATTGTGTTTTGATTTGTGGTTTTTCTTCGGTTTTGTGTTGTTAATCGCGTGGCTAAACCCCCGAGGGTACTGATTTACCATTCCGTGGATTTGTGGAGTTTGGTTTGATTTTGGTTGGATTTCTGCGTTTGTTCGCTCTGTTTTCGTCAGTTCGCGCTGTCCGAACATCTGTCCGAACTTGGAAGTTCGGACAGTGCATCGGGCGCGTTTTGTTTTTGAAGGTTTTGAGTGTCCGAACGTCGGTCCGAACTTCAAGTTCGGACCTGACGCGGAGGATTTTCGTAAAAGTTCGATGTGTCCGAACTTGCAAGGTCGGACGCAAGTTCGGACACAAGATGATTCTGGCTTTTAACTCTCGACTTACGTCCGAACTTCGATGTTCGGACGTAAGTTCGGACATTTGGATCTCCGCGACTCTGATTCTCGGCCTCTGTCCGAACTTGCAAGGTCGGACGCAAGTTCGGACATGCCACTGTTTTGGCATAACTTCTCCGTTTTAGCTCCGTTTTGAGTTCCGTTTGCGGGGTTGGATTCCCCTATCTGTGTACAAGCTTCCTATGCTGTTTATATGCATTGTTATGCACTTAAGATCTGTTTTGTGAGCTTTTGGTTTTGGGACCTAGTTACTTTGCTTCTGAGCCTTGGATAGTCGGGTCGGGCTGTCCCGTAGCATGCTGCGCAGGAATTCCTTATGTTTATACTCCTTAGGGTCTCCCTTAGGACGTTATTTGACCGACGGGTCTGTTAGCTGTCTCTACGGCTTCTGTTGTGGGATCCTCGGATCCATAGGACCTTATGTGTGTCCTTCTGTTGTGTTAGCTTGTTTCTAGTGTCCCATCTTCTGTTCTGTTCTGAAGGTCCGACTGTGTTTTGAATGATATTCCGTTCTGCTCTGCTTCTGTTTTGTGGTTTCATTCAGTCTGTTTATATTGACTCCGCTATCCTTCTGTTTATAAGTATTCTTCTGCTTCTGTTTTGAGTAGGCTTCCTTGAGGAAGTCTTCTGCTTGCTGGGCTGTTTAGCTCACCCCTTTACTTTGTTGCAGATTGAGCTCGTGGGATCTTCTCTCCTCGTCCCCTTCTGGAGCTTGTTTATTTTATGTGCCTTTAGACTTTGTTTCTTGCGCTTTGGACGCTTTAGTTCTTTGTGTAGCCTTTGGGCCTTTCGCTTTGTTTGACTTGTAAGCCTTTGGATCTTGTAAACTCTTTGGTTTTATACAAGTTTCTTATTCGGTTTTGGGATTCGTTTGCTTAGAGCCTTGCGACGTTAGGTAGTAGACTCGCGGCGTGTAACGGCCCTAACTCCTAGGCCGGTTTTGGGGTCGTTACAAAGAACAAGACAAACAAAGATGACTCATCTTACAATAATTGAACTAAAGTAACATTATTTGTCCATTTTTTATTCAAATTGGAGTCAATCATGCACCCACCTTCTCAATCAAGGACGGCTGCCCCCTCTTCTTGTCTCCACCGAATTGAGCTTCAATTATTCAACTCCAATCAGCATTGGTGAGTCATCAAAGCAACAAAGACATAAAAAAATGCAAAAATGTGCTTTAAGCTTAATTTAGGTCATTCTCCTTCATTCTTCCTCTTCAGCCGAGATTGCTCCAGCCTTGGGCTCTCTTTGGCTCCCCTCCACCGTAGGTGAGCTCCTCCAACTCCATTGATGAGAGCTCAAGCTCTAGGTAAGCTTCTAAGGCATAAAAATGCCTATTTTCTTCATCTTTCTTTCCTTTTTTGATTGATCTACACTCCAACCTTTTCTATACATCTATGTAGAGTGTCTTGGAGGTTAAAGGAAGGTTAAAATTCGGCCATACCCAGATCTAAGGAGGAAAGTTCAAGTCTTGACCATTTAAGGTAAAAATGTGCTCTAAGCACATATCTCTTCTTCCTTGAAGATTTCGGTTGTAAACCTTGGTTCCCTAGCCTTATTTTCTTCTCCTTTTCATGTAGATTCAGTTGGTATACCAAGATCTACAAGGAGTGGCTAGATCCAAGCCAAAAACACCATTTTGGCACCTTAAACAAGGTAAAACTTAACTATCTTCCAAGCTAATTCACCACGGTTTTATACCTTGTTCTTGAGAGTGTTTTGATACTCTTTCTCTTCTGGAAAAATAGGGCCGAAGTAGATCTATGTCAAGCTTGAAGATCTAAGGTAAAAATCCATGATTTTCATGACTTAAATTACTTCTTATGGTTAGATCTTGCTTGGAGACTAACTAGGCCTTGTTTTCTGTCTAAAAACTGTAAGAGAAGCTTTGGAGAATTTCTACTTAAGGTGGCCAAACCAAACAAGGTTCTATCTAGGTTAAATCAAGGTATAAATTACTTAAAACCTTAACTTGTTACATTAATACAAGTTTAAGCTATTCCTAATTAATTTCCATGAGTGAAGAGGTTAAATAAGGTCTTGTTTGACCTTAAAATGATTAAGGAATGGCTTAATAAATTTTATAACTAATTAAACAAGCATAAATGTCAAATTTAAGACATTATGTGGAAGTTTGGTAAATAAATGAAAATTATATGGTGAGGCCGAAAATTTATATGTATTTTGGGACATTTATGTGTAATTTATTTTGCAAGCCAATGTTTGTAATAAGGCCATGCATTTTAGGCCATTTTATTTATGCATTTACAAGCTTTTATTTAAGTTTAGGTGATATATAATTATTACCGAAATGAATAAGGGGTTATAGTGTAATTAAATTAAATTTAGGGACTTTAGAATAATAAGGCCGAAAATTAGAGTTAAAAAGGAGTTAAAATAAAGTTTATAAGATTTTATAAAGTTTTGGGGTTAAATGGTGATTTCTAGAAAGTTTGGGTACTAAACCATAATTATAAGGAATTGGTGGTCAAGGAAATATTAAGGTGGTCAACCTTGACCATATGCTAGGTTTTGACCAAATTAGATAAGTTAAATAACTTATTTAAGGTTTTATAATAAGATAAGTATCTTAAGGTAATATTTTCATAACATATGTGGTAAATATGTTATTATCGAAAATAAAGGGTGTACAATGGTATTTTAAACACCCATGGGCTATTAGGAATTTTTAGGAATTATTGGAATGTTTTGGAATTAAAATAAACTATATATGTAATATATAGTTATAATGTCATTATGACACTTTGGAGAAAAATAGATGGTGGAATGGTAAATATTGAAAGTATATGGGTTAATAAGGATATTCATAACCCTTTGGTGGAATTTGGAAATTTTTAGAATTATATAAGAGTATTTGTTAAGATATGTGTATAAGATATGGTTTAATGATATTATAAAACTATATGTTATAAATAGGTGTAACACCCCATCCAACATTAACATACTTACAACAAACTGCAGCGGAAGAACAACCTCATCACATTACTTAACTTGTTGGTGTTACACGCCGTTAGCCACCCACGTGGCTAACAAGGCTAATACATACACAATGTACCGGTCTGATGGGCTAAATTCCCGAGCAACTATACGTTAGTATCCCTTTCCATTAACAACAACAACAACATACACCTTATCAACTATACCGAGTATTTATAAACTGGTGCCGACAACAACACCGGTCTTACTACACCTACTGTATATACACACTTAAATGAATACCCATGTACAATGACTACCCGTCCTACTCTCGAACGGCTTCCAGCACTTCGTACCTGAAATAGGAAAAGAAGAGAAAGGGGTGGCCCCAAGGGGCTCAGCACCTTTGCTGGTATGGTAATCCCGCAGCCCACATGCTACCGGGCCACGCACAACTAATTGTCGTCTTAACATGCAGTTGATTATATTTAAATCATGCATGTAACAATAAACACACAATCACTTAACATTTCGCCTCAATGGGCTCAACAACCGGATAATACATCCTTACTTAATAAGTCACTCAAGGTATTCATCATCCCTAGAGTGTTCCTCCTCTGATGGAGCTACTTCCTTAATAGACGACACATACCCTTAAAGCGGGTTATCCTTAAACGCCTCTTATCACAAACTGGGAGTCATATCCATGATCCACACACTTCACATTTTACAACTTATAACATACACTACATAACAACACTTAACAACACTTTGCACGTTTCCATGTGCACAACATAACACCGCAATGGATATTGCATCACAACAAAACACATAACATAACGGGAATGGTTCTCTTAGGAACCGACCCAAACATCACTAACACACTGGTGAGCCTAGAGATTGTTGCCAGTCTCATGATAAGCTCTTTACATAACTCGTTACCGTCTCGTTAAATGAACGGTTAACTTAACACAAGGTGCCCCGGATATAGTGATCCAAGCACACCGTAACAAACATAACAATAGTATGCCCCTGTGGCCCGACGTGAGTCAGTAATAGCCTTGGTTAAGCTAAAGGGAAGGCTGGGAACCAAATTGGAAAGCAACCATAACATACAGAGAGGATCGAACCTGATATGACAACGACCCCCATACTCACACGCGTGGCCGGAACAGACCGGACTCCTCACTCCCCCCGTTAGCACTTATTAGAAGTTCAACTTTGAACTTTATCAAACAATCACAACATTGAGTTAAGTCTTGTCAGACATACACAAGGGAAGAGAGAGTCACACATTCACATACAAACATCACACACAAACATCACATAACCAACTCACGCATAGCCGTGGTTAGAACGTTCCTTAAGTCGGAAACGTTATTGCCGGATACCGTTCTCTTACGTTTACCTAATAGTGGTTAACTAGCCCTTCAAGCGCATTAGAGGTTACCGGTATCGGCACGTAAACATACAATAACAATAATGACTGTAAACTCGTTTCATGATTTATATCATAACGTGGCAAACATACAGAAAAACACATTGGCATACAAGCCGGTGTAATCCGTTAGGACACAGGTTGCAAGAAAACCATACCTGTCACCGGGGTCCACTTATCCTGTCCATATATGTTCCTCGAGCAATTCTCGAACAACTGTTAACATCACACGTGTTTTCATTAACATCGGGGTTTGCTTGATCATTTAATGTCAATGCTATTTTTTTTCCCGTTAACTTAGTTACATAACTTAACATTTTAACTTGTTTTACTCTCACATTTTAATACAACTTTTAACCCACTTAGGTGTCATTAAAACTCCCCTAACATGTCCTTAACATCCTATAATATCATTACCTACCAATCCCATCATCACATATCATTTCTTAACCTTAAACCATGTTTTTGGTCCGACCGACCCATGTCCGACCCACCATTCTGGGTCGGTCCATGTGCGAACATTTTTCCACCTTTGAAACTTGACCGACCGACCCATGTCCGACCCACCCTTTTGGGTCGGACCATTACCGAACACATTCCAAACATCTAACAGAGGCTCGACCGACCCAAAAACTGGTCGGCCCCTGGGTCGGTCGCCTTCTAAACTTACCAAAACTTTGCCAAATCTTCACCAAACTTCTCCTAAGGCCTCTTAATGTGTTCTAACATCATTGGCACTTCAAACACACCCTTAAGATATTCTTAAACACTCACAAGACTATTTTTCCTAATTCCTTAAACCTTTACTTATATCTCCACAAAATTCCTAACTCTTACAATGTTTTCTCCTTATGATTTCTAGGTGGCATTTCACCTATAATGACCACAATACCAAGGTGTTGCCTCTACACCTTATCATCACCTCTCAACTTCTTTTCTTACTAACTAAATCTCCTTTTTCACATCATACCTAAACATCACTTATTCCTTGAACACCAACCTTACCTAAACCTTAAACAACTTCTCCAAGACTTTAATACACTCACAAAACACCCAATTGAATTCCTAGAACTTCCAAGACAACACCTAAATCCTTGCATCACTCCAAATCACCTTAACACATGTTTTCTTCTCAAGTAAACATTTATTCACCTTTAACACTTCCTAGTTCACCAAAACTCACTTACAACACTTAGAACTTCTTACACATTTTCCCAAATTTGGCCATAGCTTCTCTAGCATATACCCACATCCAAACACTTAGGTTTTCACCTTAATTCATTCAATAATACCTAAAATCCATCAAACACATTTTATACACAAACTTCACACATAAAGCACTACATCACATATAGTGCATAACTTAAATTGCTTGGCACTTAGGCCCTAAATGCATGGCTCTTAGGCCCTTAAATGGCATAAACCTTAAACACTGAATTTCCCACACAATAATGCCTTTGACCTGCAAATACATACACCAAAACATATGTTCTTTTACTAGTCTCCTTGAGAACACTTTACTAGTCACTCACCATTGCTCTTAGGTAGTTTTAACAAGCAAATCAAGCTCATTTCCTAGCTTTAAATACATGAGGATGTTGTTTCCTTTTTTCCTCACAATTTCTTTCTTGTCCTTGTGAAACCGGTAGGGCATTTGGTTCCTTGCCAACTACCAAACATTATACAAACAATAGGATGAGTATTCAAGCATTATGCTTCATCTCATTGTAAACCCTAGTTACACATATTGTTTTAACACATTAAGGTAATTGTTTTACCTTGGAATTGGAAGAGAACTTGAACAAGTATCAAGAGAGGGCTCCTCCTAGCCCTTGGAAGATTCAAATGAAGCTAGAACAAGGCAATATAAGAGCTCCATTAATGGTGAATTTTCGGACAACATCAAAACATGGAGGAAACATGGATTTTCTTTGAGTTTCCTTACCTTGAAGCAAAGGAGAACAAGAATATGTGAAAAGATGAGCTCAAGCTCCTCCCATGGTGGTTTCTCTTGGCACCGAAATGGAGGTTTTGAAGTTTTGAAGAGACAAGATTGTAGAGCTTGGCTTAACTAAGAGAATGGTGGTGTTTGTTTTTGATTTGGACAAGAGAGCAAGATTTGACAAGAGTTCAAAGCTTGAGTTCTAATGGAGGTATTGGTATTACCGAGAGAGAATGAAGAAGAGAGGTTGGTGGTGGTGTTTGGAACCGTGGGAAATGAAGGAAAGGAAGGGAGAATGAAGATAGAACTTACTTTTTGAAGATATTTAAGTCTTAAAGCAAATAGTAACTATGAGTCACATTTATTTACTTAACAAGTTAACATACTTGGTGACTCCTCACTACAAAAACCGGCCCCCTTTAATATAACAAGGGTATTTTAGTCTTTGTTTGTCAATTTAATTACTTAACATAACATATGTTATATACTAGCTTGTAAAAATTACTATTCACAAATACAAGGCACATAGAAGTGAAATTTTTGATTTCCCACTAATATGGCCACCCAAATGTGATACTATATAGTACACATGTTAATTAAAGAGTAATGATGGACATTTAGCCATTCAAAACTCATTTACAAGACAATTTTTCAAAAACGTGCTTTAAGACTCCTTAAAGCACATTTTGTGTTTTAACTTGTTTTCAAGCTTGGTTTTCTTTAGTAATTGATTTAATATGTTCATTAACATTTAAATAAGGTATAGGTATGACCATTAGGTCTTATACACATTTATCCCAAGCTTAGAGCACATTTTTGCTCATATTGACTTTAAGGTATTTTCTTATGTTTTATTTGGTTTAACTGTCCACCAAAGTTTCTTAAGGACTTATTTAGCCTTATTAAATCATAATTAAATGTTATCAAGTCTTGGTAGGCTCTTTGGGTCCTAGCCAAGTTCACTCATAGCTTAGAGCATGTTTTTTGCCCAAACTGTGTCTTAATGCTTTATTGCATTTATTATGGTTTAAATTGTTCACTGATGTTACTAAGGCACTTTTTAGCCTTTACATACCATAATTTGATATTTAAACCACATATCAATGTTTGGGGTATTTCAATCTACCCCCCTTAAAAGAACTTCGTCCTCGAAGTTCACACTTTCACATATCATTAGATTAGAACACAGTAATCACTTGGAAATAAACTTCCTTAACCATACACACTTTACATCACAACCTCGGACTTGATGGTCCGGGCAACACATTCACATCCACACATAACATAACATATCCAAATGATAACCTCGGACTCTATGGTCCGGGTATCTTAACAACACTTACACATACATAACAACCCCTTGGACTCACTGGTCTCGGGTAACATTACAATTTGGACACATAGGTCCCCACCACATAACGGTCTTCAGACACTTAGGTCTATATAACACAACACATTTAGACTCATAGGCCTTGATAGTATACACTTTAGGAAATCCAAATCAAAACAACATTCATTACACATACCACACAACATGTCAGAGCATGTATAGCAATCAAAAATATCCTTGATATACACTGTGATCCCGCAGAACCCGGTCGCGATGGACACCTTCCGTCCCCGTGCCTTTGGGGTTTAAAACAATCACTTAAATTTAAAATTTCTTTGTGAGGTTAAGTAAGAGAACTTTAATTACGTAAAGTATCCATCAACGTTTTATAAATACCAATTTAAAATCCTTTTGAAAACACACACAACTCCAAGTCCAACTTAAGCTCTTTGCTTCTTTTATTAGCGTGGTTATTTGTGACCACTTATAGGGAGTTTCAAGAATCATCAAACCCTGATGTGATCAGCATCAGTGTTGAACTATCCTTCCACTCCAATTTGTGTTCGGCTTCCCTTGATCACATGCAAATCAAGTTCCACCTCCCACTTCATTTTCAAGCATCAATTATATCACTCATTTCCAATTTTTCTATCTTTTTAATCATTCTAATCATGATCATACATCTCCAAAGGATAGAACTCCGTCTATCAGTTACCTCCATTCACTTTTAATCCTGTTGCCTAGGGAATCTTATTCTCACTAGGTTCTATGTCGGTATCATGCCCTTTCATGCATCACTATAAAGTATATATATATATATATATACACATATATTTTATCCAAAATACAACACCTGGTTTTACATTTATACACTGTCGGGGCTTTTGTTCCCCCGGGAGTTTATCTACTCCCCACACTTGTACAATCACACACAACTGTTAACAAACACACACTTATCACAATGGTATTCGCATCATCTGTGCGCAATTACCACAATTAATCATGAATGAATGTGTATGTTTACGTAACACACACCAATCATCAAAACAAACATAATTTTGTGCTATGCACAATATGAGTCACATGCACTACGTACACTTGTACGGTAATATACACCAAGTGGTTTTGCGCTCTACCCCCCTTAAAAGGGATTACGCCCACGTAATCAATCACTAAACATTGGCTTAAATGTTCTGCCGTCGTGAAGTGTTTTAACTTCCATGCGGTCTATTACATAATGGATTCTGATTAGAGGATCTTAACCATATTGGCGGTTTAGTCCCTAAACCAAGAATTCGCATTGGAGTTATAACTCATAACCGGTTTCGGTCCTGGCCTGTGAGGCTTTTAGGCATTAATAATTAGCCATCCACTCATGTTCACCATGTACATTCAACACTTGATCACTGGCTCACTAGTTTCTGCTGTGAAACTCTGATAACTGTAGAGCTTAATTGCTCCCTTTTTGTTATTCTTACCGTATTGTATATCCCCAATTGTCACCTACATCCTGGTAACAATGGTTTCTCAACCGACGCGTGGTATCTCTTACCGTTAGCGAATTCGGTGAGTTATAAACTTTCTATCCACTTCCATAACAATTTACTGTGTATACAACTATGTATTTCACAATGATTAACTTGCTTCTACCGACTTACTGTCGGTTGAGATTGAGCTACTACCTAGTGTGTAGTGCTCCCTCAGCTATTTCCAATATTTGGGGTATATTCCATACCGATATTTGGTAGTTAGTGCTACTGTAGTCACTTACTGTTAATCATGTCTTCACATTCGGTTTTGTACAAGTACTCTTTTATTGGTGCGGCCTTGCATTTTCTATGCATCGGCCTTTATAACATTATTCCTCTATAATTAACATGTCTCCAATTCCTAGCTATCCCACCCGATCATTACTGCGCAAGTGCAATACCAAAACACTCAGTCATACAGAGTGCAGAGGCGTAAACTCTCGACAGTAAATCCCTTATGCGACTCGCCATGGAATTCACACTGAGTTCCTCATCACACAGTACCTACCACTGGCTTATTGCTCAGTTTGTTTAACATTACTTATCTTGCATCTCCACTGAGTTTAACTCATAACTGGCGTTATCCGCCACATCATTATTTAACAACACTTATACAACGGTCGCTTACTGCGCACCGTACTTATTATATAACACTAACTCACATAGTATTTACTGTCACATTATCTTCCACACATAAATTTACATTATTCACATTATGGTTCATCCCTCATTTGGATGACCACTGAATGCTCCTTGAGCATCGATCATTCGAGTCACAAACCGGCGTTATTCAGCCAGGTGCTTCACTTTATACACACACGCTATCAAGCTAACTGCTCTTTTTCAGTAATAACGTCGTCCATCCTTAACATATTTCTTGAACTTGATTCACATAATTACCGCTCCTGCGGTGTCACAATATCGAGAGGAATCCCCACTCTTAATGCAGTGGTTCGTTTACCACTCTATTCACTTACACAACCTAAACTTCTACCATCAATCGAATTTATATAACATATCTTGCTTATGGCCTATAAGCCTTATTTGCCTTGAGCTGCGCTCATTATAGGCTGTCCACACATATGTACTTCTCCGTACAACATTACATGGTTTGAATATTATATTGGGCTCCATGACAAGGTCGTCGCATTCCGTTTCCTTTCATGGGATGCCCCTTAGGTTGTCAGTCCGTCTCCTGACAACTTATGTCTAAACTGGGTGTTAGTTTCAACCCTTGTGCTTCTGTCATGCATATCATTCAACAATTGTTGATGTGAACGCCCTTCAAGGATTGCTCCTGGGTGTTGTTAAGTTATGCCTTTACATTTGGCTCACACTTATTGGTATGTTCGGTTAGCCACGCCGTTTGCGTTCTTAACTGGTTTGTTATCTCCTTCTGTGAAGATCAACATTTCCTGATAGTGTAGGTACTCATTCTGGGAGTTCATCCCGTTCATTGTACATTAATGTGTCCACATTAGGCATCTGCTTGCCATGTACAAGCTGGGTCACCATTCCAGCTATCATGTTTATTCCTAGGTATCCTTAAGACATATGTGGTGCTTCACATAACAGTTAGTGCACTTCGCACCTCCTGACTCCTAAAACATTTCCTTGAGAGGAATCCACTAATCCTTTTAGTCTCACTAACTCAACTGAGTTCCTTAGCTTCAACTATTCCTTGTAATCCTTAGCTCTTGTTTGATTTATACTGCTGACCGTAGACGGAGTCGACTACTTCCCGTGTTTCGGACTCTACTCGTATACATTATGGGGTTATCATACTGATACATTGCTACTACCCAACTAACCCATAAGTAGGTCTGTCAGGCCCACATGCTCCTATCGGAGTGCGGTCGTCCCACAACACAGTTGGTACACTTGTAGTGTCCGTCACACGCCTAGGTGAAGTATTCTGTTGTCAACTCCCTTATATTGTCCCGTGACAATATTCATTCCCTGCTTCCCGAACTTAATCGAGGGAAAGTTTATCCATTGTTGTATCCTTGTCAACTGTCCTTGGTCTTACTGGTTTGGTTTAAAAGAAGGTTGGAAAGTGTTGGTTTGAAAGAAAATCTGGTTTTGAAAAGAAAAGGGTTTGAATAAATCTGGGTTTGAAAGAAAATTTTCACGGTTTCACAACATCTTCCTACCTTAGCCAAGTCTAGCTTCTTGCTGACTGGTGCACTTACAGTTACAGAGGTTAGGCTATCAAGCCCTTCCATGGTCGTAATGATCCTTTTTAACTTCATGGTACTTTACTAAGTACTCGTAGTGGTTATAAATTTCCCGAACAACCCTGTTATAGCAGCACTTGCTATGGCAAGTGCCCATGCTAACTGGCTATCGGTTTAACACATACTAGTTGTGGTATTGTTTTTACCCATATTGTTATCAGTGGCCTCGTTGGCCCTCACTGATCTTACTGCCTTGATAATAACTCTTCTAGGTGACTTCTCACTGTCCTCATATGATAATCATTAACTAGGGTGTTTCCCATTCTGGGAGACCCCTTTATCTTAGTATTATATCCTCCTTAGCCCGTTCCACGCACTTCGTGGTTACTGACTTGTCTCTTGTTGGGCACTACGTTGTAGTTCCTTTGTCGGTTGGTATACGTTGGTGTTTTATTTATCAACTGTGGTTCCGTAGACACTTGTCTCGGGTGTTATTAATCCATTTCTTGCCTGTTGCACGGTAGGTCGTTGCAAGCTGGTTATTCTCGACTGCTCTGCATGTCGACCCAGGTTGCCGGAAATTCTATTCTCCAATACACAAGATCCTTCATTCATCGCTATGAAATGCGGTTAACATTGTTTAGATGGAGACCGTCTCCGGATTCCCAGTTTTCGGGATCTACCGTATGACAGGTTCTCCGTACCTTTAGATGTGTTTAATAACAGCCAGATCGGGTATTCCCGAGTAAGAGTGGACTTCCATCTCTCTGGCGTTGTTCCCAAGTTATCAAACAGGGATTGTGGAGGGTGGGATGGATATTGTAGGTTCCAGTAGTCACTGGTAGTTCCTAACTAGCGTATCTCTCACGCTATCACTCAACCCTTAACCCAAAGTACTAAAGTCCTAACTCGGACTTCCTAAGCTCGGTGATTCAGTCATCAGGCGATACTTTCGCTCTGATACCACTTTTGTAACACCCCATCCAACATTAACTACTTACAACAAACTGCAGCGGAAGAACAACCTCATCACATTACTTAACTTGTTGGTGTTACACGCGTTAGCCACCCACGTGGCTAACAAGGCTAATACATACCAATGTACCGGTCTGATGGGCTAAATTCCCCGAGCACTATACGTTAGTATCCCTTTCCATTAACAACAACAACAACATACACCTTATCAACTATACCGAGTATTTAAACTGGTGCCGACAACACACCGGTCTTACTACACCTACTGTATATACACACTTAAATGAATACCCATGTACAATGACTACCCGTCCTACTCTCGAACGGCTTCCAGCACTTCGTACCTGAAATAGGAAAAGAAGAGAAAGGGTGTGGCCCCAAGGGGCTCAGCACCTTTGCTGGTATGGTAATCTCCCGCAGCCCACATGCTACCGGGCCACGCACACTAATTGTCGTCTTAACATGCAGTTGATTATATTTAAATCATGCATGTAACAATAAACACACAATCACTTAACATTTCGCCTCAATGGGCTCAACAACCGGATAATACATCCTTCTTAATAAGTCACTCAAGGTATTCATCATCCCTAGAGTGTTCCTCCTCTGATGGAGCTACTTCCTTAATAGACGACACATACCCTTAAAGCGGGTTATCCTTAAACGCCTCTTATCACAAACTGGGAGTCTATCCATGATCCACACACTTCACATTTTACAACTTATAACAGACACTACCATAACAACACTTAACAACACTTTGCACGTTTCCATGTGCACAACATAACACCGCAATGGATATTGCATCACAACAAAACACATAACATAACGGGAATGGTTCTCTTAGGAACCGACCCAAACATCACTAACACTGGTGAGCCTAGAGATTGTTGCCAGTCTCATGATAAGCTCTTTACATAACTCGTTACCGTCTCGTTAAATGAACGGTTAACTTAACACCAAGGTGCCCCGGATATAGTGATCCAAGCACACCGTAACAACATAACAATAGTATGCCCCTGTGGCCCGACGTGAGTCAGTAATAGCCTTGGTTAAGCTAAAGGGAAGGCTGGGAACCAAATTGGAAAGCAACCATAACATCAGAGAGGATCGAACCTGATATGACAACGACCCCCATACTCACACGCGTGGCCGGAACAGACCGGACTCCTCACTCCCCCCGTTAGCACTTATTAGAGTTCAACTTTGAACTTTATCAAACAATCACAACATTGAGTTAAGTCTTGTCAGACATACACAAGGAAGAGAGAGTCACACATTCACATACAAACATCACACACAAACATCACATAACCAACTCACGCATAGCCGTGGTTAGAACGTTCCTTAAGTCGGAAACGTTATTGCCGGATACCGTTCTCTTACGTTTACCTAATAGTGGTTAACTAGCCCTTCAAGCGCATTAGAGGTTACCGGTATCGGCACGTAAACATACAATAAAATAATGACTGTAAACTCGTTTCATGATTTATATCATAACGTGGCAAACATACAGAAAACACATTGGCATACAAGCCGGTGTAATCCGTTAGGACACAGGTTGCAAGAAAACCATACCTGTCACCGGGGTCCACTTATCCTGTCCATATATGTTCCTCGAGCAATTCTCGAACAACTGTTAACATCACACGTGTTTTCATTAACATCGGGGTTTGCTTGATCATTTAATGTCAATGCTTATTTTTTTCCCGTTAACTTAGTTACATAACTTAACATTTTTAACTTGTTTTACTCTCACATTTTAATACAACTTTTAACCCACTTAGGTGTCATTAAAACTCCCCTAACATGTCCTTAACATCCTTATAATATCATTACCTACCAATCCCCATCATCACATATCATTTCTTAACCTTAAACCATGTTTTTGGTCCGACCGACCCATGTCCGACCCACCATTCTGGGTCGGTCCATGTGCGAACATTTTTCCACCTTTGAAACTTGACCGACCGACCCATGTCCGACCCACCCTTTTGGGTCGGACCATTACCGAACACATTCCAAACATCTAACAGAGGCTCGACCGACCCAAAAACTGGGTCGGCCCCTGGGTCGGTCGCCTTCTAAACTTACCAAAACTTTGCCAAATCTTCACCAAACTTCTCCTAAGGCCTCTTAATGTGTTCTAACATCATTTGGCACTTCAAACACACCCTTAAGATATTCTTAAACACTCACAAGACTATTTTTCCTAATTCCTTAAACCTTTACTTATATCTCCACAAAATTCCTAACTCTTACAATGTTTCTCCTTATGATTTCTAGGTGGCATTTCACCTATAATGACCACAATACCAAGGTGTTTCCTCTACACCTTATCATCACCTCTCAACTTCTTTTCTTACTAACTAAATCTCCTTTTTCACATCATACCTAAACATCACTTATTCCTTGAACACCAACCTTACCTAAACCTTAAACAACTTCTCCAAGACTTTAATACACTCACAAAACACCCAATTGAATTCCTAGAACTTCCAAGACAACACCTAAATCCTTGCATCACTCCAAATCACCTTAACACATGTTTTCTTCTCAAGTAAACATTTATTCACCTTTAACACTTCCTAGTTCACCAAAACTCACTTACAACACTTAGAACTTCTTACACATTTTCCCAAATTTGGCCATAGCTTCTCTAGCATATACCCACATCCAAACACTTAGGTTTTCACCTTAATTCATTCAATAATACCTAAAATCCATCAAACACATTTTATACACAAACTTCACACATAAAGCACTACATCACAATATAGTGCATAACTTAAATTGCTTGGCACTTAGGCCCTTAAATGCATGGCTCTTAGGCCCTTAAATGGCATAAACCTTAAACACTGAATTTCCCACACAATAATGCCTTTGACCTGCAAATACATACACCAAAACATATGTTCTTTTACTAGTCTCCTTGAGAACACTTTACTAGGTCACTCACCATTTGCTCTTTAGGTAGTTTTAACAAGCAAATCAAGCTCATTTTCCTAAGGCATTTAAACTACATTGAGATAGTTTGTTTACCTCTTTTTCCTCACAAATTTCTTTCTTGTTCCTTGTGAAACCGGTAGGGCATTTGGTTCCTTGCCAACTACCAAACATTATACAAACAATAGGATGAGTATTCAAGCATTATGCTTCATCCCATTGTAAACCCTAGTTACACATATTGTTTTAACACATTAAGGTAATTGTTTTACCTTGGAATTGGAAGAGAACTTGAACAAGTATCAAGAGAGGGCTCCTCCTAGCCCTTGGAAGATTCAAATGAAGCTAGAACAAGGCAATATAAGAGCTCCATTAATGGTGAATTTTCGGACAACATCAAAACATGGAGGAAACATGGATTTTCTTTGAGTTTCCTTACCTTGAAGCAAAGGAGAACAAGAATATGTGAAAAGATGAGCTCAAGCTCCTCCCATGGTGGTTTCTCTTGGCACCGAAATGGAGGTTTGAATTTTGAAGAGACAAGATTGTAGAGCTTGGCTTAACTAAGAATGGTGGTGTTTGTTTTTGATTTGGACAAGAGAGCAAGATTTGACAAGAGTTCAAAGCTTGAGTTCTAATGGAGGTATTGGTATTACCGAGAGATGAAGAAGAGAGGTTGGTGGTGGTGTTTGGAACCGTGGGAAATGAAGGAAAGGAAGGGAAATGAAGATAGAACTTACTTTTTGAAGATATTTAAGTCTTAAAGCAAATAGTAACTATGAGTCACATTTATTTACTTAACAAGTTAACATACTTGGTGACTCCTCACTACAAAAACCGGCCCCCTTTAATAACAAGGGTATTTTAGTCTTTGTTTGTCAATTTAATTACTTAACATAACTATGTTATATACTAGCTTGTAAAAATTACTATTCACAAATACAAGGCACATAGAAGAAATTTTTGATTTCCCACTAATATGGCCACCCAAATGTGATACTATATAGTACACATGTTAATTAAAGAGTAATGATGGACATTTAGCCATTCAAAACTCATTTACAAGACAATTTTTCAAAAACGTGCTTTAAGACTCCTTAAAGCACATTTTGTGTTTTAACTTGTTTTCAAGCTTGGTTTTCTTTAGTAATTGATTTAATATGTTCATTAACATTTAAATAAGGTATAGGTATGACCATTAGTCTTATACACATTTATCCCAAGCTTAGAGCACATTTTTGCTCATATTGACTTTAAGGTATTTTCTTATGTTTTATTTGGTTTAACTGTCCACCAAAGTTTCTTAAGGACTTATTTAGCCTTATTAAATCATAATTAAATGTTATCAAGTCTTGGTAGGCTCTTTGGGTCCTAGCCAAGTTCACTCATAGCTTAGAGCATGTTTTTGCCCAAACTGTGTCTTAATGCTTTATTGCATTTATTATGGTTTAAATTGTTCACTGATGTTACTAAGGCACTTTTTAGCCTTTACATACCATAATTTGATATTTAAACCACATATCAATGTTTGGGGTATTTCAATAGGGCCAAATGGCAACTTTAGAATAGCACAAGGGCTGTTCGGAATTTACAAAAAATAACCATAGGTTATACTCTTTTATAAGTTAGAAATGTTATATTAAATGGAATGTATAACATGGGATGATTTAAGGGGTAATTTTGTAAATTAAGGAAACTATGGTTTATAGAAAAGAATGAGATTTTCTTATGGTGCCTGAGAGGCAATATGAAATAGTTTTGTATAAAAACTATAGGGATAAATTAAAGGGAATAAAATATCATATCAATGATATTAGAATGTGGTATAACATTACATAATGTTATGTGGTCAAAACGGAATTTAAATAAGTTAAGGGCTATACCGAGTTAATAAGAGTTGGAAAATGAATTTTAGACTAAGGTCTATAATGTTATAAATGTTATAACAATTATATGGTTTAGATGGAATTAATATAAGGAAGGGTACTCACATAAAATAATGTGACAAACTATAAATGAGTGGGATTTATAAATTAAGGTATTATGGAATAAACCTTAGGAGTTATAAATGTACAACATGAAATGTTACATAATATTAGGGTAACAATCTTAATAAGTTGTACAAACAATACAACTAATGGGAATCATCTAACATAAGATGATAAAATGTACATATGATACAAGAGTTTATTAAACTCATGGGAATCACCTACGTGGTAAATATATACATACACAAGGATAATGTATATAAGGTGGATATATATTTTGGTTGGAAACCATATGATCTAATGGTGGTGGTTATTTTAAAATATATATATATATATATATATATATATATATAGTTTTGAACTATAATTATGAGTTTTGGACACAATACAAAAAAAAAATAATGTACTACAATCATGCATGAATACAAGCAACTATAGGATATGTACCTAAGCTAGATGGTGGACAAGATTTAAAAGAAATACAACGAATTAAACTTAACAGTTGAAATGTTATGACGTACGCGTTTAAGTAACAAAACCGACTGTTTTAGAGAAACCCGTAACGACAACTGTAGAAAACAGGGGTGAACTGTCGGGGTTACTTATTATTCGGAAATACCGGATGTAGTTAGTCATGGACTGACTTATAGTTTATTACCGTTTAGATTGTACTCTGACAAGACGCTCGACGAGCTAGCGGACTACACGGAGCATAGATCTTGCTGATTCATACTCCACCGTAATACAATCAGGGTGAACGGTATGTAAAGGGGTTTGATCCGAGTTGTCCTAAGGTTGCTCCTTGGGCTCGGATTTGGTTGATATAACTTGTATGATGTTATGAGTCTCTGATTGTCTCCGAGGACTTCCTCAGTTCAGACTTCTGTGTGATCTGTGATAAGATTGTTTATCTGAATGTGTTATTAATATGCATGAATTGTATATTATAGCTGCTTATTATTTACTGTTGTTGAGTTAACAGTTTGGTTCGTATATATGAACCTATATATATAAAACGAACTAGCGGCTAGGGCTATCTTATATGAAATATAAGGAACGTAAGTTAAAACGTTGTAGCACTATGATAAAACATACATATTATCTGAGACTTTTATACGGAGCATTGGCCTTTCTATACGCCGCTCTTGTATTTAGCACTGTCCCGAGTTTACAGACCCCGATTGGACTAATGACCTTAGTCAGCTTGTTAGAAATTTGGTATGCGATGCGATGTAATAATTATTAATCAATGGAATGAAGTAAAGCCAAGAGTGTGGCTCTTGGTGCGCGCTGTATCCAAAAACGATACCAGGAGTCCGCGTACGGGTCCGTAAGTATCAAGAAAATTTCCCGTGAGCTAGAATGGCTCGTTGGTCGGAGACTCTACCGTTGGAGTGGCTACTGCCGTGGGTGACCCGCCATAATATATGGGTAACTAGAGACATGTCGTTTTAACGAGACATTGTCACTAGGTATAACTGAACAACCAAAACAATTGAGACTTATACAGTGGCGAACAATACCATGGACGAGACTAAATACTTGTTTATTATTCTCATTGTTTCGCTTTGTAGTTCATTGGTTATACTTGTGGTTATTTTATTGTGTGTTGATGGTTGGATGGAGCCTACAAGGCCAAGGTAAATTAAATATGAACACTGTACGCTACGGCGAATGTACATTGTACATTATATTGTTATTGTTCGATACGTTTGATATATAATTGTGGATTGTGTTATTAAATGATTGTGGATTGGATGGATGGTTGAATATCTATGAATATTTGGATGGATGAATATGTATATCATACATGTTTATTTCAGTATTGTTTATAACTGTTAAATGGAAAAGCATGAAACCAATCTAATAACAAGATGGTTAAAAAGACAAGTGACCATTAGGGTCCAGGCCCGGCATACTCAGCGTCTATCGCTGATACTACACACCATTTCAGGTTGTTGATCATTGTCGGAGCTGAAGAGCAGGAACAGGGTAATTGGAGATGTTGTATAGTAATGAAGATGATGTATGGTCTTATGGTAAGGTTATGTATTTTTCAGGATTGGGTAGACGCTCACTGGTCGAAGTTTATGAATTATGGATTTAGTATGATGTATAGGAATTTCTCGTTATCACTGCGGTTAGCAGTTTATTTGTATTGGAAGTTGGATGTAGTTTGGCTGCGTTGCTCGCATGGGCGAGTAACGGCCGGTGACACCCGAGTGAGTTTTGTAATTGTTATTTATTTTTCCGCTGCGAGACGTTTTATTTATTGCTACGTGAGAGATTATATCGTGATTATGGAGAGGGGTGTTACAATACATAATATTACAGTACATCGCAAACATACATACATTCATTCAATACGCACAGGGAAGACAATACAAGTAAACCATTCATACTTACCATTATGGAGATACGCTTCTCCAATACATTTACAACACTTGTTAGCTTCTTTACACACCCAGGTTAATCGGGTGTACATTACTTTTTTACTCAAGGTCAATGGCTTACACTAGTCAAGACCATTACTCATACAATACTTTACTTACTTACTTACTTACTCAAGTCAAGTCGGTATGACCTTTGGGCAGGGACTACTACATCCCACCACCGGGCTTTAGGGTGGCTCGCCAATCTAGGATGCTACCCATTCAAGGGGTTTGGTCCATAGAAAGGATTAAGGCCAGGATTCGGATCCAACCTCTTGTGTTTCCTTATCCTCACGCGTGGCCGAATCTATATTGGACTTCTACTCATTCCATTTTACTCAATACTCAAGTTAGGAGTTAGGTGGTTAGGAATTAGTAGAAGTCATTACACCCATACCAAGGGTTAATACACTACACAAGTACTCATCATGTACACATACACTTCATTCTCATTCATTCATTTCATGAATTATGCAAACTAAATGTTCAAGAGAATACAACAAGAACAATATAGTTCAAACACAACTAAGTGCAATAAAAGTCCGATTCGTGCATTTATCTTATTTGAGTGATCACATAAGCACACAAATCGGGGTAACCAAGTAAGGATACAGGGCATGAGGAAATCATACCGTTCACCGTCATACTCGTACTACCGGGTTCCTTTGGTGTTCAACTATTTGATTCCTATACATACATGAAGTTGTATGATCAATGATCTATTATTGATCCAACTTATTAATTCATTAATACTCCTAATGTATACTTACTACTTCTTTACATTCATACTTGATTATGAAAACCATTCTTTTCTTATTACTTTCCATACTTGCTTCCTTACACATGTGTATACTTCCTTGCCTTTACTACTTCATTAATGGTGTACTACTACATATATATATATATATACATATGATTGCTATAATCATTTTTTTTGTTTGGGGTCCGACCGACCAAGAGATGACCCGACCGACCCAAAACCCTCTAGGTCGGTCGAAGTCAGAAAGATTTTGACTCTGGAATTTACCGGGACTGACCCACAACCGACCAACCTCCTGGGTCGGTCGAAGTCAGAAACTTCGACTTTTACAATTCTTGCCCGACCGACCCACGACCGACTCACCCGTCTGGGTCGGTCGAAGTCATAATGTTTCGCTCCAGTGATTTATGCTCCGACCGACCCACGACCGATCCAACCTTCTGGGTCGGTCGGTAGCAGAATTTGCCTACAGAATTTGTTTTCACTTCTTTTCCTTACCTATTTCTTTCCCAATCTTCCTACATACATCCTGACATGTTTTTGTACTAATTAGACCTCCTAAAATACTTTAGTTCATCCATCAAACTCCTTACTCAATTCTAGATTCACTTACACATTTTTCTTCATTTTCATTTAAGCACTTATACTAATTTTCTTTCTCCAATGCTACAGATTTTTGTTCCAACCTCTACCATTCAATACTCCCTCTACCAATGCTACTCCTAGCATTCTAAATGCATTACTTCTATCCTAGTTCCATCCCATTACCTAACCCTTCTCCAAATCTGTTACAAAGGGGTTAACTACACACTTTAAGCTCTCCAAATACACGCAATTAGTTTCTAGGTTGTTCCCTCTTCTTATACCACTAAGTCTTCCAATTTCCATACAAATTTGGGCAGAGTTTCCCCTATATTTTTAACATTTCCCACACATTGATTCACTCATTCATTTCCACTTAGCACACCTGTTTTCCAAAAACATCAATATACATTTTCTAATTTTACCACAACATTCCACACACTACAATACACTATACCTTCCTGCACATATACATTTACTTCACAATGTTTTACCCAAGCTTTTAAACATCTTTTAAAGTTTCAAAACTGTTACATACTCTTCCTCATTATACTACAACATACTTACTACTCATTACCATATACATTACTCATTTCTAATACTCAAAATCTGTTACACTACACAATACAAAACCAACTCAAGGTAAGAGCATTTACCTTATGATTTTAGTTTCTCCTCTCTTCTTTCTTCCTTTATCTTCCCTTCTTTTCTTTTCCTTTCTTTCCTTCTTGTTCTCGGTTTCAAATGGAGTCCACACTCCAATGCTACAGCCCATCCAATACACAAATTCTAACTTAGCATACCATCCTTAACTAACCCTAGAATTTAGTGTTTTTAAAGTTAGAAAAAAGCATTACCTTCCAACCCATGGATGAGGTTCTTGACTAGCAAGAGAGCAAGATTTCTAGCCCAATGAAGAAGCCAAAATCAGCTGGAGCACAAGGAACAAAACAAGAGTTCAATGTGAATTTTCGTTTTGCCAAATGGGACTAGAAAAAGATGGGGTTTCAAGATTATTTTTACCTCAAAACATCAAGGAGAAGGAGGAGCTTCCATTGGTGGACTCAAACCTTCAAATGGAGAATACCCATGGAGATGAAAGTAGTGGTTTTCTATTTTTGAAAGGAGGAAAGTGTTCTCCTTGGCAAGGGGATTTCAATGGTATAATTTTTGTAGGATTTGGAGAAGTTTTAAGCCTTCAAAAGAGGAGAGAAGAGGAGGGCTGTATGGGGGTTGCCAAAATCGCCGTGGCTGCTTGGGAGGAGGAAGAAGAAAATGAGAGAGTGAGGGAGAAATCATGAGGGAGAGGAGTAGAGGTGAGAGAGTGTTTTTGTTTGCTTTCTACTTTTTATTTGTCCTTTAGCATATTTGGAAAATAAAACAGAGTGTGAGAGAGAGGGGCTGCCGACTACAAACACACACACACTTAAATTTTTGCTTTTTATTTATAAAAGTGGACACACTAGTTTTGTTTTATTACACTCTCACCCCACAACTTCCCGGTTGTTACAGTTTTTACTAACCGGAATCCGTTTTCTGGAATTTTCTCGTTTAATTGATTTTATTGGTTCTCAACCTTCATTAATGTTTATTAATGACTATTTGGTTGACCAAAATTATTACGAGTCTATTTAACCCGCTTAAAGTTGCGTTTTCCCGGTTTCCTCGAAAAACGCGCTTTAAGGTTCATCTATGCTTTTAATCCATTTTATGGATCCATTTTCTTCGGGATTTGTTCCCTCATGTTTTTTAGGCATAATTAAGCTTCTAAAATACCTATCAGCCTAATTAATCACTATTTTTAATTACGGAGTATTTCACATACCCAACCCAATTAAAATTGTATTGACCCATACCCGACCCAAAAATAATTGGGTTACAAACTTTCAACCCATACCCAACCCATATAAAATCATTGAACCCAAACCCGGCCCGTTTAACCCATTTAAATACAAATACTCTTGTTTTACTGCAGAATGATCAGTCCTCCATAAAAGCGTGCACATGAAGGTCATTTATTTCAACTAATTGTGTGTCGTTTTTCCAAATGTTAACATTTTGTTAAATGGGTCAATAATCTTAACTCATAACCGTTATTTGTGCGGATGAAATAGTTTGAACGGTGGAGTTTGTGTGACTAATGATTGACATAATATTTAGGTTTTCAAAGAAACAGTGAATGGTGGATAGAGATGGCCTAGAGAATGTATTTGGATTTATAAAATAATTATTTGTGTGGGCCTAAAGAAGTGATAGTATTTTGGTTTGCTATTATACTAATGGTTATAGAATTAATACATATTCAAGTAAAAAAATATATATATTTATTTATAATTAAATTAAGTAAACAGGTCGGGTTGAATTCGGGTTAGGACCCTTAACCCATACCCAACCCTATATTTAATAGGTAACCCATACCCGACCCAATTATTAAATGGGTCAATAATCTTAACCCATACCCACTATTTACGGGTTGGGTTTGGGTCGGGTTATCGGGTTGGGTAAAAATTGCCACCCCTAATTTTTGGTTTTGCCCCTATTTTCAAAACTTACCTAGAAACCCTACTTTTCAATCTAACCGCAAAGTTAACCCATTTTTTCGAGTTGCCCTAAATCCCAAACCTAACACTAATTTTTGAATTATTCAAAACCCAAATTCAACCCCTAATTCAAATTCCTCAAACACCTAGAATTAACCCTAATTTCACAATCACCAATTATCACAGAAACCCTAATTTTTGGATCTTCTAAAACCCTTAAATCTACCATCAAAAGCCTAATTTTCCTTCCCAAATTATCCCTAAACAACTCATAACCAACCATATATTTCGGACATGGAAAAAAAGAAAAAAAATCAATTTACATTAACCCAACATATCAAGGTTAAATCTTAAACTTTTAAGTTTCAAGAGTGGGTGTTTAGGACCCCAAATTCGCCCCTTGTTAGAAATAAAAGAGACGTTTGAGTTTTGTTCCAGATCTAGAAGTTATATTGAAGATTTATAGTTTGAATGAACTTGCTTTCTGTTAGGGTTTTCCAGATTTTCCTTGAGTTTTTCCTTGCTATTTTCGGAACTTGGCCAAGGGAAATGGAACCTCTATCGGTTTCCACATACGAATGCAGAGAAGAATGGAAAGGAAGTAAGGTTAGGATTTGTTTGGTTTTGGTAAAGTAAATAACAAAACCACAAGAAAAGACATCAAGAAAAACAAGACCTTGCCTTAAATTCTCGGTTTGAATCAAAATGAAAACACTACCACCAATTTCTTCAGATGTTTGGAACCAAACACTTGCGAAAAGACAAGGAAAAAGGGGACGTAACATGGAATCAAAATCAACCCAGAAGCCACAAGAAATCACTAAGGATTGAGTAGGAAATCACCTTTTTTTTTCAAATCCGGTGTGAACAAGAAGAGAATGCATATGAGTGTTCCTTGTTCGCTGGTAGGGATTTACATGAGAAGGTGAGAGCAGAAGAGCAAAAAGAGATGCGTATCCTTTCACTAGTTAGGGTTGTATTTTAGAAGAAGAAAAATTGAGAGAAAGAGAGGCAAAGGCAGAGCAATAGAATGGGGAAATGAGATAGTGAATTAGGGTTTAAGAAGAAAAGAAATGAAGAGAGGCACCGCATGTATGTTCCATTCGGCAGCTTAGGTTCCAAAATAAGAGAAGGGAATAATAGGAATTGAAAGGATAAGTAAAGAGATGTGGGCCTTGGTTGGTTCAGTAAGGGCGTCGGCCCAGTGCCCTTTTTGGGCTCCAAAATTTGCTAGAATTGTTCTCTATCATCTATTGGTCTATAGTAATATAACATGGCCCAACCGATTTTTCATTCATTTATATGCCCACAATGCCTCTCAAATTGAGTAAATATTAATCCTCCACATCACAACATGTTAGTTCATGTTATTATTTCATGTAATAATGTATATTACATTTTATGCATTAATTTATTATTTAATTTTCTCTTTATAAATATGCCCTTAAATCTCAAGGTATATTAATAGGATAATATAATCAATTAGATCTTTATTTAAAAATTATTTATATAAGTTGGAGGTTTAATAAACCCCTTTTAAAATCATATAACTATTTATACAAATATGATTAAGGTTCTACATTTTCTTAAATCATATAAATAAATTGAATTTAAATTTATTTACTTTTAAATTCTTAGGGATATTTCAAGAGTTTTTGTTCTGTAAAATAAAGAATGACACTACGTGAACCCAAACCAAGAATGAACCCATCTGAATTCATGATCCCTAGAGTCTTTATTTCCTTCAATCTGTTGCATGGCCATCAGACAACTGTCGAAGGCCTAGGGGCCTTTTCGCACCACCATCTGTGTCTCTTCTGGAGTCTGAAACTGGAATAGAAATAATCGTCTCTCGATTCCACTAATCTTCAAGTGTCGCTTCATTGGCCAAACCATCCCCATAGTGTATTGGATGATCTCCATTGACTAGAAATGTTTCCCTAAAAAGTACAAGTCAAGTTTGAGAGCTCTAGATTGTGTTGGAACGTCATCCAAAGATATTTGCATGGCTTCTGTAGTTGAAAAGGGGAGTCTTTCACAATTAATAAGCCCCGTAAGAGTTTCTTTGAGCTTTGACATGAGTATAGTATGAAGTGATTGTAAGGCCAAGAGTCGTCTTACGGTTCGGCAAGCGTTGAGTCCTGGATAAGGGCGAAGGCAAGGTGCGACGTGGCCCGCGTTGGCACACCTTACTGACTCGTACTAGTTGAGGTCTTTGGCTACTGGGCTGTTAGAGGCCTGATGGTTCTGAGGACGAGTGTGCCCGCTAAGGGACGCACAAGTACTCGGGCTGCAGTGAGAGGGACGGAGTTGACTCAGTCTGAGCTGCGGTGTGGCATTCGTCCGAGGCGTCTGGGCCACGGGAATGTGAATCAGTGTAGGAACTTGTCGTTGGGAGGTTTAAGTCCACTCTTGACTCTTGCTTGTGGCTAAGTGGATGGCTATTCTTTCCACAATGATAGTAGTAGGCTGATTGGGTCTTTGACCCGACGCCGGTGATGCCTAATTGGTCTCATGACCTAATCTGTAAGAGCCCCTTGGGGTCTCACTTCCGCGCAAAAATATTTGGATTAAGGTTGGGCATTACAATTGATCGATCTTCACATACAGAGAGTGGAGTAGCGGAGAAGGTTTTATGAAAGAAAGGGAGGGGAAGGGTTATGGAGTTTATAGAACTCAAACCCAAACCACCGTTTGTTGCTTTGTCTCTCCGATTGTTACCGTATAATAGAAGAAAAAGGAAAATCATTTGTTGTTGGTAAACGAGAAATAACACTAACGCTAGTTTGCATGATTTTAGTCGAGGTTAGAAATGCACTCAGTGCCAATGTGAGATATAGAGAGGAAACTAAAGGGACACTGTTGTTTTGAACCTTAATATAGCTAGTGTTGCATGTAATATTAAGAAACAGAAAGAAGGAGTAAGGAGCAACCTCTCGCCTTACAGAGAAGAAAGTAGGAGATGTTGAGTTTAGCACACACACAGATAATTAAACATCATAAATATTTGAAAACAAAAACTCTACAATTTTATGTTTTATTTTTGTATTTTTTATTGATTTAAGTCATTCATCATAATCGTTTTTGAAATTTTATGGTTTTAATTGTATTTTTTATTTCTTTAATTTTTGTAATTTTTTATAGCTTATAGTTATTTATGATAATTGCTCTTAAACTTTTATGATTTACAGTTACTAGTATACATTTATTTTTTCAATTTGTTACTTACTTTTATGAGAAAATTTTATCTATATAATCTTAATATTATTAAAGGACATACGATTCAGGATTAGGTGAGAATATCATAATATACTATTTTTAAATTTGAACTAAAAGTTACTTATAATAAAATTAAAACATAAGAGTAGCTTATCACAAGATGTAATGCTATCAGTAAAATTTTCTCAAATCTCAGAGTATTTAGTGAAATTTCTGAATAATTTTCATATGTGTAGTTACTATACTATAGTGATGCTCGGTTAAAAGTTAATTTTTTAAGGAAACCTTACCAATTTCATTATAAGATAATTATGGTAGGAAAGGGAAAGGTCAAAGGTACATAAGACCTAAACCCTAAAGAACCAGATTTAAACCTAATAGTAAAGTTATACAAGCTACTAAACCATAACAAATTATGCCTATATATTTGCGTACTGAGCATACAAATGAACTTCATATGAAGCAAAACTATAGTTCAAACCATAGGAGTAGCCTAAGCTCTGCTCAACGGAGAGCACACCTTTACAGGCGTCATCACAATATCAAGGATGAATTACAAATGTTTTGAAAGCCATTAAATGGCTATATCATTTCTAATAGATATATCAATCAAAGGACCAAAGCTTTGAGGCAACATCACACATTTCAGGTAATTATACTATTTGAGATGTCCTCTATATGCAAACTTTCCCGAAGACCCTTACCATAAGAACTAGTAGAAACTGACACAACCGACATACTCACCAAAAGACTATAAAACAACAAAACTTGTAATGCAAACTTAGGATAATATACAACCAGAGCCATCTCAAAGATTTTCGGGGCCCTGAGCTAAATAACAATAAGGTTCCTTACATTATTGAATTTTGTAAATAAAAAAAATTATTAAATTAAAGTACCTATTTATAATTTTTATATTTCAATATCTTGATAAATTTGAACCATTATATAATTTTCTCATGACAAAATTTAAAGAGGCAATATAAAAATTAGGCCATAAACTAAAGGAATAAAATAAAAATTGGGCCCCCAAATATTGAGGGCCCAGTGCCGTATCCCGGTTTGCACGGGCTTATAGCCGGCACTGAATACAACAAGGTAGGTGAACTAAAGCATATACCAAATTAAAAGCGCTAGCTGGAAGGGAGTCACCTAATTCCCAACAGTTAGGCATGGACATTCTCCTTGGCAACCCCAAGCTCCTTAGAGGTTGCCTTTGTATCAGAATCTAAACCCTTCTGCTCTCCAGTCAGAGTGAGGATTACACTTACTGGCTTGTCAACGCTTTCACCCATGGCTTGCTTCCCTTTTTTACCCAAGTCATCAAGTTGGTGTAGCTGGCGTCATTCTTCAAGAGAACTATCGTGTACAACCAATCGAACTTGGGTTTCTTACCACTTGCCACCAAAGGAACCTCATCGACCTTCATTAGAACAAGAATCTCATCCCAAACTCTGGTACTACGACCAAGATGAGTCCCCTTCGGACACTCCCCTTCACCTGTTTCTTTAGCACTTGGCTTCTTCTCCATCAAACCACACATATATTTCCAAACCTCATCAGAATGACCACTACTTCCTTTAGTTTTCTCAATCCCCAGTCCCACCGCCCTAAGCCATGGACCATAAGAGTAGGTTTAGCATAAATATTTTACTATCTCTACCTAGCCAGTTTACCTATCGTTTTGTGGAATAGTGAGTTAAGTGGGGTTGTCAATCTTAGGGACCTCGTTCAATTAACTAGCAAGTTATTATTTAACTGAGAAATTGAAAATTAGACTAAGAAAACAGGAAATATCACTTTTAAAGATTTTCTAAATCTAACTAAAATACTGACTCTATAAACAAACATAAAATAATTAAATAATTAACACAACTAAATTAAGAAATAAAGATTGAAACTTTAAATCTAAGAAAGCACCCCGGATTGTTCTACAAACCTTCACTATCTAAATCTATTAATAAACTCTTCCTTAAGTCTGCAATAAACTCAGAAACTATAAATAATTTGTCCATGGCTAAGTCTAACGAATGCTAATCAGTTTCTAGAACTAGCAGCAGCACTAATGCTCTGATCCGACCAATCGCATAAAGAACATTTTGTATTCGAGTCCGATTAACCAATAGGCGGGATGACACTTCTAGTCCCTAATCAGGTTTAACTTCCTATGTCTTGTTATCTATCTCAGCTTTCGCGTGTTGATTAGAAAAATACAAAGATTGCTTTAATAATTAGCAAGAGAATTAAAGCTCGTGAAAAACTGGAATTAAACTAATGCATTAATGAATTAGTGAAAAGATTACAAAATAAATATTAAGATCTGGTTCGTTACCCCAATCCGGGGAGCTAGTCTAAGTACTCAGACATGACTCTAAAAATAGCAAAATAACAGAGAAAGATGTTAAACGAAATAAGAAAAGGGTAAAGAAAACTCCAATTAGCAAGTTGACTCCAACTCCCCGCTCCGTCTTCGTCTTCACGTCGGCGCAACGATGGTGAAATATGGATATATCGATATATAGTGTGCTGTGGTGGTAGTATGGTGGGGCGATGGTGGTCTGGTGGATATTGATGGTTGTGTGGGTTGGTGGCGATCGATCATGAACGAAGTAGTGGTGGTGGTCTGTTGAAGAGAATGGAAGAGAGGGGCGTAGAGCGTCGTCTTCTGTGGCGTGGTTGGGTGAAATATCCCTAAATATTATAAGTATAATAAAGGTCTAACTATATAAGGCTAACATGTTCCAACAATGGATTAATTAAATATATACATAAAGCAAGCATTTAAGAAACCTCAATTATATTTGTACAAATAAATATAAGGTTCAAAAAGAGTTATTAAACCTTACATGAAATACTGGATTAAAGAGTCTATTTATTAGAAAAACAATAAAATTAGTGTAACATGGAAATACATTGCTATATGAAATAATAGCACAAATTAACATAAGAAAGCTTGAGAGTTTATTTACCAAATCCAATTAAATTTGTAAATATTTTAATGGCTCAAATAATAGCCTATCTTCTGCTCTCTTCATTTTCTTCTCATTAATAATAAAAAACTTACCTGCTGGCCTTCCTCTTCATATTCTCCTCATTCATGGTTATTTGTCTTTACTTATTCTCCTTCTCTTTTCTCTACATTCACGATTGCAAACCAAACTGGTGTTGTGGAATATACATGTTCAGCGCCTCCCAATAACTCTCTTCACTCACAGTACAAATCTGACTAGTAACAAAGAACATATATACTAGTGCCTCTCTGCTATTCTCTTCATCATCTTCAAGATAATTTTGCAACCCAGCCTACCAGATTAAGCCGTTCTTCATTCTCTTCACGGTAATCTCTCATACCCAAAACGATAATTAGTTCTGTTTCTCTCCAAATTCCACCTCCTTTCTGATTCTTTCTCTCCACTCTAAGTGAACAAGAGAACATATATGCGCTGCACATGTCTCCATTCTTTTTTGTATCTACACTTAGGGGGCTTTTGTTTGAAGCGGGGGAAACGAAATGGAATCAGGAAAGAGAATGTAGAGGAATGGAAAAAAATTCCCTTTGATTTTCTCGATTGTTTGTTTGAGCTGAGGAAATGAAATAAATACCCGGTCAACGGCCGCCGGTCAATGGTCAATGGCTTCCGGATGCCGGTCAATAGTCATTTATTGTCGGTCAACATTCACCGGTCACCGATCAATGGTCATTAGATACCAGTCAATGGTCATATTTCACCGATCAAAGTGTACAGGGGAAAGAGAATCCCATTACCTAGTAGGGGGTAGGGAATCAAGATAGAGGGTTTTGGGTAATCCCATTCCCTTTCCTTTTCCTGAAAATAGAAAAAACTGACAAAACAAACAGCAGAAAAGGGAATCATTCCAATTCTCTTTCCTGATTACCCCAAAACAAACGTCCCCTTATTGTAAAAAATAAAAAACTAGAACTGCTATACCTTGCGCCAGACTTCATTCTCCTCCCGAAGTAAATCATTGGAACTGCTTGCATGCACACCAGATTGAAACGGGGCAGAAAACAGTTAATTTTTCCAGAACCGGTAACATACTCAAATTTATCTTCTTCTTTCCTCTGTTTGTACATGCTGAAAAACACCAGCAGCTTGTTAATCTTGCCACAACAGAAACTGAAACAAAGTCAATCTCAAACTGATTTTAGGATTCCTTAAGTGGTGAGTCAATCTTTAATTTTGTTTTCATTCCAAAGTTAAACCTCGGAATGATTGCTTACCAAGGTCTCCTGATTTTTCTAGTTTGCAAGTTTCCGTATAAAATGTGAGTCTGGTGGAATTAATCAGTAAGGTAAAAGAGTACACCCAGGCAACAAATTCCTCCTAGCCGATTACAAGCGTACATCCACCCACAAATTCCTACTAGTAGATTACAAGAGTACATCCACCCACGAATTAACTATCCAAACACTCCTCACTACTATGCTTATATAATTAAGAGTACATTCCATTTTGCGCAGATGATCTTTCGCCCCTTGGATGTATCTAATAGCTACGGAATTATATCTCCAATTTGCTTTCTGTATACCTGAGTTTGTCACACTGATACTGATGAAATCGATACCTCCTATTCAAGCATATCCAGCGCCACTATCTAATTTATGAGCTCGTTTGGGGAACAACTTCCAGCAGCAGACAGTTTCTCAATTTCTAAAATCAGCAGGCTTCCACCAAACACCCAAAACTAGTAGCTGACAGCTTCTGCAAAATCATCAGTATACAACTTCTCAATTTTCAGCAGTAGGACCTAACAATTGTCTCTGCTTTTTAAAACCATCAGCAGACGTTCCACCAAACACCAAAACTAACAGCTGACAGCTTCTACAAAACCATCAGCAGACAACTTCTCAATTTCTAGCAGCAAGACCCAACAGCAGCCGCAGCAGCTGTCCCTAAACGAACCCTATAAATTCCTTCCTTAGTTGCTTTATGACCCGGTCTGCACCTAATGTTTTACACCACTGCCATTGATCTGGCCTTTCTTCAGTGCTCAGTCCCTTTTATGGATTTTTCAATGACTTTGTACAGATTATTCTTTTATAGTTGTACATCCTGGATATCGCATCCAAGTTCTCTCGTAGACATTCTTCGGTTTCTGCATCCACATTTACAATTCTCCCACTCGGACTTCTTACCGGATGTCCAATTATATTTTTCTGAGCTCCATTTATTACTGGAGTATCATGTTGTAGCTCAACCGTTAGCTGAATCTCCTTGCACTCAACCTCAGTGTGGGTGTTACCTTGGACTTGGCTGTTATCAATCGATTCCTGCCTATCTACTATTGGGAAGCTCGATTTACTTACCAGCCCAGATAAGTTACCAATTTCCACTTTCCTGATTTTATGCCCATTAATCCCCACGAGGCTATTTGATATTTCCATTTCATTGGGCGCATCATTATGCTTTAATTCTCCACCGCTTATTTGCCTCCTCTCCTCATGACTTGCAGAGGTGGTCTTGTCAGGCTTATTCGATGTTGAGAGTACAGAGAGTAAGGCGAGAGGAAGAAGGAGAAATAGAACTCTGTATATTATTGATTGAATATCATACGAGCTACAGGGGTAAGATATATACAGAATGTGTATATGAGTAAGACTGCCGAGACGGGAACCGGTAGTAGTAGGTAGTAATATGCTACAGAAAATAACATATTAACATACTACTTACTAAACAGATAACACACCATATTCCAGCCTGTATCTGTTCTCTCACGAAATGACAGTCCAGTTCGATGTGCTTTGTCCTTTCGTGAGAGACTGGATTCCGGGCAATGTGTATGGCGGAGATGTTGTCACACTTCAGAGGGACCGGCTGAATGTTGGAAACACCGAGCTCGTGCAGAAGACGAGTTAACCAGCTCAGCTCTCCGGTGATCTGTCGCATGGCCCGGTATTCCGCCTCTGCAGAAGATAGAGCCACCGACGTCTGCTTCTTCGACTTCCAACTCAGGGGGGAGCCTCCAAGCAGCACATAGTAGCCAGACACAGATTTCCTAGAAATGGGACAAGAGGCCCAGTCAGAATCACAAAATGCCAATAAATCAAAAGTGTGTTTCTTGTTAAAAG
The DNA here is from genome assembly GCA_023374045.1 of Limonium bicolor. Lineage (NCBI taxonomy): Eukaryota > Viridiplantae > Streptophyta > Magnoliopsida > Caryophyllales > Plumbaginaceae > Limonium > Limonium bicolor. The sequence goes on along the minus strand of CM041777.1, from coordinate 108,171,285 downwards.
AGATACCATAGCCTAGTGTCCCTTTAATGTAAGATAGAGTGTGACGTGCAGCATGTAGGTGTGCAGTTGTGGGCTGCTGTAAAAACTGACTTAATAATTGAACTGTGTAAGCTAAATCAGGTCTAGAATTTGTAAGGAAATTCAACTTCCCTATAAGCCTGCGGTAGACAGTCGGATCTGAAAGTAATTCCCCTGTGTTCTGGTGCAGTTTGTGATTTACCTGCAATGGAGAAACTGACACACGAGCATCTTGCATTTCATATTCAGTTAGAAGTTCAGTGGCATACTTTCGTTGAGACATGATTAACTTGTCAGCAGTTTCTATGAATTCTAAACCAAGAAAATACCGAAGTCTACCAAGGTCTTTAATTTTGAATTGATCATGAAGCTGCTGCTTTAACATCTTGATCTCAGTGGGATCGTTTCCTGTTACAATTATGTCATCAACATATATGCCAAGAAATGTAACTCTTTGGTTGTTTTTCTTAGTGAAGAGTGAGTAATCATTGTGGGACTGTTGGTAACCAAGTTTTGTTAAGGTTGTTCCTAACTTGTCATACCACTGTCTAGATGCTTGTTTCAGCCCATATAAGGATTTATGCAATTTGCAAACCTTGTTTGTGGCTGAAACATTTAGACCTTGTGGTATAGTCATATAAACATCTTCCTTCAAGTCCCCATGCAAGAAGGCATTGTTGACATCTAGTTGGTCTAGGACCCACCCTCTTTTAACAGCAAGAATTATTAAGGCTCTCACGGTGGTTAGTTTTACAACAGGTGAGAAAGTTTCTTCATAGTCAAGGCCATATTTTTGTGTAAAACCTCTAACCACTAGCCTTGCTTTAAACCTCTCTATGGTACCATCAGCATTGAATTTTATTTTGTAGACCCATTTACAACTAATGGGTTTCTTGCCTTTGGGTAGGTCCACTATAGACCAAGTATTGTTGTCTTTTAGGGCTTGAAACTCTTTTTTCATAGCTTGGACCCATCTAGGGTCCTTGCTAGCTTCACCGTAGGAAGATGGTTCTTGGGAAGTTAGGACTTGAGTGAGAAAGAAATGAGCATCAGTGGAGAGAGAGAGAGAGAAGGTATCTTTGTGTCTGGTGTGACATTTGTGAGGGATTCAACAGAAATCAGGTTGCAGGAAGGAATATTCTGGTTCTGTAATCTGTTTGAGATAATATCAGAAAAACAGTCCTGATCATGATCAGTAAGGCAAATATAGTCGTTGTACTTTGCTGGGGCCTTATGGGTTCGTGTGGACCTTCTAAGATTATGTTGCTCCTCACTGGTGTTGTGGTGTATGGGATCTGTTTCTGGGTGGTCGATGGGATCTGTTTCTTGTGGTTGTATTTCTTGTGGTGTGGGAGGCTCTGGTTCCTGATTGATAGAGACTTGGGAATGTGGAAGAGCTGTTTCTGGGTCAGGAAAAGACTGAAGATTTTGGTTGGTGTTGTCAGGTTCAATATTGATGGTGGTCTGGTTGCGATCAAGAAGGCTGATTTCATCATAGGTGAGATTTGGGAGGTTAGGAACAGGATAAATGTCTGTTCTGTTGTCTCTGTTCTGCCATATACTGGACCAGTTTCTGTCTAAAGCTGGGTAAATGCTTTCAAAGAAAATGACATCCCTACTTGTGCTTATCTGACCAGTTGTTATGTTACAGACTCTATAGCCCTTTGTGTTTTTGGCGTTCCCTAAATAGATGGAGGCAGCTGACCTAGGCTCAAGCTTACTTCTGTTTGGGCTTATATTAGTAACATAACAAAGACAGCCGAAATTTTTGATTAAGCTATAATCAGGAAGTTCCTTGTATAACTTTTCAAATGGTGTAATATTCCCTATCGCCTTGGTGGGAGTTCTATTAATGATGTGGGAGGCATGTTCTAAAGCATTTCCCCAAAACTTTGAGTCTAAGCCCGATTGGAATAAGAAAGCCCTAGTGACTTGCATTAAATGGCCTTGTTTCCTCTCAACGATCCCGTTTTGTTGGGGTGTGTGAGGACAACTAGTCTGGTGAATGATACCTCTCTGTTTGAAATAATTTGTTCCTTCTTGTGAGGTGCCAAGCTCTTTGGCATTGTCAGTCCTTATAACCTTAACTTGTTTATTAAATTGTGTTTCTACAAGTTGGATGAAATCTTTGATATTTTGCATTCCTTCTGATTTTGACCGAAGAAGTTTTATCCAAACAGATCGAGTATAATCATCAACAAAAGTAATAAAATAGCGACAACCATTCAGACTTTCAGTCCTCATAGGACCACAAATGTCGACATGTATCATGAAAAATGGGGCACTTGATTTTATTTCAGAAGATGTAAATCTAAGTCTTTTCCCTTTAGCTTGGAAACAGACTGTACAAGGAATGATATCTAAGGTGGGTAATTTCTTTCCCAGTTTCATTCTAGACATCTTCCTAGGTGAAGGATGACCTAATTTTCTATGCCAAAGCATGAATTCTTTGTAAAGTTTGGAATCAACATCATCATGTTTCGAAATCAAGGAGGCAGTATTTGGACCAGGAGAATCATGGTATGAACTGGAAACATTGTTCTTTCTAATGTGTCCTAAATGAGCACACAGAGCATCAACATCAAGGAAATATAAGCCATGCCGTTGAAAACCAATTTTAGCTTGAAAGTCTGTTCGCTTATCCTGCAAGAAACAATCATCATGGGAGAAAACAACTTCCTGATTTAATTGTCTGCTTAGTTTGCTAACAGAAATCAGGTTGAAAGTAAAACATGGGACAAGCAGGACATTTTCAAGAATGAGATTATCACACAGACGAATGGACCCTATATTTTCTACTATGCGTTTTTGATTATCAGGCAAGGTGATGTTTTTGGTTTCAGATAAACTATTGATGCTATGAAATAGATTACCGTTTCCAGTAACATGCTCAGATGCACCACTGTCCAGAATCCAAAAGAAACTCACATCATCATCAAAACATGTATTCGCAATGTGTAACTGATAAATATGGGACTCAAGGGTGTTACCAGAGAAATCTCCGAAATTCTTGGTTGAGTTTTCTTTGGTGCTCAAGCTTCTTTGTTCCAGGTATCTTGCCAACAGATCGACTTGCTCCACAGAGAAACCAGGAACTGGTGAAGAGCTGCTTCTGGACTCGTCCTTGCGATCGCCTCTGTCGAGAATCGGTCCAGCGACACGCTCCATTCGTTGCTGTTGGCCCTCTGACTGATTTCTCCCTTCTGGAAACCCAATAATCCACCAGCACTCCGCTCTAGTGTGTCCCAATTTCGCACAGTTGGTGCATTTGGGCTGGGGTAAGATTAGGTTTCTTGCTTGTGTTCTTGGTGTTGTATTTCTTGTTAGCTGGGTAAGATTTGTTGGCGAGAGCAATCGATTCTTCGTTGATTTCTACCCGGGAGTCGGATAGTTGACGCTGCTTGTGGTCTTGAGCGATTAAGGAGTACGCGTGCTCAATATCCGGGAGAGGATTCATCAGCAGGATGGTGCCTTTTGCGTTTCTGAAATTGTCGTTGAGCCCGTCCAAGAATTTCATCAACTGATCTTGGTCTTTGTTGTCTTGTATAGTCTTCGCAGCACCGCATTTACACCCACAGACACACTTAGGGTTTTTTCTCGCAGAATCGAGGCGGTCCCAAAGCTTCTTGAGCTTGTTGAAATACGAACTCACACTGTCGTCTAGTTGTTGCAATTGGTTAATTTCCTTCTGGATGGAGTAGATCTCAGGACCGTTTGCCACATCGTATCTTTTGCATAAACTCACCCACATTCGATGCGCATTTGGGCAGTAGATTACGCTTTCGCCGATTTCCTTATCCAGAGAATTGATAATCCAATTCATGACAGTGTGGTTACACCGCTCCCAGACTGGATACCTCTCGGATGAGATATCGGGCTCTTCGATCTGGCCGTTTACCATCCCGAATTTGTTCTTCGATTTCAGTGCGATTGTTGCCGCCCGCTTCCATGAATCGAAGCTTTGTCCTTCCTTGTATCTTGAGGTGAGAACGTAGGAAGAATCTGATGGGTGGAGGTACAATGGGTCGTTGTAGTCGAGCTTGCTGCATTCGAGGTTTTCTTGAACGCCCGTGTCCTCATTTTCTTCCTCATCTTGTTCTTTCTCTGTGTCCGTTTCGATTTTGCCTGTATCTCCACTCGCCATGGTTGCGGAAGTCTAATATCGGCGGTGAAGCTCTGATACCATGTCAGGCTTATTCGATGTTGAGAGTACAGAGAGTAAGGCGAGAGGAAGAAGGAGAAATAGAACTCTGTATATTATTGATTGAATATCATACGAGCTACAGGGGTAAGATATATACAGAATGTGTATATGAGTAAGACTGCCGAGACGGGAACCGGTAGTAGTAGGTAGTAATATGCTACAGAAAATAACATATTAACATACTACTTACTAAACAGATAACACACCATATTATATTCCTAATAGGTCTCATTAATTCCCGAATAAAACCAGTCCCCGATGACACAGTCATTTTCCACATCTGCTTCTTCATTATGTTTGTCTGCCACCTGTTGGATTACCTTCTGCTTTTTAATTTGTATTCTTGATTCTCTACCTTTCTCCTGAATAGACTCCTTTCGGTGTTGGGTAATCCCTCATGTCCACCGAACCTGATCTCTCTGTCTGACTTGGCGTATGGACTTCCTGCCTTTTCATCTGTCCACTTTCCTGATCGGCCATGTGAATTATACTTTCTTCCGATGCGACTGTCGACCGGCCGTTCACCGGAGAATTGATTTCAGCTATGCTCACCGGGAAATGTTGTCCCTCGACTTGTACAATGACTTTGTGGTTAATCAATTGTAACGTAGATGTTTCCACCTGTAGTTTGATTTTCGCATTCTCCACCAATTTACTATCTTCCTCAACGCGAGTGACTACACCAACTAGTTGGGCAACTTTCATGACATTTGATCTGCTCCATGCATGTAGTGGCATTCCACGCACAATAACCCATGTTTTTCTTGTTTCGACTTGATCGCCGGTCTTCCAAGACCTCAACTTTATTCCATAGATCTCTCTCTCTGTATCTCGCCATAGATTCAACCTCCCCCGCTTCCCCAGCTGTATTGAACACCGTCAAGAACTTTCTTCTTGAAAAAGCTAGAATTCCCGCTATATTTGGCCATTTGTTCTGAAACAACTCCAAATCTTTTCTTGCATTCTTCTTCTTGTATGCTTGCTACAACACATTTCTTGAGGTTTTCTTTCATTTCCTCGCCAGCCATAAGGGAAATGGATAATCTAGACATAACTTGACCCGTCCTTTTTGCTGGATCATTAACCACCTTGACTTCAGATTTCTTGGACAATTCATTATGTCGTGAGCTATTATTTTTCTCCCCTTGGAACTCCATTCGAACTCTCAAGTTATCACCATTAATATTCCACCCATTTAAGCCTTGAATCACCCTTCGAGCTTCATCTACATTCCTCACTACCACAAAGGCAAATGCATTTCGGTTATTTCTCCTCACCTTCTTGCTGATGAATAATCTCTTCCAGCTTGCAAATCTTTGTATTATTTGACCCAGTTGATACCCCGTTACCTTGCAATTCACATTGTCAATGAAAAGCGTGGTTGGGAACTCCCACCCTTGATATCTCTTTTCACCTGCATAGGGTCTTTTACCCCTAATGTTTCCATTGTATGTTCTTCTCCCATCTTCCCTCACATCTAAACCTCTTCTTTGATGATTTATCCACTTCTTTCTACTATCTCTCCGTCTTTGACATCCTCCTCTGAAGTCTCTTGGTCTTTGCATAGGCCCACCTTGAATATAGCTCCGATGTTGACATATATAGCCATCGATCCCACCCCCTTCTTCCCATCATGAGTTATCAAAGAGAAAGCAGATTGGTGATTCCGGTGGATGTGGTGGCTGCGGGAGAATTTTGGTGAGTGTGACTTTGGCTTTGTGGTGCTGCTACGATGATTTGAGTAACCTTGTGGTGAATCTGGTGCGGCAGGGATGGGGACTGTTTGTGGAGGTTAACGGGTGTAAGAGGTTGGAGTGATGGCAGAGATGAATTTAGTTGGTGGTTGTGAGGGTGGTGGATCAGGTTAGGCATGGTGGACGCTTGGGGTGGAGAGGGAGGAGAGGGGAGGGCGGTGGAGGTTAGGCATTTCTCCCAATTCGGTGCAAGGCTCCTGAGGTACCAGCCAAGCTGGAAATCGTTGTTCATGGCTTCAATCTCACCTTTTCCTACTCATCATTAGAAGAAGAAGATAGACAAGAGCGGTTTTCTCAGGCAGCAGGGGGTGATTGTTTATCACAACGGAGATGTTTATCATGACATCAGCCAAAATCAAAGGGAATGGAGTGCAGCGGCAAGCTTTCCGGTTCAGCGAGATCTAGATGGGGTCAGTGGTGCTAGCATGGTGAGTGATGGGGCGGGAATTTTACGATTTATATATATTGACGGCGGGTTTTGTAAATTAATGAAATGGTGATTAGCAAATCCTAAAACGGCATTGTAGGGTTGTAAAGAGTGTAAACGTGTGGTTAATGGATTTTGGCAATTTTTTAGAGTAATTTTTTAAACTAATAAGTGAGGAATACATGATTAATTGATAGTAATTGATAAACTGTAAACTAGGATAAGAAGTAAGGTATAGCGAACTAACTGAATAATTTGGCAAATAGTGGTAGTCATAACCGCAAGTTAGTATGGAAAATAGATAATTATAATTAAGAAAATTACATACCCCACCCATGTTTGGTGAAATCACACACTCAACCCACAAGGTTTCAAAAATTTCTTTCTCCACCCATGTGGTTTCCATCATTTTACATCCCACAACTTTTCTAAGTTTTGTTCAATTTAAAAGATGTTTAAACGTTGTCCGAAATTGATGAAATTTTACATGGACAATGCTAAAGTATTGTATTATGGTTAGTGACAAATCTAAAGTTTTTAAGCTCAAATGTGATTTGTGGGACCCAATGAAAATGCACTCACATTCATATATTTCATTGGGTCTCACGGGTCACATGTGAGCTTAAAAAACTTTAGATTTGACATAAGATCAAAATATAACACTTTAGCATCATCCATGTAAAGTTTCATCAATTTCGGACAATGTTTAAGCATCTTTTAAATTAAACAAAAATTAGAAAAGTTTATGGATATAAAATGGGGGAAACTACATGGATGGGGAAAATAATGTTTGAAATCTTGTGAGTGGAGTGTGTAATTTCACCAAACGTTATGGGTGGGACATGTAATTTTTCGTTATAACTTCTATGGTTTTAGTGTTAAATGTGTTAATCCGGAAATTGATTTTTTGTTGTAAGTTCGACAATCTTTTGGGTGGTTAGCAGAACGGAGATGGTGCAGCGGGGTGTTGGCAACCCAGTCAGTAGTCTAGTCAGCTGCTGACTGGGTTACTTTTTATTATATTAATTTTAAAATATTATATCTTTTAAAATAAGTTCAAAATAAAAAAATTACATCATTACTCATCTAAATTCAAGTTCTTCAAAACAAGACTATACATGAATATGTTTTGAGAAGTTTAAAAATTTATATTAATTACATATACAATTATATATATATCCATATATTAATGAGACATATGAATGTAAACACATAACATCATTTTAGTGTATCATAATATCTATTTTAATGAATCATAAAATCAAAATTAATGAATCATATCTTCATTTTAGTGTATCATCATAAACATGTAAAAATAAAAACAACTTAAACAATAATACAACACAAAATAATATTTGGTATGTATGAAAAATACATGATTCACCGTAGAAGGTTTAAAATACATCATACAACAATAATAATATACTACAAAACAATAATGATTTTTTATCGGTTCCAAAGTTTGTTATCTAAATCACCACTTATTAATTAATGAATCATAATATCAATTTTAATGAATCATAATATCAAATTTAATGAATCGTAATATCAAATTTAATGAATCATATCATCATTTTAGAGTATTAAGAAAAATAAAAAAATTAAACAATAATATAACACAAAACAATATTTGGTATGTATGAAAAAAATAGATTCACCATATAAGGCTTAAAATACACCATACAACAATAACAATACACTACAAAACAATAATGATTTTTTATCAGTTCCAAAAAACTCATAATCTAATTCACCACTTATTAGTTAATGAATGATAATATCAATTTTAATGAATCATAATATCAAAATTAATGAATCATATTAATTTTAGTGTATCATCATACACATGTAAAAATAGATTCTTTTTAAAGTTGTCAAAACATATCCATGACTGGTCTTGTTTTGAAGAGCTTGAATTAGATGAATAATGATATATTTTTTCATTTTGGACTTATATATTAAAAGTTACAACCATTTAAAATTAATATATAAAAAGTCAGCCCAGTCAGCAGTCTAGTCAGCAAAACATTCCAGTCAACTGCTGACTGGACTGCCACATAGATGGACCACACCTTTATACGGTGCGACCGGTCCATGTGATCGAATTTGCCAATCTGACATTGATAAAACCGATCAGTCCGTCGATCGGCGGGCACTCCGCACACAATACTGTACGGGTAGATGATGTGGCAGTCCAGTCAGCTTGTTGACTGGATATTTATGTGGGGTATATGTAAGAGTAATATTTGTATTAATTTTAAATCATTGTAACTTTTAAAATATAAGTCCAAAATTAAAAAATTTGCACCATTGTTCATCTAAATTCAAGCTCTTTAAAACAAGACCAATCATGAGTATATTTGATAAGTTTAAAATTTTATGTTAGTTACATATACATATCAACATATATCAACGACACTTATGATTCACCACATACAGTTTAAAATACACCATATAACATTAATAATACACCACAAAACAATAATGATTCAGTATTTGTTATCTAATTCACCACTTATTAGTTGATGAATCATAATACTAATTTCAATGAATCATAATATCAAATTTAATGAATCATAACATCATTTTAGTATATCATCAGTAACACATACAAAAAAAATTTTAAACAATGATACAACACAAAAAAATATTTGATACGTAAGAAAATATATGATTCATCATATAAGGTTTAAAATACATCATACACAATAATAATACACTACAAACAATAATAATTTTATCGGTTCCGGAGTTTGTTATACAATTCACCACTTATTAGTTAATGAATCATACTATCAATTTTAATGAATCATAATATCAAAACTATTGAATCATATATGATTTTAGCATATCATGGTATACATGTAAAAATAAATTTTTTTCAAAGTTGTCAACATATCCATGATTGGTTTTGTTTTGAAGAGCTTGAATTTAGATGAACAATGACATAAATTTTTTTCATTTTGGACTTATATTTTAAAAGTTACAACCAATTGAAGTTAATATAATAAAACTGAACTCGTTCGCTCAGTCGGGTTTTCACTTCGCTCAGTCGGAAATTTAAAAAACTTTATGATTTTGCCTTACCCTTACCCTTAAATTCTCCTATATATACACCTTTACCCTCTATTATCTCTCCACAAAATTTCAAACTCTCAAAACTCTCTATCTCTCTAGAATTCTCTCTGACTTCTCTCTAGAAGCGGTAACCGGAGCGGAAGGAAAGCCAGTGCACAAGTCATCATTTCTGTTAGTACGATCTGCAAAATCAGGTTCTTTTTTGCCATAATTTACAGTTTTTTAGTGTAATAGCAGTTAAAGTAGCAAAATTAGCAAAAACAGTAGATGAATTCGGAAACGGGGAGGAAGAACCGGGGCGCAGGCGCCGGCAGCACGGCGTGCGCGCGGGCGCGCGGGCGCGCGGGAGCCTGGGTGGGCGCAGGCGCCGGCAGCAGGCGTGCGCGCGGGCGCGCGGGAGCCAGCGTGGGCGCGCGCGCGATCCGGGGTCGCAGGCGCGCAGCCGGGGTGGGCGCGGGCGCCGGGAGCCGGGGTGGCGCGGGCGCGGGCTTGCCGCGGCGCTGGCGCCGGGAAGAAACGTGCGCGCGCGCGCGCTCTGTCGGGAAGACTCGTGGCTCGTTTTTTTGCTGTTTTGTTATATAATTGGTCGTTTTTTACATTGTATACCTCTATTATGCGTGTTTTAATCAGTTCCTGGATTTGTATGAATTTGTTTTTGACGTTGAACTACTGAGATGCATGTATGACCGGTATTGACTAACCTCGACCGGTCTTGACTAACTGTAAAAATAGTATGACTAAATTCTACGGTAAACAACAGATGGCGGGAGGAAAGGGCAAGGCTTTGCTTGGTAGGTTCGGTCTGGGTAAGGGTAAGGGTAAGACGATTTCCGAGCGAGGCGAGAGTTCATCACACCCTCGTGTGAGCGGCCCTGATGCTGCTGCTGTAGAGAGGAGGCGTACACAGTACGCTACAACTTCGTCCAGGAAGCGTAGGGAGGTTGAGTTTCTACGAGCCCGTGAGGAGAGGTTGCGGGCAGAGTATGAGCTGGAGCAGGGGGAGGCGGAGGAGGAGGAGTATGCGAAGGAGGAGGAGGAGCAGGAGGTGGACCAGCTGCATGGTGTGGATCTGGACTCATTGATCGCGATGGGACGCTGGTCGTGAGGTCTGATAGTCCTGGTTGGCCTACTCCTCCACAGAGGGGGACCGGAGACGCACGTCATCGCGAGGCTGACGCTGATGACGAGGACGTAGATGAGCCTGACGCTGAGCATGAGGGCACACGGGTGCGCCGTCGTCGCAGGTCCCCAGTACATGGTCCGGCAGAGGGGGTGGCGCAGATGCCGGCTGCTGATGCTTGGTTGCTTGGGCAGACTCTAGTGCCCGGAGGCCCTCAGGATACGAGTTTGATCCCGAGCTTCGGTGGTCACGTCGCGCTTGACGTGTGGCGAGGAGTGGTATGTTTCCCGTCTGGTAATAGATTCCATAAAATTTTAGATTGTTTAGGAAATGGTTAATATAGTGTGAACTCAATTATAAATATTCAACAGGAGAAGGGATGTCTTAGCTTCAAGGCTAAGACGAAGTATTTGGAGGCGTGGACCCCGAGTACATTGAGGCACCCAGAGTCTCGAGCAGCGGTTGAGGATAGCGGACTTGCGCATCTTGCCGACATAGCGCATGGTTGTTTTGACCTCGCGCTCCTCTCAGCGTTCGTGGAGATGGCAGCCTGACACGAACTCCTTTCACATGCCATTCGGAGATGACTATTACTCTCCACGACGTCTACCACATTTTGGGTATCCCCATCACTGGCATGGCGATTTCATACCAGCCCGAGGATGGCATTCGGGTCGGTGTAGCGGCCCCACAGTTACATGTTCTCATCCCCCACTTCCTACGACTGTTTGGCGTGGCGGACCAGCAGGAGCTGATAGACTATAGGTTCCTGGAGAAGAGCCAGGTACGTTACCGAGATCTTCATGATACTTGTGGCGGTCCATACTGTACCCCACTTCAGGAGACGACGGCCTACCTCTGGTGGCTGGTGTCCCACTCATTGATCATCGACAAGGGCGGGGATCGTGCTATGCCCTTGTCCTACTGGCCCATCCGTGACCCTAGTAGGGTCAACTTGTATGCGTGGGGGACCGGGACACTGGCATACTTGTACCGACAGCTCGGCATCGCTTCCCGGGCGGATACACGTCAGCTGGCTGGTTGCCTGACGTTGTTTCAGGTGAGAACTTGATTGCGAGCTCACGACTTAAGTATTGTAAACTTATTGTTTGACTATCTTGGCTAATGGTTTCGGATGATCACCGCAGTGCTGGATCTACGAGTACTTCCCCATGTTCAGGCTGGAGTCCCTTTCAGACTGGATGGTTGCTCCCCGACGGTGGCGAGGTGTCCTCATTACACGAGGAATTTGATGGATGATGACAGGCTACGTTTCGTGAGGGGACGGCTGGACACGATGTCCTCTACTGAGGTACGAGTTGCTTAGCGATTGTAGTAATAAAAAGTTGACGTTTAACGTATCGTCAAACATTGTTTCTCATTTAAGTTGTTAATTGTTTTCCATTAAATGAAACATAGGTTGATTGGCTGCCATTTGAGGCAGATGGTACCCTCGTATCACATGCCCGCTCCCGGTATTATGGCACCATACAGTCTTGGATATTGCTGAGCCGTATATGCCCGAGCGGTGTCTGCGCCAGTTTGGATACGTGCAGACTATCCCCCCTCAGCCTATCAGACCCGACACCCATTATCGTCCCAACATGGGAAGGCGTACCTTGCGTGTACGACTACGGGACAACCGTGTGGGACAACACACAGGGCCCAGCAGGTGGAGGTTTCCTCTAACGTGTCCGCGATGCCATGGGCGTGGACCCATTACATCCGGTGGTTCCAGCGCGTTTCTCATGTTCAGGTGCGTCCCCTAGGAGCGGACGGTGGCCCCAACACGACGAGAGGATCAGCTCCAGGTTATACTTTGTCTTGTTAAATTTTGTTGTTGTTTGTAATTGTTTTTAAATACTAACTTCACATTTATACTTTACTGCAGTATTGGGATGAGACAGCGCCGCTTATTCTGCGCCTCGCACCGGAGAACAACCCGGGCTGGCCCACCGGCTTCCCCGCATGGGCGGCTGATACGCTGGAGATGGCCTTTGAGTACTGCAGGCTTAATGTCCCGACCACCCCTGATTCGCCCACACGTCACAGGAACCCTAACCAGCCTCGTGCTGGCATGGAGTGGTACATCGCGGGGCGCCGCACCAGAGGCCTTAGGCCTAGAGGGGAGGGTATGTACCGTAGGCACATGGAGCAGGCGGGTCGTCATGGGGGTGATGGTGGGCGCGGTGATGATACGAGGGGACCAGGTGATGGGGGGAGGACATTGATGGGAGGGGAGGGCGTGGTGATGGCAGGGGAGGACATGCTGGTGGTGGTTCTGGGGCTGGTGCGGGTGAGTGGTGGGGGTGGGTATGGTAGGGGTGGGTATAGTGGTGGTGGGTTTGGATATTTTTAGACTTATTAGTTGATGTTGTTTTTGAACATTCTGTACTGATGCTTAAACTGGTGTGGTTATTGTATTTTTAATATATGTTTATTTGCTTTTTTAATAATTCATTCTTGTTTATGTCATTAGGATGTCAATTCCCTTTGCAATTCACGTGAGCCATTACACCGCACTCAATGAATACGGGGCACGGTTCCAACGTGCTCCGGGATGGGCAGTGATCAATACAGAAATTAGAACTCCGAGAAGTGTTAACCACCTAACAGCTTCATTAAATCAAATTGTCAGATCACATTTTGATAATCATCAGCTCAACGTCTTTTCCATTATTTATCTTAGGATGGACCAAGATCTGTACAACGACTCTATCGTCAATATACTAACCTATGCGGATGTACGCATGATGTTGCAGAACTACTTAGACCTTGGATAAATAATGGAAAGAGTTAGGATTCTTGTGAAGTATGAAGATGATTCAGACTTCGAAGACCCCGATGTAATACGAAGCAGGGTGAGGCGGACCGTAGGGAACACAATTCACGCTACAGGGCTAGTACGAGGAGACGACCTCCCCCCTTGATCAGTGCAACCACATTTGGATTTCATGTACTGGTAGTCAACATAATTGTTAATTGTTCTGGGATTTAAAATGATTCGTATGTGGAATAAGTTGTAACATTATGCGAAATGACGAGTGAACAATGTTGATTGAAATTGAAACTCCGAAATAGAATCGCTTTTGAAGTCTTGAAAATATGTTTCAAATATGTATACAATTACATTTAATTTGTAAAAAAACATTTTTTGAGCAATCTCCGACACAAACCATCTTGCTTTTGAAGTCCTGAAAATATGTTTCAAATATGTATAAAATTTAATTTGTAAAAAAAAACATTTTTTGTAACAATCACCGACGACAAACCGATCTCGCTTTTGAAGTCCTGAAAATATGTTTCAAATATGTATTCAATTTCATTTGTAAAAAAAACATTTTTTTCAACAATCGCCGGCTCCAAATACGTCGAGGATGGCAGTGATATTTTCCTCCATAGCAATACTGCTTGTTTTTCTTTTCCTCTCACCTTCCATGATTTCCCTCCCTAATCACCGACGAAAAACCGATCTCGCTTTTGAAGTCCTGAAAATATGTTTCAAATATGTATTCAATTTCATTTGTAAAAAATAAACATTTTTTTCAACAATCGCCGCTCCAAATACGTCAAGGATGGCAGTGATATTTTCCTCCATAGCAATACTGCTTGTTTTTCTTTTCCTCTCACCTTCCATGATTTCCCTCCCTAATCACCGACGACAAACCGATCTCGCTTTTGAAGTCCTGAAAATATGTTTCAAATATGTATTCAATTTCGTTTGTAAAAAATAAACATTTTTTTCAACAATCGCCGACTCCAAATATCGAGGATGGCAGTGATATTTTCCTCCATAGCAATACTGCTTGTTTTTCTTTTCCTCTCACCTTCCATGATTTCCCTCCCTAATCACCGACGACAAACCGATCTCGCTTTTGAAGTCCTGAAAATATGTTTCAAATATGTATGCAATTTCATTTGTAAAAAATAAACATTTTTTTCAACAATCGCCGGCTCCAAATACGTCGAGATGGCAGTGATATTTTCCTCCATAGCAATACTGCTTGTTTTTCTTTTCCTCTCACCTTCCATGATTTCCCTCCCTAATCTCCGACGACAAACCGATCTCGCTTTTAAGTCCTGAAAATATGTATCAAAATGATGCAAGCAGAGCGAACCTTCAAGGAATCTTTTCCCTAGGGTTTGCAAAAATAAAGAGAAAATGGGGTACACTACAACCACTACACGGCACATATAGATACATAAATAGTGGAGAAACAGATTACGATCGGCGTTGAGATGGGAGAAATCGCCGGCTACAAATCGGTGGAAATGATAGACAATGTTAGTGTATTGGAAAATCCCTACTGTTTAAAACTTGTCGTCATCATTTACTGCACACTTTGAAGTCTTGATCTTCTTTAGTCTTTCCTTATCACTCTTGCAGTCTAGTAGAATCTAGAATAAATAGTCTACACGTAATCTCATTGATTTTGGCTGCTAAAAGTCCTTTCTTTGACAAGGTGTTAACGAACTCCCAAATTCTTTAACTTTAGCTGTTCACGAATGGGATGAAAGCATCCACTCAACATGAAGTCACTATACGTATTCACTATTAGTATGGTATTCAACCTATGATTACTGATGGCCAAAATGCATTCACTATCAGTAACCTTCCGGATGTTGTGATCGAAGGTATACTTGAAAAGTTACCCTTGGTTGACCAAGTAAGGATCATCATCTTGTCCAGCGGTTAGACACATAGATGGGCCAAAATTCGATCGTTAGTGATGGATGAAACATTCTACAACTTGTTTTCTACATCTACTGCTTGTTTTTCTTTTACTCTCACCTTCCATGATTTCCCTCCCTAATCTCCGACGACAAACCGATCTCGCTTTTGAAGTCCTGAAAATATGTTTCAAATATGTATTCAATTTCATTTGTAAAAAATAAACATTTTTTTCAACAATCGCCGGCTCCAAATACGTCGAGGATGGCAGTGATATTTTCCTCCATAGCAATACTGCTTGTTTTTCTTTTCCTCTCACCTTCCATGATTTCCCTCCCTAATCACCGACGACAAACCGATCTCGCTTTTGAAGTCCTGAAAATATGTTTCAAATATGTATTCAATTTCATTTGTAAAAAATAAACATTTTTTTCAACAATCGCCGGCTCCAAATACGTCAAGGATGGCAGTGATATTTTCCTCCATAGCAATACTGCTTGTTTTTCTTTTCCTCTCACCTTCCATGATTTCCCTCCCTAATCACCGACGACAAACCGATCTTGCTTTTGAAGTCCTGAAAATATGTTTCAAATATGTATTCAATTTCGTTTGTAAAAAATAAACATTTTTTTCAACAATCGCCGGCTCCAAATACGTCGAGGATGGCAGTGATATTTTCCTCCATAGCAATACTGCTTGTTTTTCTTTTCCTCTCACCTTCCATGATTTCCCTCCCTAATCACCGACGACAAACCGATCTCGCTTTTGAAGTCCTGAAAATATGTTTCAAATATGTATGCAATTTCATTTGTAAAAAATAAACATTTTTTTCAACAATCGTCGGCTCCAAATACGTCGAGGATGGCAGTGATATTTTCCTCCATAGCAATACTGCTTGTTTTTCTTTTCCTCTCACCTTCCATGATTTCCCTCCCTAATCTCCGACGACAAACCGATCTCGCTTTTTAAGTCCTGAAAATATGTATCAAACATGATGCAAGCAGAGCGAACAACTTCAAGGAATCTTTTCCCTAGGGTTTACAAAAATAAAGAGAAAATGGGGTACACTACAACCACTACACGGGCACATATAGATACATAAATAGTGGAGAAACAGATTACGATCGGCGTTGAGATGGGAGGAATCACCGGCTACAAATCGGTGGAAATGATAGACAATGTTAGTGTACATGAAAAATCCCTGTTGTTTAAAACTTGTCCTCATCATTTACTGCACACTTTGAAGTCTTGATCTTCTTTAGTCTTTCCTCATCACTCTTGCAGTCTAGTAGAATCTAGAGTAAATAGTCTACACGTAATCTCATTGATTTTGGCTGCTAAAAGTCCTTTCTTTGACAAGGTGTTAACGAACTCCGAAATTCCTTAACTTTAGCTGTTCACGAATGGGATGAAAGCATCCACTCAACATGAAGTCACTATACGTATTCACTATCAGTATGGTATTCAACCTACGATTACTGATGGCCAAAATGCATTCACTATCAGTAACCTTCCGGATGTTGTGATCGAAGGTATACTTGAAAAGTTACCCTTGGTCGACCACGTAAGGATCAGCATCTTGTCCAGCGTTAGACACACAGATGGGCCAAAATTCGATCGTTAGTGATGGATGAAACATTCTACAACTTGTTTTCTACATCCAAATCAATGCCGAATAAAAGGTAGTGCAACACTAAATTACTCCCTAACAAGGAGTATTTGAATGTCATAATTAGTTTTCTAGTGCACCACATTGCCCATCTTGTTGAATTCTCCATGTTTGTACCAAATAATGATCTAGAGTTGATGCCAGGATATCTTCTCCCTTTTCAACACTACAAAAAGACGTAAATTAGGTGGAAATGATTGATAATTTGTAGATGATGCGAAATCTGTTAGTCTCGTGCTTACGGATAGAATCAGTAACCTTCCGGATGTTGTGATCAAAGGTATACTTGAAAAGTTACCCTTGGTCGACCAAGTAAGGATCAGCAAATTTTACAAAATTACTCCCTAAATTACTCCTTTTTAAATAGATTCATGTTGCAAAACATTACAAGACTTCTTGAATATATTACTCGCATACAAGAATTCAACAAATTTTACAAACTCTAATCTTCTATAACCATTTGTCCTGATCCACTAGTTGAAGGAAACAATGTGTACCACTCTGCATTCTGCTGCAAGTACGGATCAATATAAGCTATAACTGAGGCATCATGCCAACGTCGCCACATCGGATTCATGCATGGGACTGGACAATTTTCGACTGTTTGGAGTCTAATGAAATGAGATTGCCCAGCGACACATGCAATACTGACCTCTGCCATTGGACAACCTAACCCCCGATCATCACGTAGCGGCAGTGCGACCAACCCACTAGCATTACCAGAGAATCTTGTTGAAAAACTGATAAGCACAATGTGGTACACAGTGGCCAAGATAAGACCAAGATCGAGAATTTCAATCCAGTATTGTGTTGGTGCAAATGTGTCTCCAAACCAATTTAGTCGATGGTACTGTACGTTCACATTTTGATAACCACCAATCTCTTCTACTCTCCAGCTCATCCAAGCATGCACGTCTAACCTCTTTCCATTGGTTTTCATCATTGTACACAAAATCAGCAATAGCCCGAAACCCACAGTTTCCATCGCCCACTATCTCCCTGTAACCTATAATATAATCAACTAATTTCTGATCGAGGTCAGTCCAATACGGCGAGTATTTCCAGGGGCTCCAGTATGTCGAATATGGTGCATGTTGTTGAGGTGGATTGTGTTGCATTGTCGGTGCTTGTCCAGTTTGACTCATTCGCTCAGATGACCATCGCATATATTGACTGTGTTGCATTGACGGCCCACGATCACTTGTACTTTCGGGTACTGTCGAGCGTCGCTGAGACTGCGAACGTCGAACGCTTGTTCCATCGTCGTAGGATCAAACCGCTCAGACAAATCCTCATACCACAAACCTATACAAGAGAGCTTTTCCTCTGTGCTATACGACGCATCGCATGTTTGGCGTTTGTTGGGAAAATTACAAACATAGTAATTAAACCTAGCCAAAATGGGTAAGTGCACCCTATTCGTTGTAATAAAACAAGTGTCGTATCCACAGGGAAATTGGATTCTAAATCCCGAGCTTCGGTATAATAGTTAAGTGCGAATAAGCAGTAAAATGGGGGTTTAGCCAGAGGCAAGCTTGGTTGTTTGTTAATTGAAATGCAACAAAAATAGTAAAGTGTTTGTGTATGGAATGGATGGGGGGGAGTACCCTAGGATAGTGGGAATCACCCAACTCACTCAAGAACTTCAAAACCATAACTCATCATTTCAGTGCCTATTAGAGTTTAGCTCATGAATCCCCAAATCATGGGGAGTCCAATTCTTACCTAAATAATCAAACCCCTTAATTAAAGGAGGTTCAAGTCATCAAGTAGCATTAAGCAAGCACTCTTAAACAATAGCCCCAAGCATTCACTTCCAGAATCAAGAAAGCAAAAGTTAGGGTTTACTCCCTTCTTGGTCTAGTTCCAAACTCAAGCTCAAATATTGAATGAAACCACCATAAATGCAGTAAGAGATCAGTTTAGTGCATTAATTGATATTGAAGGGAATAAAACGAGAGTAATTAATGAGTTGGGTTTCTAGCATTTAATGAGCAAAATGGGTTCAAACCCTCATCCTAGGATACAAATGGAACTACTCAGACATAGCTAAAGGAAAGAGCAAGGAGAAGGAAGAATTAGCCATTAGAGGAGCTTCCAAGCTTCAATGGAGGTAGAAATCTTCACTTTCTTCTTCCTTCTTTCTTCTCTTCTTTTCTCCTCTATTTTCGCCTCTCTCTCGTCTGTTTAGGGTTGTAGTCATGAGTGTTTGATAATGAGAGAAGAGTCCTCAAAATCAGCTTTGAAAAACGCAGATCTGGGCAGATTTTCCGTCCGACCGACCCAGACTGGGTCGGTCCCGTGGGTCGGTCGGTCTCCGAAGAAGAGAGCACGTGAGAAATTTGAAGTATGTCCGACCCATGTCCGACCCAGGCTTATGGGTCGGACGATTCAAGTAGCTTGGAATCTGGAAAGACCAATCCGTCCGACCCAGAGTGGGTCGGTCCTGTGGGTCGGTCCTGCTCCAGAGATTTGCTCTAACTCCCTCTGGGCCTAGAATCTTCATTGTGGCTCGAAATTGCTCCCCGTTTGCGGCGTTGGAAAGCTTGAGAGATGAGGAATCTGTTGATGCCTGCCATTAGCTCAAAGAGAAACCAGAAGTATGCTCAAAATGAGCTTTTACCTATCAAGAGATCAAACTCTATAAGTTCACTATAAATCACTAAAACGCTCTATTAAGTGGTGAAATAAGTTATGTATCCAATAAAATGAAAGTGAATGAAGCTCTTAAAATAGCATTATTTCACCACTTATCAACTCCCCCACACTTATCTATTTGTTTGTCCTCAAGAAAAATTATCTAGGAACCCATAGCAAGAAGGAACATTTATAGCAAGCAAGTATTTAGATGAATTCTTGAACTTAGGTGAGCAAAATTGTGAAAAAATCCCAAGAGGAGTACAACCAACCTTCTCATGGTGACATGGGTGTGCTTAGGGTAAATAAAAAATATAGAGCTTCGGGGTATGATCTAGAGTGTTTCCAAGTGCTTAAAGATCTTTGGACTTGTAGAACTTTTACCATGGCCAACTTCTCTCAAGAATGGGCATTGAGAAAAAAACAAAAGGAAAAATAGAGATTTACATTTGATTTTCTTTTGCAACAAGAGATGAGAAGAAATAATTTTGGCATTTTGCCTTGCTTTACAGAGTACTCAACTCTCATTTGTTGGTTACCAATGGTGTCTCTCAAGTCCTTTTTTAAAAATTTCCACGAGGAAACACCCCTTAGCAATCCCTAGATGAGAAGATTAGAAATGACCCCTAAGCAATAAAAATTCACCAAGAAAGGGATTTATGGAAGTACCGCAATTAATTGCTCCTCAAGAGAGAATTTTTTTGAAAAATTAGGTGGAAAGTTCGAAGCATTCATGGAAAGACTTGCTTACTACAAATGGAACTACTTTATGGCAGCAATAAGTATGTATAAGGAGATAGCGAAGTGCATCAAAAAGAAAAGGTCGCTTCCCCCACACTGGAGTAGGACAATGTCCTCACTTGTCAACGCGAAACCCAAGAGGGAATAAACAAAAGACCTTTTCGATGCCTGAAAAAATATACTACAAAAAGTTGTAAAGAAGTTGTTAAGTATATATCGAACTAGTACTCCCCTGATAAGACGTGAAGTGGGTAAAGGGTTCCCCCGCACTTGAGAGTGTCCGGGGTTGTTAAAGCACTACCGCCGATGGGTACAAGTCGGGGACCCATGAAAATTGTGCAAGAGTTCCTCTTGCATGTGTCGTATGCTGCGTTGAAGGTGCTTGCATGCAGGGTGTATGTTTCTACAATACATAGACAAAAATAAACGATGCGCAACAGGATTCCGAGGAATACACTAATAGCCCATGGTTAGATATAAAAAGGAGACTCATTGATGAGTCTAATAGCGTAATATCCGGAAAGGTCGCGTACAAAATAAGAGTTTAAGGAACAAGAAAGTACGAGATGTTAAAGTTTGAAAAGAAGTGTCAAGAACAAAACAGAACAATACGCCAAATGCAACATAACAGAATTTAACAATACAAGACTCGGGTAATGGGCAGCAAGAACTGGCTACTGAGGTGGGGGAGCACCAGAGTGGAACTCGTCTCGCATGCGCTGCATCCGGGCCTCCATCTCGGCCTGCATCTGTCACTGATAAGCGGCCATGCGCTCCTCGAACTCCTGCCTAGAGATAGTGTCTGGCGGTGGCGGGGGCAGAGCAAGGAGGGGGGCGCTAGTGGCTGCTGCTCCGGAGGAGGAGGAACCGGCACTCAGCTGCTCGTCGTCTACACGGCCCTTCACCCAAGTCGTCCTGTCCCAAGAGAAACCCATCCTCTGCATGGCATAGCCATGAATGTAGTCCATGGGGTCAGACATCGGCTCACCAGCAGCCGAGACGCCCTGGTGGACAATCTGGTTGTGCAGGAAATGTGGGAAGCCCAGATGGTGAGAGCTCCGCTGCTTCACGATGTGTTGCAAGTGGCAGAACATGAGGCCGGAGAGAGAGAGAGAGAGGATGGTCTGGGTCCGGCTCGACCAGGTAATCCATCATGTAGCAATCCATCGAATTTAGATCCTTGCTGTCCCGTGGGAGGATGTTGTGGCGAAGGAGCGCGAGCATGACCCTCCTCACTGGGTCAGTGACCATGTTCAGGGTCATGGTGAGTCGAACCTCTGTCCCCGCCTGATTTTTCTTGCGGCGCTGGACAGGGAGGGTGTTTAGGTAGTGCCTCCGGTGAGCTGTAAGATCTCCGACGGAGATGCAGGTGGTGTACTGGAGATCCTCGATCGGGAGTCGGAAGAATCGTAGGAAGGTCTCCGTGGTGACTCGGATGCGGCGGCCCTTGACATGCGAGAGAACAGTGGTGGTCCCGTACTCCATCTCGATGGTCGTATTTGCGTAGATTTCTTTGACCAACCGAGGGCAGTATTGGCCGCCCATGTTCAAGACACACCCCCAGCCGGTGCGCTCCATCACCTCCTGAGGCTGAGGTCAGAAATCAGTTCGGGGTCGACCGTGCGCTCTCGCACAAATTCCCGAACGCGCGGGTTGTTGTACCAGCTCCGCGCCTCCTCACTGATGAAGCGGCCGTCAAGAAGGCCCTCTGGTGGACCGGAGGGCACAGGGGCGAGCTCGATCGCCTGAGACGAACTGGCGCCACTCTTGCGCTTCTGGGTTCGTCGGGGTCGTCCACTCATTGTTCTGAAACAGCAAAATCAAACAAAGGAACACACAACAAAAGGAAATAACAAACAACAGAGAAAGAGTTAGATGAAAGGTGAAAAATCAAAGAATGAAAAGATAAAAGTGCAACAGAAATTGAAAATTTGGGCAGAGTCTCCCCCGTTTTTCTACACTTTTCCCGGTTCTAAGAACCTCCACAAAATGAGCCCGAAGGTTTGCAATCAACTACGCAGGCATCCCAATAGTAAAAATTCCACCACAGAGTCCAAAGTGTATGAGGCAAGTCAATATGAAATGTAAAGTAAGCCCTGACGGATCACTCCAATTCCCAACTATAAAGGCACACTACCCGACCCAAGCACACAATTTAGTTCACCCACAACTGCCCAACAATTCCTGTGAGTAGTAGCATAATTTCAAGACCAGTAATCTATGCTAAACAAAGCACAATGCAAGTTAAGTGTGGACATGCTTAAAATAGGCCAAAACCATCACTTTGCCAAGTTATATGTTTTATTTTTGCACATACGCCCTCTAAGTAACAATTATAAGTAAGTCAAATTACCCAAATTGCACAATTCAGAAAATAGCACCAAAGGGGCCGTTTGGTTCGTCCTAAATCCTTGTCAAAATGTAACTTGTTCAAAAATTGTGAAAATTGACAGATTATGGGTAGGATGTCATACCTTGGTGTAATGTAGATGGAAAGAGGCAGAAATTGAAGGATTTTAAGCACAAAGGCGACTGAAATCGATTTGGGGCGATTTTAGGGTTGGAGGAAGTTGGGGGCTGGCTGGGGTGTCGGGTGGCGGTGGGAGTCGACGCGGGAGGGGCGCGACGTCGGCGGGGTGGTGGCGGTCGTCGGGGTGGTTCGCAGGTGCTGAGGGTGGCGGCGGTTGTGGGGCTGCGCGAGAGAGAGAGGGAAAGAGCAGGAGAGAGTCATGGCTGGTTGCGGGCTGGCGGCGTGCGAAGTCGCGGCACTACAAAAAAAAACGCAATTAGTGACACACAAAAAGTGTCAAAAAAACCTTAAAAAGTGTCAGTATAGGACCATTTGGGATTTACCGACACACAAAAAAAGTGTCAGTAGCACCGCAGTTACTAAAGGGCTTTACTAACACAAAATCAAAAGTCGGTGAAAGGTTTTCATCTATAGTGACACTTTACTTTATGTCAGTGTATCCTTTTCTGACACATTGGTCTAGTGTCAAACTGACACTTTAGTGACACTTATTATTGTGTCAATGAATACTATTATGACATATAATTGAATCTTTACTGACATTGTTTGTGTGTTAATAAAAAGATTTAGTGACTCATAGTCATATTTGGTCAACACTTTTTTTGTGTCTATAAAAGATTCTTTTGACTTTTCTTTGTAACTAACGAGTGTCATTGAAAATCATATTGATGTGTTAATACACATTTTATATAATTTTCTCCATTTTGAAGAAATTAGGTATTAACCTTTATATAGTACTAAAAGGAGGGCATATTTATTGAATACTTCAATAAAAATAGTATGTTTCAACTTCTTTACTACAATTAAACTTAAAAAAACAGATGTGTTACAAAACCATCAAAATAGAATTGTAGTCTTAACATTAACTTCGATATTTAAAGTACGTAGAGAAGCCCTTGTCTCTAACTAGGTTGAAAGTATAAAAGTACTAAACATTAGAGAATATCCAGCACAATCCGGAAACTAAAACTAATTGATGAAATTCTGTTTTAGAAGATTCTTCAGCAAAGCTTCATTCAATCACCCCGGTAGTTCATGTCCGTGAAGAACCTGCATTATCATTTGCAAACATTTTAGCAAATGCGTATATAGTTATGCGCTCAAGAGAACAAATTAGAATGAGCAGAGCAACAATAAGAATGAGCAGAGCAACAATAGCAGTAGCAGCAAGAAGGCATAATAGAAATAAACAAGAGGCAGAAGAAATTAGAATGAGCAGAGCAACAATAGCAGCAACAGCAAGACGCATAACAGAAATAAAGAAACAAGAGGCAGAAGAAATAAGTACAGCAGCGAGAAGAAATAAGTAGAGCAGAAGAAATAAGTAAAGCAGCAGAAGGAATAAGTAGAGCAGCAGTAGTGACCCGCAGCAGCATTGCAACAGCATGTAATTAACAAGTAGTAGTAACAACAACAAAGAAATAAGCAGCATCAGCAGCAAGACGCATAACAGAAATAAAGAAACAAGAGGCAGAAGAAAAAAGTACAGCAGAAGAAATAAGCAGCATCAGCAGCAAGACGCATAACAGAAATAAAGAAACAAGAGGCAGAAGAAATAAGTACAACGACAAAGAAAATAAGCAGCATCAGCAGCAAGACGCATAATAGAAATAAAGAAACAAGAGGCAGAAGAAATAAGTAGAGCAAGCAGCATAAGGAATAAGTAGAGCAGCAGTAGTAGTTTACCAAGGCATAAGCAGCAACAGAAACAGAAATAGGTAGAAGAATCAGCACCAGAAAAATCAAACCAACCCCACAGTCAATAGCTAATTTATCAACAAAAGAAAGAAACATAGAGGACACATACACTAAGGCACTAATTGTAATTTTAAGGATAGAAGTGAAGGGAGAAAAAGTAGTCACTGGAGTTTGACATCTTAGACACAGACAGGTGGTCGATAGTTTCAATTAAAAGTAACCATACACAGTCAAGCACCGAAAACCATGTGCAATGGAGGCGGATTTTCAAAGCCCAAATGAAACTAATATATAACACCGTCGAGCATTCCCATCAGTCAATAAGCAGCAGCCAGAAAAATCAGCACCAGCAATCAAGCAACAATGAAAATATTGAGGAGAAAAATGAAGCTGCAAAATGTTCAAAGAAATAGAAAAAAAGTAGTAAGGAAAAGCAGTAGCAATAGTCGATCAGCAGTCAAGATAGCAGAGGGGTCGTGATCAGCAGTGACCCACATCAGTAGTGCAGCAACAAATTGTAACAACAGAGGGTCATGATCAGTAGTGACCCGCAGCAGCATTGCAACAGCATGTAATTAACAAGTACTAGTAACAACAACAAAGAAAATAAGCAGCATCAGCAGCAAAGAAAATAAGTAGCAACAACAATGAAATTAGCACCAGCAATCAAGCAACAGTGAAAATGCATAGGTGGATAATGATGCTGCAACATGTTTCAATGAACAGATCAATCAAAGTCCTTATAACACCAGCTCTTGCATTTTTTAAATCAAATTTCTTACCTTGGCCAACTCCTCCATTCGAAGCAGCTGCTTGATTTACACTGGATGAAAGATTTGTACCACTAGCATGGTTGCTTATCCCCTAAAATTGAGAAAATGATTGATGCAAGTTTAAGTCACCATTTAAACTAATGCAACAGAGACAACTTTTTTATTGTACAACAATAACAACTTTAGTATAACATCAAAATCACCTGTAAGTTCAGATGGTTGATGACAGCTGATAAATTAGCTTCTGGTATATGTGATTTCATAGATTCTATGACACTACTCAATAACCCTTGTGTTTGGGCAAGATTTGCCCGAAGTTCATCAACTGTTGTTCGCAATTCTTGTGAGTCTTCTGAAGGTGCTACACTGCTTTCCTTCACTTTTGGAATTCTCCCAATGCATCTAATATACCCCCTTTTTTCAGGTCCTTTGACTTTAGAGAAATCATCATTTTTCCAATCATCATGCCCCGCTGACCCAGTTGGGTTGCTAGAATCATCAATATGTTGTTTCAAGTTTTCCTAATAGTTGAATGAGTTAGTAGGAAACCTACATAGAAATCGTTAAAGGGTAGAATTTAGTTATCAAAAGGTTTACCATCAACATTGCAAGCTTTTTAGCGTTCACAATGTTCCCATTTTTCCGAGTGCGACTTTTCATATATAGTTGAGAACGAGAAGGTGGAATTCCATTATTTTTTCCCTGTAATAACAAATTAAATTATGTAAGTTGTAAGGAATAAGATTTATAATAGCCAATAAGTATCACAAAAAATTATTATATAAGTTTACCTCTTCATCCCTAAGCCTTGCAAAAGACTTAGTTCCAGTGCAATGTGGTTCTTCCAATTTAGAACGGTTGTTTTTCTTTTGTTGACAAAGACTCTACAAGTTATGAGTTAAACAACACGACTATTAAAAGTGCACATCAAATAAATGTAGGACGTATTTGTGTAATAGTTACCTGAAATTCTGGTTTGACCCAAAGGGTTGCAAGATCCTTTAATTGTTCTTTATTAACTCTCCGGTCTGTTACTTTTGCAAGAATTTCATCAACAGTGTCACTCGGGTCAAAATAACATGATTTCAATTCATGTTTCCAAGACTTCCACTTTTTTCCCATGTCAGAGATGACCCATTTTTTTGTAGCTGCGGTCTCAGGATTGAATGTAAACTTCTCCTAAAAGACAACGATATTAATAACATGAATAACATATATTATTTTATTTTATAAAACTGGAATAAGGAAATTACCTTAACAATGCTCCACAAGTCATCTTTCACACCTTTTGGAACCTTTCGCCAATCAGAATAGTTTATAGGCAGATGCTGAGGCATTTTCACGAGTGTGCCAAGAAATCTTGTTAGTACGCATCCTTCATCTCCAATTGGTAGGCCAAATTCATTAAGTTTGGCATCAACACGCTGCCCGCTTTCAAGATTCCATATATCATCCATCCGGGTAGGACCTCTAACCTTCTTAGCTTCTGTGTGCCGCATGTTCATAAGTTCATCAAGACAAAAATGTTACACAAGAAGCAGATAACATGTTCATAAGTAAATAACTAATTAAAACCATACCAACCTGGTTCTGAAACTTCTGTGTTGTTTTCTTCTTCATGAGAAGCTTGAGAATCTTCTGATTCCCCTAAACTAGCAGCAGTAGACAGATTGGGATGACTAGATTCTGTAGATGGGACATGGTCTTCTTCACTAGTAGGTGGTTGTTGCGCTTCATTGTTAATAGAGATAACTCTAACCCGTCTCCTTTTAGCCATTCTAAAATTTAAAACACACAGTCCCAACAATACTACATAAAACACATAAAAGAAAATCCAAGATGCAAGTCCAAAAGTTCAAAATGACGATAAATATGAAATATGATAAACCACAAGCAAACCAAACACCAAGTTAAAGACTGTATATATAGTTTCTTATAAAAAGAGACAAATATTAAGCTATCGATAATTCCAACGTCCCTATAGTACATTATCTTCTTCCATAACTTCTGTATCTTCTAGTTCCATCGTTGGTGTCACATCTTCCCCATCATCACCATCAACACTCAGAACAGTAAGAAGAGTGCAGGTTATGCTTCTCAATCAAAAAAAATTAAGCACATCTGTTAGCTATGTATCTCAATGTATAATACTCATCGACATTGTGAAACAGTCAATAACCAGGACAGCAAGGACAATGAGGAAGAAGGTTTGATTAAAGTGACAATATGCTTGCAAAAAAGTCGCATGAAAAACTTCATAAACTTCTTCTATCAAGATCTGTTTTCCTACTTCATAAACTTCTTCTATCAACATCTATCATTGTCGTCTCGTTTTTCCCTTTGCGCATTTGATTGAGATCAATACAAGTTGGAAGATGCATTCCTCGCTTTTTCATTTTTTTTAGAAGATTCGAAGCTAATTTTCCTGCCGCAACTGGGTATATGGGAGGAGCTTATTAGACGAGAAGATACGGCGGGGATTCGAGGAATGGATGTCGAAGGGCATTGTAAGAGCTCCATACCCAGGAGATGGGTGGTACAGTCAGACCGAATCCTCGCTTTTTCATTTTGGTATCAAGAACCTAACCTCCAATTGTCAAATTCTTGTTTGATTGCTCATTTGAAGTCTGCAGTATATTCTATGGCTTAATCGATCCTAAAATATTTCTGACTGGCAACTTAGGTCTATCCAATCAGGAACTGCTTGCCGATAAAATTGGGGGAAATCTTAGAACCCTAAAATTTGAGAATATTAATTAAACGACATAGAGGAGAAGATGAATGAAGTGTACCTGTTTGATGTTCACGGCAACCGCAAGAGACAGAAGGGAGATGAAGCCAGCCCAGTCGATGATTGTTTGCGGAGAAAGAAGGGAGATGAAGTGTACTTGTTCTTCAGTCGATGATTGTTTGATTGTTCACGGCTGTAGACGTTCGATTACCAAAATGTGCCAGTTTGCTGGAGACGAACAATCGCTGCTTTGGAGATGAGAGAGGCGTGAAAATTTTCTGGGATTGAAGAACGGTGGAAGGAAGGAGAAATATTGGTCTTCTCCCGCGTGGCGCATTAAGTCCCGCCCTCCAGTTTAGTTTCCCGCTTATAGTTTTAGTGACTTATATTAAATTTTACGTTATAAACTTATAGGATTAACACTAGGATGATATACCTATAATGACTTAAATTTAGATAAGTCACTAAAGATGAAATTATGTGTTAGTATATGTATTATCTGTAGTGACATTTTTTAAAAAGAGTCACTAAATCTAATCATATAACACTGACATAAATTATGTGTCAGTATATGCTAGTTTTAGAGACACAAAAATATGTGTCATTAATAGTGTGTGTCACTAAATGTAAGATATGTTGTAGTGCGGGACGGAGGCAGGATGCGAGCAGGGCGGTGGGCGGCGCGGTTCGACGGTCGCCGGAGTGGAGGTGCAAAGGGGGTGGTGGTTCGGGCTGGTCTGCGCGACAGATGAGAGCAGAGGGAGAAGAGGGAGTCGGGGGGATAGGGTCGGGGCGAGAAGAAGAGAATGGGAGAGTGTTTCAAAACGCAACGTTTTGCCCCCTTTTTTTTCAAATTTATAGCCGGTCCGACCCAGCTCCGACCCAGAGCTGTGGGTCGGTCCATTCCAGAAAGTTGGGTTTCGAATGTTCTTGCCGGACCGACCCAGATCTGACCCAGAGGTGTAGGTCGGTCCATTCCAGAAAGTTTGGTTTGGAATCTGGGACTCGACCGACCTTTCAAGTTCGGTCCTAAGGTCGATCGAGACCAGAATTTCACCAAAATGTTTGTTTTCATGCCCACAACACTTATCATCAATCAAAAACAGATTCAACAAGCAAAAACACCCAGAACAAACAAGAAATAAAGCATAGAATAAGGAAACAACTATCATAACTCGAATGAGAAAATAGTGCGAGGTAAAAGTGACAATAGTCCGGGTTGTCTCCCGGAAAGCTGCCCGTCTTTTTAAGGTCTTTGGCTAGACCATAGTGAGGGCTAGAGGGAACCTGGAGGGTCTCTTAAGTAAAGAGCCCGAGCTTCAACTTTTTAGATGTCACCTCCATGATAATGCTTTAGCCGGGAACCGTTGACCATGAAAGTCTCCCCCTTGACATTCTTCATAAGCTCCATATGGGGTGACCTTTGTAACAGTAAAAGGGCCAGCCCAATGAGACTTTAACTTCCCGGGGAATAACTTCAACCTTGAGTTGTAGAGGAGAACCCGGTCACCTTTGTGAAACGCCCGCTTCATAATCATCTTATCATGCCATTTCTTGGCCTTTTCTTTATAGATGCGGTTATTTTCGTAGGCTTCCTCCCGAATCTCTTTCTAACTCGGTCAATTGGAACCGTCTCTTGTCACCGGCGCTTTTGAGGTCATAGTTGAGGGCCTTCACCGCCCAATATGACTTATGCGCTAATTCAACCGGCAAGTGTTGTGCAAAATAGTGTTGAAACTATCTTGCTAACTATGGGCAGTGAACCCAATCATTGTAGTACAACAAGGTCGTATCCACAGAGACTTCGTAACTATCTAGCTAATTATAAGCTTAGTAAATATGCAAGAGGATATATACAAAAGTGCATAAATGTAAATTAGGGGTTTTGGGTTTTTGGGTTGTAACTGGAGAAATAAAGGAAAGCAATAAACACTAAACTAGCTAATCTAGGATAGGTGTAGCTCGGGATAGGATATTCGCACCCGTCATCCCCTTTCTACCAATTGTCGAACCTCGAACTCGTAGCTAAACAACGGGAATTTAATTAATAGCCAAATCCAGGTCTATTAATCCTAACCAATTTAACGGGGACTGAATGTTCGTTCAAATCCCCAATTCAATCAGAAGCATTAAGCACAAATCTACCCTAAGTTTCAATGAGAACCTCATCTCAAAATCAGTGAAAATGGGCTAACATTGATTTAGTCCCAACGGTTTAGGTTTCTATCTCAGAATATCATTTTGATAGAATCCCACAATAATGCTAAACTAATCGGTAGGCCAAACCGACCAATTTAACACATAGAAGACAAATTGAGCAAAACCCTTAACAAATCCCCAAATCTTGAGCAACAAGTTTAGAAGTCATAAACACTCAATAATCATCTTCATTAAGCTCAAAGACTAAAATAAAGCACAAACACAAGTTCACGATTCAACAATGGAGTTTTGGGGGATTTGGGGCTTTATCCAAATCCCTAGCTACAAGTGATTCTACACAGCCATAGAAGAGAAAATAAAAGAGCAAGGGATAAAAGTAGCCATTAATGGAGCTTGGAAGGAGGTGAGCTTCTCTCTTCTCCTCCTTCTTTCCTTTCTTCTTTCTCCTCTTCTTTTCTCCTTTAGAATCGTCATTCCTCTCTGTTTTTGGGGCGGAACTCGACTGAATAAAGAATGGGGAAGTTTTCCCCAACATTCCCTGTTTTAAAACGCAGATCTGGGCTTCTTTTCGACCCGACCGACCCACCCTGGGTCGGTCCCGTGGGTCGGTCGCGTCCAGGAGCAATTTCGGGGCCGAAAACGCGTTTTTTAAAGTTCGACCGACCTAGACTATGGGTCGGTTGATTCCAGTAGCTCGGGGACAAAAATCGCGTTCTTTTAAAAGTACGACCGACCCACGATCGACCCAGACCTATGGGTCGGTCGATTCCAGTAGGCTAACTTTGAAATGCTGTATCTTCTTCGTTTCAGCTCCGATTTTGGATCCGTTTGCGCCCACGCGTTCCTCTCTTCATCTACTTTACTCCTATCTATGTTATTCCTCCAATTTAAACAATAAATGTGTAAGACACCAATGAAACACAAAACTAGAGGAAAACAAGCCAGAGTGGAGAAATGAGCATGAAAAGTGTTGATTAAACATATGAAATACTCCCCTAAAACATGCTCATTTAGACACTCATCGCACCCCCACACTTACCTTTTTGCTTATCCTCAAGCAAAACCAAGCCCCCAAGCAAGTAAGGAATGCTCAAGACTAACAAATACTAACATGAATTATAGGATAAGAGAAGAAGCAAAAAATGATTAAAACCTTTGAGGAGTGTGAACCATATCTTATTTGTGGCATGGGTGTGCTTAGGGGAAAAACGAAAACTAGAGTTTCGGGGTATGATCCGGAGTGCTTCAAAGTTCTAAAGATTAGGTAACTTGGAGAGCTTTTACCATGGCCAACTTCTCTCATGAATGGGCATTGAGAAGAAAACAAAAGGACAAATAGATTTATGCATTTGTTTCACTTTTGCATAAGAGATGAGGAGATAAAATTTTGGCATCAAGCCTTTGCATTTAAGAACACTCAACTCTCATTGTTGGTTACCAATGGCGTCTCACAAGTCCCTTAAAGGATTTTCACGAAGAAGCACCCCTTAGCAATCCCTAAGAAAGAAGACAGAAGGAACCCCAAAGCAATAAAAATCCAACCATATAAGATCACTTGGCCACACCGCATGTAAAATGCTCCTCAAAAGCAATCAAAAATAAAAATTTAAGCATTTATCCCACAACTCATAATAGTATTTGTTCTTAATGAGAACAACTCACAACACAAGGGTCCAAGTTTTTGATTTTGGACAATCACATGATAAGCAGAGAGATCTAACATTTAAGCACGCAATTCACTGAAAAGGTCACTCCCCCACACTTAACTTGAACAATGTCCTCATTGTCCACCAAATAAATCGGAGAAGGTTTCAGAAGACCTTTTCAGGAAGCAGGCAAAAGAGGAAACGCAAGGGACATAAACACCATTATACCACAGCAGCTATCCCCAGATTTGCAGATTCAAAAGTAGAGAAGAGAGAACGAAAACTGAAAGAAACTAGTACTCCCCTGAGATTGCTCTTGCTATCAGTTTGTAGAACTCCCCCACACTTGAGCTTTAGCCTCAAGTAGCGTAGCTTAGTTGCGGTGTGGACTGGAAGTTGCACCCGCATAAAACACTAGAAGCAACCAAACTACAACTGGAGTTAAGGGTTAGCTAAAACAAAACCAAAGGAGAACGAAAACAAAAACAGGAAATAAAAATAGTGGAGTCGTTGTGGGAAAATATTAATGGAAGGGTGAAATGAGTACTCCCCGATAAGATACAGATGGAAGATAGGGTGCCCGCACAATTGCTAGTGGGAGGGGTCGTTGAGGTGCTACCTTCAATCGTTGGAGATGAAGGTCCTCTTGGAAAATTTCGCCAGAGGTTCCTTTGTAATTGTTCCTAATTCCATTCCTTTTTCAGAGGGGCTTACCTGTTTCCAAAATATTCACAACACAGACGCCACCAATTGGGTGTAAAAGGGCAAGTCCAAAGAATTCCAAAATAGCCCATTATTGAAAACAATGCAAAATCTAAACTAATGGAATTTAAAAGACAAGACACGAAATGAAATCCGGGTTGCCTCCCGGTAAGCGGCCCTTCTTTAAGGTCTTTGGCTAGACCATACCACCGTGAAGTCATCCGGGATCGAATATGAACGTTGAAGTTGGCTTCAACAGGTGGGTTGGGCGGGCATCATCTAGCAATGAAGAATGACCCGGATCAAAAGGAAATGTGGCCTCAACACTTAGGATGTGAAAGTGTAAACTCCACCGATCGTTCATCAGGTGGAAGTGTTGAGGTGGGTGATCCTTGGTACGAGGATCAAATTTTGGTGGAGCCTCCTCTTCAAATTTAAGGATGAAGATATCCTTAACTTCATTTAGCGGTGCAGGGAGAACTCCGGGGCGGACTTTGTCTTCTATCTCTGGTCCGGGATCAAAGGGGAAAGTGGCCTCCACACTTAGCGGGTAAACTTTGAGTTTCCACCCTACTTCATTGATGCATAGGTGGGAAAGGGCTTGATCCTCCAGGTGAAGATCAAAGTTTGATGGCTCCTTCTCCTCTTCCTCAAATTCGAGGATGTAAATGTCCTCAACTTCTTGGTGAGGCTCATGGGAAGAGCCATGATGAAAATCAACTTCAGAGGAGAGGTCCTTGAAGTTGATTATAGCCATCTCCTCTGATGGCTCGGGGGAGGCCGCCTCTCTCCTCCTCAAGGTTGAGGATGTATCCATCCTCATCTTCTGGGTAGAGCAAAGAAGGAGGGGAAATAACAGTAGTTGACTTCAGAGGGAGGAGACTCCATGAAGTCAAGGTGGAAGCGGTCCTCTGATGTCTTGTCTTCAAACTCAAGCAGATAGTTGAATGGCGTTTGCTCAGGTTCGAACGGGGGAGGTGATAGAGAGCAACTCAAGTCCTCAGTAAGGTGATCCACTTTATGAACCATTTCGCTCTCCGGTTGCTGCGATGCAAGGTTTAGTAGACCTTCCATCATCGCGTTCATCTCTACTAATTTGGCATAGAGCTTCAATTAGTTCATGTCGACGTCTTTTTCCTTAGTGTGCTGCTCCACTTCATGGACCATTTCACTCTCTGGTTGTTGCTCCCTTTGAGCTAGTGTAATAAGCTGGTTCATGTCGATGGTGTTCATTCTAGCACTAAGATCCTCTAGAGTGGGTGAATCTACCATTGCCGTGATCTCAGAACAATAAGCACTCTTTTGGTATCCTCTACTCTCTTGGCACCTGATCCATCGACTGATGTCTTGTTCAGTGGGGTTTGGATTGACAGATAAGAACCAATTCTCCATGAGAGTCTCCGATATTGAGATTAGATCCTCACAAGGAGGGCACATATGAAAGGATCCACACCCTTGACAATCAATGTATTGGTCGTAGGTTGCTCCAGAGGTGTAACCGTAACAATCTTCTGCTTGATCATCAAGACCATCCATCAGAGATAGGTTCCTAAAAAAAGTAACACAAATTTATACACAAAAGGGGGAAATAAAGGAAATGAAAAATATGCACAGAAACTAAACAGATAATAAACAGATAGTTGGACCGAAGTCCCCGGCAACGGTGCCAAAAACTTGTTGTGCAAAATAGTGTTGAAACTATCTTGCTAACTATGGGCAGTGAACCCAATCATTGTAGTACAACAAGGTCGTATCCACAGGGACTTCGTAACTATCTAGCTAATTATAAGCTTAGTAAATATGCAAGATGATATATACAAAAGTGCATAAATGTAAATTAGGGGTTTTGAGTTTTTTGGGTTGTAACTGGAGAAATAAAGGAAAGCAATAAACACTAAACTAGCTAATCTAGGATAGGTGTAGCTCGGGATAGATATTCGCACCCGTCATCCCCTTTCTACCAATTGTCGAACCTCGAACTCATAGCTAAACAATGGGAATTTAATTAATAGTCAAATCCAGGTCTATTAATCCTAACCAATTTAACGGGGACTGAATGTTCGTTCAAATCCCCAATTCAATCAGAACCATTAAGCACAAATCTACCCTAAGTTGCAATGAGAACCTCATCTCAAAATCAGTGAAAATCGGCTAACATTGATTTAGTCCCAACGGTTTAGGTTTCTATCTCAGAATATCATTTTGATAGAATCCCACAATAATGCTAAACTAATCGGTAGGCCAAACCGACCAATTTAACACATAGAAGACAAATTGAGCAAAACCCTTAACAAATCCCCAAATCTTGAGCAACAAGTTTAGAAGTCATAATCACTCAATAATCATCTTCATTAAGCTCAAAGACTAAAATAAAGCACAAACACAAGTTCACGACTCAACAATGGAGTTTTGGGGGATTTGGTGCTTTATCCAAATCCCTAGCTACAAGTGATTCTACACAACCATAGAGAGAAAATAAAAGAGCAAGGGATAGAAGTAGCCATTAATGGAGCTTGGAAGGAGGTGAGCTTCTCTTCTCTTCTCTCTCCTCCTTCTTTCTCTTTCTTCTTCTCTTCTCCTCTTTTCTCCTTTAGAATCGCCCTTCCTCTCTGTTTTTGGGGCGGAACTCGACTGAATGAAGAATGGGGAAGTTTTCCCCAACATTCCCCGTTTTAAAACGCAGATCTGGGCTTCTTTTCGACCCGAACGACCCACCCTGGGTCGGTCGCGTCCAGGAGCAATTTCGGGGCCGAAAACGCATTTTTTAAAGTCCGACCGACCCAGAGACCGACCTAGACTATGGGTCGGTCGATTCCAGTAGCTCGGGGACAAAAATTGCGTTCTTTTAAAAGTACGACCGACCCAGACCTATGGGTCGGTCGATTCTAGTAGGCTAACTTCGAAATGCTGTATCTTCTTCGTTTCAGCTCCGATTTTGGATCCGTTTGCGCCCACGCGTTCCTATCTTCTTCTACTTTACTCCTATCTATGTTATTCCTCCTGTTTAAACAATAAATGTGTAAGACACCAATGAAACACAAAACTAGAGGAAAACAAGCCAGAGTGGAGAAATGAGCATGAAAAGTGTTGATTAAACATATGAAATACTCCCCTAAAACATGCTCATTTAGACACTCATCAGCAAGTGACAAGACTTCCCATAAACAAGCCGGAACGGGGACATACCGATTGGAGTTTTGTAGGTTGTCCTATATGCCCACAATGCATCATCAAGCTTAATGGACCAATCTTTCCTTGAGGAGTTGACAGTCTTTTGGAGGATCCATTTAAGCTCTCTGTTGGTGACCTCAGCTGGCCATTACATTGAGGGTGATAAGGAGGGAAACCTGTGTCTCATCGTATTTACTCATCAGCGCTTCAAAGGTTTGTTACAAAAATGAGACCCGCCATCACTCAATATGGCTCTTGGTACCCCGAACCGGGTGAAAATATTTTTCTTCAGAAATTTGATCACAACTTTGGCGTCATTAGTTGGGGTTGCAATTGCTTCAACCCACTTGGTCACATAGTCGACCGCCACAAGAATAAACAAGTTGGAACAAGAAGGTGGGAAGGGGCCCATGAAATCGATACCCCACAAATCAAACGGCTCAACCTCTATCATGATGTTAAGCGGCATCTCATGCTTGCGTGAGGTGTTCCCAAGCCTCTGACATTGGTCACAGGAGGCAACGAACGAGTGGCAGTCCTTATGAAGGGTTTTCCAGAAAAACTCGGCCTGAAGAACCTTGGCTGCTATTCGTGCCGGACCGTGGTGTTCTCCGGCTTCACCCGAGTGACAGTGAATCAGTATTTCCTGCGCTTCACTTATGGGCACACATCTCCGGATCACCCCATCAGCACAAACTTTGAAAAGAAAAGGGTTCTCCCAGAAATACCTCTTGACGTCGGAGAAGAATTTCTTTCTTTGTTGATAGGTCATCTCCGGTGGGACCACTCCCCTTGCCAAATAATTTGCAAAGTCCGCATACCACGGGTCTCCTGGTCTCTGCAATCATGTAGATGCTCTCGTCTGGGAAAAATTCATTGATTGGCACACCATCATCAGGGACCTCCATTCGAGATAGATGATCAGCTACTACATTCTGCACACCCGGTTTATCCCGGATCTCTATCTCGAATTCCTGCAGAAGCAGAATCCATCGGAGAAGTCTAGGTTTCGCATCACCTTTGTTGAACAAGTACTTCAGAGCTGAGTGGTCTGTGTGCACCACGACCTTGCTGCCCAAGAGGTAGGATCGGAATTTGTCGAGGGCGAAAACCACAGCTAACAGCTCCTTTTCGGTGGTGGCGTAATTCTTTTGAGCATCATTGAGAGTTCTACTTGCGTAGTAGATACTCCTCAATATCTTTTCCTTCTTCTGACAAAGGACCGCCCCCACCGCATAGTCGCTGGCGTCGCACATGATCTCGAACGGTAAATTCCAATCGGGGGAAACCACGATAGGTGCAGATATAAGGCACTGTTTGAGGGTGTTGAAGGCACTAAGGCACTCTTCGGTGAATTCAAATTTAACATCCTTGGCCAAGAGGTCACAGAGGGGTTTTGAGATTTTGGAGAAATCTTTTATGAACCTTCTGTAGAAACCGGCATGACCCAAGAAGCTTCGAATGTCTTTCACTGATGTTGGAGGAAGTAGCTTTTCAATTACTTCAATTTTAGCTTTGTCTACCTCAATACCTTCTGAAGAGATCTTGTGCCCCAAGACAATTCCTTCTTTTACCATAAAATGACATTTTTCCCAATTGAGCACGAGATTTGTCTCCTCACACCGGATCAAGATAGCGTCGAGGTTGTCCAAGCAAGTGTCGAAGGAGGTGCCGAAAACGGAGAAGTCGTCCATAAAGACCTCAATGCTTTTTTCTAGGAAGTCGGAGAAGATTGCCATCATGCATCTCTGAAAGGTGGCCGGGGCGTTGCAAAGCCCGAAAGGCATCCGGGTGTAGGCAAACGTCCCATATGGGCATGTAAATGTCGTCTTCTCCTGGTCCTCAGGAGCTATGGGGATTTGGAGATAACCCGAATATCCATCCAAAAAGCAGTAATAGTCTTGTCCCGCCAACCTCTCGAGCATTTGATCAATAAACGGGAGAGGGAAATGGTCTTTTCTGGTAGCGGTGTTCAGTTTCCGGTAATCGATGCAGACTCTCCAACCATTGGTAGTCCTCTGAGACACCAGCTCACCTTTTTCGTTGGGGACGACGGTAATGTCTCCTTTCTTTGGGACCACTTGCACGGGGCTGACCCATTTGCTGTCGGAGATGGCATAGATAATCCCCACATCTAAGCGTTTAAGAACTTCCTTTTTTACAACCTCCTTCATATTGGGATTTAACTTCCTCTGAGGTTGGACCAACGGCTTATAGTCATCTTCCATGAATATCCGGTGGGTGCAGAAATGAGGGCTGATCCCTTTAATGTCGGCTATAGTCCACCCGATAGCCCGTTTACGGTTTCGGAGCACCCTCATCAGACTTTCCTCTTGTGCACCTGTCAAGGAAGAAGAAATAATAACAGGTAGAACGCACGGATCAGTTAAATAAGCATATTTAAGATGAGGGGGTAGAGGTTTCATCTCCACAGTGGGAGGCTTCTCAACCGATGGCAGCGGCTTCTGAGCAGCTCGTTCCAACGGTTCGGGTGGCGGATAGCGTGGTCTATAGCCAGAAAATCTACTGTTCAACTCAGCCACCGTTTCAATCATATTTGGGTGGAATTCCTGTTCAAAACAAGCCTCAAACAAGGCTAACTCAAGAGCATCAGATTTAACAAGAGAGAGAGAGTGATCCTACACAATTGAATCTATGACATCTATAGCAAGCTTCACTGAGACTACTTTAGACATGTCAAATTCTAATTTTTGATCATGAAGCGCAAAATTATTTTGCTTTTCCACATCTATGGGCCCTAGTCAGTCCTCATGAAAGGTCTGCCCAAATTAGCGGCACTTTCTGGTCTCTCCATATCTATCACAATGAATCGGCTGGGAAACAAATGTACCAACTGTTACTACCAAGTCCTCTACCTTCCTTTTGGGATAACCAAGATCTATCGCTAATTGCAATTGCATGGGAGTGGGAGTGCATTTACCAATTCCAAGCTTATTAAAAGTGGAGAGAGGCATAAGATTTATACTAGCACCTAGATCACATAACCCACTATCGTAGTCAATTTCACCAATAAAGCAAGGAACGATAGGTAAACCGGGATCTCCAAGCTTTGGAGGTAGGCTTCTTTGTAGAACCGCTGAAACTTCTTCAGTGAGGTGAACAGTTTCCGCTTCCTCCAGCGATCTCTTGTTGGCTATGATGTCCTTCATGAACTTAGCATAGATCGGCATCTGTTTCAAAGCATCAGAGAAAGGAATGTTAATCGTTAATTTCTTGAAAATGCTTAGAAACTTCCCAAATTGTTCATCCAAGTTTTTCTTTTTGAGTCTATTGGGAAAAGGAAGAGTGGGAAGATGTTTTGCAAGAGTGGTAGAAGTAGAAGGTTCAGGAGACTCCTTCTCCTTGGAAACTTCCTTAGGTGGAGGTGGTGGTTCCTCAACAATCTCTTGCTCTCCTTCTTGAGCTTCATCTTCTTGGGACTCCATGTCCTCATGTGAGTATGATGGATCAAGGAGTCTCCCACTCCTTAGTGTTACCACTTTTGCTTGCTCTCTTGGATTAGGCTTCGTTTGACTCGGGAGGGCGCCAGGCTGTCTCTGAGCAAGTTGTTCTGAGATTTGATCAACTTGAGTTTTAAGGCCCTGATTGAATGTCATCTGGTTGGCATTGAAGGCATCCTGCTCGGTGAACTTAGTTTGGGCGGTAGTCATGAAGTTCATCGTCATATTTTGCATGTTTTGCATCATGGCTTCCATTCTAGCCAAGTTACCATTAGAAGAGGAGGTGGAGGATGGCTGTGGTTGTTGTTGTTGCTGTTGTTGTTGTTGTGGTCTGAATCCCGGCGGGCCACCTTGAGGTCTATACCCCATTTGAGAATTGTTTGCTTGGTGTGGCCCTTGAGGTTTATAACCCATCGAGTTGTTGGAAATATTATTCGGTCCTCCTTGGGTGAAATCGTTGTTCCTCCATGAGAAATTAGGATGGTTTCTCCACGGGGCATTGTTGTTATAGTTGTAGCTGGGGCGGTTGCTAACAAAGTTGACATCTTCTTGTCCCTCGATGTAACTTTTTCCTTCACAAAAATGGGTCTCATGGGGACCCGCACATATAGCACACCCCTTTGTGGCTGAAGTAGAAGATGATGAAGCTACAGATTTTGCATTCTCTTTTTGGGATGTAGCAAGCTTCTCCACCATCTTTGTGAGTGAGGATATTTGGGCGGAAAGATGATCGGTTGGTTCGACATGAAGTAGACCAGCCGCTCTTGGAGTTCTTCCCTTATTTCTGGCCCATTGCCTCGTGTTGCTAGTCATTGTCTCAAGAAGTGTCATTCCTTCTTGGGGACTTGGTCATGAAGCTACCTCCCGAGGATGAATTCACAAGCAAACGGTTCGCATCGTCAAGCCCATTAAAGAAAGATAGGCATAACGATTGATCATCCAACCCATGGTGGGAGCAATTCATTAACATATCCTTAAACCGGTCCCATGCATCGTACAAGGTTTCTCCGGGCTCTTGGTAGAATGTATTAATCTCTCCAATCAGTTGCCTCGTCCTACTAGTCGGGTAGTATTTAGCAAGGAACTTTTGAGCCATTTGTACCCATGTTTGGATTGATTGGGGCGGTAAGCTTCTAAACCATCTTGATGCGGAGTCGGAAAGGAATGGGGGAAAAGCTGCAACCGGATTCTCTCCTTTACCGCACCGTCTTTCCCGAAGGAATTGCAAAAATCAAGGAAAAGACTTAGGTGGTTCGGAGCGTCATCTGGATTTGCTCCACTGAACTTTCCTAAGTCCCGGACTGCGGTAATGAAATGAGTCTTGAAAACCCATTGTCTCGCTTCCTCCGGTGTCAACACTGGGAGGACTATAGCCGAAGGCCTCCCTTCGGTATCCGGCTGGTGGTAATCAGAGAGGGCTCGGTGTTGCTGCTGCCCATTATTCTCGATTTCTGGTTGATCTAGATCCGCCATGCTAAAATCTCTTATGCGTCTTCTCAGAGTGCGCTCAAGTTCGGATCTCGGACTAGCAAGCGGGGAGCTACTAGACTGAGTGTTTGGCATACACAGAGGAAACACCAGGTACCTAATCAATCACAAGAAAAACCAGCGCTACAACTTAGTGATAGAAAATATAAACAAGGATAGGATAAAACAACAAAACGAAAACACATTCAAAGAAAACAGAACACTAGACTTTAAACAAAAACAAAAACTAAAAATACCGGAACTAGGGAAATTGAATGAATCAATTTCCCCAGCAACGACGCCATAAACTTGTTGGGAAAATTACAAACATAGTAATTAAACCTAGCCAAAATGGGCAAGTGCACCCTATTCGTTGTAATAAAACAAGTGTCGTATCCACAGGGAAATTGGATTCTAAATCCCGAGCTTCGGTATAATAGTTAAGTGCGAATAAGCAGTAAAATGGGGGTTTAGCCAGAGGCAAGCTTGGTTGTTTGTTAATTGAAATGCAACAAAAACAGTAAAGTGTTTGTGTATGGAATGGATGGGGGGAGTACCCTAGGATAGTGGGAATCACCCAACTCACTCAAAGAACTTCAAAACCATAACTCATCATTTCAGTGCCTATTAGAGTTTAGCTCATGAATCCCCAAATCACGGGGAGTCCAATTCTTACCTAAATAATCAAACCCCCTTAATTAAAGGAGGTTCAAGTCATCAAGTAGCATTAAGCAAGCACTCTTAAACAATAGCCCCAAGTATTCACTTCCAGAATCAAGAAAGCAAAAGTTAGGGTTTACTCCCTTCTTGGTCTAGTTCCAAACTCAAGCTCAAATATTGAATGAAACCACCATAAATGCAGTAAGAGATCAGTTTAGTGCATCAATTGATATTGAAGGGAATAAAACGAGAGTAATTAATGAGTTAGGTTTCTAGCATTCAATGAGCAAAATGGGTTTAAACCCTCATCCTAGGATACAAATGGAACTACTCAGACATAGCTAAAGGAAAGAGCAAGGAGAAGGAAGAATTAGGCATTAGAGGAGCTTCCAAGCTTCAATGGAGGTAGAAATCTTCACTTTCTTCTTCCTCCTTTCTTCTCTTCTTTTCTCCTCTTCTTTTCTCCTCTATTTTCGCCTCTCTCTCGTCTGTTTAGGGTTGTAGTCGTGAGTGTTTGATAATGAGAGAAGAGTCCCCAAAATCAGCTTTTAAAAACACAGATCTGGGCAGATTTTCCGTCCGACCGACCCAGACTGGGTCGGTCCCGTGGGTCGGTCGGTCTCCGAAGAAGAGAGCACGTGAGAAATTTTAAGTATGTCCGACCCATGTCCGACCCAGGCT
Source organism: Limonium bicolor (assembly GCA_023374045.1). Classification (NCBI taxonomy): domain Eukaryota; kingdom Viridiplantae; phylum Streptophyta; class Magnoliopsida; order Caryophyllales; family Plumbaginaceae; genus Limonium; species Limonium bicolor. The sequence goes on along the minus strand of CM041777.1, from coordinate 108,129,285 downwards.
TATGGGTCGGACGATTCCAGTAGCTTGGAATCTGAAAAGACCAATCCGTCCGACCCAGAGTGGGTCGGTCCTGCTCCAGAGATTTGCTCTAACTTCCTCTGGGCCTAGAATCTTCATTGTGGCTCGGAATTGCTCCCCGTTTGCGGCGTTGGAAAGCTTGAGAGATGAGGAATCTGTTGATGCCTGCCATTAGCTCAAAGAGAAACCAGAAGTATGCTCAAAATGAGCTTTTACCTATCAAGAGATCAAACTCTATAAGTTCACTATAAATCACTAAAACGCTCTATTAAGTGGTGAAATAAGTTATGTATCCAATAAAATAAAAGTGAATGAAGCTCTTAAAATAGCATTATTTCACCACTTATCAGTGTTGTGCTTCAAACTCTTGTTGTGGGTCATATCTGAGTGTTTGCCAGAAGATATGCACTTCTTCAACTGGTATATTCAGACCGGCTTGGAGGTACTGATACATACAAAACGCGCATGGTAATCCCATTGTCGAAGTAAACGCACAAACATCTTCGTACGACGTTGTGTGATCAATATCGCAACGACCGCTTCTCATCTGATTCTGGAGTATTTCCAAACATTTGAGGCTCACTTGATTGACCAGAAACAAAAATGGGACTTGCTGGTCTTCCGAAACCCTTCTGTCAATGGAAAACTCGAAGTCTTGTTTAATGTGGAAATGTTGCCCTTCGATGAATCTATGTATGTTGTCGAAGCATGTGTCTAGAGATCCAGTGGATGTATGAAGCCAACACTTTATAGCCGAGTGGGCGCTCTCCGCCCTATAGATTGAAAGAGAATTAGTTGAAGATAAATGGGAAACATACCAATACAAATGACAGAACATGTTGACAATTGAAGTTAGGCTAACCTGTTGCTAGATGTGTTGCCGAAATGCATGAATCTCTTAACCCATACCTCACAAAATTTCTCAGGCTGACTTAGCCATGTCTTACTCAAGTACACAACGAAAGCATTGTTGGCGCCATAATGGCGTACTAGATTGTCGCACTCCTCATCGTACTTCGCGATAGTTGAGGCATAAACTATTCGCTTCCACCGATACACTATTAATTCGGCTCTCTCACGGTTAACATGCAATAACTTGATCGCATTGGCAGCCACGTTCCTGCATATATGCCAACGACATAGAAGATGTGGTATAGAAGGATATACCACTGAAAGTGCTTTCACTAGCGCCTTTTCATTGTCAGTGACAAACACGTTTGGAGGATAGATCAACACCTTCTTCAGCTGATTAAGCATCCATGTGTATGCAGACTCATCCTCTCTGACCGCAAAACAGAACACTATACAGAAGTTCTTGCTGCACGACGTGACTCCGATGAACTCCACTAGAGGCAGCTTGTACATGTTCGTCTTGTAAGTGCTATCAATGAGCACTACATAAGGAAACATCTTAACGAGCGTCAGCGAAAAAGGGTGCGCAAACAAGACAAGACCCAACCTAGATGCATTCCCTGCAAAATGGACATTTAATTAGAACAAACATTTAAAGTGACTAACATACAAATAAACCAACACTAAACAGATGTGCTGACACTTACTTGCATCTTTCTCAGACCACCAACTGTAATTACGTTCATCTAGCGAGTGCATGAAGGACGCTACATCTGTACGTCCGCCACGATCTTCTTTTTTGAATTTCGAAACTAGGTTATGAATCGATGTCTTGTCTGTAGTACTTTCGGGGTTCTTGTCATGCAAATGGGCCCACATCTGCCTAGGCGCAATACTACTCCTGTACAAACTTTTCATGCTTGCCCTTTCGTCGACACTAAAGCGAGGCCAGACGAAGTGAGATTGCGGGTTACTAGCTAACTCGTGGTTGTGCGTCGGGACCATCACCAAGACAGACCAACCCGTAACTTCCCCACCCTTGAGGCTTAGGCGGAATGGGCAGTTGCATTTCTTCGTGGCACGCCGTGGTGTTTGACTAGATGATGACGATTCTCCTGTGCTAACCCGAGGCCTATGCTTGCCATACCTCTCACACGTTAGTATTACTTCACCGTCGTCTCTCTTAGTCTGTCTGATTAGATAAATATTATTATCATGTCCGGTGCGAAGCGCATAACCTACCACCTCCTCTTTATCACCAAAGATTATGCTACTATTAAATACATGACTTGTGTCTACGTTCGCTTCCTCGAATTCATCATCGTTATCACCCTACGCAGAAAAACGTCATTCTTCACGAAGTGATACTCGTAAACCCTGATACTACGTACTTTAGAGTAAATCACACATAAGGCATGAAAATAAACAACAAACTATATCATCATAAAGTACACGAAAAGACAAACGCAACGGCGCAAACGGATCAAAAAACGGAGCAATAACGAAGAAGATACAGCGATTTGAAAAACGATCACCGGCGCAGGCGCTGACATAAAGACGCCGGCGTCGGCGTCCGCAGCAAAGGAGGCGCGCAGGCGCGCGTTTACAGGGGTGGGCGCGGGCGCGCGTTTAAAGGGGTGGGCGCGGGCGCGCGTTTAATGGGGTGGGCGCGGGCGCGGGATAGCCTGGGGCGGCGCTGGCGCCGCTAATGAGTGTGGCGCACCAGCGTCTGCTATTCCCGACGTTTTTTTTTCCTTTTTTCATTCAGTTTTGTATATATTCTAGCTACTTTTGTACATAAATTGATAAAATAACAACAGAAAGTACCTCAGAATGAGCTCCTGGTGAGTACTCCTCACTCCTAACATCATTTGCATACTCGTCTTGCATTTCTGGAACACCACCTTCAACATTTCCTCCATCTTTTTTACTCTTCTTACCGAACAGTTTTTTCTTCAAAACTTCCGAAAGAAACCATTTCCTCTCTTTATCTCTCTAACTTTAGGATTTCTGAATTTGAATATGATTTCATATCATATTCACTTCCTTTATATAATGAAATTTGGGGTTACCTTGTAATATATCACAAATTATGGGTAAATATAGTAATTTTTAAAAATTACTATTATAGTAGGGGCAAAATAATCTTTGTCCGACTGAGCGAAATGAAAACCCGACAGAACGTAGTGACCCACGTATTAGACACGGACCGGCCGCTGCGTCGAATCTGCCATTGGCTAGATGCTGTTTATAAATATTTGTAAGAAAATTTCAAGTAAAGTTGCTACCGTGTCCCGTCTCGGTCCGTCTTCGTGAGTTTGATGTTAAATGCAGTGTCACTTTCGTCTTTTCCGCTCACGCTCTGCTGTCCCTTTCATTTCCTAATAAATGCACGCCTTCCTTCCTCCGCAACAGATGCTTCAGTGTCTCTCTCTCTCTCTTTCACTTGCCTTGCCTCCTTCTTCGGCTTCCTTCGGGATATTTCAAGCCAGGAAACTGTTCCAAAGTTTTTCAGATCTGAGGGTTCTACGTCTTCAATCGAATTATTCTCCAATTTCTCAGATCCAACTCGAATTGGTGAGTTTTCGAACTTTCAGATCCGCCCTCACTTCAGTTTATTCGTTCCTAATTATATCTTTCATCTTGATTCAATGATGAATCTATTAGGACAGGGGTGGTTTATGGATCTCCCTCTTTGGTTTCTTTTTGCAGCGTTTCAAACTCGTTCAGGGATCAGTTTCAAGGCCCAACAGTTGATTAACAGCCGTCAAACTCGTATGTTCAGTAAATTTGTGAATTTCGAGTTTGACGTTATCCTTGTGTACGTTGTTGGCGAATATCTGTAAGTTCTGGTTAAAATCGGTGGATTTGTTGGTTTTGGACATCTAGCGTGTGCAGGTGGATAGTCTGAGTTGGCTGCGTTTTCTTTGCATTCGATGCAACTAAGGGAATAAGGTAGTATCAATCAATAGTAGAAAGGTGAAGCTGCGCTGTTGATGCACCCAGAGGATTTAATTTGGGTGTCTGATTGAGGATTTAGCTAGTTCCGGCTCTTACTCTTTTTGGTCGTGTGTTAATGGAGACCCTTGTAGTAGTAGCTCGACACCGGAACCAATTCTATAATAGAAATAAGTCTCGGGGTTCAGCTGAGTTTGGTTCTTCTCCCTCAAATGGCTTTAGAGACCTTAATTGTCGTGCATTTGAATCCGGGATGGGATTGCTTCCTACTCCTCTCAAGGTTTATGTCTCTTCCCAGTCCATCGAACCCCTTTCTTCTCCTAAAACACGAACCCCTTTTGTCAAAGGTGCTCTTGATTCAAAGAGTGAAATAAGTAAGCCCATGAAAAAGATAGTAAGAAGTAGCCCCATACAAATCAACTCGATTGGTAGAAAGACGGAGAGTCGACCTAGTGATGGCATCTCCTCTTTTGACCTCCGGTCATCCCCGAGATACTCAAGCTTGCCTGTTCCAATTGCACGCTCTAAGGTTGGAAAAAAGGAGAGGGTTAGAGGTGACAGTTTTTGCTCTGAGCGTTGGGCTGGTCCAACGTATTCAAACTCTCCTCCTCCAAGTTGCTTGCCCATGCCTAAGTTTTCATTGAAATCGAAACGCACAGTTTCTCTTGAATTGCTTTGCTCTGAGACTGATTTCAGCTTGCCCACTTTTGCCAAGTCTGCCCCTGCTTCTCCAACCAGACAAATGATGAATGGCTCACCTTCAAGTGTCCTCCCGGATGAGAACAGTGCTACTAGGACTTTGCGTCGCATCCTTAATCTCGATGTTTGTGATGATTAAGGAAACCATGACTTGTGGTGTTGGTGGTGGTAGGCAGTGGCAGTAGATTTAGTACGTGGTGTATGGAGATAAATAAATAGGTTACCAGTGAATCTGCTGTCTTCTGTTGGGTTTTTACACTTTTGCATTGGAAGTGGCTCAGACAAAATGGTGACAAGATGATGCTGACATTAGTGGTTTCTCAGCTAGATTAGATTTCACTGACATGGTTCTAGATTGCTGTTGCCTGTCAGAACTCAGAAGGTGTATTTGTTGAAGGGAGTGTGGCACAGATGAAAAAAATATTTCTGAATGACACGAGAGGCAGAAGAATTGTTGTTGAATCTGACTGGTTTGGCTTAAGTTGTGACTAAGAAACTCCTCAACTTGACGTCTGTGCTCCTGGTGAATCAGGCTGTCTAATTCTCCATCTCTTTGAGGTGGATGCCGACTGTAGTTGGTTATCACAACTATGACTCAGAATTTACTCAGCTTGAGGGCTGTGGTCCTGGGGGATAGGCTGTTTAATTCTCCATCTAATTGAGGTGGATTCTGACTGAAGCTGGTTATCACAACTGTGAATTACTGCTCTAGTATCTCATACGCCCTAGTTTTACAGCATATCTGCACTAGGCTTAGTATCCCTGTAGGCTGTAGCTGTACAAATTGTAGTTCCCTGAGATAGTCATCCTTTCGTGATTTTCATCTCTTTCTCATGTTCCTCTGGTTCACATCCTTATTCTGTTTAAACCTCTCTTCCCTGTTCTCATGTTAATTTCTTTTGTATTTCCCTCTTAGAAGTTGTCTTTTCTAGATAGATAGGTCCCAACTTGTCTGCGTTCTATAAGAATAGAGTGCGGGTCTTCTCTCGGCTCATCTTTTCAGGTTTTTGAGATGAAAAGGTGGGGTAGAATTGAGAGTTGTATTTGCTTCGTCTGCCTCGAGTATTCTTCTCTCCTATCTGGTGTCTGCACTTCCCTTCTTGTTAGTAATCTGTGCGGCTCTTGTTTCTTCTTCAAAATCCCTGCATTGACCATTGTTCTCGGACTTCAATATACTTAGCAACCATAAGGTGAGTATGCCTGCACATACTTCTCTTTCATTAACTACTATGATTTATGACGGTGGTCGACCGATGACATCATTTGCTTTGCTTTCTTCAGATGGTTGATGTATAGAAAGTGAGGATGAACGACGGAAGGCGCTACATACAGTTCAATCTTGTCTGGATCATTGTGAATTTGGCACCATGATCTTGAATATTCATCTGTGGAACCGCCTGCTATGCCATGGTCTTCTTGTCATTTTGTCTTGTGCCCCAGTTATCATATGAAGTAATAGCCTCTCTTTATCATTCTATGTTGTGTTTCTAAAGAAAAAGTCTGGATAGCTTGTGTATCCGATCAATCAAATATTGTGTTTCTAAAGAAAAAGTCTGGATAGCTTGTGTATCCGATCAATCGAATAGTGCAGGCTCTCCCTTCTCCTATATAGTATTATTATTACAGTGCTCTTGCTCCTGTTATTATTACTATGTTCGGTGGTTTACACACAGACTATTATATATTTGCCCCTATTTAAAATGCAAGTCACTTTATAAATGAATTAGACTCAAAATAGTCTAGTTTTATCTCTAAAATAATTTAGATTTTGAATAGGAGGGAGTACGTGCTCGTTTTGATGTTACCGTTAAAAATGATACAATACGGCTGTTTATACGGTATATGGTCCATTTTTATAACGAATGTATTGATATGGTTGTGTGAAATCTGTCTCACGAGCACCCTGTTCCATAGTAGCATATGGTTGTATAGGATCTTGTGTTTCTATATTTGCCGTATTTTGAAAAGAGTACAATATAAATTATTAAGTACAATGATTTAGAAGAAAGTAAAAATGAAGACTTTTTTTCTATTAAAGCACTAACTGAAAATAATGCTGTCTTTATTAATTTAGAAAAAATGGTGATATATATACCACCACTAATACTGTAAGTTAAATATTTGTTAGAATAAATTACAAATATATCAAGAACTCTTCTATACTACTCCCTCCGCCCTAAATTGAACGTTTTATTTGTTATATGACATCTTTTTTCACCCCAATACTAAGCATATAAGATAAAATAGTTTCATAAAATTAAATTTTGTAATATATAGTTTATCATGTAAGGAATCATTTATTAAAAAAAATTTGAAAACTTTTTTATTTTATATGTTAAATATTGAAGTCAAACGACATGTCCAAATAATAAACAAGTCGGTCAATTTAGGACGGTGGTAGTACTATTTTCGTTCTTTCTTTTTTATTTAATAATAGTATTACTTTTCTTAAAATTCTCTTACGTAACTTATCTTACATCACTCCTCGAAAAATCTTTAAAGTTATTATTGATAAAGAATGTGATATATTTTTAATATATGAATACACAATTAAAAGAGATTAATAGTAATATACAAGTATTATGTACAAAGTTGATTATATTTCATACTTATAAACACTTATTATAAAGTTTTTTGTTATTTATATATTAATGTTTCTCGTTTCATCTGTATGGATGCTTCCGTATCACGAAATCTCAGTGGTCTGTATTGAGTAGAGCTGCTCAAAACCTGTCCGGCCCGGTGACCTGACCCGGAAAAAAGCCCGGTAAGCCCGAATCCGACAGGTTGACCGGGCGGGCTTGGACAAAAAATGAGCCCGAATAAAAAACCGGACCGGGCCGCGGCAAATTTTCAAGCCCGCGGGCCAAGCCCGCCTGGCCCGGTTTTCAATATTATTTATTATTTTTTTAAAAAAATATATATAAAATAATGTATATCTTATATTATTTTATATAATACATATATCAAAATTATATTAAATATACATATAATATAAAATTTTACTCAAATTTATATATAATAATGATTTTGAAATTAAATATATATATTTTAATTAAAAAAATAAAAATAAGTAAATAACCTGGCCGGGCGGGCCGGGCACCGGCAGAGCTGAAAAAAACCGGGCCTAGCCCGGCCCGGTCCGAAAATATAAAAAACCGGGCTCGGTCTCCATGATTAGGCCCAACGGACCCAAAAAATCTCTCTGGCCCGGCCCGAACCCGACCCGCCCGTCCGGATGATCACCTCTAGTATTGAGCTCCCGTACTATTTTTTACAACTTTGAATATTACGCAACTGTGCGGGTATCAGATGACAAAATTGGAAATCGCCTGCAACGGTGTCTACCAGCTCAACAATCTTTCATCGCAGATTCGAAGACACGGGTAAGCTTGGTTGGTGCTGATTGAACTGTCATTTTTATTATATAATTTTAAATAGTTATAATTTTTAAAATATAAGTTCAAAATGAAAAAAAAATTATATAATTATTCATTTAAATTCAAACTCTGCAAAACAAGACCAGTCATGGTTATGTTTTGACAATTTTAATTTATTTTTTTATTTTTATATGTTTATGATGATACAATAAATTGATTATATGATTTATTAAAATTAGTATTATTATTCATTAATATTGATATTAAGATTCATTAGCTAACAATGGTGCATTAGATAACAAACTTCGGTCACACCGCATTGTCGACGTCCTGATGATATGATTCATTAAAATAAGTATTATGATTCATTAAAATTGATATTATGATTTATTAATTGATAAGTGGTGAATTAGATATCAAACTTCATAATTAATAATGGATTATTATTGTTTTGTGATGTATTATTATTTTGTTGTGTATTATTATTGTTTGTATTGATATATTTTAAGCCTTACATGGTGAATCATATTTTTTTACATAGCAATATGATGATACACTACATTGATGATTTGATTCATTAAAAATAATATTATAATTCGTTAAAATTAATATTATGATTCATTAACTAACAAGTGGTGAATTAGATTACAAACTTCGAAACTAATATTTGATCGTTATTGTTTCATGGTGTATTATTATTGTTTTGTGATGTATTATTATTTTTTATATGATGTATTTTAAGTGTTATATAGTGAAGCATATATTTTCTAACATACCCATTTCAAAACAGACAATGAATCATTATTGTTTTGTAGTGTATTATTATTGTATGGTGTATTTTAAATTGTATATGGTAAATCAAGTATGGTGATATGTATAGATATACAGTGGCGGACCCAAGAATTTTGTTTGGTGGAATTTTTTTTTGACACTATCATTCTTTAAAACATTATGTTATTTTGTATTTTTCAAAAATTTATAAGAACATTTATCAAATTTTCAAAATTTTCGGCCTCTTTGGATCCACCACTGCAGATATATACATATAAATAAAATAAAATTTAAAAGTTGTCAAAATATATTCATGTCTTTTGAAGAACTTGAATTCAGATGAACAATGTATATTTTTTTCATTTTGGACTTATAATTTGAAAATTACAACCAATTGAAGTTATTGTACTCCAATCAGCTGCTGACTGGACTGCCAACTCATAGCTTCCGCACCAAATATCACGCGGGCAAACCGCAACATCCACACGCTGACCTTTCATATGCAATGATCCCTCAAATGAATATACATTGAGTAATTAATTTCAAGCATATAATCACCCTATTTTAAATATAAGTGGTTTTGAAGATGAATATGAGACAAAAAAATAATCCAGATTCATCTTCAAACCGACTTACATTAAAAATAGGAGATAGTACTAAAGTTGCTCTAAGACCACCCTATGATAAGTCCAAATTTTGTACTATTGGGCAAGAATGTAGCTTTAGGGGAACGAGAATTAAAACTTTAATTCTCAGTCAAGGACATAGAACATTAGGACAAATTATACTATTATACACCTATGAGGTACATCAAAATTACATGATGTATTTATGAAGTGTTTAAAATTACTTCACGCATTCATGGTTCTGTCACCATTTATGTATGTAATTTTTAATTGGTTTGATTGTTAGCTGACTGGTTTCACATTGATTGGAATACATCAATAATATTTTTTATAAATATAATATAACAAATTTAAAATAATTAGAATACAAAATTATAGATACTAAAATCAATAAAAAAACTTACTAAAATTCCAAAGTTTACACGATCACAATAGAGAAAAAAAAAGTTTTTTAAAAATATAATACCCATATTAATAAAATATTATAAAAGTAGTAAGAAAATTATAAAGACTATTAAGAAGGGAAATCTATTGAAAGGCTAGTGTCAGCGTGTAATATGTGTTATAGGTTTAAATTAACTCTAAAAGATACAGAGATTTACGTGGTTCGATGTTGAATAATTTAGTTCACGAGGGTTTGATAGAGGTTATGAGTAATATTTGGAGGATATGAGTGAGGAGGGAAAGTACAAAGTGTACATCGGGGTGGAGCTTGCTGGTTTCAAGGAAGGTGGGACAATCTTGAAGTTTGTCTCTGCCAGGCAGTCCACGAGATTTTGACTTTTGATGGATGGACGTGGTTGAAAGATGATGTCGAACTCGAATAACCCGACTACCCATTTGACCAGTCGACCGGACTAGTCTGGCTTTTAGATGATCTGCTTTAGTGGTCAATTGGTGCGGAAGATGATTTGATGCGCTTGAAAAGTATGGCCGTAATTTATGACCGGTGATATGACCGCTAGGAGGACCATTTACTTCAAGTGAGGGTATCGGGTTTTGGTGTCGAGCAGAGTCTTGCCGTTGAAGTGAACTGAGTTCTCAAATTTTTTGTCGTCTTTGATGAGCGCGGAGGCTAGAGCCCAATCCGAGGAGGAAATGTGTAATATGAGGTCTTCACCTGGGAGTGAGAACCCTAGCTGTGTTAGCATTTGCCCAAATTTCAAGCCTTGATTGTTGAAGGTCACAACATTATTCTGCTGCTAGGGTTCGAGAGGGTGAAGGAAGAAAGAGGCCATGTACCTTTCTGTATTCTATTCTGATGTTAAATCCATAAAAAAGTACAATGTCCAGCTCAATTACTTAGACTAAAACTAGACAAAAGTCCATTACTAACTACCCGTTACAACCTACTAATATATTTGTAGACAGAACATATAAAATACAGGACCAACTAATAATTAATTAAATATACTCCTAACACCCCCCCCCCCCCTCAAATCATACATAACTGTATGATTTAAAGATAAACATAAGTATCTTCATTCACAAACCAACATCCTACATTCCTAGCTTTCTGATGAGCACTGGATACCTTCCTCCTGGCAAGTTCTTGGTCAATAAATCTGCAAGCTGGTCTTTTGAGGCCTCAAAATCCACATAAATTAAACCATCTTGAAGCTTTTCCTTCACAAAATGAATGCCCAATTCAATATGCTTCGTTCTCTCGTGCAAAACTAGATTCCTTACAATGTGGATATCAGATTGGCTATCGGATCTAACTGGCACAAGAGTTATGTCACACACTCCCAACTCACACAGCAACCTAGTTAGCGAACTAGGCTCTGTTGTAACTTGCCTCATTGCTCTATATTCAGATTCTACAGAAGAAAATGCAACAGATGTTTGCTTCTTAGATTTTCATGACAATGGGCTCCCCTCAAAACATATAAAGTAACCACTAATAAAGCGCCTAGTATTGGGGCAACTGGCCCAATCAACATCATAAAAAACAACTAAACTATAATCCTTTTTGTTTTTAAACAGAAGACCATAACCACTAGTACCCTCAACATATTTCAGTGTGTGCAAAGCTGCCTCAAAGTGCAGAACATTAGGAGAGTCCAAAAACTGACTCAAAACTTGAATAGCATAACATAAATCTAGCCTACTATGAGAAAGGAAACTCAGTTTTCCAACCAAACGTCTATAAATACTAGGATCATCCAATGCCTTACCCTCATTTCTTCTCAACTTTACATTAAACTCTAATGGACTAGCCACAGATTTTAGACTGTCACAGCCAAACTCTTTAACCAAATTATCATAATAAGACTTTTGTGACAAAAGTATTCCATCTTCACCATGAAAAACTACGTACCCAAGAAATAACTTAAAACACCTAATATCCTTAATCCTAAACATTTGATCAAGATCTGTTTTAATGGATTCAATTAAATCTAGATCATCCCCTATAACGAGAATATCATCCACATATACAACCCAAAAGCACTTTTTTATTAGTTTTCTTAGAAACAAAGAATAGTCATTCACGAAATGGCTAAAACCTAAAGTCCCCAAGAACTTGCTAAGATTCTCATGCCACTACCTAGAAGCTTGCTTCAGTCCATAAAGGGACTTCTTTAACTTACAGAACTCCCTAATTTCTAGTTCATGACCATCAGGTATTTACATAAAAACATCTTCACTTAAATACTCATGAAGAAAAGCATTGTTAATATCCAGTTGTCCTACATGCCACCCCCTCTTAATAGCAAGAGAAATTAAGGCCTTAATGGTAGTAAACTTAACAACAGGGGAAAAACTTTCTAAATAATCAATGCCAAATTTTTGGGTGTATCCTTTAACCACTAACCTAGCTTTATACCTTTCTAATGAGCCATCCGCATGTAACTTAAGCTTATACACCCATTTGCATTTAATAGGTTTCTTCCCTAAAGGAAGATCAACTATTTCTCTAGTCTCATTTTTATCCAAGGCCCTAAACTCTTCTCTCATGGCATTTCTCCAATTTGGATTTCTAGCAGCTTCAATTGAAGCTCATAAATTGAACTCACCTCATAGGTAAGTTTGAAGGGAAAATTACGGGAGGACTAGTTGGTAATGGCGCGTATAATGCCATCAAATTACCTACGGACATCGTCCATTGGTAATTACCTACGGACCAGTTCCGTCGGTAATTACTGATGGACAGCTCCGTCGATAATTACCTACAAACAGTTCCGTTGGTAATGACTCTTTTATATATAAGCTGGTGAGATTAATTATTAGCTGAATGATGTCGTTTTCTGGTTATAGTTATCCATCGGTAAGTTTGGCAAAATAAAAACCCCGCTTGGTCTTTTCTTCCTCAGTCCTTTCCCCTCGCGAGAAGACGAAAATTCTACTAAGACAACAATATGATGGGGGTTAAAAAGAAAACAACCCATCATTCACTTTCAAAAAGATTGTGGCTTCGTTCGGACATGTCACAAATGTGGCATAAATGTGTCATTTTTGATTTTGGCATTTTTGACCCAAAATGCCAAACCGCCATCACCGAACAACAATTTTCAAAACAGACACAAATATACCATTTTCAAAACAACCACAAAACAACCACAAAACAACCAACAATTTATACTGCAAATACAATTAATATTGTAAACAGAGGCGGAGCCAGAAAACTGTAATAAGGGGGCGAAAATATTTTAATAATATTAATTAATATTTAAAAATTAATTTTTAATAAATTAATTTAAATTTTCAATACTTATAATTATATTTTATAATGATTTTATGCTTATATGTTATTTTTTATTTCTCGGCATATCCAGTATTAAATTTAAATTTATGTTTTTGAATTTCATTAAGTAATATTTAATTGATTAGAATATATTGTTTTAACTACAAATATATGTTTAAAATAAATATTTTATCAATAATTAAATAATATATAATAATAAAATAATAAGTGATAGCTGTACATATATATATTCGGTCACAGTCAATTATTTTATTATTAGAAAGAATTATTTTTTCAATTCAATGATATTATTTATTCCATTAAAAATTAAAATAATCTAAAGTATTAATACATTTGAAATGTTATATTAAATACTAATATGTAATCCATAAAATTTTATTTTTATATGTAACATCTAATATATTTGCTCTAAACACAATGGTTTATTTCTTTATTTTTTCTAATATATGTAAACAAATTATTGATAAATTAATATGTATACATATTATAAATTAATTTTCACTAAAATGTTAATAAAGAATAATAATAATTAAAGTACATAATTGAATATCTACATATATTTTAACTTTATTAACAAAAAATTGTTTTAAAATGTAATATAAAATTTTTAATTGTAACACCAAAAACGGTAAACGCACTGCACAAAACTAACTTATTCAAAACAGCCAGATGAAACCGCCGCCTGCCGAACACTATTTTTCAAAACAGCCACAAAACAACCACCACAAAACAACCAACAAAACTACGACAAAACAACCAACAAAACTACCACAAAACAACCAGACCAAAACAACCACAAAACTACCACGTCTATACCCACCCGAACGCAGCCACACTCTTGTTTCTAAAAAAAAACAGAAACACTCCTATCCTAAACCTTGATGGCATATTTCCTCATTGGAAAGTAGTAGGTCTCTTTCTTCTTCTGCCTCTCAGTCTTCAAAGAAGCCTGGTGTTTGGTGAGGCGACGGCGGATAGCTCGGGTCTTCTTAGGACAGAGGTCTAAGAGGAATATACTTCTTGTTTTTGTAAACTTCCCTCAGAGCAGACTTCTGCTTCTGCGAAATCACTGTCAACGCTTGCGCGATGGACAACCTCACAATCTTAATCTTCGAGAGCTTGTTGGGAGCGCCACCAGTGACCTTGGCAACACGAATGAGGGAGAGCTCAGCCTTTAGATCTTTAAGCTGATTGAGCAGCTCCTCTTTGTCCTTCTGCCTCAATTCGTGAACCTTAATCCTTGCCATTGCTGAAGTTTCACAAAGAGCTCAGATGGCGAGTTCATAGAGGAGCGTGAAGGCCTAGTCCTTTCCCCTCTATCTCGATCGATTTTTACAGACAAAACAATCCCTAGCTTGCACTTTCTGCCTCACACCAAAACTCAATCGTTTCCTGTCTATTTTCGTCATTCTTTTCCTCCCAAACTCAATCGTTTCCTGTCTAACTTCGTTTTTAACCTGGTGTCGAAGAATTCTATCTCCAACTGAACATCGTTCGTCAATTTCCTCTCTCGATAACCTACACAGACATTCTACGGTGATAATGCTCACGCCAGCTTAGTTTTGAAGCGATTCATGTCTCACGCCAGTACAACAACAATCTAATTAAGGTTAAGCTCGATCGATCTCATTTCTTTGAACAATTTAAGCTAGGGTTCTTGTAGTGTTCATAATTGTATACGGAAATTAGGGTTGTTTTAGCATAATTTAGCTAGGTTATGCTCTGTTAAATCACTAATTCCGGTACTACTACTAGTGAGTTGCGAAAACAGCTTAAACGTCTAGCGCATAATCACATACAATCACCTTCGTGCTGGTGATTCACTTCTAATTGGAGATATTCTTCTTCAGATTGTTGTTGTTCCCTTTCTTCTTCTCAACCTTACGAAGCTGTGACTGGTAAGCATCCATGTGATTGACCCAATTGAGATTTGGGAGGGCAACGAAGAGGGGGCTTATGGTCCTAGCACTATGTCGAAGAGTGGCCTTTTGGACAAAAGTGACGGTGAATTTCTCAAAAGTTTCCGCTATTGGAGGCACAAAACATTGGTTGTCATCCCAGACTGCTGTATTGATCAGAGATCATGACTTACAAAATGGGGGGTTATTGCCCCTCAAATTTGATTCTTATTCGTATGCTATCTGCTTTCAAGAGTGCATCTCACTCGATAAATTATGCAAGGGGAAGTCAGTACACTGCCAGGTTCTTAAAAGAGGCAATTGCTTAGACCTATTTGCTTTGAATGTTCTTTTGAACTTGTATGTCAAAACCGAGCTCTTGTCTGATGCACAAGTACTTTTCGATGAAATGCTTGAGAGGAATACAGTCTCGTTCGTCACTTTAATTCAAGGTTATGGCCGATGGCAGGAGTTCACGAAGGCCTTAGAGTTGTTTAGAAGGCTTCACAGTGAAGGTTATGAACTGAACCCCTTTGTGTTTACAACGATTTTGAAGTTCTCTGTTGGTATGGAGTGCCTAGAATTGGCTTCCTTTGTGCATGCCTGTGTGTTTAAGCTTGGACACAATGACAATGCGTTTGTAGGCACTGCCTTGATCGACTCTTATTCCCTTTGTGGACTAGTTGGTTGTGCAAGGTATGCCTTTGATGAGATTTCTCTCAAGGACATGGTTTGTTGGACTGGCATGGTGGCTTGTTGTGCGGAGAATGATCATTTCAAGGAGGCGATGAAGCTTTTTTCAAACATGAGGGTGCTAGGTTGGATGCCAAATAATTACACTTTTGCAGGTGCACTCAAAGCTTGTATTGGTCTTGAGGCGATAGGTCTGGGAAAGGCTATTCATGGATGTGTGCTTAAAAGCAGCTATGAAGTGGACAACTTTGTTAACACTGGGCTTCTTGAGTTGTATTCTGACTTGGGAGAATTTGGGGATGCTAGGAAGTTGTTTGAGGAATTGCCCGAGAAAGCTTTGATACAATGGAGTTTCATGATATCAAGGTGTGCACAAAGGGACCAAAGTGAAGAGTCTATAAATATGTTTTGCCAGATGAGGAAAGCTTTACTCCATCCAAACCAGTTTTCCTTGGCCAGCGTGTTGCAGGCCTGTGCAACAATGGGTAGTCTTAACCTAGGGAAGCAGATTCATTGTCATGCCTTGAAGGTTGGTTTCGTCACAAATGTATTTGTTTCGAATGCTCTCATGGATGTCTATGCTAAATGTGGTCTAATGGATAATTCCTTGGCACTATTTATCGATTCCGCAAACAGTAATGATGTGTCCTGGAACACCATCATTGTTGGATATGGACGATTGGGCAAAGGAGAGAAGGCATTGACTGTGTTTATACATATGCTTGAGAATAATGCATCCCCGTCTGAAGTGACATATTCTAGCACTCTGCAGGCTTGTGCTGCGTCAGCTTTGAGGGATCCAGGAATGCAAATTCATAGCTTGACTATCAAAGCCAATTTTAATAGTGATACCGTCGTAGGCAATTCCTTAATGGATATGTATGCCAAATGCGGGGACATTAGAGCTGCTCGTGCAGTGTTTGATAGGATGAAAAATCGGGATGAAGTCTCATGGAATTCTATAATTTCTGGATATTCGATGCATGGCTTGGGGAGAGAGGCTCTAAAGATTTTTGAAGGGATGAAGGGCTCGACTTTCAAACCAAACACATTAACTTTTGTGGGTGTGCTTTCAGCATGCAGTAACATGGGACTATTAGATGAAGGAGAATCACACTTCAATTCCATGGTAACAGAGTATGGTATTGAACCATGTATGGAACATTATACCTGCATGGTAGGGCTTTTGGGAAGATCAAGAAAACTTGAGAAAGCCATGAAAATGATTAATGAGATGCCATTTGAGCCCAGTGTCATGGTATGGCGTGCTCTGCTGGGGGCTTGTGTCATTCACTCTGACATTGAACTTGGACAAGTTGCCGCAAAGCATGTGCTTGAGATAATGCCTGAAGATGAGACAACCTATGTATTGTTGTCAAATATATACGCCTCCGCGAAGAAGTGGGGTAATGTTGCACTTGTCAGGAAAAGCATGAAGAAGAAAGGAATGAAGAAGGAACCTGATGTAAGTTGGGTTGAGATTCAGGGGAATGTCCATTACTTCACTGTTGGGGACGTTTCACATCCTGATATGAGACTGATTGGTGGGATGTTGGAATGGTTAAAGATGAGAGCTAGAAGATGGGGATATGTTCCGAATTGTGATGCTGTTCTAGTGGATGTTGAGGATGAGGAGAAGGAAAGAATGCTGTGGCTGCACAGTGAACGACTAGCTCTGGCTTTTGCGCTGGTTAGAACACCGCCAAAGAGTCTTGTTCGTATACTAAAGAATCTTCGTATATGTGCTGATTGTCATACTGCAGTAAAGATCGTGTCCGAGATAATTCGGCGGGAAATTGTTATAAGAGATATAAATCGATTTCATCACTTTCAGGCTGGTTACTGTTCTTGTGGTGATTACTGGTAATGGATGGGTCTTGGAAAAAATGCCTCAGCATACAAGCTGCCGGTAAAAGATGAGCCAGTCACCTATGCAGGCTTTTCTAGCGGTGGATACTAATAGCTACTTTCGTGAAGCTTCCCATCATGCAGTTATACACGGTCGCATTCCAAGGGCTCTTGAGTTTTGGGTACCATGTTCCAGCACCACCAATGCATTTAGCTTGGGCAGTGCAAGTTGTTCAGAAGAAGTCTCTAAGGAACTGGAGCTCAAAGCAGGAGGATGATTTGATTGAACCACCTGCAGAAGATGAAAATTAATTAGCTTGATGGAGAAACCAATCGTACTTCGTGCTGGTGTTTGATTTTTTTAATAATTAATGGCCTTTGTCAGGATCCATATATATTGTAGATCAAAAGGAAAAACATCACAAAATACCCATTACTTATACCTAGTAATCTATCTTCCAAGTAAAGTGTATTTCCCTGTTTCTTCACTCTTATCCTATATTTCTTTTCAATCTCTTCTGTGTATTTCAATCTAAATTTGGGACTGAGATTTTGAATATGCTTTTTGCCCCTCTTCTTTGACGGCAATACGCCAAGATATCCCTTGATTTACTAGATGTGGTTTGATGTGCCTCAGATAACTTTGCTATACTGAGCACTTTTTGGTATCTAGATGCTCAAAAGGAATCCCTTGTAGGGTTTGTTAGAATTCGTAGTTTGGGTGAAAAGTTTTTTTCATAATTTCACTATGGTCTACATGGATTTCATGTGTTCAAACCATCCATTCGGTAGGCAATTCATGGTTGTAAGCTTATGTAGTTAACATAGTCTTTATTAGTTCATTTATTTTCTTAGATTTATCCACCTCCTCATGGTTTGCAGTGTTGAGAAGTTAACTGGTTTTGTACGTATTGTTGTATTTATGACATCGCAGATGAGATGGTTCTCTCTGTTACTCCATGTTTTTGTCTTGATGTTCCTATAAATAAGGTTATTCTGTGCCAATTCACCTCATAATTTACGCAAATATTTAAATAGTACTACTATCTCAGAATTCACCTCATATACATATCACTATACTTGAAATATGTTCTAAAAATTAGTGTAATTAACTGGACCGCACTAAGTATGAAGCAACAATTTGTTTTTAAAGAAGAATATCTAGTTTCCGGGGAATAGTACCTGCACATACATGTTCTAATTCTCAATGAGTTTTCTGTCTTCCATGTATTTTTAATTCATCCTTCTAAAACTCTGTGGCTATTCAACCCAACGGAATACTATACTAATCATAATGTAGGTGTCGCATTATTGACAAGAATAACTGTATATTCATTGCTTAAGCCATCGTGCACCCATTCTCTGCATCGTGTGTTGTCAATTAGTAGTATTATAGGCTCGCCCATACCAACAATGTAGAAATAAAAAATATTGAAGAAACTTTTTAAAGTACAGAAGATTAGATTTCATCATATTTTGTGTAAAAGATCATCCTAATTACCATGACTAAAAAGGAGATTTCCGCTAATCATCATTCATAAAGGTGAATAAAATGTAGAACCGGTAGTAAGATGATCACATATATGCGTCAGATTAATTTCTACTTTTTGCCCTCCAAGTCATCAGTAGTTGCTACTTTACTTTTTTTTGGTGTCCCTGCCTAGACATATTTAGTAGTGCCTCTTCATAACTTTTAATTTTGAGGTCCATTGGGCAAGTCTGAATGAGTTTGAGGAGTTGCTTGATTTTGTCCGTGAGAAAAATGTTGCTCAGATGGAGATGGACAATGACTCTAACCACAAGAATGCGGGAAAAATGTAAATGGATTCTATGGGATCTCTTGTGCTCATCCTTTGTAACATTTACTAATAGCAAAATGTTCTTCTTGCAAAGCTACATAATTTTTTTTCTCATTTGCAGCTTTAAATTGTCTCGAGTAGGATGATTTATGTTCATGCATATGAATGAACTGAAGACAGTGTTGGGTTGGCAGGTAGCTAAATCTTTTTTACTGGAAACGCATATCTCTGAATTAGAAGAAAGATGGTGGCTGTCTTTGACTCCTTGAATAGGGAAGAGACGAGGAAGTGCAAATGAAAAAAGATGACTGAGTGATGCTTGGGGTCAGTCCTTTCTGGTTTCGAATGACTCGGTGATGGAACCTTGTCTGTACTTATAGATGGGATAACTATAATTTTAAGTCGGTATGGTAAGCTGTTTCTTTCGTAGACCCTTGACATGTAATCTAACTGGGTCATCTGCCTATATGGAAACAGTGTTTTAGAAAGCCTAGGTAGTTCTAGAATTATGCGTGACGGTAACAACCTTGAATAGACTAGTGCTTAGATTTAGGGTGTGTTCTCCCACCATTACCAGGAGGTTGATGCCAATGAAGTTTACCTTGATGAATAATTTGTTTCTTCGTTTGACACAGATGTAACAACAGAGATAGAAAGCAAAATAACAGATCAGATTGTGGTGCCACTAGAGAGTTCTGAAAAATGTGTACCATTTGCGTGTTCCAATTTTAGGTATCTATTTGCCCATATAATTCTTTGGTTGCAAGGAACTACAAAGAGAAAAGAGCTCCACTGGACTGTTCAGATCTGTTCATTGTCTGGGACGTGGAGAGGAAAATCTTATCTTTTGGTGCCACATTTCATGCATACAGGCTCAACTTTTCCTGTAATATAGACATTGTATATTGATCCTTCTGATCTGTGGTTAACAGTTATCATGAAACAAAACACTGCGATGGCATCATAAGTGGACTGATTTGGTGTATGTATGATTATTGTAACTGTTTACGATGTTGAATATAAGTTTTTGGATTAATAAAATAAATTAAATATTTTAAGTATTGTGTTTTATAATATATATAGTTTTATGTCTATTGAATATTTTAATATTTTATTGTTTAACAATTTTAATTTTGAAATAGCTTTATAATTTAAATATTTAAAAAATGAAGAATAAATCACAATATAAATTAAATATGATCAAATAAATGCAAAATACAAAAAAATATAAATACTTACGGATTAGTTATGAAAATATTCCGAAGGTAATACTTACCTACGGATTACACACGGTCTGTCTAATAATAATTGGTATAAAGGTTCGTAGGTAATCCGTAGGTAATATTTTACCTATGGATTACCTACGGAATGCCTAATAAAAATGATTGGTATAGGATTCCGTCGGTAATCTGTAGGTAAAATAATTACCTACGGATCATAGCCGTAGGTAAAATTTTAGCTACGGATTACCGACGGATATTAAGCTGTGGGGAAATGATGACGTGGTGTCGGATTACCGACGGATTTTCCGTAGGTAATTTACCTTCGGACAGTTCCGTAGGTAATCCGTCGGTAATTACGGCTGACATTTCCGTAGGTAATCCCTAGTTAATTTACCGACGAACTCATTTTTCCGTCGGTAATCTAATTACCGACCAATTAAATACCGACAGATGTTTTGAGTGAAATTTTGTCAGTAATCCGTCGGTAATTCCGATTACCTACGGATTACCTATGGAATTGTCCGTAGGTAATTTGTTATTTTCTAGTAGTGATGTTATTTAGCATTCATGCTCATATAATCCACATACTTCAAACAAGATGAGGAATTAGAACACGTACCAACAAAACCAGTTGAGGGATGTGCATCTGAAGCTTGGTTTCCCTTGGAGGCAGACTGAGCCTTGCTGATATAATAAAAAAAGCTTGCTCATCTGGTCAATAGACAAAATCCCTCTAAAAGGTTCCTTTGGATCTCCTCTCTAATCCTCCTCTCTGGATTCCACCAACCTAGAAGCATTCACACTGCTTTTCCTCCCTTTAGGGTTTCTTCAACCTTGGGGATACCCAATTTTCTGGTAACACCGATCTTCGGTGTGTCCCATTTTATTACAATGGGTACATTGTAAGTTTCCCCGTCTAAGGTTAGCTGGTTGTTCCGTGAAGCCAACCCTTCTCCCTTGCTCTGAGGCAAACAAAAGAGATGTACCTTCTGACGAAGTGGGTTTAGTCAGATGTTTTTGTCATCTCTCTTGAATAAGGTGAGAGAATACTTGGTCGACCTTCGGTAGCGAAGATTTCATCAGGATATTGCCGTGCACGATGCTATATTTCTCCTCTAGCCCCATCATGAACTAGATGCGTCTCCTCTTCCTTACATACTCCTTGAATTTGTTGGAGGCATTGCAGGTGCAAGAACCACAAGTATAGGTAGGCTCCGTGTTGCTGGCGTCAATTTCGCTCCAAAGTAGCTTCACCCTCGTGAAGTGATCCATAATAGATACGCTTCCTTGCTTCAACAGGGCCAGTCTTTGCTCCAAATCATAGATTCTGGTCCCATTAGCTTGTTCGTATCGATTACACAACTCCTCCCAGATTGTAGGAGTGTTCATAACCGGTTAACCAGCTTTTCAGTTAACCAGAAACCGGTTAATCGGATTTTCAGTTAGTCAAATTTGTTAACCGTAACCGATTCATTTAGAAGCGGTTAACTGGGACTGATTAACCGTCAGTTTCGGTGTGGTTTTACCGGTTTAACAGTTAACCGAAATGATGTAGATTTATGTGTTTTTTTCTTATTATTATTAGACAATGTGCGGTTTTACCGGTTCTGGTGTGGTATTAAACCGGTTAACCGTAGATTTTGATAAGTTTTTTTTATTGGTTTTAGTATAACTCTAACTATTAACTATATAATTGTACACTTATTTCTACTTGAGCGTAGTTGGAGAATGCATCAAGGAAGCTAAAGACAAAGCTTTGTGCTTTGGTAGTGACCAATTTGTCAATAGATGACAAGGGATAAAGGTCTCGTGGGCAGCTTTCGTTAAAATTTTAGTCAATACAAATCCACCATTTGTTGTTGCCCTTCCTAACTAAGACCATAATGTGATGGGCCAAATGAAATTGGCTTCCAAAAGTTTGGTCACTTCCTCCTTGACTATGACATCTCGTTTCGACCTTAGTTGGCATTGTTTTTGTCGAATTGGCAATCGACAATATGAGGTTATACTGCATTACGAAACGGTCAATCCCAAACATGTTTTCTGGTGTCTAGGCAAAACATTTTCCTGATGGGAGCTTTCACCGTCACCTGAATTTGGCGGAGGAGGAGGTGGGGAACTAGTCGGTTTGGGGCTCGGGGTCTTCACTTTGGATGCTTCCACCTTGTAGATGTGGGATGTCTTCTAATGCCTCTCACAGTTGCCACTTTCCCAGATCGAGTCATGAACTTCAGCTTTAAGCACATCGTGCTTAGGACGAAGTGGATGGCGTGAATACCGGAGCGTCCTAGAGAAGCGTTATTAGAAGGCATTTGATCCTCTCTGTGCGGCTGAGTTCCCTATCTTCAAGTGTCATTTGTAACTTGATCGTTCCCTTTGAACTGGACTCTGCCCCTAAGAAGCTGAGAGACTACTACTGAAGTTGTTCACCCATTTTGTGGAGCACCCAACTGCTTGTAAGCATTGACGATGATCAAGGTGAATCCATTGCCAAGATTCACCAAAATCTAGTGTATGTTTTGGTTGTGGAATTGCGCAGCGATGACAAGCGGGCCATTATGGGGAACAGTTACATCCTTCAAATAATTTTTGGAGAAGCTGATGGCTAGCACACTTTTCTTGACCAATCCACTAGAATCAGTGTCGTGTGGCTCATGGGGGCCCACTTTCGATCTTGGTTGATGTCATAGCCTCGACCGGCTATCATGAAGACCGACCTCTCTCTCTACTTCCTTAGATGGTGTTCACCAGAATTTGAGTCGTTGTTCGAATGAGGCTTCTTCCTCACTCCTTTACCGGTTGAGGTGTTTGGGCGGTAGATGTATTGATTCAAGTCACCCCAGCAGGAGGCCTGGTCAAGCTCCTTATGAAGCCCATTGTAGTCTTCGGTGTTGTGACCTGCGCAACGTGTTACTCACAATACTTCTTCAACCTTTGGCCATCAGAACATGATGAGTGTTCAAATGAGCATGATTTTGGGGGTGTGTTTCATATATTTTATTTACCATGCTCTTTTCTTCACTTTAGCTAGCTATCATCTAGTTTTGTGTTTCATTGGTATTTTTACACATCTAATGTTTGAACATGAAGAGAGCAACACGTGGGTACAAATGGATCTCAAATCAAAGATATAACAAAGAATCTAGGTCGTGTACAAGTTGCGAACTCCTTAGCTACAACTGTCTGGGTACGTGTCCGGATGGACATACCCAGACAGCTTAAACTCTCTCGCATGGACAATGTTGTCCAGACTTGTGTTCGGTTAATTGGTTCGGACAACTCACATGGGCATCTCTCGCCTGGACAACCACACGGCTCTGCAACATATCTCGCCCGGACAGCAATGTCGTTATCCTGACGTCGACCCGAACAGCAGACTTGCGTGAAATAAAATAAGAAAGGGAAATTTCACGATATACCCCCGAGGTTTGAGCGAATTTTATGAGATACCCCTGAGGTTTCATTTTTATTACGAGATACCCCTGAGGTTTCATTTTTTTTTACGATATACCCTTGAGGTTTCACTTTCATTACGATATACCCCAGAGGTTTCAATTTTATACGAGATGCCCCTCAGTTCAGATTCTAATATATTATATTTTTCATATCCTCATTTTACCCTCACACCATATACCCCACAATGACCTCACAGGTTTCTGGTTAAATTTTTTAAAATTTAAAATATGAACAAAATACACATAAAAATTAAAGATCAATTAAAATTTTAATTCAATTTAATAAATATTAATAAAAGTATAAAAAAAATTAGAATAAAAACATTTAAATTAAATAGAAATGACTAAACAACAAAAAAAATATTCTATTTAAAAAACTTATATTGTTACATAATTTAAACTGACTTAAAATCATAAATTTTTTATAACAATTATATTAAATGCAAGAAATTATAAATAATTTTATTATTTAAAGATATAGTTTATTAACAAATATTTATTTGATATCAATAATCACAAGAGAAATTATTATATTTTATGATTTTAAGCCACCGTTATAATAGTATATATAAAAACCATAAAATAATGATTTCAAGAATTTAATTATTTTTCTAATTTAAATATTGATTTTTGATATCAAATAATATAATCATTTCTTTTGTGATTATAGTATAAAAACCATAAAATATACTCCCTCCGTCCTGAATTGATCGTCCTGTTTGCTTTATGACACGTTTTTCCACTTCAATATTAAGCATATAAGATAAAATAATTTTATAAAACTAACTTTTGTAACTTATAGTTTATCATGTAAGGAATCATATGCAAAATTTAAATTTTCAAAATTAATTTATCTTATATATTAAAAATTGAAGTCAAACGACATGTCCAAATAATAAACAGGACGGTCAATTCAAGACGGAGGGAGTAATCATTTCTCTTGCAATTATTGATATCGAATAATATAATCGTTAATAAACTCTTACTATAATTGATAAAATTATTCTTCTATTTAATATAATTGTTATAAAAATTTTATGATTTTAAGCTACCGTTCAAATTATGTAACAATATAAGTTTTTTAAATAGGTTATTTTTTGCTGTTTAGTCATTTCTATTTATTTTAAATTTTATGATTCTAATTTTTTTATTTTTTATTATACTTTTATTAATGTTTTTTTAAATTGAATTAAAATTTTAATTGATCTTTAATTTTTATGTGCATTTTGTTTATATTTTACATTTTAAAAAAATTGACCATAAACCCGTGAGGTTATTGCGGGGCATATGGTGGGTGGGTAAAATGTGGATATGAAAAATATAATATATCAGAATCTGAACTGAGGGGCATCTCATATAAAATTGAAAACTCAGGGGTATATCGTAATGAAAGTGAAACCTCAGGGGTATATCGTAAAAAAAATGAAACTTCAGGGGTATCTCGTAATGAAAATGAAACCTCAGGGGTATCTTGTAAAATTCGCTCAAACCTCGGGGGTATATCGTGAAATTTCCCAATAAGAAAAGAAGAGAAGAAGAGGGGGTTCGACAAAGGATCCCAGAGCATGACAAGAGAAAGAAGAAAATATGGAAAGAAGAAGAAAGAAGAAGAAGAGGAGGGAGAACTCACCTTCTTGGAAGCTCCCCTTCAACCTCTAATGGATTTTCTTCTCCCTTTTCTCTTATTTATGCTCTAATGGAGACTTAACCTCCTTTGTACTTTAGGTGGGGATTTTGGCCCAAAATTCAAAAACTTCATTGTTGGACCTTGAACTTGTTTTAATGCTTTTATTATAGTCCTTGTGCTCAATGAAGATAATTATTGAGTGTTTACGGCTTCTAAGCTTGTCTACATTTAGTTTGGGGATTTGCTCAGGGTTTGCTCAATTTGTTGTCGTTATGTTAAAATGCTTGGTTTGACATTGCCGGTTAGATTAGCATTAGTGTGGGTTTCAATGGACGGATTTCCGAAAGTAGATATATAATCGTTACAGACTAAATCAGTGTTGTTTATCAAAGTTCGTTGAGATAGAATGCATTGCAACTTAGGGTGAACTTGTGCATAATGCTTCCGGTTGAACTGGATATCGAAACTAACATTTGGGCTCCGACCAAATTGGTTAGAATTAATAAACCTAGATTATTTCTATTAGTTAATTTCCTATTGTACGTTCAAGAATCGAAAATTGGTAGTAAAGCGTGATGAGAACAAAGATCCATCCCAGGGTACAACTATCATAGTTCAGTTTTATTGTTTTCTTTATCTTTCTGTTTATCAAACCAATACTACAAAACCTCAAACAATTTACATTTATGCACTTTTTTTATATATTTATGCACACTCTCTAAAATTTTAATTAGTTAGATAGTTGTGAAGTCCCTATGGATACAAACTTGGTGGACTATAATGACTGGGTTCATTGCCCATTAGTTAGCAAGATATATTGATTTATATTTTGCACAACAAAACACAGAGTGAGTTAGGCGTAATTCATGAGGCCTTCTCTTGCGGCTATTGCAAAGACCTCCGTCATCAGCCTATTAAAACATCTCAATTCTGATACGCTGGGTCACTTCTCTTATTGAGGTGGTGTTATACCCAAAATTTTGACCATCGGGAAGGGCCGTAGTGCACAAATTTGAAGGCAAGGGCAAAATGGTCAAATTGCACCAAGTCGGGATTTTCCAAGGACATTCTCGGGACTTTCTATTTTTCATATGACTTGTTAATAATCTCAAAATACTTTCAAATACCATAGTCATTATGAAAGGCATTGCATAATTTTCAGATAATTTTTATTTAGGAAGTATAGCTTTTAATTTATATTATAAGTTAATTTCTTTAATAATTAACACATGAAATAGCCTCAAAATAGAAAGAAAATATATCCAAACATTAGAATAAAATTTCACATGGTTAACATGACTACAAACAGTCATAAACCTGATAAATTTCATCTGGAACCTTAACCCAAAATTTTAAAGTGAAATTTAAACATTCTTACAATTTTCTCTCTCCTTTGGAAAATACCAAAATCAAGTCAAAATGTCATGATATAATAACACATGACAGAGGATGACATTTAAAGAGTAACCCCGTTGGAATTTTGAAGTTTCAAATTTTCAACAATTAGTTATGAATTATGAGAGGTGCGAGATTGTAATCTTTTTTATCTAATCGGTTATTTATCAAAATGACCCAATTCTAACTCTCAAATTTCGTAAAAATCTTCATTGATTTATGGTTAAATTTTCAAATTTTTATCGGCCTATAGCCTATTTAATTAATTCATATTTTCTTAAAGCTTATAAAGATTTTTGATAAAAAAAATTGTTTTATCAATTGGCCAAGCTTTTTCTAAAAAACTAGGTCTTCCAAAACGACCTAGAACACATCAAAAAGTTAGAACAGACTCCCAAAAACCTGCCTCCCATGTTTCGCAACACTCTCATATCGAATTTATACCGAAACTCCATGAAAATCACACAAAAATCACAAAAAACTCAATTTTTGCTTTCTCCTCAAAGTTCTAATCACCAATCCACCATCAAAAGCACACAGAAACGTGAAGAACAACATATAGGGGGCTTATAAGAAGGAAGATGTTGTAAGCCCAACCGAAGAAGTACTAACAAATCGAGCAAGGAATCTAGACGTGGTGTGATCAAACCTTTTGGAGAACTCGAGTTAGGTTGGCAACCTCAAACATATAATCTTACAATCTCACACACTCCCCACATTAATCCCTTGCAAATTTTTGACTTTTAAGTGTGTTTATTTGAGTTTTGTTAACTTCTGTGTGTTTTTAATTGTTAGCTAAGTTTTGTGTTAAGTTCGGCTTCAAATTGAAAAACTTTAATCACTAACGTGTTTAGAATCAAATTAGCAACATACTCATAAAATTTGATCCAAAACACAAATTAGAGCTATAGTAAATAAGTTATCCAAGGGTGGTTCATAACCACATACCACCTACAAATGGTGTCAAAAATTGAATCTTGAATTTATCTCTAATTTTCAGTAAGAGTCCGGGCCCACGGACACCCTGTTCGTGGCTCCGGACACCTCAAAATTTTAATCTTTTGTGAATTTGAATTTGTTGATTAACCATATGGATTAGGGTTCGTGGTCATGGACGCTAGGTCCGTGGCCATGAACGACAATAAAATTTGACCCTGTTCTGCTCAAGATACCCTAGTTTAGGTAGATTTCATTTTCACCTTTATTTCCTGACAAAAAATGTCAAACAACACAAAAATACAATGTTTGCACACTTAGGTTAAATATCCTTTATAATAAGCCTTTCATGACATAAGTAGTAGAAAAATAGCTTCAAGGGCAGGGAAAATAATTTGAGCCAGGAAAAGCTATATTACCAAGCTCCTAAATCTGAACTCTTACATTTCCAAGTTTACTTGGGTTAAAACTTAGGTGGTGACTCCTAATAGGTTATTGTGGGATTACCCTAGTTTTAATGATTATTGTGTTTATAACATAGTTGTTAAGCTTAGGTTATAAGTGGACCTAGAACATGACCAGATCTTAATCAACATAATCAATATAGGATAAGGTTCAAAAACTTGGGGCTCACAGGTGGTTGCGGCTTGGCCGGGTTGCCGTGGAGATAGGCTCGGTTTTGGGATCTAGGTTTGTGGCTCTTGTTGTTACCATTCGTTCCGGCACAATATCTAGAGTCTCGGTCCCCTCTATGACTTTTATGCTTTCCCTGATTTAATTTGTGGCCCGGATAATCAGCTCGTCGTAGTCAACTTTCATAATAATTGGATCATTGCCAAGCCATAACGATAGGCAGAGATAGTGACCAAGTCTTTGTGCCCGCCGACCTTTGTGACGTCTTTGCAAAGCGTTTGGTGTACTCCTTTTACATCCTCGCCTAGGCGTTGTCACAAGCCTATGAGGTCAGAGGGTGTCCTCTTGATTGGTCAGTGCGTGAACCATGTGAACGCCGTCTTGACAGAGAAGACGGAAAAAGACGACATTGAGCGTGGCCATCGATGTGAGCCATAGCCATGACATATTAGCATGCTGAATGTTCCATGGGATCCCTTGAGCCGTCGTATATGGGGATGTTCTTAGCAGATTTGGTGGAAAGTGGAGTTTGGTTCACCTTATCGAATGGATCACGGTCCTCCAATTTCCCCCTGTCTGCATCCAATACTGCTTGCCGGTGGGTAAAATGTTCGACTAAGTCAGCCATTTATTGATGTAGGTCCAAAAACATTTCCATGGAAACTGCTTGCTGGTTGATAGTGGCATCATCGGAGGATGCTCTTTGTTTTACGGAGGGTGTTTCTTCCTCCGCGGGTGATCCTTTGCAGTAGGTAGAGAGAGCTTTGTAGTGATAGCGAGGAGGTTCCCACATATAACGCTAGATGTTAGAGTGTAATATATGTTGTAGGTTTAGATTAACTCTTTAGAGGTGAGATGGTTAAGATATTTGTGAGCTATGATCATGATAATGAAAGAGATACAAAGATTTATGTGCTTCGATCTTGAATGATCTAGTCCACGAGGGTTGACACGAGTTCTAAGTAATATTGGGAGGATATGAGTGATGAGAGAGACTACACGTGTGAGCGTGTCTCATAAATGAGGAACTGATTGCTATCTATAAGGAAGAAGACAAGTTGGTTGGCTCGCCTTCTCAGCTTGTTGCCTGTCTCTTGGCCGGGTTGGAGACGTAGGTTGCTTCCCCTTAGGATACACTAGTGGAAAAAATCTTTTATACCACGGTTATTTTGCTCAAAAACCACGGTTTTCACCACGGTTGAAAACCGTGGTATATACCTCCATCGCTTATAGGAAAAATGAGTATAAATGACAGTTCAAAACCGTCGTTTTAAATATGATCGAAAAACCACAGTTCTGGAACCGTCATTTAAAAGCTTCATTCACGCGGATTTTACCGACTTTATATGACGGTTATACATGAAACCGTGGTTTATTCTTCACTATAAATGACAGTTGTAGTCATTAACCGTCATTTATAGTGAAGAATAAACCACGGTTTTGTGTATAACCATGGTTTATAATCTTTGAATTTTTCTTTTGTTGACTATAAATGACAGTTATGGCGAATAACCGTCATTTATAGTCTACGAATTTTTTTTTGAATCCCAGCATTCAATCTCGTGTGAGGCAGATACAACTAATCACTGATTTTTAATCTAATAGAGCGCAGACACAACAAATGAAGAGGCATGAGCATGTATGTGCCTTGTTTGCGAATTACGGTTGCAAAATCACGAGTCAAGACGAATGAAGATGCACAGTATGTTTCCGGTTCGCCAGTGGGTTGCAAAATTTTTGTGAGGTTTGAAGAGAATGGATGAGGCGCTGAGCAATGTTCCTTGTTCGGTAGTTACAGTTGCAAAAATTACCGTGAGTGAAGTTGAGGAAGAAACGTAGAGCATGTTCTTTGTTCGCCGACATAGGTTGCAAAATTAACGTGAAATATAGAGAATGTGGAAGAGGCGCAGAGCATGTTCCTTGTTCGCCAGCATGGGTTGCAAAATTACTGTGAAATCTAGAGAATGAAGAAGAGGCGCAAAGCATGTTCCTTGTTCGCAAGTTAGGATTGAAAAATTACCGTGAGTGAAGAAACCTGGAAGAGAGGCGTAGAGCATATGTTCCTTGTTCGCTAGTTTAGGGTTGCAAAAAATTACCGTGTAAGAAGATATATAAAGAGAATAAAGAGAGGCGCGAGTTTTTAGCCAAAAATTCAAATTCCCGCTTAGACTATAAATGACGGTTCTGTAGAAAACCGTCATTTATACTCAGTGGCGCGATACTATAAATGACGGTTCACCCAGAACCGTCATATATAGTAGGTGGCGTAATTGAGTATAAATGACGATTCTCCCAGAATCGTCATTTATAGTCAGTGACGTGATACTATAAATGACGGTTCACCCAGAACCGTCATTTATAGTCAATATAAATGACAGTTTGTAAATAAATGTGGTTTAAAGACCGTGGTTTAAAACATATTTTCCAGCAGTGATAGGGTTTACATCACTAGGGATGGCCTTATCAGGAGCGAAGCTTCCGTCCCTTGTGGTTTCTCCTTAGTCATGAAATGGACACACGGTATTATTGATGTGTTAGAGGGGTGTCCGGGTTGGAAATAACGGGTTGTCTGAATTAGTAATGACAAGTTATCCGATGGAATTGATGGATAGAATGTCAGAGTTGAATATGCTAGGTCATGAGTGTTTCCATGGTGCCGGGGCGGGGTCGATGTGCTGATGAAGTTGACCGTGGTTTCGACTGGGCTGATAGAGAACTTTCTCTTCTTGAGGACGAGTTCTTGACCGGGAGGATCAGACTTTTTCTGTGTCTAGAGCCTGTTTCCGTGGTACATGTGGTCAGGAAAATGGAAACATGACTAGTTTTCTTAACAACATGGTTAAGGTGGGGCTAATTACATCGTACCAATAGTTAGACATGTAATACCTAATATTTATATAATAACTCTACATTCCTTAATAATTTCCTTTCTTTTTTTTACAATTTTTTTATGAATTTATAAAGTATTAAAAATTTATTTATTCTTTTTTTTCATGATTTTTCCGATGGAGTATGAAATTTATAAAACAAAAGATTATATATAAATATTTAAAATGTATAGATATTCAACAAATAATAAAGTTTGTAAAACTGTGAAAATCACCTGTTATTTGAAATTTTCAATATTGTATATAGTTTTAGAAATAGTTGTGTGATTTATTTACTATTGTTACAATCTGGTAAATTTATATAGTTTTAGTAAACTTTAATGACATTAGTACTCTTTTAGAATTTTTATTTCTTTTTATAATGTTTGTATTTTTTATAACTTTAAGTAGGTATAATAAAATACGGAAAAAAATGATAGTATGACATTTGTCTTATTTAATGGTCAAATTAGTCTAAGATGTCAGATGTAAAAATAGACAAAACCCGTGGGGTGTGTAAAGTAATTTTGACATAATAAACTTATCATATTCTAATTTAACCTTTTGCACCATATGTTGTAGTGCAATAACCTTAAAAATATACGGTAAACATTCTTTAAACAAACATATACAACAAAAGACACAAAGATAAGTTTTATTTAAAAGAAACATTGCATTAAACAAGGATTACATTCATAAACCATCTATCAACAACCAACATTCATAATTCCACCTCTTATATTATAGCAACAAAGCTAGACTATCACATCAAATGACTTCCAAAATCAAAACCAAGGATAACGTGAAACTGTGAGGGATTGTTGTAAGATCTTCCCCCAACACAGCCCTTAAGTTCTCTGGCATTTTTCTCCATAGAGCAAAGCTCGATCATCACCAACATCTTCATCCGCCTCAATGGACCACATCACATCCAGCCACATCTTAACTTCATATTCTCCAAAACCAACCATCATCCTACTCTACGAGCATAGCACACACCAGCCAAAATTGAAACCAAGCTAACAACCTGAAAAGTAGCAAACAAAAGAAAACTAAGATAACAAAAGGACTCTACTATAGTGAGGGCTATCAAGATTAGTAACCATTCTTGATAGCCCTTTAATTGTAGCAGCACTGTAAGTGGGAACCTTGGATTTCATCCAAGGATGCCAACAAAGCTGGAGAATTCACCAGCACACTTTTATCCTTATTAGTAAGAGGCTGAACATTTTGAACACGACTATCGAAGTTCATAAACTTTGAAATAGAGGCTAAGAGTTGAGGCAGAGTAAAGACCACATCTGATTCTTTTCGGATTTGCGCCTCTGAATGTCCTACCATTTTTCTCTATCGTTGTTGTCTTCTTCCCACCACACCCACCTTGGACTTGATCGACCAGCACACAACCATGGTCCATACTGATAGTCAAATTTCCATTGATGATCAAACACTTGCACTCTTTTGACTCTTAAGTAAATCTCTCATATCTAAAGCATAAGGCTTGTAGCTTCTCATAAGTGAGCAAGAATTTATGTTCTTTCCCAGCCATGCTGTGAGACGTGAAGAGCAATGAAGTAATCGTGTCATAAAATTACCAGCACATCTGGATGAATTAGTGCTTGATCAGTCTTACACTTGTCAATTTTGTTTGATTAGTTAGTATGCCAGCTTTCTAATGGCTATCTATTAGTTGGAAGTAGTGTGCAATGCAAGTTGTAAGTGAGTAAGTCAAGTATATGTAACTAACTCATATTGGTGGGAATAAAAGGAGATCTCTCAATAGAAAAGGCAACAAATAATCTATCATTTTCTTCTATTTCTGTCTTTCTTATAGTATCTCCCTTTGTCCTCCTCCTACTTAGCCTTTTCCCTTATCCTTCTATCGAGGATATTATTAATTAGTATATTTAAATAATTATTCAAAGATATATATATATATATATATATATGTAATTAGTCAGCACATTACCACTTCCCCACTTAGTAAGTCACTCTCTAATTATAGGATCTATAGTTAACACTTACCGTTGTTAGATGTTGTATACATTCAGAACATTTATTCTCTAATAAAAAACATCTAATCGATATCAACTACATGGTATCAGCCTAAACATTTCTTTCCCCACCTCCTCTGTGCACTTGTTCACACTCATGGATGCTCTTACCACCACCATCGACAACCCCAATGACACCACCAAACCATTCATCATTATTAACTTCACAAATGTCATCCGTCTTACCCCACTGAATTACATCGCCTAGAAGATCCAACTTCAAGCGATCCTCACTGGCTATGATCTTCTGAAATTCATTGACGGTTCTCATCCAGCGTTGCCCTAGACCCTGACCAGCATTACCACTAGCACACTGAACCCGGCGTACACTACCTGGCTGCCCCATGACTGCCTTCTTTTCGGTGCTCTCGTTGGCACCTTAACCCCTACCGTTGCACCAATCATTACCGCGCCCCTACCACAAAAGAGGTGTGGGACATCGTCACTGCCACTTTCGCTAACCCCTCCAAAGGGCATGTCAACCAGTTAAAGGATAAACTTCGCATCACCGTCCAAGGCTCTCAAACCATCTCAGATTACATTCAAACCATGGTCACCACTATCGACTTACTTGCTGAGCTTGGCAAACCCATTGATGATGACATTCTCATCTTCTCTATCCCACAGTTGGCGATAACTACACCGCAATTATTTATGCCATAAAAGCCCATGACACAACCATTCAGATTGTGGAACTGCGCGACAAGCTTCTTGTCAAAGAACTTTAACTCATGACCATCACCACCGCTCGCACTGCTCCTGCCCCCATGCTAACTACTCAGTCCAAGCCGTTCCCCGCCAAGTCTCGCCCATACTCTGGTGGTTCTCACTCTAACCACACTCAGTCGTCCGGCCGCCCATCACCCCACTCCCGCCCGTCCACTCCCCTTGGTCCTTCCTCAGCAAATGTCAATGGTGTCGAGAGGTCGGCCATGTCTCTGCAGCTTGTCTAGAGTTTCGTCGCCTCTATTCTCATGTTCAACCACCACCACCACCGCCTACCAACCCTTCGCCACGGTCCAACGCCACCACCACCCACTCCCGCGTACCTGAATATCTTGTGGACAGTGGTGCCTCTCACCACATCGTGAACATTCCCCACACTATAACCAATACCTATCCGTACACGGGTCCAAATGAGCTATTTATGGGTTGCGGTGAAGGTTTGCAAATAACTCACTTTGGAACTCTCTCACTTAAAAGTTTTGCACATTTATTAAACTTAACAAATACTGTGTGTGTTCCCACAATGACTAAGAACATAATATATGTTTCCTAACTTACCAAAGAATATGCCTGTTCTATAACCTTCTTCCCTTCTTGTTTTTATGTGAATCATCTAAAGACAAGTAACACTTTGGTCATGGGTCCTTGCATCAATGGACTCTATCTATGGCCTCACTATATTCCAACTGTCCATGTCGCCACCACGTCACCTAGTAGCGCCTGGCATCACCACTTGGGACATCCGTCCACCTCTGTTTTTTAGTTTCTTCAGTGGCGTTTACAACTATGCAATTCTTTTTTTAAACATACATATTGTAAAGCTTGCTAGTTAAATAAAAGTCACAAAATCCCTTTCTTTGCATCCAATTTAACATCCACCCATTTTCTTGAGATTATATTCACTGATGTTTGGACTTCAGCTGTTCAATCTTATAACGAATTCAAATACTATACTCTATTTGTTGATCATTATACACTATACACATGCCCTTACCAAATCAAACACAAATCTGATGTATCTCTCATTTTTCTACAATCTCATAAACTTATGGAAAATTATTTTGACAACAGAATCAAGGTATTATATTTTGATAATCATGGTGAGTTTCTCAATCTCAAACCATATTTAAACACACACAACATTAGTCATTTCACCTCCCCTCCTCGTTCCCCCGAACACAATGGCATATCCGAACGCAAACATTGTCACATTGTCAAAATTGGCCTTTCACTCCTTTCTCTTTCGGGTATGCCACTTAAATTCCGGCCTCACACTATGGTCACATCCATTTATCTCATCAATCGATTGCCAATTACTAATCTCCAACTTGATTCTTCATATTATTGTGTGTTTCATAAAAGTGCAGATTATTTCAAATTGAAGAGTTTTGGATGTCTGTGACATCCCTGGCTCAAACCTCACGCTACTAACAAGCTGGCCCAAAGGCCATCGCTTATGTATTTGCAGGTTATTCAACAATACAACATGCCTCATACTATTTGGATTCACTCAACATTATACGTCTCCCGCCAT